>CM070063.1:19713398-20313398 GCA_036320875.1 Cotoneaster glaucophyllus | reverse complement strand
TGGACAAGGCCAAAGATTGGCTCTATGAACTAGCCCCGGGAACTGTGACTTCTTGGGAGAGTATGAAACGAGCGTTTTTGGAGAAGTTTTTCCCTACTTCAAGAGTCATTCTCTTGAGGAAACGGATTAGTGGCATCGAACAAAATGAAGGTGAAACATTTCCAGCTTATTATGAACGTTTTAAAACTCTTGTTGCTTCTTGTCCACAACACCAAATGAAGGAGGAGCTGCTCATTCAATACTTTTACGAAGGACTCCTCCCCATTGAACGTCAAATGCTTGATGCCTCGGCGAGAGGTGCTTTGGTGGACAAGACTCCGGTGGCTGCCAAGATTCTTATTGCCAACCGAGCCCTTAATGCACAACAATACGAGGGAGTGGGTTGAAGAGAGGCTCCGCGACAACAAAGTGTGAATGAGGTAAGTGCCATTTCTGAAATTCAATCACAACTAGCTAATCTTACTTCTCTTGTTTCTCAGGTTGTGATTGGACCAAAAGCACAAGAAAACCAAGTTTGTGGTGTGTGCTCCATTCAAGGGCATCCATCCGTCAAGTGCCCTCAATTGATCGAGAATGGTGGGTGGGAATCTGCCAATGCAATTGGATTCCAAGGACAAAACCAAACCAAGTTCGATCCGTACTCAAACACTTACAACATCGGATGGAGAGACCACCCAAACTTCAAATGGAGGGAGCCACAATCTACCCAACAAGGAGGATTTCGGTCAAACCCCCCTGGATTTTATACCAAGCCATATGCACCACAACAAGCCCAACAACCTTTGGCCTCATCTCACTCAGGTACGTCCATGGGAAGTGATCAAGCTATTCAGTTACTAACCTCTATTTCGCAGGGGTTACAAAAGCAAGACGATCGGATAGCAAACAATGAGAAGGAAATGATGGACATGAAGAAACAAATGGGACAGATTTCTGATTTCTTGGACAGATTAGAGAGCAAGGGAAACTCCCTAGTTCAACTAATGTGAATCCGAAGGGCGGATTCGAGTCTGCAAAAGTCATCACCTTGCGTAGTGGAAAAGAAGTTGGGAATGAGTCCCAAACTCCCAAATCTGCCCAAAAAGAAGATGAAAAGTTGCAAGAGGAAGAAGGAAGCACAAGCACACCCACGGCAAGGGTGAAGCAAAACTTGCCGCAAGCACCCATTCAGCCTAACTCGGCCAAACATGGTAAGTTAGTGTCAACTTCACTTAATTCAAGTCCTAATCTGCCCAATGTTCCTTTCCCTCGCAGGTTCATGTAATCGAAAAAAGAAGAGAGCGAGAAGGACATTCTCGAAACGTTCCGGAAGGTGCAAGTGAACATCCCGCTTCTAGATGCAATTAAACAAGTGCCAAAGTATGCCAAATTCCTCAAGGAGCTATGCACTACCAAAAGGAGAATGTCAAACAAAGAGGTAGTGAAGGTAAGTGAGAATGTGTCTGCTGTTTTGCAACGTAAGTTACCCACTAAATGCAAAGACCCCGGTAGCTTTACGATTCCGTGTGTGATTGGAAATACACGTTTTGAACATGCCATGCTTGACTTAGGTGCATCTATAAATGTCATGCCATATTCTATTTATGCATCTATGAATTTGGGCGAATTGAAAAATGATGGTGTGATTATACAATTGGCGGATCGTTCTAATGCTTATCCAAAGGGAGTTTTGGAGGATGTTTTGGTGTAGGTGGACCATCTAATCTTTCCGGCCGATTTCTATGTGCTAGAGATGGAAGATTCGGCCAATTCCTCCCCAATGCCGCTCCTACTTGGAAGACCCTTCATGAAAACCGCCCAAACCAAGATTGATGTGGCCAAGGGAACGTTATCTATGAAGTTTGGTAGCGATAAGATTAAATTTAATGTTTCTAAACCTGTTGAGACTTCTAATGTTATCCGTTCTTGTTTTGCCATTGATGAAATAAAAACTAAAGGGCAGGAACGTTCAGCACCAAGCACAAAGGGTGCATTAAGAACCATCGACGAAGAGGGAATGGGAGTGGAGCACAAGGCCGTGGGAACCATGGGGAAGAATGTTGATAGTGCTGCCACTTCGTCACATTCCAGAGGTAAGCCATCTAATCCAAATCCAATTCCCATTAAAATTAAGAGGTGGTTCCCTTCTTTGGTGCAGATACCTCGTCAGATCCCCGATGGTGGAAGCATTCTCATGAACTTTAGGATGCACAACGCCCCAATCAGCAAAGCTCAATACCCCCTTCCTTTCATTGATCCAATGTATGAGGACTTTGAAGAGCATGTTTTGGAGGCAGCACCACTCCATGCCATGGGCACCAATGGAGTTTAAACCGAGTATTTGTCCGGCTGCACGACGTTAAAGCAAGCGCTTCGTGGGAGGCAACCCATGCCAATAAAGAACACCTAGAATTGGCTCTACATCCATATTTGCTTTCTTTCAACCTTTCTCCTTGCTGCCCTTATCTATCTATGTCTCTTTGTTGGTTGTTTAATTGTTTTTACGTGAGTTTATGTTTGAAACATTGAGGACAATGTTTGATTTAAGTGTGGGGGGGTAAACAATCTGTTTATGCATGATTTTCGTGGGTTTTATTCACCTATCACTTGCAATGTTGTTTCTCACTGTTTTAGTGTGTTTTAGTGTGTTTTGAGCTGTTTTTATGCATGTTGAGGTAAAAATCCGAAAATTTCATAAAAATTTGAAAAATTGTCTTGAAAAAGCCAAAAAGAGTTGTTTTTGTGTGTTTGTTTGTGTCTTAGGGTACCTTCCAACACAATGATGAGGATTTGGTTTTTAATTGCATGACTGTTAAAGAGAGTTGTAAACATGGATGGAAGTTTGATATACCTTTGGTTTATGCTTGGTTGTGGTTATAGCTTATGAATTCACATGTAATCACAAAGAAAAAAATCAGTTTTTGTAACATGCTTGAAGGAAAGAACTCAAATTAACGCTACAACCCTGAGAGACTTGAGCCTAAACGTTCTTTGGAGAGTTATAATCTGTGCATTGTTTTTTCTAAAGTCGTTGCATGATCTCATTATTCTTTGCTTGGTTACTACTTAGAAGGCGTTTCATCATTTAGTTCCAAATGCTAGAACTCATATCCGTTTCATTCAAAGCATGATATTGATTTGCATAACACACGAACAAGATGAAGTTGTGTACAAAACCAAGAGCCAAACAGCCATCCCCCGTGCAATTGTATTTTGGTTTAACCCCGTTGAGCCTCGTTTAGCCTACTTTCTTTGTTAACCCACATCATCCCCACCTAGCCTAGATTAGGACCATCCATACCTTTGTTCTTGAAGCATAGTAAAGCATGACTTAGAGGGAATTCCTTTTGAGTAATTGTATGCAGAAAACAAGTGTGGGGGAAAGAATCTGTGTGTGTGTGCCAAAGTGCACGGGTAGAGAGAAAAGAAAAGAAAAAAAAAATTCGTATGAAAAAGAAAAGAAAAAAGAAAAGTTGTGAAAAGAATGAAAAAGAGTTGAAAAATAAGTGAAAAAGAGCTCTAAAGTGTTGATTGTTGAAGAAAGGGTCCAAAAAGTTGAATTAGGCCCTAAGTGTTGTAAGAATCTTCCCTTGTGTTTAAAAGTTGATTTCTGCATTCTAAAGTGAATTCTAAGTGTCAATTTCATTACTTTGCTTACTATTGCTTAAAGAACGTTTGTTTATCCTTACCCTTCTTTGTTAGCCAATACCCTAGCCCCGTTACAACCCTTAACTTCAATCTTGGGTGTTGTGTGTTTCAATTTGTGGAGTTTGGGATTGGTAAGAGCATATGGTGTCACTGGTTCTCACATCTAAGTAGTAGCATTCCATTCATGAGATCATATCTATACATGCTTAATAACTCCAGAAAATGCTTTCTTTGCTATAAACATATGTGAGTATTCGTTTTCATGTTTACATCAATCTTCTCACATATACTTAGTGTAGGGTGTGTAGTTAGAAAATCTGAGTGAAAATAAGAGTGTATCTTGTAAGGAATTGAGTGAATTCTCTAAGGCATGTTACTACATTCAAATCATTGTTTTAATTGGTTAAATGTGAACTAGTAAGTGGTGACTATGATTAAGTATGCGCTCAAATGTAAGGATGACTAAAATCTATGTGAATGATGATCTTTGACATATCATGTGCGTGGAAATCTCTGAGGCAAATGTTGGAAGGTTTAGAATGTGTTTTGTTTACTTTGTTTTGTTTTGTTCTTTTGTTTTGCTCGAGGACTAGCAAAAGCTAAGTGTGGGGGAATTTGATAGGAGCATTTTATTGCGACTTAGTTTGCTTGTTTCTTGACATCTTAGTAGTTAGTTTCCTTTTAATTTAGTATTTTAAGTCATTTTCGTGTGTTTGTAGGTTTCAAGGGTCAATAAGGCAAAAAGGTGCATTTTGGGGCCTTTTGGAGCATTTTTGGGCCAAGTTTGGATAGCTTATGTATGGAGCAAAGGGAATGGACGAAATTGAAGACTTGAGGATGAAAGGATTCCTAATTGAAGAAATGATTCCTAATTGAAGAAGGATTCCTAGAAGAATGAGGATTCCTAGAAGAACAAGGATTCCTACTTGAAATAGGAATGTTAATCCAAGGGTTCCTATTTTGGTTTTGACCTTTCCTAATCCTAAAAGTCCCTAAGTTCCAACAACAAATAAGAACTCCTACACATCCTAATACCCTTGCCGCACACATCCTTTCCCTTTCCCTTCCTTGCCGTGCAAGGAAGGTGGTTTCCCTTTCTTTTGGAGTCCTTTCCCTTTCCCAAAACCCTTGCCGCAAGTCACATGCCTTTTCTCCTTAACTCCTGATTCTAGTTGAATATTTTCCTTACCTTTTATCTCTCAAATCAGTAATTAAGCCATTTTAACTCCCTTTAAACCCTTTGCCGCAAGTCAACCTTATTTTTCCCCTAATTTCTGATTTCTTGATTGGAATTACTTATTCTTAGGGGATTTGAATTGAATTTCTGATTTGCCAAAAAACCCTAAGCCTAGCCGCAGCCATCTATACATTCCCACCATCTTCTAGCCGCAGAACCCATCACCATTCACTCTTACACTCATCAGCCGCAGCCATCCACCTTCTAGACATCCATTCATTCACATAAACCTATTCAGCCACTTCTCCCCTCTCCTCGCCGCAACCCTTTCCAATCCCTAACCATCTCTCCCATTCGAGTTCATCCCAAACAGCCTAGAAAAGCCCCAAATCACTTGGTGCCGCAGCAAGGAGAATGAGAAGACTACTCTTGGATGCAAAGGCTTGATCGTTGGAGCGTTCTAGGTGTAGTTTGTTTTATGTTTATGTTCAATTTCTTATTCTCTGATTTTGTTGCAGCCATGAGTGGCTAAACCCCTATTTGGCTAGGGGGAAGTTTGTAGCCATGAACATGCTTGTGAAATAAATCGATTGCTTTCAGTTGTGTTTTGATGAATCGTGATTGCAATTCAATTAACTATTTGATTGATAACTTATTTGTGTTTGTTGATTAAGGATGCATACTTAGTTTTCATGCACAGATTTGATGCTAGAATATGAATGAGTTTCACCTAATCGTTACAAGTTTATATTCACAAGTAGTGGAGGTTGCTTATAAACAATCGCGTTAATTGAATTCTTGACAAACGTATCATGCATTCATAGTTACGAATGTTTCGCCAACACTTATGATTTTCATGGAACTTAATGATTTCTAATTGTATCTCTATTATGCATTCATGTAGAGGACTTTTGGAGAATAATTTGGATTGTCGCATGCATTCATCCAATTCAATGATTCAAGGAAAATCTGAGGGTTAATTTGTGCATCACGGTTAATCTGGGGTGTTGGGCTTCATAATTCATTGAAAAACAATTGGAAATCGATTTATGTGCAAGTGTGTCATGTGTGAAGAACGGACCTCTAGCTAATCCATAAACCATCCTTACAACCTTATTTTCGTGCCAATTTGCTTTCTTTCTTAAGTTTCTGTTTTTATTTCAAATTCGTCACTTTCAAAACCCCCCCTTTTACTTTCTTGTTTCAAAGTGTTCTAAATATGTTTTGTTGATGTTTTAAGTGTTTTTGAGTCAAACCAAACCCCTAATTTCGTCCAAAGTGTGTCAGAAACTGCCTAAGTAGTGTTTTTAGGCAGTTTTGAGTGTTTTCAAGCTGTTTTGAGTCTTTTGCACTTGTTTTGAGTTCCTTGAGTCTTTACAAACGTTTTTAACTTTGTTTTTATGTTTTTAAGTCAATTTAGAGGTTTTAGCAAGCCCTCCTAATCCCCGGTCCAGAACGATCCCTACTTGCATCTATACTACATTCTACAACAAGAGGGTTTAATTTGAGTGCTTAACTATCATCCACATCAATATCGCATGTCTGTATCCATAGTTTCAGGTGCGTTGCCCTTATTCTTGAAGTTTGGGGCCTTAGGAACGAGGTTAGGGCGCTTCTGGGCTTGGTTTCCTCCGTTAGGTGGGCCTTGGCCCTGTTAACCTTGATGGGGTGGCTTCTGGCCACCCCCACCACGCCTACATTGTAGTTTTGGGCGTTAATTCGTGCTATAATGTGCTTCAGGCATAGCAGTTGCCGTAGTAGGTCAAGCTTGATGATTTTTCATCAACAGTTGATTCTGTTTTTCAGCGAGAAGTAAAATAAAGATCAAATCCGAAAACTTTGTGAACTTCTAAGCTCTATATTGTTGTTGCAGGATAATATTAGCACTAGAGAATGTCGAATAGGTATTCTCCAAGAGATCCTCTTCAGTTAAGGTCTCGTTACAGAACTTGAGAAGTGATCGAATGCTGCCAGTCATGTCTTACTTCGGGCAAGACGATGTCCTTTTGGTGATCAAAGTGATCAGCCAAAGCAACCCAGAGTGCTTGTGGATCTTCCTCAGAAAGGTACTCGCTTTGCAGTGCATCATGAATGTGTTTTCAGAAAAAGATCATGGCAATGGCTTTCTCAGCTTCGCTAACCGAGTTGTCCATCTCATCTTCAATGGCGGAACACAAATTATTTGCAGTGAGGTGGAGCTTCACATCTTGTACCCACTTGAGGTAGTTTCTTCCAAAGACCTCCAAAGCAGTGAAGTCGAATTTGTTCAAATTCGACATGTTCCTATCACAAAATGAATGGACAAGATGTGGTTAGTGTAATGGAGAAAAACAAAATCAATGCATTCACATAGGAGTAGAACATTAAACATGTTCTGCTTTAAATTTACATGAAAAAATTACGGGTTTTCATGGGTGATGTTTTGAAGGAAAACTTCAGGTTTTTAAGCAAGGCATGTTTCTAGAAACTTCAGGTTTCGAAATAATTATGATCTTCAGGTTCCGAAATAATTATGATCTTCAGGTTCATATGTTCCTGCAGATAAGCAAAAATATATATACAAAAATATGCAATGAGAAAAATATGCAAGTAGATCTTCAGGCCAACATTAAATTGTGGGTGAAAAAATAGGCATTTAAACTCGGGGCCCAAAATAATGGGCCAAAGCCCACGGGTAGCTGAGTAATTTATAACATTCAGCCCAGGCCCAAAAATTGGGCTGGGTTGGGCTCCACTGGGTTGCAGGCCCGAGACAAATAGGCACGGATCCACTGCTTCACAACGTATATGTTCCCGGGGGCACGATTGAGTGCGTCGCAAGCCATATGCACTGAATCACCAGCTACGGGCTGGAACCTGCTGCTGTTGAGTGCAGGGAACTTGGAGAGCCCTATGGGGGTTTGGGTTCTACTGCGGTGGGGATACAGAGACACCAAAGCCCAATTAGGCTGGTGTTATTTGCGAGTCGGGCTTTGAGTATGAAGCCAATATGCACAAACGTGGGCTGCAAATGCAGGCCCAGATGGCTATGGCCCAAATAAAGGCGTTACTTGTGTAAAGTACCACAGATACACCAGCACAGTGCTAGGATCCAATGCAGTGGGAATACCGAGGCCAATAAGTCAGTGTTGGGCCAAGAGAAGTGTAGAAGCCCAAAGGGCTGTGCTTACTGATAGACAGGCTAAGTTGCTGGGTGAGCTCGCCGGATAGGAAAATCGGCACCACCGCTTCAGGCAGTTATTCGGTGGTTTAAAAAATCACGCTGAAGGCTGTAGGTTCAATAGCAACCCGAAAATTTGAACGGAAAGTAAAAACTCTCAACGTTGTGTTTAGGAACCCTAAAAATTAAATTGGGATTTTGAAAGATAAATCGATGAAATTCAAACAAATCTCGGTCAAGCTACTCGACGGTGGTTTGGGAGGGTAGCCGTGGTGGCTGGGCATGGTTGGAGGCCATGCTACTCGACGGTGCAAGAGATGCGACACCGTCTGGGCTTCGGGTTTGGAGTTTAGGCCTGGAGTCGTGGCTCTAGGAATGAGTTTCAACGAATCCCTAAAGAAAATAAATTTTTTTATTCAATTCCAGATTATAAAATTAAGGGTTTATATCACAAATGGTCAATGAAATTGACCCCATCAATCATGATGGTCCCTGAAATTGAAAATCGATCAATGTAGTCCCTGAATTTTAACCTCGCGAATCAATGTCGTCCTTCTGTTAGTATTCCGTCCAAATTAACTTTAAAAAATGTTAGAGAACCAATTTTTCATGGTAAAATGACCAAAAATTACCCTGTTACTTATAATTTTACTTACTACCTCTCTTTTCCTTTTTCCATCTTCACTTCTCTCTCCATTTTTTCATGGATTTGGTGCTAAAACTAAAATAAAAACAAAAAAAGTGGGAAATTTCAATTTTTTTTATTATCAAGTAAAAAAGAATTCTAACTAGGTTAGCTCCAAAAGTTACTGCCAAAGTCCACCTTTGATCATTTATCTTGTAAAAGAAATTGGGTACCACCTTTTTTTTCAAGTAAAATTATAAGAAACAGGGTTATTTTTTGCCATTTTACCATGAAAAATTGGTTCTCTAACTTTTTTTAAAGTTAATTTGGACGGAACACTAACAAAAGGACTACATTGATTCACGGGGTTAAAATTCAGGACTACATTGATCGATTTTCAATTTCAGGGACCATCATGATTGATGGGGTCAATTTCAGGGACCATTTGTGATATAAACCCTAAAATTAATGAAATTTGATGCATATTTAACATATAATTCAATGCATGAGTAGATATATGAATATGATGCAATATGTAAGATCCCTCATTGCCCAGGGGTATGGATCCTGGAAGCCTTATATGTCCCATCTCTACCTAGCACGAGGCCTTTTGGGAGCTCACTGGCTTCGGGTTCCATAGGAACTCCGGAGTTAAGCGAGTTCGTGCGAGAGCAATCCCAGGATGGGTGACCCACTGGAAGTTCTTGTGTGAGTTCCCAGAAGCAAAACTGTGAGGGCGTGGCCGGGGACCAAAGCGGACAATATCGTGCTACGGTGGAATCGAGCCCGGGTTGTGGTGGGGGCCCGGCCCGGGATGTGACACAATTCATGGCAATATCAATTCACATAATTCAACAATTATGGATATAATGCATACACAATTTATGCATAATCTAAAATTGGAAAAACGTAAAATTGGGTCATGCAATATGGTGAATGTTCATGTTATCAGGGCTGCAAAAATATCGAGATAAAAACCATTGTTTTGAAAGACCCTGATTGCATGATGATATTAATGAACTGGTTTGATGCAGAAAACTTCCATGTCAGATTCCTAAGCGCAGCGGCAGGAGGGTGCTAATAACGTGTTGTAGCCTATATTTAACTGATAGGGAGAAAGACAGCCGGCGGCACAGAGAGAGAATAGAAAGATGTGTTTGTATAGTTGTGTAGAGGATGTGTTATTCCTCCTATGCAATGCCGTTATTTATAGTAATAAGAGAGAATAAATCCTTCTCCTCCAAGGAATACAAGTCCTAATAGGGTAGAATAGCTAGAACCATATCTAATCTAGGATTTGCACAATCACACTTAAATAAGAAGTTTATAACATAATTAATGTAATCAGATTCATAACATGTTGATACTTTATGTGAATATCTTTACTTGCATGCGGGTATAGAGACTACATTAGATATTATGGTTCATAGTCCTATAATTTGATGATATTTGATATCAAATCTCACCTGAATATAATATTATTATCAGATGCTTCCTAAAGATGCACACATAAGGAAATCAGTTCTATATCATAAACAAAAATTTCTTGTATAGATGTGACACGATGTGGCCGAATGTAAGACTAATATTAGGGTTACATCTATTTAGGAGTTTCATCATTTTGTTATCTGATTTTTTCAAAGGTGGGAGTAACAATCTAATTCAATTGAATTATCTATCTCATTAGGTTATGAATTATGACAATATAATAAAAGGTAAGAATTAGAGTTTTATGTATAGATAAGAAACCTAAATAAGTATAAGGCTTAGGGTCCCCCACCTCACACAGTTTCCTAGTACATAAAAAGGCTGATTTAAGATTGTGGCGCTTTTAAACAAAAAAAAAAATTTAAAAATTAAAAAAAATTAAAAAAAGCTTAGTAAAATATCTAGAGCATAAAATGTGTTTGGCAAAATAAAAAAAAAAAAATGATTTTTTAAAAAACTGTTGTCAATGGCTGTAGAAAAACAGAAGCAGGGTCTGCTATGCTTCTAAAAAAAATACTTTTTTAAGGCATAGTAATCAATGTCCGTTTAATGAAATATTCAAATGACAAGTATACCCTCACATATTTAACCAAATTACAATCATTGCCCTTACATTTTTCTCTTTGACAATTATTATATCATATTAAATATGATATCAGTTTTAGTCAAGGTTCTAAAAGACGCTAGGCGCTAGTCCGGCGGTGGGCTGGTAGCTAGGCGGGACCAAGGCGGATTTAAGTAAATATATTATACTTCGTGTAAATAAGTATCTATTTATACTTAACGTATATACAATTTCATCATAATCTACAAAATAGAATGACATATTGTTTGGGCCCAAAATGACAATATGGGTCGAGGCTTCCGGTCCAGTAATTTTTCGAAAGTATCATGGGCCGGCTAGGTTACCAAGGGTTGTCCAGTCGTTTTCGGCCGAGTCCTAGTATAAGGAGGATTGATTTGGATTAAGGTGAAGGGGTTGAATCCCGATATAACGAGGGGTCTCGAAGCTAGAAGTAGGAATGAACCTACTTCATTATGGGGCTTGGTTTAGAAACCTGTTGGAACAAGGATTGGCCGAAACCTAATCGGATCAGATTGAGGAGTCTTGATTCGAGTACATCTTTGGTTCGGCCAGGAGTAGGTTCACTGCTTTAAATAGAGGAGGAAGAACATCATTTAGGACTCTCCAATTGAACACACAAACTGCCCTGCACAAACTCTCGCTCTACGCGAAACCTCTCAACATGTGACAGCCCGTCCTAAATTCGTACATATTTGTTATTTTAACGAAGTGTGAAAGTAAGAAATTGCCCTCAAGCGTTGGATTTGGGTCATTGTTTGGGCTAAGTTAGAGGCCCAAAAATATGGGAGTTTGGACTATTGATATTACTTCCTAACTAGTGGGAACCACTAGTATTGTTTCCAATTTAGTGGGAGTCTATTTTGTAAAGTTTAGTTAGGGTTGTAGTAACCCTAGTTAACACTAACTAGAACCAAGGGTAAGTGTAGTGTGTTGGATGTTTGAGGACCACACACCTTTGGAACTCTCTCTCCCGTGCTCTATCTCTCCCACACTCTTGGACATCTCTCTCTCCTCCTCTCTTTGTACGGATCCAAACCAAAACCTACCTAAACTCGACGGATCGAAGCCAAAATCTATACCATTGTACTCGTGAGGACTCCACGATCACGAATATGCCCTTTTTCAGGTAAGAATGCCTTCATTTTCATGTCGATTTTCAAAGTTCCGAATTGAGTACTGTTCATGCAAAGATTATAGGCTTATTTTTAGATATTTTGAAGCTTGTAGGAAGCTTCGTGAGGTCCATACGAGGCTAGGGGTGCTTCGTTGGAGGAGTTTGGACGTCGGGAGGCTGAGATCGACTAATCTCAATTTTTGGTCGGAGTTCGAGGTAAGTTTCGACGTGATTTCGTAAATTTCAAGACTTAAAACCTATGTAACGTGATTCTAGGGGTTATAAGCTTCATTTTGGTGTAAGTTTCGAAGAAAATGGCTTAGTATCGAACGAGAATAGTGAGATAGTAATTTTCCCAGTTTTCCGGCGATGGCGACGGTCGCCGGAGCTGGAGGTAGGGGACGAGGAATATTCCGTCAGTTTTGACGAAATATCCTGACGGCGTGAACTGCAGCCGTCCGTGTGCCAGGCATGTGCCTGCGCGTGGAGGAGCGTCTGGCCATGCCTTGGCCGGCACGTGAGGGCGCGTGTCACATCGGAAAATTTTTCTAAAATTATGGGGATGATCCTGAGGTTGTGTAGAGCATTGTGGTATATTCACACACCTCATTTGAGCATTGTATGAGAAGTTATTAGTTAGTTTTGTCTATGTGCTCAAAATAACGTTTTTATAGTTGTTTCTCACATAGGCGAGACCTATCCGGAGGACGAGCGTAGCCAGGCTAGGCACGGGGGCTACAATCCGTCTACATACCAGTGAGTGGGCTTTTGTTTTCCGTATATACCTATATACTACGTGTTTTTCCCAGAAAGTGCATTTTTAAATGCTTTTATAAACGAAATGCCATGCTAATACCTATATATATATATATATATATATATATATATATATCAGATTATGCATCATGAAAGGGTTATGCATCATGAGATGGTTATGCATCATGAAATTGTATGTGCATGATTGTTGGTGTTGTGGACGCTCAGGTAAGTTCAGGTAAGATTCTGTGTGTTTAAATAAAAGTTGAGTTATGACGAGATTGTTGAGATGCATCGAAAGCTCATAAACCTGCACCCCGGTGTTAGTGCTCCCGCCCAGAGTTAGGGGCCAGTCTTTCACGTGATGTTCACCTCCCGCACCACACGCTCATCTTGGATCCAAGTTAGGTGCACAATCCTGTCATATAGACCACTTTCAGTGGGTTCGACTCATAGGTGACCCGCTATCATTCGCACAGTCTTCACGTGATTATAGCACTATAGCGTACTATATTACACCCAGTCTTGTTGTATAGACCACCTTGAGTGGGTTCGACTCGTGTGCAGGATATATATTATGATGAGATATGTTGAGATTGATTATGAGCTATAGTTCCAGCCGTGCTGATCACACAGTGGACATGTTATTATCTATGATAAGTTTATTTCACCTGATTTACTTACCTGATGAGTTAGTGGCATGGCATGGCATACTCTTGATTTGTTGGCATATTCATGTTTCGATTCGTATTATGAGAATGATGATCATTTTCAGATGAGATAAGTATATGTTTATACTATTTTCTGGGAAAGTATATAGGTTTTACGGCGAGGGGTTATAAATGTGATTTTTGAAATGAATTTAGAAAAGACTTTGTTTTTGCCCACTCACGCTTTTGTTTTGCGCCCCTCCAGGTATTAGGTAGCGTTCTTGGTGGCTTGCGAGGACTTATCGGAGATTCTGACAGACATCACCCATGTAGGACTATCTTCGGGGGTTATTATTTTTAAAGTAGTCTTTATGTTCGACTGCACCTAGACAAATTATGCTCTGATTGTGTATTAACACTTCTGGAACTCGGTTTTATTTATTCGTATTTCTACTTACTCTAATGCTTCTGCACTGTGCACATGGCTACGTCACCTCACGTGACGGCCAGCATGCCTCGATCTCGGTCGGGGTGTGTCACAACAACCTTGAGATTTTTATTTTATTTTTCCGCCAACACACCTTCAGTTTGGATAAATAGCATTGTGAAGGCAAGCGGTGACATCTTCAGTTTGGATAAACAACACTGTTGCCCTATAATCAGCCGACCGTGGAGCGCCTTCAGTTTGGATAAACAACACTATGTCGAGGTTGACTGTTTATTTATCCAAGTCTCGGTCAAGAAGGATGTTCGAGTCCTTATTGGCAGAGGTTATCTCATTAGCCTTCTCGTCCAAGTGAGGTGTAATAGATTATTACGCTCGGTATTTGAACGCCGAGTTGTTTTATGATTGGATACTCATAAGTAAGTTTTAGAGTTCGGCATTCTGACGGCCGAACCACATTCACCATCAAGACATAAATCTCTTTTGGGTACTTGTGTCCATATAGTTTGGTGTCAGTTCGGCGTGCTTATACTCTCACGAATATAATCACTATGACCGAACCCGGTGTCGACGAGCCGTGAACTTTGCTGGACTAGCAGCCTTGTCTTCAGGCTCTAGAACTCGAAGGCCGACACGTGTTCCTTCCTTGGCCGCAATCGCAAGATCAAGAAGTGAGCAACGCTTCCAACGTGACATCAACATATTTTACTCCCCAGCCGAGCTCGACCGACGAGTTGGCACACCCAGCATATAACCAATGGACGTAGTTAGCTCACTTAGTTACTCACCCTGCGCGCCACGTATGCTTGGTAGTTTTTAGGATCAACATTTTGACACACCCAGTGGGACTCAGTGGTAAAACTACGAAGTTCATGACCATTGAGACACAATCGGTAAAAAAGAAAATTGTCATGGGAAAGTCCACGACCAACCCAGGACAAGATAACTTGTCACAGGCACAAAAACCCCATGTTGCCATGACATCTGAGGCCACAAACGCGACAAACCTGGAGAAGGAGGTTTGTCTCGGCGGCCAGCCTCACCATGCAGAAACCCCTAACAAAACCAAGGGCGTTTTAATTGAAGGGATAATGGAGGATCACGATGAAGATGGTGGTGATGGTGCTGATCCACCGGCTAGATCGTTTCTCCGGAGAAGACTAGAAGAGCAATCTACGCAAGTTGATCAGGTGTTTAGCCGAGTACTTGAGGAAATACGTAATAATGGTGACACACATACCAAATTGCTCGAGCTATTGGTTAGTAAATCCTACGAAGGTGGACCCGCAGATCATTCCAGACCGTTCCCACCTAGGAATAATCTGTTACCAATAATACAGGCCGAGGCAGAATTTGCTCAGCTTAAAACGATTGACTTGGAGAAAAAAAAGGGATCAAGCAGTAGATAAGACAAATCCGACCAGACGACAAGAACGGCATCCGTCGATGTAGTCGAGGTCCAAAGAATGATCGATTCGACCTTGAAAAAAGGGCCGAAGTTCCCAAAGTTCATTCACCTCTATCCTGCCTTTGTGGAGAAATTCGAGTATCCCAAGGGATTCAAGATTCCGAACTTCAGGCTCTTTGCTGGGGAATCATCCCTATCTCGCTAGAACATGTACCTCGGCTCATCGCTCAATGTGGGGACGTAAATAACGATTTCCATAAGCTACGATTATTCAACTTCTTGCTAACCGGATCAGCTTTTGCATGGTATATCAATCTCCCACCCAACTCCATCCAGAGTTGGGATGAATTGGTCGAGAAGTTTCATGAACAGTTTTTGTAGACATCAAAATTTTGGTGAAATAAATGTTGACCAATGCATTAAAATTTCAACGTCCACGTATCACATACATTTTACACGTAGCATGTGACTCAACGAAAAATCGAAAGAAATCAGAAAAGTCATCAAATAGGACACATGTCAACACTGGCAAAAATGATTTATTTCATCTAAATATTATATTCAAAATTAGACCTTGAAAAATTCTATAAACACAAGGTCATTTCATCCATTTCAAGGGACCAATTCACATATACATTTCTCTGCTCCCAAATTGGAAGAGAATTCCCCAAATCCTTAAAGCAATCAAACTCTAAAGCTTTCAAGCATCCAATCTCACAAATTCCCAAGAATCCCGAATGATCAAGAAAGCTCTCTTCGTTCTTCGTCAAATCCTTGAAGAAATCCACCAACCGTTCATCAAGATCAAGCCCAGAAGACCCTTGAAGAACAGTTCATCCTCGTTCATCAAGATCAAGCCCCGAAGGCCCTTGACGATTCGTTCATCCTCGTTCATCAAGATCAAGCCCAACGGCCCTTGAAGAGATCCACACAACTATTCATCAAGATCAAGCCCCGAAGGCTCTTGAAGAAACCATTCGTTCATCCTCGTTCATCCTCGTTCATCCTAAGATCAAGCCCAACGACCCTTTGGATCAACAACATCAACAAATCTACACCTTACAAAGATAGAATCAGAGGATCAATTTGTAAAAGAGATTGTAACCCCAAAATTAATACAAAATATTATTTTGTACACGTGTTCTTGTCTCGTTCATCGTAGAAAAATTCGTGTTTATGAATTTGGCACGCCCGGTGGGATCATCTCTACCTCTCATCTCTATCTTCAAATCCGCAAAAAGAACAAATGGCATCAAGAAAGGATCAAGCTGTTTCCGCAACCAAAGTGAAGAATAAGAACATCCTCGCCGCAAGTGGTGACACTTCGGGCATCACAACCCGAAGCAAGGCAAGAGCTCTCTCTGCCGTGGCTTTCACCCATATGCATTTGCTCTGCCGAAGGCATAAGCCCGTGATCACCCTGGCCTAGCTAAGGGTGCCAAGAGAGGTACACAAACCTAGAGCCTGGATTCATCAATAGCTGGGAGTAATTGGAGCGGGAATTCCTCAACAATTTCTACAACACCCACCGCACTGTAAGCATGCTGAAGTTGACAAGCATGAAGCAATGGAAGGGCGAGCCAGTCGTGGACTACATCAACCGATGGTGCACTCTAAGCCCCGACTGCAAAGACAAGCTCTCAGATATCTCCTCGATGGAGATGTGCTTCCAAGGCATGCAATGGGGGTTACACTACATCCTTCAAGGCATCAAACCACGGACCTTTGAAGAGTTAGCCACCCGCTCCCACTACATGGAGTTGAGCATTGCCCATCATGGAAAAAAGGAGCCAATCTCCTACTTCAAGAAGGATAAGGTATTTGTTTCGAAGGTGGACAATCATAGGAAGAAGCCTGCCAATGAAGCTTTTACTATCAATAATACCCCCATTAAAACCTCATATGCGCCCGTTAAGATCTCCTCCAACAACAAAGTGAAGGAGATAAAGAGAGATGACTCTTCTCGCACCCAATATAGGTACGAAAACGCCTTGAGGGAGCTAGACTAAAAGACGTACCCTTTTCCTGACTCATATATGGCTGCAATGTTAGACGACTTACTGAAAAAGAAGGTGATAGAGTTACCGGAATGCAAGCACCCAGAAGAGATAAATCGTGTTAACGATCCCAGGTACTGCAAGTACCATCTTATCATAAGTCATCTCGTTGGCAAGTGATTTTTCCTCAAAGAGCTCATCATGAAGCTGGCACAACAAGGGCGAATCGAACTCGACCTAAAAGACACGGTCGAAATGCACACTACTACGATCATGTTTGGATCTTTTGATCCTATTCCCCTCTAAAGGATTTATTACCATACCCACCAATGCTCAAGTCACACGGCACGTTCTGCACAACCATCGCTGGGGGCAAGCGACCAAGATGCACCTATCGACGATGAAGAAGGGTGGACATTGGTGACCTACAAAAAACGAGGAAGCCAAGACCGCAAGACACAAAGCCAAAGGTGGAGCAAGGGAGAAAGCACCATCACCACAACAGCAGGAAGCCCAAAAGAAGCGTAAGAGATGCTAAGCCAACATATAGTGGGGAACCTATGAAGCAAGAGCCACATATTCCCGCCTCCTTGCACGAGTATTTCCCGAATGACTTCTTCCAAAAGGTGCACTATCATCGCCTGTCACATGGTTGAAGTAGAGATGGAAGAGCCCTCAAAAGGCAAAGCTATCGCCACTTAGGGAGAAAAGACCTTCATGCCCAAAGAAGGTCTGCCAACATACTTTAGCATTGAGGAAGTGCTACGATTACCAAAGAAGATGCGAGGAGCATTAGTCGTCTTGGCAAGTCTCAACGACCACGAAGTGCAAGAAAACAAGGAAGAAGGCTTAAAGCTTCGGCAACATGAATGTGCCATATGTTGTGCCGCCCAAGATGCAATCAACTTCACGGACGAAGACTTACTGCTGGGATCAAAGCCTCACAACCTTTCTCTCTTCGTCTCGGGGTACGTAAGGGAGCACAAAGTCAACCGCATGCTTGTGGATGGTGGGTCAGCCATAAACATCATGCTTAAGCCGTCTGCTGATCCAAGGTTTTAACCTAGGAGGACAAAGAGCGATAGGCATGATCCGAGTGTAGATAACCATTGGTGAATTCAAATCAAGCACGATATTCCATGTGATTGATGCAAGAACTTCCTACAGCTTGCTCTTAGGAAGGCCTTGGATCCATGGGAATGAAATAGTGCCATCCACCCTCAACCAATGCTTCTACCGGGAAGGAGTGAAGGTAATCCAAGGTGATACCTAGCCATTCACCAAAGCCAAATCACACTTCGCAGACGCCAAGTTCTACATGGACAAGACATGGTGCCCGAAGCTCTTCCAAAAGAGATCAAGTCCACGGGCAAAGCAACACCTAAAAAGCAGGAGTAGCAAGCCATGCCCAAGAAGCAAGAAGGGGAAGTCGTGCCATCTTCAAGCAAAAACGTTGATGAGCTTGCTAAACCTGCCACAACCAAAGGGAGTAGGACGCCTTCAAAAGGACCGAACACACCCGTCTTTCGATACATCCCGATTTCAAGAAGAAAGAATGGTCAATCCCGGTTTGAAACTGGAGCAAGCAAAGCCGACACACAGCGGCACAAGGATAATGTAAAGTTGCTCACGACAAATGCAGTTTTGCCTCTTACACAACTAGGCGACGTTAAGGTTGCAAGACTACCACAAGACTTCATAAAACGTCTACCAAAGAGGGTGGAACCAAGCTTTCTTCCAACCAAGAGGACCGAAGAAGGTTTTGATCCAAACGCCTACACACTCATGTCGAAGGCTGGGTACGACTTCGCTTCCTCTTCGAATCCTAGAAAAAAGGTTTCAAACACTGTCAACGACAAAGAACGCGACCTCACCAAGACTTAAAAGAAGTTGAAGGAGCATGGTTATGGAATTGACAACAACAAGGCTGAACTTGGCTTCGCTTCACACCAAATGCACCCGTGAAGATTTCAAGCAAAGCGAAAAATGATAGCACTCAACATATCAGCGTGAGCATTGAACAAGATCAAGAGAAGCCTAAACCCGCCCCTCGGAGGTAAGTCTTCAATAGGATGAATCGTTCGAGGCCCAAAATTTCTGCACTTAATCACATTGGTGGTCAAGACCGAACCTCCGTCTTCAAGAGGCTTAACGAGCCAACATGCCAAAGCTGTGTTTTCGAAAGGTTGTCAAAACCTAAGAGACAAAGCAACACGGCTGGCTCTCCTCCACGATGGCCAACTTTGGAAAGACTTGAAGACAACATGAAGCCTTCTAGAAAGAGGGAGACACCGTTAAAGGAAGAAAAGCTTGACGGGCTAGCAGAAAAAGGTGATGTTCGAAGCTCGATTCCTTCAAAGATGAGGTGCCAAGGAATCTTGGAGGTTGACATTGATAAGCTCATATTTATATATATTTTACATCAAATTCACTTGTCTTTTCTTAGTTAGTTCCTTATATTTTTGAGCTATTTACTTTGTTTTTGTGTTTTGTAGGATTTTTCAAGCAAATAAAATAAAAATAGCATATGTGGAATTTTAAGTAACAAATTCGTCAAAACTGCCTGTGCAGGTCAGCTGACTTTGGAAGCAAGTTGCGGACAGCTTAGAATGAATTAGAGAATAAGCCTTATATACTTGGAAAGCTACGGATGTCTATTTTCTGGAGCATTTTGCAGATTGTTAATATCATTTTTTTAGAAGAAGTTATGGCTGTTTTAACACTGAAAGGTTGACAAGAGGCTTAGCAGTTTGTAACTGAAATGAAAGCAATAAACCCAATCAATCTAGCAGCCAAAACTGATGCAGTAAAGAACAAGCCAGCTGACCCCTATTCAAATATCAGAGGAAATGGAATTAAAGATGAGGATTAAGTGGGAGTAATGGGCATAAAGGCTACCTAAAGAGTTACAATTGTTTTACCATTTCCTCTCACTTATTGTCAACACTAAATGGCTATTAGTGGGTGAGTTAAGAAGAAGAAAATGGGGCAGCAAGTTAAAAAGGGAGAAGGCTGCAAGTTGCAGCGGAAAGCAAAGGAAAAGATTAGACAAAAGAAAAAAAAAACAAGCTGCAGGTTGCAGCGGCAGAGGGGAAGAAAAAATTAGAAAACAAAAAATGGAAAGGTGCAGCTAACGGAGAGGAAGGCAGCATTGACAAAGGAAGGAGAGAAGAGGAGACTCGATACTTTTGGTTCTATCTTCTCAAACTCATGTCTTTCTTTTGGTTTTATTTAAGAATTATGTGTAACTAAATTTTAGTAGTTAGGGGCTGTTTTGAAGCCCCGAATATGATTGCAAATGTGCTATGACATTTCGTTTCAATTTCTTTTATGAATGGATGAAAATTGGTTAACTACTTGTCTCATTGATGAATTCTTTATGTGTTTTTGTGGATGCATACTTAGTGAGCATATTTAGGATTCTAATGCTATGAATATGTGTGTGTCTGCCCTTGTCGAATGAGGACCTACATATGTTCTAGAGTAGTACTTGTTAATTGCGATTGACATGTGAACCAATTTCTAGGATAAGTAAGACAACGCCAGTACTTCCGATGCCTTGTGATGACTCAAACTCTTTTTGTTCTTAATGATTTCTACTTGTTAAATCTATGAACACGCCATTCTAGATTGCATGCTAGGGACTAAGTTAAGTTGAAAACGCCATTCTCTTAACATACCACATAAGAAAGAGTAATAGGTTGAGTTCTAACATTGAGCCAACTTGAGCATCTTCATCCAGAAATAAAAGGAATTTGAATGAAACATAACATGTTTGCATGATTATTTGGTGGTGGATAGCACTTCCCCTAACTCGTTTTCTTAACTTGTGAACTACAATCTACTTTTACTACTTAAAATTTGTTTCTGTCCTGTTTTTGTTTGATTTAATTTAAATATCAAATCAACTCCAAAAATCCCAAACATTTGTGTGAGGGTAGTTCCGTGTGTCTAGTATCTGCATATAAAATTTCGTAGACTTTAGATAAGTGTAAGTCGGTCTAATAATTATTTTTCAGTGGCTGGTCAGTAGGGACAGCAACCCTGTTTTTGTGACATTTAAAGTAGTTAGATAAAACAATCTTCTGTGGGAAAGACCCTTATTTTCATATGCTACAATTGACAAATCTTAGTGTTAATAAGGAAAATCAATAGGATATTTGTGTGCTACTTTGTGGTGTGCTTTTAATCTTATCAAATTTTTGGCGCCATGTCGCCGGGGATTGTTATTTCTAATTACTTATTTTTCTATTATTTTCTTTTCTTGTCTAATTTGTGTTTTTGTTTTTGTTTTTATTTTAGGTACTCTTTGTGGTATATGCATACTCGAAGGTCCAAGAGCATTGATCTAGCTTCCTACGATCCTGAGCTTGAACGAACACTTTGAAAGCTTTAGAGAGAAATCAAGCAGAAGCGTGCCTCAGTGTCTTTACCACCATCTTCTCCACCACATTTGAGTTCGGAAGAGGAGGAAGAACCACAAGAAGGCATGGCCGATAACCGTACTTTGAGGGAGTTGGCAATGCCAAATACAGATCAATAACCATTGTGCATCACATATCCAAATGCAGAAGGAGGATTTGAGCTCAAGTCCGGCATGATTCACTACTTGCCTAAGTTTCATGGCTTTTCAACAGAGGATGCCAACAAGCATCTCATGAAGTTTCACGTGGTATGCTCAGGAATGAGACCAGCAAATGTGGATGATGAGCAAGTCAAGTTGAGAGCATTCCCATTTACATTAGAAGCTAAAGCAAAGGAGTGGCTTTACAATTTACCTCTGGGATCAATGAACACGTGGAACCAGGTGAAGCAAGCATTCTTGGAGCAATATTTTCTGGCCACAAAAGCTGCAAGCATAAGGAAAGACATATGTGCAATCCGACAACAACATGGAGAGCCCTTTGGAGATTACTATGAGCGGTTCACACATTTGGTTGCATCTTGTCCTAATCATCAAATTTCAGAGCATCTTTTAATACAATACTTTTATGAGGGATTGTGTGGTACTGATCGTGTAATGCTTGATGCAGCAAGTGGAGGAGCACTTATGGACAAGACACCAACTAATGCTAAGGCATTGCTAAAGAACATTGCTGGCAACACATGACAATTTGGAGGGAGAGATGAGCTACCTCTTAAGAAAGTTAACGAGGTAAGTGCTAATTCTAGTATTGAGTTACAATTAGCTAACTTGACTAATCTTGTGCAACAGGTTATGGTGGCTCCAAAACAGGTGTGCGGTGTATGTTCAATGATGGGACATGCCACAGACATATGCCCTTCGTTGATGGATCAAGGTGGTCTTGAGCAAGCTAATGCGTTAGGAGGGTTTCAGGGGCAACAAAGGCAAAAGTATGATCCATATTCCAACAACTATAATGCGGGTTGGCGCGATCATCCACACTTAAGGTGGAACAATCAAGATAACGGACAACAATCTGTTCCAAACAACTATAACCGTCCACCTGGCTTCTTTCAAGCAAGATCGTAGGCACCATTTCAGCCTCAACAACAACAAGCTCCAAGTAAGTCTCTTGAGGATTTAATTGCTTCTTTAGCTAACTCTACTCAATCTCATCAACAGAAAACAGACAAAGCAATTGAAAACCTTGAGCGCCAAATGAGTCAGTTAGCAAGTTTGATGGGGCAACAACACCAACCAGGAAGGTTGCCTAGCCAAACTGTGGTGAATCCAAATGCGGAGCAAATGAATGTTGTGACTTTAAGGAGTGGAAAAGAAGTTTTTGAGCAGCCAAGGGTGCAAAAGAGGACTAGAAAAGATACAAATGAGCAAGGGGAGCTACAACAAAAAAATCTTGAGCAAGATGAGGCTTCAACGGCAACTGAAAAGTTTCCTAAAGCTACAGAATTGAACAAAAAAGATTCTGATAAGGTAAGTAAAGAAGTTCAAAATTCGTTTAACTCATGTGTCCCTATTCCTTTCCCTCGTAGGTTTATGAAGTCTAAGAAAGAGCAAACTGATAAGGAAATCTTGGATACTTTCCGGAAAGTCCAAGTGAACTTACCTCTTTTAGATGCCATAAAACAAGTGCCCAAGTATGCAAAGTTCCTTAAAGAGCTTTGTACAAACAATAGAAGATTCAATGATCCAGAAATGGTGGCATTAAGCGAGGAAGTATCAGCTGTTTTGCAGAGAAAGTTGCCACCGAAGTTGTAGGATGCCAGTAGTTTTACCATTCCATGTGTAATTGGAGGGAAAGAGTTTGGGAGAGCATTGTGTGATTTGGGGGCATCCATCAATCTGATGCCATATTCAGTGTATGAATCATTGAACCTTGGAGATTTGAAGGAAACAAAGGTAGTAATCCAGTTGGCAGATCGTTCAAATAGATATCCCAAAGGCCTATTGGAGGATGTACTTGTGCAAGTGAACGAGCTCATTTTTCCCGCTGACTTTTTTGTTCTTGAGATGGAACATGACCCTATGCCTACTGCACTTCCTCTTATATTGGGAAGACCATTCCTTAGAACGGCGCGTACAAAGATTGATGTCTACGATGGTACCTTAACCATGGAAAATTGATGGAGAAAGTGTCAAGTTCAGAATCTGCAATGCTATGAGGTACCCTAGTGATTTTGAATCTTGTTTGTCTATTGATGTGTTTGACTATTTTGTGCAGGATTGTTTTAATGAAGGTGTGGGACAAGATAATTTAGAGAAGGCGTTAGTGCATAGCATTACACGTGGAAAACTTAATTATTTCGAGCACATTGATGAAGAATTAATCCAGACAGTGGAAGCCCTTGAGTCTCTTTCACCAATTCGTGGTAAGTGTTCTTCCTATTTTATTTCTCTTCCTACTTCTAACGAAAACACTCTTCCTTCTGTGATTCAGGCACCCAAATTGGAGCTCAAACCAATTCCTGAACATTTGAAGTATGCATTTTTGGGAGAGGATGAAACATTACCGGTCATCATATCATCACAACTCACAGCAGACGAGGGGGATAAACTAATCCGGGTACTGAAGGATCACAAAACTGCCATAGCTTGGAGCATTGCAGATATCAAAGGTATAAATCCAGCTACGTGTATGCATAGGATTTTTCTGGAGGAAGGTGCAAAACCAACAAGGGAAGCTCAACGCCGTTTGAACCCACTCATGATGGAGGTCGTCAAGAAAGAGGTTATCAAACTTCTTGAAGTTGGCATCATATATCCTATCTCAGATAGCAAGTGGGTGAGCCCTGTTCAACTAGTTCCTAAGCGATCCGGAGTCACAGTTGTTAAGAATGAAGCTAGTGAGCTAGTGCCTACACGTGTGCAAAATAGTTGGAGAGTTTGTACTGACTATCAGAAGATAAACAGCACCACACGCAAGGATAGCTGGTCATTCTCATTATTGCTTTCTTGATGGCTATTCTGGATATAATCAGATTGCAGTTGCTCCCGAGGATCAAGAAAAGACGACTTTCACATGTCCATTTGGAACATTTGCATATCGGATTTCAAAGGTGTATGGTAAATATCTTTTCTGATATGATTGAGAAAATAATTGAAGTGTTCATGGATGATTTTTCAGTTTATGGTGATTCTTTTGATACATGTCTATATAATCTGTCCTTAGTTTTAAAACGTTGCCAAGAAACTAATCTAGTCTTAAATTGGGAAAAATGTCATTTCATGGTTTCACATGGATTAGTTCTAGGGCATATCATATCTGAAAATGGAATTGAAGTTGATAAATCTAAAGTAGAACTTGTTAGTTCTTTGCCCCTCCCTACTACTGTCAGGGAGGTTCGTTCTTTTCTTGGACATGCAGGTTTTTACCGTAGGTTTATGAAAGACTTCTCAATGATTTCTAGACCCTTGTGTCGTTTGCTTCAACAAGCTTAAGGAGTTGTTATCCACGGCTCATGTGATCATGCCACCAGATTGGAGTTTACCTTTTGAGTTGATGTGCGATGCTTCAGACTATGCCGTCGTTGCAGTTCTAGGGCAGCGTGTCAACAAAGTGCCACATGTCATCTATTATGCATCTCGAACACTCAATGATGCATAGTTGAATTATTCAACAACAGAGAAGTAGCTTTTAGCTGTTGTATTTGCTTTAGAAAAATTTAGATCTTATTTGATTGGAACTAAAGTTATTGTGTTTTCTGACCATGCAGCTTTGAAGTATCTACTCACAAAAAAAGATGCAAAACCACGACTCATTCGATGGATACTTCTGCTTCAAGAGTTTGACTTGGAGATCAAGGATAAGAAAGGGAGTGAGAATGTTGTAGCAGATCATCTTAGCAGACTTGTGCATTCAAACACAGAGGAAGATCTCATCCCTTTACGTGAGAGTTTTCCGGATGAGCAATTGTTTTCATTAAAGGCTACTGACCCTTGGTATGCAGATATTATCAATTACAAGGTCACCAAAAAGATTCCGGATGATTTTACACGTGCTCAGAAAGATAAGCTTGTCAAAATTGCCAAATACTACGAGTGGGATGATCCTTATTTGTGGAAATATTGCCCTGATCAACTGATTAGAAGGTGTGTCCCCGAATCTGAGTTTAAATCTATTCTAACTTTTTGTCATTCTTATGCATGTGGCGGCCATTTTGGAGCAAAGAGGACATCCCTTAAGGTGCTAGAGAGTGGTTTTTATTGGCCTAGTTTGTTTAAGGATGCGTACGAGTTTTGTGCCACATGTGATCGTTGTCAACGAACAGGTAACTTGGGCGCAAGAAATCAAATGCCACAAACCCCTATTTTGACTGTTAAGATCTTTGATGTGTGGGGCATTGATTTCATGGGACCTTTTCCATCTTCAAATGGTTTTCTTTACATTTTATTGGCTGTTGATTATGTTTCTAAATGGGTGGAAGCGAAAGCCATCAAAACTAATGATTCAAAAGTTGTTTCAGATTTTATTAAGACTAATATCTTTGCAAGATTTGGAACACCTAGAGCAATCATCAGCGATGGAGGGAGTCACTTTTGCAATAGAACATTTGAAGCGTTGCTTAGGAAGTACAAAGTCACACATAAGGTGTCTACACCTTATCATCCGCAAACTAGTGGTCAAGCAGAAGTATCAAACCGTGAGGTGAAGCAAATTTTGGAGAAAACTGTGAGTCCTAGTAGGAAGGATTGGAGCATGCGCTTGAACGATGCATTGTGGGCTTATAGGACTGCCTATAAGACTCCTATTGGAATGTCCCCATTTTGGTTAGTTTATGGGAAACCATGTCGTCTTCCAGTAGAGTTAGAGCACAAAGCTTATTGGGTGATCAAAGCCTACAACATGGACATGAGTGTTGCTGGAAAGCAGAGGAAGCTTCAATTGAATGAGTTAGACGAAATCCGGAATGATGCATACGAGTCTAGTCGAATATACAAGGAGAAATCAAAGGCATTTCATGACAAGATGATCTTAAGGAAGAGCTTTGTCATTGGACAAAAAGTTCTTCTATTTAATTCTCACCTTCGGTTATTTCCAGGTAAGCTTCGTTCTCGATGGGTTGGTCCATTTGTTATAACTAATATTTTTCCTCATGGTGCAGTGGAAATTCAAAGTGCAAAGACCGGAAACATGTTCAAAGTGAATAGACATAGACTCAAGCCATATTATGAGTCTTCTGTGGAGCATGATGTGGAGGTTGTACCCCTCCAAGAACTAGCTTCCCTTGGATGATTACTCTTGGTACCGTCCGGCTGCGGACGTAAAAGCAAGCACTTATTGGGAGGCAACCCATATTTCTATTCATTGTCTTTTTCTGTCATTTTCAATTTTCCGTTTGTTTTTTTTTTGAATTTTCTTGAGTGCTAAACTGAATTATTTCTTTTCTTTGTAGGAAAGTTTGATCATGTCCACCCTTCGAGTTGATTGCAAAATGGAAGTTTGGGGGTCATCTCTTGCTTTTACTGCAAATTGGGGAAGTTTTCAGTCCCAATGCTTTATTTTGTTTCTTACTATTTTATTTTATGCATTATTGTGTTTTCTGACATTGGGGACATGTCCAGTTTAAGTTTGGGGGTAAGGATTGAAAAAATGACCAAATTGAAAATTTTCGTACCTTCGACTAAGAACTGGTTTGATTTGTGTCCGTGTTGTTAGTTTTGTTTTCTTAATTAGTTTTGTTTACTCTAACAAAAAAAAAAATAATAATTCGGAATATTTGAAAATCCAAAAATATTGTCTTATTTTCTTTATTGTTTTGAAGTAGATTTTTGTTAGTTTCTCGACCCAATGATATAATTGGTTGAATTTGAACCACGGTGATCAAGAACTTAGTAAGCATATGTTGTGTGAAATTCCTGATTCTCTTGTTAGTTTTGTACATGTTTAATCATCTTTGAAAAACCAAATGCACATAGCCTTGTTGATGTGAGACTAAAGCATGACTTAAAGCTTCGCATGTGAACATAGTGACCATATACATCCCATGTGAGTTTTTTTGAGCCTATCGAAAGTGTGCATTTTTCATACACTCATATTCTTTCATGTGTGATGAACTTATCTGACTTACATCTCTAGAACTTGTGTAACGATCTTTCGAAATGTTTGTCATTGATTGCGTGAACTTGAAAATGATAGAGGCGTTAGGTTTGTCACCATGGCCCAAATAAGCATGTTTCCTAAAGAAAAGTGATATCATTAGATTTCCAATTCGAGTCGTATATGTTGAGCCTTTTTATTTCTTATCACCAGATATGTCTACCCTTATACCTTAAACATTTTTCCTTACCCTTTCCAAGCTAGCTAGTGAGCAATGTGAGATTGTCTTATGAGAGTTTGTGAAGGATTTTGAAGGAGTTTGGCAAAAGATTAAGTGTGGGGGTATTTCATATTTGTATTTAAAATTGGTTCAAAAAATAAAAAAAATAAAAAAAAAAAAAGAGAAAAGAGAAAAAGAAAAATTGTATACAAAAGCAAATTTTTAAGTTTCAGTTTAGGGGTGTGGTTAGAGGTGTTAGTAGAGTGGCTGGAGAGCTCGAGTTCTTATAAATCTCAACAAGAGAATTGCTTGCAATGTAGCTTGGAACTTGTGTTTACCTATCCTTTCATTTCAATAACCCTCTCCCTAAGCCCCATTACATCCAATAAAAGTCCTCTTGATTTAAGTTTTGCAATTATGATTTTGGAGATGTGATCTTTATGCAAGCTTATGGTAGATCTTTCACATTTGATTCTTTGAGCGAAACACGTTAAACTAAACATATGTGTGATTGAGTGTATGTCCCGTCAGAAGGTCATAGTTTGCATGTGGTGTTTTAAAAAAAAAACTTGAAATTGCATTAGCATGGCTATTCCACACACTACACTTCAAGGATGATTAAAAGGTTATTGCTAACATTTGAATAGGAAGATGAGCTTGGATTAGCCTGTTTGGTGCTAGCTAAGGTTCTTGATGATTTGTTTTCTTGAATGAAATTCTATGAGGGTCACATAGGGGGAAGCTAATGTTTTTCATGTTGCTACTTTTTTCATGTTTTCTTTGTTTTGCTCGAGGACTAGCAAAAGCTAAGTGTGGGGGTATTTGATAAGCTCATATTTATATATATTTTACATCAAATTCACTTGTCTTTTCTTAGTTAGTTCCTTATATTTTTGAGCTATTTACTTTGTTTTTGTGTTTTGTAGGATTTTTCAAGCAAATAAAATAAAAATAGCATGTGGAATTTTAAGTAACAAATTCGTCAAAACTGCCTGTGCAGGTCAGCTGACTTTGGAAGCAAGTTCCGGACAGCTCAGAATCAATTAGAGAATGAGCCTTATATGCTTGGAAAGCTACGGAAGTCTATTTTCTGGAGCATTTTTCAGATTGTTAATATCATTTTTCTAGAAGAAGTTATGGCTATTTTAACACTGAAAGGTTGACAAGAGGCTGAGCAGTTTGTAACTAAAATGAAAGCAATAAACCCAATCAATCTAGCAGCCAAAACTGATGCAGTAAAGAACAAGCCAGCTAACCCCTATTCAAATATCAGAGGAAATGGAATTAAAGATGAGGATTAAGTGGGAGTAATGGGCATCAAGGCTACCTAAAGAGTTACAATTGTTTTACCATTTCCTCACTTATTGTCAACACTAAATGGCTATTAGTGGGTGAGTTAAGAAGAAGAAAATGGGGCAGCAAGTTAAAAAGGGAGAAGGCTGCAAGTTGCAGCGGAAAGCAAAGGAAAAAATTAGACAAAAGAAAAAAAAAACAAGCTGCAGGTTGTAGCGGCAGAGGGGAAGAAAAAATTAGAAAACAAAAAATGGAAAGGTGCAGCTGACGGAGAGGAAGGCAGCATTGACAAAGGAAGGAGAGAAGAGGAGACTCGATACTTTTGGTTCTATCTTCTCAAACTCATGTCTTTCTTTTGGTTTTATTTAAGAATTATGTGTAACTAAATTTTAGTAGTTAGGGGCTGTTTTGAAGCCCCGAATATGATTGCAAATGTGCTATGACATTTCGTTTCAATTTCTTTTATGAATGGATGAAAATTGGTTCACTACTTGTCTCATTGATGAATTCTTTATGTGTTTTCTATGGATGCATACTTAGTGAGCATATTTAGGATTCTAATGCTATGAATATGTGTGTGCCTGCCCTTGTCGAATGAGGACCTACATATGTTCTAGAGTAGTACTTGTTAATTGCGATTGACATGTGAACCAATTTCTAGGATAAGTAAGACAACGCCAATACTTACGATGCCTTGTGATGACTCAAACTCTTTTCGTTCTTAATGATTTCTACTTGTTAAATCTATGAACACGCCATTCTAGATTGCATGCTAGGGACTAAGTTAAGTTGAAAACGTCATTCTCTTAACATACCACATAAGAAAGAGTAATAGGTTGAGTGCTAACATTGAGCCAACTTGAGCATCTTCATCCAGAAATAAAAGGAATTTGAATGAAACATAACATGTTTGCATGATTATTTGGTGGTGGATAGCACTTCCCCTAACTCGTTTTCTTAACTTGTGAACTACAATCTACTTTTACTACTTAAAATTTGTTTCTGTCCTGTTTTTGTTTGATTTAATTTAAATATCAAATCAACTCCAAAAATCCCAAAAATTTGTGTGAGTGTAGTTCCGTGTGTCTAGTATCTACATATAAAATTTCGTAGACTTTAGATAAGTTTAAGTCGGTCTAATAATTAGTTTTCAGTGGCTGGTCAGTAGGGACAGCAACCCTGTTTTTGTGACATTTAAAGTAGTTAGATAAAACAATCTTCTGCGGGAAAGACCCTTATTTTCATATGCTACAATTGACAAATCTTAGTGTTAATAAGGAAAATCAATAGGATATTTGTGTGCTACTTTGTGGTGTGCTTTTAATCCTATCAGACATAAATGGACCACTGAACGTAAGAAGACGCACCATTATCCACACTGGACAATCTTCATGCCAACAAGCTCGAGAGGACAACACTGAAGAGGAGGTCCAAGATGTCTCCCACATCACTATCGAAGAAGGCAAAGAAGACGAAATCCCCGAGGAAGATGTCACTGTTGCGCCATCACTGCTCGAAGATGGGGGGCAAGCCACGGTTGATGATCTCTAGGAACTCAACTTAGGCACGAGCGAGGAACCAAAGCCTATCTTCGTAAGTACACTACTAAGTGTGGACAAGATAGAGGAGTATTACCAGCTGCTATTAGAGTACAAAGACATCTTTTCTTGGACTTACAAAGAGATGCCCAGCCTTAACCCTATCATCGTTGTGTATCATCTTGCAGTCAAGCCTAGAACTGATAGGAGCATATTTAGTTAGCTTGTTTCTTTGCATTTAGTGAGTTAGTTTCTATTTATTAGAGTGATTTAAGCCATTTTCGTGTGTTTGTAGGTCCAATTGGCAAAGGTGACAAAAAGGGCAATTTGGAGCATTTTGGAGTAGTTTTGGGCTTAGAATGGATAACATATATATGGAGCAAGGTGGATGGACGTTTTTGAAGTTCAAAAGAAGCTAGGAATGTGCTAAAGACCTGGAGAAATTAATTCAAGACTTGGAAGATAAGGAATCAGCTAAAGAGAAGGAAACCTTATCCAAATATTATCCAAACTAACCTTATCTTATCCTATCCTATCCTAATCTTATCCTACCTTAATTCCAGCTGGAAGTGATATGAGCATATTTATGCGATTTAGTTAGCCTGTTCTCGTGCATTTATGTTGATTATTCGTATTTAATTTAGTATTTTAAGCTACTTTCGTGTGTTTGTAGGTCCCAAGGGGTAAAATAACAAGAAAGTGCATTTTGGAGCCTTTTGGAGCATTTTTGGGCATGTTTTGGATAGCATATGCTTGGAGCAATGTTGATGGACGAAATTGAAGACCAAGGCATGCCAGGAATCAGCTATGAGAAGAGGAAAAATAAATTCAAGTCAAAGAAGGAGAAGGAATCCAAGAAGAAGAAGGGTTGACTAAGTCAAAGTTTCCTTACTTTGACCTTTGACTTTCTTAATCCTATTTTATCAAGGCTTCAACTACAAAGAGGGAATCCTAGACAATTTGGGACTCCTAATTCCTTGCTTAAGAAGGTTGCTGCACATGTTCCTTAGCTTCACATTCCTTGCCGAGCAAGGAGGACTTTCCCTTTCTTCCAAGGGTGCTGCCGCAACTTCCCTTTTCCTTTCTTCTTTCTTGCCGCTTAAGTTTCCTTCTTCCCTTTAAATTTTGGACCCAAACCTGCAAGGAAACCTCTTTCTTTGCCCTAGCCGCATAGGAGAAGACCTTTTCCCACCTTTCTCTTTCTTGCCGCATTTAAATTGCACATGTTCTTTAATTTCTGTACTGCCGCAAGTCCTAGCCCTTTTCCCCTTAGGTTTTTGACTTAAATCCTATTTCCCTTTAGGTTTTGGTTTAGTTTTTGTTACCTAAATAAATCTCAGCTCTGCCTAAGCCTTTCCTCTATAAATCTCACACCATTCAACCATCCATCCTTCATCCATTCACTTACCTATCCATCATTCACTCATCCATACATTCCCACAAACACATTCAGCCACTCTAACCCCTTTGCCGCACCAATCCTCCCATCCTTCCATCCAAAACACATCTATACACAACCTTAGACAGTTGTGCTGCAGCAAGGTGGAGAAGAAGGAAGCCTTGGACGTTTCAAGCTTGAAGATTGGATCATTCTAGGTGTACTTCGTTCTTACTTTCAATGTTTACTTTAATATTCTCTGATTTTGTTGCGACTATGAGTGGCTAAACCCCTACTTAGCTAGGGAGGAGTTCGAAGCCATGAACATGCTTGAGATATGAATTAATTTCTTCCAATTGTGCTTCGATGAATCATGAATGCAATTCAATTAACTGTTTTATTCATAACTTGTTCTTGTATGTTGATTAAGGATGCATAATTAGTTTTCATGCAGGAATTTGATGCTAGAATATAAGGGAGTTTCACCTAATCGTTACGAACTTATATTCACAAGTAGTGAAGGTTGCTTGTCACAATTGCGTTAATTGGATTCCTGGCAAACGTAACATGCACTCATAGTTACGAATGCCTTGTCAACACTTATGATTTTCATGGAACTTAATGATCTCTAACTGTATCTTTTCTATGCACTCATGTAGGGGACCGTTGGAGAATAATTTGGGTTGTTGTATGCTCTTCTTCCAATCCAATAACATAAGGAAAATCTGAGGGTTAGTTAGTGCACGTACGGTTAATCTGGGGTGTTGAGGTTCATGGTTCATTGAAAAGCAATTGGAGATCGATTTATGTACAAGTGTGTCATGTGTAGAGAAGGACCCTCTAGCTAGCCCATCACCCATCAAAGTTTTCAAATTCGTTTTCAAACTTGTTTTACTTTACAATCAGTTTGTTTTACTTTCAAATTCGTCCAAACCAAAACCCCCTTTTACTTTCTTGTTTTAAAGTGTCTAAAATCTATTTTCTTTGTGTTTTCGAGTGTTTTGAGTCAAACCAAAACAAATTTTCGTCCAAAACCATCCCTAGTATTTTAAATCTGTCCACAAAGTGTTTTTAAGCCGTTTTAAGTGTTTTTAACTTGTTTTGAGTCCCTCGAGTCTTTTCAAACGTTTTTAACTTTGTTTTTGTGTTTTAGAGTCGATTAGCAATCCCTCCTAATCCTCGGTCCAGAACGATCCCTACTTGCGTACTTACTACAATTGACAACAAGAGGGTTTAATTTGTGTGTTTAAACTTTTATCACATCAAATTTTGGCGCCGTTGCCGGGGATTAGCAACTTTGCTAGTCCCCCGTTGTTTCTTTTGTTACTTTTTCGTTTATTTTTGTTTTAGTTCCTGACTTTGTTTTGTTTCTTGTTTTTAGGTACTAGTTTATGACTCGAAGTTCTCAAACAGTTCGTGAGAACATCTTAGACTTTGACGACGATTATGAGAGAACTTTGAGAAGGAGGAGAAATCAGCAAGCATCCAATCCACCTAGTCCTGAACCTGATTTCGAAGACCAAGAAGTAGAAGAGGAGGACATTCCCACGGCACAATTTGTGGAAGTTGTACAAGTCATGGCAGCAGACAATCGAACCATCAAAGAGCTTTCTGCCTCGGGTGTGGACAATGCCCTGCCTCTATGCATCCAATACCCCACTGCAACTGAAGGGAAAACAGAGGAGTTCGAGTTGAAATCAAGCTTGTTGCATCACATCCCGAAGTACCATGGGCTGTCCATGGAGGATCCTAACAAGCATCTCAAGGAGTTTGAAGTTGTTTGCTCTAGCATGACCCCGGTGAACGTTGATGGCAGCATCTTGAAGATGAAGGCTTTTCCCTTTTCTCTCTTAGAGAAGGCTAAAGATTGGTTGTACGAACTAGCGCCTGGAACGGTTACATCTTGGGAAAGTATGAAACGAGCGTTCTTAGAGAAGTTTTTCCCAACTTCAAGAGTCATTCTCTTGAGGAAACGGATTAGCGGCATCCAACAAGATGAAGGTGAATCGTTTCCAACTTATTATGAACGTTTTAAAACTCTTGTTGCTTCATGTCCACATCACCAAATGAAGGAGGAGCTGCTCATTCAATACTTCTACGAAGGACTCCTCCCCATTGAACGCCAAATGCTAGATGCCTCAGCGGGTGGTGCGTTGGTTGACAAAACTTCGGTGGCTGCCAAGACTCTCATTGCAAACCGAGCACTTAATGCACAACAATATGAAGGTGTTGGACAGAGGGGAAACTCACGGCCACAAAGTGTAAATGAGGTAAGTGCAATTTCTGAAATTCAATCACAATTAGCTAATCTTACCTCTCTTGTGTCTCAGGTTGTAATTGGATCAAAACCACAAGAAAATCAAGTTTGTGGGGTGTGCTCCATCCAATCCGAGACATGCCCCCAGTTGATCGAGAATGGAGGGTGGGAATCTGCCAATACTATTGGATTCCAAGGCCAAAACCAAACCAAATACGATCCATACTCGAACACATACAACCCCGGATAGAGAGACCACCCTAATATGAAGTGGAGAGATCAACAACAACCTGCACAACAAGGGGGATTTCGGCAAAACCCCCCTGGATTCCCACGGCCCTATGCACCCCCACAACCTCAACCACAACCTCCGGTCCAAAATAACTCAGGTTCGTCTCTTGATAATGCTCAAGTTATTCAATTACTAACCACTTTGACGCAGGGAGTGTAGAATCAAGCTAAAGTGGTGGATGACTTAAAAGAAACAAATGGGACAAATGGCTGAATTCATGGTGCAATTCAATAGAGAACAAGGTAAGCTACCTAGTTCAACGAATGTGAATCCGAAGGGAGGATTCGAATCTGCCAAAGCCATCACTTTGCGTAGTGGAAAAGAAGTTGGAATTGAGTCCAACACTCCCAAATCTGCCCAAAAAGAAGATGACAAACTGCAAGACGAGGAGGGAAGCACTAGCATGCCCACGGCAAGGGTGAAGAACCCTTTGCCGCAAGCACCCAATCCTCCTAACTCGGCCAAACAAGGTAAGATAGCTTCAAGTTCAGTTACTACTAACTTGCCCGATGTTCCTTTTCCTCGTAGGTTCATGCAATCAAAGAAAGATGAGAACGAGAAGGACACTCTTGAAACATTCAGGAAAGTGCAAGTAAACATTCCGCTCCTTGATGCCATTAAACAAATCCCGAAGTATGCCAAGTTTCTCAAGGAGCTGTGCACAAACAAAAGAAGAATGTCGAACAAAGAGGTAGTTAAGGTAAGTGAAAACGTTTCAGCCGTCTTGCAACGTAAACTGCCCACTAAATGCAAAGATCCGGGTAGTTTTACGATTCCTTGTGTAATTGGCACTACTCGGTTCGAACATGTAATGCTAGACTTAGGTGCATCTATAAATGTCATGCCATACTCTATTTATGCATCTATGAACTTGGGTGAACTGAAAAAGGATGGTGTAATTATACAATTGGCTGATCGCTCTAACGCTTATCCGAAAGGAGTATTGGAGGATGTTTTAGTGCAGGTGAACCATTTGATCTTCCCGGCAGATTTTTACGTTCTAGACATGGAAGATTCAGCCCATTCCACATCTTTGCCGATTCTCCTTGGTAGACCCTTCATGAAGACTGCCCGGACAAAGATCGACGTGTTCAAAGGAACTTTAACGATGGAATTCGATGGGGAAGTTATCGATTTTAATATTTCTGAAACTATGAGATATCCCGTTGATGATCATTCATGCTTCTCTATTGATGTTATTGATTCTTTGGCGCAGGCGTACCTTGAGGAATTGAACGAGGATGCCCTTGAAACAACCATTACGAAGGGCATAGAACTCAAAAATCAAACCATTGGAGCAATACAACCCCACGGCCACACCCTAGACTCCAATGCCGTGCCCTTCAATGAAGAAGTTGTAGAAGTGGTGGCTGCCCTTGAGTCACTACCACATCAATATGGTAAGATTCCGTTCTCAATTTCAAGTTCAGTTTCTACTAAAATGTTACCTTCTGTTATTCAGGCACCTTCTCTTGAACTTAAGCCATTGCCGGACCATTTAAAGTATGTGTTTTTGGGCCAAGACGAGACGTTGCCCGTCATTGTTTCTTCACATCTCACGGCACAAGAGGAAGAGAAGCTTGTGAGGGTGTTACGAGAGTACAAAACAGCCATAGGGTGGACCTTGGCCGATATTAGAGGAATTAGTCCCACCACTTGCATGCATCGCATACTTCTTGAGGAGGGGGCTAAACCATCTAGAGAGGCTCAAAGCCGTCTTAACCCTCCAATGATGGAAGTTGTAAAGAAGGAGATAATCAAGCTCTTAGATTGTGGAGTGATCTACCCTATCTCTGATAGCCGTTGGGTTTCACCAATTCAAGTCGTTCCCAAGAAGTCTGGAGTTACTGTTGTCAAGAATGATGAGAACGAGCTTGTGCCTACACGAATTCAAACTAGATGGCGAGTGTGCATCGACTATAGGAAACTCAACGCCACAACAAGGAAAGATCACTTCCCTTTGCCATTCATCGACCAAATGCTTGAAAGGTTAGCCGGTCATGCTTTTTATTGTTTTCTTGATGGATATTCTGGATATAACCAAATTGTGATAGCCCCGGATGACCAAGAGAAGAACACCTTCACGTGTCCCTTTGGAACTTTTGCTTATCGTCGCATGCCATTCGGTTTATGCAACGCCCCTGCCACTTTCCAAAGGTGTATGGTAAGTATATTCTCCGACTTTGTTGAAAAAATTATTGAGGTATTTATGGATGATTTCAGTGTGTTTGGGGATTCTTTTGACCATTGTTTGGATAATCTGACCTTGATCTTGCAACGATGCGTTGAAACTAACCTTGTTCTCAATTGGGAAAAGTGTCATTTTATGGTGAAACAAGGTATAGTTTTGGGGCACATCATTTCCGAACAAGGTATTGAAGTTGATAAGTCCAAAATAGATCTTGTACGTCACTCACCCTCTCCCACTTCGGTAAGGGAGGTTCGTTCTTTTCTTGGCCATGCAGGATTCTATAGGCGATTTATCAAGGATTTCTCTAAGATTGCCCAACCTTTGTGTCGTTTATTGCAAAAAGAAGTGGCCTTTGAGTTCAATCAAGAGTGTGAAACGGCATTCAAAACCCTCAAGGAGAAGCTCACTTCGGCCCCCATCATCATGCCACCCGATTGGAGCCTTCCTTTTGAGCTTATGTGCGATGCATCCGACTATGCGCTTGGAGCTGTTTTGGGACAAAGAAAGGACAAGCAGCCGCATGTTATATACTATGCTTCTCGGACCCTGAACGATGCCCAATTGAACTACTCCACAACGGAAAAATAACTTCTTGCTGTTGTCTTTGCTTTAGATAAGTTTCGTTCCTATTTAATTGGCACTAAAGTGATTGTTTATTCTGATCATGCAGCTTTGAAGTACTTCCTAACGAAGAAGGAAGCAAAACCTAGGCTTATTCGTTGGATGCTTCTTCTTCAAGAGTTTGACATCGAGATTCGAGACAAGAAAGGAAGTGAGAATGTGCTGGCTGACCACCTAAGCCGAATGCTCCATGATTCCAATGCCGTGCCTATCCCTGAGAATTTCCCCGATGAACAGCTGCTGTCCATTGAGGTAACTGACCCATGGTATGCCGATTTGGTTAATTTCTTAGTATCTAAACAAGTTCCGAGCACTCTAAGCAAGCACCAATGTGATAAACTAAGAAAGGATGCACGTTTTTATGTGTGGGATGATCCCTATTTGTGAAAATATTGCTCTGACCAGATTTTGCGTAGGTGTGTGCATGATGGTGAAGTTCATTCGATTTTAAACTTCTGTCACACTTATGCTTGTGGTGGCCATTTTGGCACCCAAAGGACGGCTTTTAAGGTTCTTGAATGTCGTTTTTATTGGCCCACTTTGTTTAAAGATGCTAGAACTTTTTGTCTAACCTGTGCTCGATGTCAAAGAACGGGCAATATAGGTGCCAAAGACCAAATGCCGCAGCAACATTTCCAAGTTGTGGAAATTTTTGACGTTTGGGGTATTGACTTTATGGGTCCTTTCCCTCCCTCTTTTGGTTTCACTTATATCTTGCTAGTTGTTGATTATGTTTCAAAATGGGTGGAAGCAAAGGCCACCCGTACTAACGATTCTAGGGTGGTTGCAGATTTTGTGAAAACTAACATTTTTGGTAGGTTTGGGATGCCCCAAGTTCTAATCAGTGATGGAGGTTCTCACTTTTGCAACCGCACCATTGAGGCTTTGCTAAAGAAGTACAACGTTTCGCATAAGGTTTCAACACCTTATCATCCTCAAACCAATGGGCAAGCTGAGGTGTCAAATAGGGAGATCAAGCAAATTCTAGAAAAAACCGTGGGGCCATCAAGAAGAGATTGGAGCTTGCGCTTGGACGATGCATTGTGGGCATATCGAACGGCCTACAAAACTCCCCTTGGCATGTCACCTTTTCGGCTCATCTATGGGAAGCCATGTCATTTGCCCGTCGAGTTAGAACACAAGGCACATTGGGCTGTGAAGACCTTCAACATGGACATAGATGCGGCTGGGGTTCATAGAAAGCTCCAATTGAATGAACTCGAGGAGATTAGGCACGAGGCGTACGAGAATGCTCAAATTTACAAGGACAAGACAAAGGCTTACCACGACAAGATGCTTCGTACCAAAACATTCTCAAAAGGGCAGCGAGTGTTACTTTTTGATTCTCGACTTCGTTTATTCCCCGGTAAGCTACGTTCTAAGTGGATTGGACCTTTTGTTGTTACTAATGTTTTTCCTCATGGTGCAGTCCAAGTCCAAAGCTTGAAAACCGGCCAAGAATTCAAGGTGAATGGGCATCGTTTGAAGCCCTATTATGACCTGTTCGAGGAGCATGTGGTGGAGGAGACAACTCTCCAAGCCGTGGGCTCCAATGGAGAGTGAAATGGAGTTCTTCGTCCGGCTGCAAAACATTAAAGAAAGCGCTTCTTGGGAGGCAACCCATGCATTCAACAAAGAGCTTTTGGACGATCCGGCATTATAACCAGGTGTTTATGTTCCTAAACTCTAATCTTTGTTGATTTTACTTTGCAATTCATGTTTTATTTGCTGTTTTGTTTGTTTGTTTTGTGTGAGTTTATGTATGAAACATTGAGGACAATGTTTGATTTAAGTGTGGGGGGTAAACAAGCTGTTTTTGCATGAATTTCGTGGGTTTTATTCACCTATCACTTGCAATGTTGTTTTTCACTGTTTTTATATGTTTTTAGTGTGTTTTGATGCATTTTAGTGTGTTTTGACATAAAAATCCGAAAATTTCATAAAAATTTAAAAAATTGTTTTGAAAAAGCCAAAAAGAGTTGTTTTTGTGTGTTTGTGTGTGTTTTAGGGTACCTTCCAACCCAATGATGAGGATTTGGTTTTTAATTGCATGACGGTTAAAGAAAGTTGTAAACATGGATGGAAGTTTGATATACCTTTGGTTTATGCTTGGTTGTCGTTGTTGTTTATGAATTCGCATTTGATTAAAAAAGAAAAAAATCAGTTTTTGTAACATGCTTGAAGGAAGGAACTCAAATTAACGCTACAACCCTGTGAGACTTGAGCCTAAACGTTCTTTGGAGAGTTAAAAATCTGTGCATTGTTGCTTTCTAAAGTCGTTGCATGATCTCATTACTCTTTGCTTGGTTACTACTTATAAGGTGTTTCATCATTTAGTTCCAAATGCTAGAACTCATATCCGTTTCATTCAAAGCATGATATTGATTTGCATAACACACGAACAAGATGAAGTTGTGTAGAAAACCAAGAGCCAAACAGCCATCCCCGTGCAATTATGTTTAGGTTTAACCCCGTTGAGCCTTGTTTAGCCTATTTTCTTCGTTAACCCACATCATCCCCACCAAGCCTAGATGAGGACCATCCATACCCTTGTTCTTGAAGCATAGTAAAGCATGACTTAGAGGGAATTCCTTTTGAGCAATTGTATGCAGAAAACAAGTGTGGGGGAAAGAATCTGTGTGTGTGTGTGCCAAAGTGCACGGGTAGACAGTAAAGAAAAGAAAAAAAATTCGTATGGAAAAGAAAAGAAAAAAAGAAAAGTGGTGAAAAGAATGAAAAAGAGTTGAAAAATATGTGAAAAAGAGTTCTAAAGTATTGATTATTGAAGAAAGGGCCCAAAAAGTTGAATTAGGCCCTAAGTGTTGCATGAATCTTCCCTTGTGTTTAAAAGTTGATTTCTGCATTCTAAAGTGAATTCGAAGTGTTAAAATCATTGCTTTTCTTGCTATTGCTTAAAGAACGTTTGTTTATCCTTACCTTTCTTTGTTAACCAATACCCTAGCCCCGTTACAACCCTTAACTTCGATCTTGGGTGTTGTGTGTTTCAATTTGTGGAGTTTGGAATTGGTATGAGCATATGGTGTCACTGGTTCTCGCGTCTAAGTAGTAGCACTCCATTCATGAGATCATATCTAAACATGCTTAATAACTCTAGAAAATGCTTTCTTTGCTATAAACATATGTGAGTGTTCGTTTACATTTTTACATCAATCTTCTCACATATAACTAGTGTAGGGTGCGTAGTTAGAAAATCTGTGCGAAAAAGAGTGTATCTTGTAAGGAATTGGGTGAATTCTCTAAGGCATGTTACTACATTCAAATCATTGTTTTAATTGATTAAATGCGAGCTAGTAAATGGCGGCTGTGATTAAGTATGCGCTCAAGTGTAAGGATGACTAAAATCTATGTGAATGATGATCTTTGGCATGTCATGTGCGTTGGAAATCCCTGAGGAAAATGTTGGAAGGTTTAGAGTATGTTTTGTTTACTTTGTTTTGTTTTGTTATTTCGTTTTGCTCGAGGACTAGCAAAAGCTAAGTGTGGGGGAATTTGATATGAGCATATTTATGCGATTTAGTTAGCCTGTTCTCGTGCATTTATGTTGATTATTCGTATTTAATTTAGTATTTTAAGCTATTTTCGTGTGTTTGTAGGTCCCAAGGGGTAAAATAACAAGAAAATGCATTTTGGAGCCTTTTGGAGCATTTTTGAGCATGTTTTGGATAGCATATGCTTGGAGCAATGTTGATGGACGAAATTGAAGACCAAGGCATGCTAGGAATCAGCTATGAGAAGAGGAAAAATAAATTCAAGTCAAAGAAGGAGAAGGGTTGACTAAGTCAAAGTTTCCTTACTTTAACCTTTGACTTTCTTAATCCTATTTTATCAAGGCTTCACCTACAAAGAGGGAATCCTAGACAATTTGGGACTCCTAATTCCTTGCTTAAGAAGGTTGCTGCACATGTTCCTTAGTTTCACATTCCTTGCCGAGCAAGGAGGACTTTCCCTTTCTTCCAAGGGTGCTGCCGCAACTTCCCTTTTCCTTTCTTCTTTCTTGCCGCATCCTCTTTCTTTGCCCTTGCCGCATAGGAGAAGACCTTTTCCCACCTTTCCCTTTCTTGCCGCATTTAAATTGCACATGTTCTTTAATTTCTGTATTGCCGCAAGTCCAAGCCCTTTCCCCTTAGGTTTTTGACTTAAATCCTATTTCCCTTTAGGTTTTGCTTTAGTTTTTGTTACCTAAATAAATCCCAGCTCTGCCTAAGCCTTTCCTCTATAAATCTCACACCATTCCACCATCCATCCTTCATCCATTCACTTACCTTTCCATCATTCACTCATCCATACATTCCCACAAACACATTCAGCCACTCTAACCCCTTTGCCGCACCAATCCTCCCATCCTTCCATCCAAAACACATCCATACACAACCTTAGACACTTGTGCCGCAGCAAGGTGGAGAAGAAGGAAGCCTTGGACGTTTCAAGCTTGAAGATTGGATCATTCTAGGTGTACTTCGTTCTTACTTTCAATGTTTACTTTAATATTCTCTGATTTTGTTGCGACTATGAGTGGCTAAACCCCTACTTAGCTAGGGGGGAGTTCGAAGCCATGAACATGCTTGAGATATGAATTAATTTCTTCCAATTGTGCTTTGATGAATCGTGAATGCAATTCAATTAACTGTTTTATTCATAACTTGTTCTTGTATGTTGATTAAGGATGCATACTTAGTTTTCATGCAGGAATTTGATGCTAGAATATAAGGGAGTTTCACCTAATCGCTACGAACTTATATTCACAAGTAGTGAAGGTTGCTTGTCACAATCGCGTTAATTGGATTCCTGGCAAACGTAACATGCACTCATAGTTACGAATGCCTTGTCAACACTTATGATTTTCATGGAACTTAATGATCTCTAACTTTATCTCTTCTATGCACTCATGTAGGGGACCGTTCGAGAATAATTTGGGTTGTTGTATGCTCTTCTTCCAATCCAATAACATAAGGAAAATCTGAGGGTTAATTAGTGCACGTACGGTTAATCTGTGGTGTTAAGGTTCATGGTTCATTGAAAAGCAATTGGAGATCGATTTATGTACAAGTGTGTCATGTTGAGAGAAGGACCCTCTAGCTAGCCCATCACCCATCAAAGTTTTCAAATTCGTTTTCAAACTTGTTTTACTTTACAATCAGTTTGTTTTACTTTCAAATTCGTCCAAACCAAAACCCCTTTTTACTTTCTTGTTTTAAAGTGTCTAAAATCTGTTTTCTTTGTGTTTTCAAGTGTTTTGAGTCAAACCAAAACCAATTTTCGTCCAAAACCATCCCTAGTGTTTTAAATCTGTCCACAAAGTGTTTTTAAGCCGTTTTAAGTGTTTTTAACTTGTTTTGAGTCCCTTGAGTCTTTTCAAACGTTTTTAACTTTGTTTTTGTGTTTTAGAGTCGATTAGCAATCCCTCCTAATCCCCGGTCCAGAACGATCCCTACTTGCGTACTTACTACAATTGACAACAAGAGGGTTTAATTTGTGTGTTTAAACTTTTATCACATCAGGAAGGGAGAGTCCTTATCATATTTTAACGTTGGATATTTGATTCTAGAAGCCTAAAATAATGCAAATCCTTCTCCTTATTAAATTAAGCGGTGCCTATCCCTTTCCTACCAGAATTTGTGTCGTGCCTTTGTCTATAAATACAGCCTTATGCGGCACCATTCAGGAGGGAATTGAGATGAGAATTCAGAGATTTAGAGAGAGTTTAAGAGAGAAAATTGAGAGTTGTGCAGCACCTGCAAGGAGGAGAGAAGAAGGGCCGAACCTGCAACCATCCATTGGAGTGTTGGGGAGATTTCTGAATTCTTTGTATCCTTATTTATTTTCAATGTTTGTTTTAATTTGGTTTTCAATTATGATGAACATGTGGAACTAATTTCATTTTAGCTAAAGGTGAATTTGAAGCCATGGACATATGTTTTATATGAATTGATTACATCCAGTTATTGTTTCATAAATTGTGAATGCAATTTACTTATCTGTTTTATTGATAACTTATTCTTGTGTGTTGATTAAGGACATGTACTTAGTTCGCATGCATGAATTTGCTGCTAGAATATAAGTGAATTTCACCTAATCGTTATGAACTTATTTTTACAAGTAGTAAAAGTCACTAGTCATGATTGTGTTAAGTAAATTCCTGGCAGGAGTATCATGCTTTTCATAGTTACGAATGCCTTGTCAATGCTTATGATTTTCATAGAAGTTAATGATCTTTGATATGTATCTCTATCATGCAGTTCATATAGGGAACTTGATAAGAATAATTTGATTGCGTCGCTGAGTCGAATTCAATGAACTTAAGAAAATCTGAGAGTTAATTTGTGCAGTTCACGATTAATTTGGGGCATTGTCATTCATGGTTTATAGGAAGAATAACTGGAAATCAATTTGTATGCATATGTTTCATGTGTGGAGAAGAATCCTCTAGGCCTTTCACCCCCTAAATCATTCAATTTCGTGCAAACCCTTACTTAGTTCTGCAAGTTATTTGTTTAAGTCTAAATTTTGTCCAAACAAACCTCCCTTTAATGTTTTGAGTCAATTTACTTCAATTTTCGTCCAAAACACCCTCTAGTGCTTGTTTTGAGTTATTTGAGTCAGTTTAGCTTGTTTTGAGTCAGTTTAGTTTAGTTTTGTGTTTTTGAGTCTAATTAGTGTAGATTAGCATCCCTTCTAATCCCCGGCCTTGAACGATCCCTACTTGCTTATACTACAACTATCTAAAAAGGGTTTAATTTGTGTGTTAGTTTCTACCACATCAGGAACACGGCCGATAAAGCAAACTCAAAGACGCTATCGATTCGAGCTCATCCTACAAATTGAGGCCAAGGTGGACAAGCGAATCGAAGCAGGCTTCATTCGAGAGGTGCAATACCCTAAGTGGATCTCCAATATTGTTATTGTCCTTAAGAAGTCTGGACAAATACATGTTTTCATATACTTCCGGGACCTCAACGATGCTTGCCCGAAGGACAACTTCCCTTTGCCAATCATCGAAATCATGGTGGACACAACCACTGGCCACGAGGCACTGTCATTCATGGATGGCTCTTCTGGATACAATCAAATTCGCATGGCTCTCGAAGACAAGGAACTAACAATCTTCCGCACTCCAAAAGGTATCTATTGCTACAAGGTGATGCCATTTTGTCTAAAGAATGCTGGAGCTACATATCAATGCGCAATGCAAAAAATCTCCAATGACATGCTACACAAAAACGTAGAATGTTACGTAGACGATGTGGTGGTCAAGACAAAGAAAAGATCAGATCACTTGTAGGATTTGCGAATAGTGTTTGAAAGGCTGCGAAAATACAACCTCAAGATGAACCCATTAAAGTGTGCATTTGGCGTCACCTTTAGAAAGTTCCTCGGCTTCATTATCAAGCACCGTGGCATTGAAGTGGACCAATCAAAGATCAAGGCCATTCAAAGCATGCATGAGCCAAGAAACCTGCACGAGGACGACTAGCCTTCATCAGACGCTTTATCTCCAACCTTGCAGGGCGTTGTCAACTATTCAGCCAACTCATGAAGAAGGATGTTCCGTTCATATGGGATGAAGATGCCGCAATGCTTTTGAAAGCATAAAAAAGTATTTATCAAGTCCACTTGTCCTAGGGGCGCCTTCAATTGGAGCACTGATGGCAAAAGAAAATGAATCCCAGAAAGAATGAGCGCTTTACTACCTCAGTCGAACTCTCACCGGCGCTGAGTTGAACTACTCCCCGATAGAAAAGATGTGCCTCACCTTGGTGTTCGTCATCCAGAAGCTCAGGCATTACATGCATGCTTACACCATCCACCTGGTTGCTAAAGCTGACCGGTTAAATACATCATGTCCAAACCAGTCTTGACAGGGCTTCTCGCTAAATGGGCGTTGCTTCTTAATCAGTATGAGATCATCTACGTCCCATCTAAAGCCGCTAAGGGACAAGCGCTAGCAGACTTCTTGGCCGATCACCCAATTCCAGCTGATTGGAAAATCTCAGACGACTTGCCTGACGAGGAGGTGTTCTACATCGACATCTTCCCAATGTGGACAATGTTCTTCGACGTATCCGCATGAGCAGACGAAGCGGAGGCATGAGTAGTATTCATATCTCCACAAAGGCAAATGCTACCTTATTCATTCCAACTAAGCAAATTGTGCTCCAACAGCGTCGCTGAGTACCAAGCACTGATCATCGGGCTCAAAATGGCGATCAACATGGAAATCACAACCCTTGAGGTATATAGCGACTCCAAGCTCATAATCAATCAACTCTTAACTAAATATGAGGTGAGGAAAGATGATCTTGTCCTATACTTCTGGCTGGCAAGTCAACTGCTACAAAATTTCGAGGCCGTGACACTATAACATGTGCCAAGAAAAGAAAATCAAATGGCAGACGCTCTCGCCAACATAACCTTAAGTATGACACTAGGAGAAGATGAAGCTGCAGACATGCCAGTTTACCAAAGATGGATGATCCCACTCGTTACTGAAATGCCACTGGATGATACAAATGTCATCTCAGTACTTCCAATCGACGCTGAAGAGTGGAGACAACCATTAATCAACTACTTGGAGCATGGAAAGCTTCTAGATGATCCTAGACACCGCTCTGAAATACGTCGACGAGCACCTCGCTTCCTCTATTACAAAAGAACACTCTAAAGACGCTATTTTGAAGGTGTACTTCTAAGATGCCTAGGTGAGGAAGAAGCCAATCAAGCCATGGAAGAAGCACACTCAGGTGTATGCGGGGCGCATCAGTCTGCACCAAAGCTACATTTCCAGCTCAAAAAAATGGGTTATTACTGGCCAAGAATGGTGAAGGATTGCCTGGAACACGCCAAAATGTGCCAAGCCTGCCAATTTCATGCCATCTTCATACATCAACCGCATGAACCATTGCATACTACAGTGGCTTCATGGCCATTCAATGCATGGGGATTGGATGTCGTACGACAGATCACACCAAAGTCATCTGTAGGAGAAGCTTACATCCTAGCTGCAACAGATTACTTCTCCAAGTGGGCTGAAGCCATGCCCCTAAGGGAAGTCAAGAAGGAAACTGTCGTTCGTTTCATCAAGGAGCATATCATCCACCGATATGGTATGCCTCGATACATTATCACTGATAATGGAAAATAGTTCTTCAATCGACTCGTGGACAAGCTCTGCGAGAAATACAAGTTCAAGCAGTACAAGTCTTCCATGTATCAAGCTCCGACCAACGGTCTTGCGGAAGCATTCAACAAAACGTTGTGCAACCTCCTGAAGAAGGTGATCGGCCCAACAAAGAGAGACTGGCACGAAAGAATAAGCGAAGCACTTTGGGCATATAGGACGACACATAAGACTCCGACCCAAGCTACGCCTTATTCTCTCGTATATGGCGTCGAAGCTGTTCTGCCTCTAGAAAGTCAAATCCCCCCACTAAGGATGGCTATACAAGAAGGCTTGACTGAAGAGGAAAATGCAAAGCTACGATTTCAAGAGTTGGAAGTACTCGATGAAAAAAGGCTCGAAGATCAACAACATTTGGAATGCTACCAAGCACGGCTATCCAAGACATTCAACAAGAAGGTCCGCCTAAGGTCTTTCCAAACTGGAGATCTTGTCTTAGCATTACGAAGGCCCATCATCACAACTCATAAGACAAAAAGCAAGTTCACATCAAAGTGGGATGGACCATACGTAATACAAGAAGTCTACACCAACGACGCCTACTTAATCATGACGGAAGACAGCTTGAGGATTGGCCCCATAAACGACAAGTTCTTGAAGCGGTACTATGCCTGAGAAGAAGCCATGCTCCTGGCCCGCAAGAGCATAAACTGCATATGGCACAAAAAATAGACCCAAAAAATATGTATTTGAACTACGTTATGGCTTAATCTCTTCTTTGGAAGGGTACGTAGGCAGCTCAAACAGTCAACTTTGAGTTTAGTCACAACAAAATAAAAAAAATTAAAAAAAAAGATAAGTGAAAAAAAAATAATAAGAGTTTTATTAAAGGCTTAACTAATGAAAGTCAATTTATTACAAAGGCAACAATTTCTTTGTACAAAAAAAAAATTACGATTTCTTAAAAAAAAAAAATATATATATATATATATGTGTGTATATATGTATACGTATATGTATATATATCCTCCATCTACAACAAGCTCTAACTCTTCTCTCTCTCAAGAGGGCCGGAAATCATATACCATGCAAATAGACCCATATATAAATGGCCTTATAGTATGTCGGCAAGCCCAAATCTCTCATGGTGGGCTGGATTGTCGAGGACGAAGCCCAAAATGAGTATGCACTTAGAAGCCGGGTGCTCCCTCTCCAATCTAGATCCAGTTTTGGGGAAGATCTGTTTCTCCTCCGACATCTTCCCCGTCACCACCTGCGTCTCCAAACTTACGACCTCTCCGTCGTTCTAAACCATGGTAAAACAGCAGCGACACCTTCTGGAACTTGAAATAGAGCATCTTCAACATGGCATTCATCTGCTCTCTTGTCGCCGGCGTTAAAGGATAGGTTCCACCATCCACACCCTGGTCTGAGCTCCTCGACTGATCTGCCTTCGCAAAGTCGGTTCCCTTCTTGAACCCGTGTCAAACTTAGCATCCCCTAGCGACTCTCTCACTGCAGCACCAGCACCTGCGCCAGTATCTTGAAGCTCTTGCCGATCTCCGCCAAATCATTCCGGATTCTTTAAAGCGTCTGCAGTTGCGACAGAGAATCGGACGAAGGAACGTCGTCTTTTGATGGCAGTGATGGTGCTAATGGAGATGGGGCTGCATTTTAGGCTCACATGCTTCACTAGCTTCTCAGCATACCTCATTGGCTTTACCGGGGACTTCAGATCTTTGTCCTCCAGTGACTTCAAATTCTTCAAGACCGCTGCGCCCTGTTCCAACCTTGCTTCTCCATCTTCAGTTTCAGGATCTCCCTTCGAGGCTCCAGCTCCGCTCTCGCCCTCCCACTTCCTCACGAACGACGCTCTAGTGTTGGCTATCTCCGTCTACGTGGCATAGCTCGTCCTTGTCCCGTAGTCCACCCAGCGAGCTTTGGACCTCGCACCCAGCCACCTGCATCATCATACAAGCCCACAGAAGAACCGAGGAGGTGCCTTTGACCCACTTGGAACATGATGATCCTGAAGCTTTTGCCAAACTGAAAGAGTGAAGATTGGTGCTGTTCACAGCGGTGAAGAAGCTTCGGGAGCTGTCGATTTGTCTCTCTCCTTGCAGTGGTGTCTTCCTCCTTCAATCTGACCCGTGAAATTTTTTATGGTAGAAGACGACGGTGGATGAGGACCAAATCTGTGTGATGACTGAAACTATAGTCTGAGTCAACAAGTTCGACGAGAGGCTAAAGTTGTCTGAGCACTAGGTCGAGTTGCTGAATATGTTGAAACGGTTGGAGGAACGACGTGCATGATGTGGGCATGTTTCTTCTTTCTGAGGGCTGCAAAGGTCTATAGTGAGACTCTGTGGGTTCTCCAACTTCAGTGACCGTTGTTAAACGACTAGCCGGTCATGAAGATGAAGGAAAATTTGTGAAAAACATGTTCATTTGAGCAACATCTATGGCCTGCAATTAACAATTAAAGGCGGAATCATGCTTGTATGCACTCAAAACAAAACATTACCCATGAAATTCAAAGCCTAGTAGAAATGGTGAACCAAGACTCAACTCAAGATCTAAGAAAAGAGTTGAGAAACTTTATACCTTTGAAGTAGCTCTTTGCTTAGCAAAGGTTAATCACCCATGTGAGGGCCTTCTTCCTTTGTCACCTTGCTCCTTGGCTCCATGGATGAAGGTGGAAGAACTTTGCTTCTTGGATCCATGCCTTCTTGGATGTGGATGGAAGAATAGGTTTCTCCAAAAGTCACCAAAGTTGGAGACCTCTAAGTTTCGACACCAAGGATGGTTGAGGAAGAAGATGAGTGGCCATGGAGGAGTTAGATGCTAGTAAACTCCCCCATGGTGGCCGGCCTCCCTAGAGAGAAAGAGAGAGCCAAAAACTCTCATCTTTCCTCAAAGAAAACCCTAATGAAGAAAAAGCTATAAAGTCATATTTATACCTCCCTTCATTGGAGTGACAAACTTGTAATAAGTCCAAAACCCACTCCCTCTCTAATCATGGCCGGCCTCTCTATTGTTAGTGGGTTAATTGCACATTTTGTTTTATTTGTCACACAACTTAAACATTATGTGCCTTGTGGACCAAAACCCTTTTGTGTCCCGAAACCCAAAACTAACTTAAGGCCTAAAACGAACCTTTCGTTCTAGATTAATTAACTTTTAATTAATCCGTGCCACATACAATTAAACTATTTAATTGTCCTTACTCATCTTCATTATATCCTTCAATCATTACCTTACACGGTGTGCGATCCATTAGGTTCCTCTTAGCGAGGCAGTGGGCGATTGTTACTCTTAACGATCGATTATGAATTGAAACATACTTTCAATTCTCCCTTAAATGATTATACATCTTTAGGGCTTCCACAAACCATGAGTGACACCTAGCAGTGTATCATGGCTACCCAAGCTAATCAGAAGAGGTGGAGAACCTATTCAGTTTAGGATTACAATGCAATACGGTCTTTCTCTAATACAATACTCTTGACCACATTGTTTGGTTTGATAGTTTATTCATGTCTACTATCCAACGTGATTCATTTACTTATATGATTACCTTGAATGTGATTTGGAACGACTTCCTCAATCTCATTCATACTCTGGCCAGAGATTCTTAATCATATCATAGAGTATTCTCCCTCAAACAGTTTGAAGGTTAGAGATCCCTTGTTGCGTATTCACTTGCCTCCATGGCTAAGTGGCTTAACCCCAACTATGCCGTGGACACCCTCTGACGGAGTGACTTTGACATAGTCAAAGATCAAGGACCTAACCACAAGACAACTGTGATGCCTCAGGTCAAATGACTACTTTGCATTATCCCAACCATGAGTTCTCATATGACATGAATATGAGAACTCCTCGTTCATCGCGTTCAGTGGACTCATTCTCTATCGAGCACCTACATGCTTGTCTTGGTGTCATTCACACCAATGACTCGAGACCTGTCACTCTCCCTAAGAGAAGACATAGCACGTACTGATCTTAACGGACTGTCAATGCCCAATTGGCAATCCTATGATCAGGAACATTTAGGATATGTATACAAAAGAGAATGGTCTCATGAATCTAACTTCTTTAGATTACATTCTCCTAATAGCATATTCCTTGCACTTATCGTTTAAGCACATAACATTTATATGAGACAGCTTGAAACAATAATCTTTGCCCTTTATATTAAACTAGATTAGTTTAACATGTGAAATGTCCGTAAAGTATCATCATATGATTGGTTTTAGGGCACATTTCCAACAGAAGATCGATGGTCCGTGCTACCTCAAGCTCATCACACTGGTGACCATGATCAAAGTCGCCGAAGAACTTCAGTGACCGCTGTCAAACGACGAGCCGATCGTGAAGCTTGACACTTTGCACTACCTTAAGCTCGTCATTCTGGCCACCATGATAAAAATCAGCGAAGAGCTTAAGTGATCGATGTCGAACGACTAGCCAGTCGTGAAGCTTGACGCTTTACACTCTGCCTCAAGCTCCAGCGGCTTCTGCACCTACGCCATGGCTGCTACCCTTGAATGTGATTAACAAAACCAAAGTTTATCGACACACCAACTTGCCTTCTTGCTCTGTGCCTAGCCTCCCGTTGCTCCAAGCTCCTCTACATTTCTCCCTGCACCATGTGGGGGATTTATAGAAAAGAAAGGGGAAGGTGTCGGCCGACAAAAAGAAAAAAAAATATATATTTATATAAAGGTTTCAGGAATGGTGCACGACACCATATGGGATTAAGCTACAGGACAAAGGCAAATGTTAAAAAATGGCACATCAACACATTTGACGTGAGTTCCCACATGCCAATTCAAAGGTGGAGTTCACATTTTTCTAAAGAGGAACGATATCTTATGGAAATTCATGCACCCACCGAGGAACCCAACCGTGCTATCGTCAAGCCACTCACAAGTGCATGCTACTATTAGCAAGTCAAAAAGGAAAAAGAAAAGGGGTGGTGGCGACAAAATAATTGAAAAGTAGAAAGTAGGGGGAAGGTGGTGCATCAAGCACTAAAAAAAGCATGCCTACTGATATCTCCGAGAAACTACAAAAAAAAAAAAAAAGTACAAAAGAGGGAGCCTTCACATAGGTTGCTACGTGATGCCTTAGCATAAACCTCTGATGGTCACTTTGAATCCAACCTTTGGATTCTTGCAGCTGGTCAAGCTTTCTCTTCATGCTCGTTGAATAATTATCTACACGCATGCACAACTCTTTATTCTCGCGCTTGAGCCGTTTGATCTCTCATCAAAGGTTTGCCACCTCGACCGTCAATGATTCGACTTGGCGAGTTCGAGAGAGTAGGCGTTGGCCCATATTGGACATAGAGCCCGCACACTGAACACTAAGAGTCAGGGACTCTTGAACAGCCAACTCATCAGACCATCTTGAAAGGAGCCTATTATCTCTAGGAGTGAGGAGGTTCCTAGCTACTACTGTAGCCGTTCTTTCATCACTCATCACAGAGTCTCCAACTGTAAGAGGGTCATTAGAAGATAAGAAGGACTGGCGCCATATATTATCATGACGCGGCTTGTTTGTATCAAGATCAAGCCCCAAAGGCCCATGAAGATCCGTTCATCCTTGTTCATCAAGATCAAGCCTCGAAGGCCTTTGAAGATTCGTTCATTCTCGTTCATCAAGATCAAGCCCACCGGCCCTTGAAGGAATCCACACAACTGTTCATCAAGATCAAGCCCGAAGGCCCTTGATTAAACCATCCGTTCATCCTCGTTCATCCTAAGATCAAGCCCCAACGGCCCTTTGGATCAACAACATCAACAAATCTACACCTTACGAAGATAGAATCAGAGGATCAATTTGTTAAAGAGATTGTAACCTCAAAATTAATACAAAATATTATTTTGTACACGTGTTCTTGTCTCGTTCATCAAAATTCGTGTTTACAGTTTTATCGACCAAGGATGGATGTGTCTGTGTCATCTTTGGCCAGGATGGCATAAGCCAGTGACGAATCGCCAATGGAATACCTTACGAGGTTTAAGTCGGCCAGAAATTGGTGCTAAGTATCTCTTCCTGAGGTCGAGTACGTTAGGATCGCTCTAAACGGCCCGGATGTAGAATACAAAAAGAAGTTCTTGGGAGCCAATTTTCGTGACATGTATGAATTAGCTCAGCATGTCGAGCAATATGACTATTTACTCTGAGAAGAGAAGGTCTCGAATCCCCTATCTCGAGGAACAATCTACAAAAACCCCACGGTCAGTTACGCGTCGGCCGAAGGTGAAGAATATGCCAGTATAGTCGCAGTCGAGATAGTAATCGACAAACCATATATATGTAAAGCGTTGGATCATGACAATCCTAAAGATGCCAAAACTCGCTCGGCCCCTGAAAAGTCTACCGTCAAAACATCAAAAGTCTATACTTTTGACATTACTAAGGCCGATGCCATCTTTGATCAATTGCTACTTGCCAAAATAATCAAACTTCGGGCGGGGCATAATATCCCCAAGGCCAAAGAATTAAAAGGAAAAACATATTGCAAGTACCATAACTTGAACAGGCACACGACAAACAACTACGTCGTGTTTCGAGACACCATCCAAAGCTGGATTGACAATGGCAAACTCAAGTTTCCAGAAAAGAAAATGGGTGTCGACACCGATCCATTTCCCACGGCGACAGTAAGCATGGTGGATGCTCATCTACCTAAGGATAAAGGAAAAGGAAAGGTTGAGTTTGTTCCAATGCGATCAGTCACAAAATAGAACTCTCAGCCACGATTGAAAATCGATTTATTCTCAAACGAGCCACCCCAGGATTTAATTGGGCCAGTTGTTGTTGAATCGATGTTGAGCTCCAACGTCGAGAAAACTAACGAGCCGACAATCCTGTGCAGTCGATGCAAAGAAGACGTTGTTTTAACTAAGCTGAAAGAAAAGCCACATTGGGTAGCAATACCTCAAATGACCACAGCCGCGGTAGCGTCCCAAAATATACTTGGAACAAGTCAACGTCATACCGCTTTCAGTAGACTTGGTCCTCAAACGCAAGAAACTAAGCCATCTTCGGTTAGACGATGCCTTGATTTCGACGAGCCGTTTTATAACAAAGATTATTATGCGCTCAGCTCTGGCAGTTCAAGCTCACCCGTGAACAAACGCACCTTCAGACCCCCTGAGTCACGTGATTAGCGTTGATACACCTACAATTCCCCTAACGATGTATATACCGCACTGTCTAAATCACAGAAACGTCAGCATCAAAGAATGGACTGTATGGCCCGCCGACGAGCAGCCCAAGAGACTTCGACCCCCAAATGGTAACCGAAGGAAAAGAGCAGCAATGACGACGAATGACAGCCTCTGACAATTATGATAGAATTCTTCAAGGAAACCAAAAAACCGATCGTGATTTTGAGACCACGATTGAGGAATACAAAAAAAGGATCAAACTCCTTCTTCGGCTCGAGGAGATGAAAGCTCACCTCGAGTACTTCTAGAAGGAAGTCGAGAGAAAACTTCCCCAGTTACCCATACAGGAACCGTTGATCAAAGTTAGACGAAATCTACATCGACTGTTCCTCGGGGAAGCTTTAGAGTACATGCGGGAGTTTCACAGAAAGCATTCAGCTAATGACTTATACAGTTTGCTGAAAGCGTGCCAAGATACTATTGATCTCATTCTAACTTGTCCAGATGCTGAACGAATCATCCAAAAAATTTCAGACCCAGGGTTGAAAGCTAGGTTCCAGCATATACGTGAGGCTCGGGTCCTCGGCTTCGATATCGATCCGTACACTGATATCGACATGGCCGAGCTCACATTCTCTCTCGAGGACCTTCAATATTTACGATACCATTTCAAAGTCTTTTCAGCCGTCTCCCTCTTCAACCTTCCGACCAGCAACACAAAACACGATTAGATTCTTACCTTGACACCAAGGATGCCAGTATCATGTATCATGAGCAAGCCCACGTCACGACATTAGTCTCGGACCAAATTTTGATTTCAGATGAATCCGAGGCAATTGAAGAGGACAAGAAGGCTCCTATAGACACGCCGCAGAAACATACTCCGGCGATAGCCGAGGAAGATGAAGCAGATATTCCCCACACAAATCAAGAAGAAGAGGATCCAGAAGAAGCAGAAGATCACGACCCGATGGGTCCTTCAGTCTTTGACAACATGGAAATCAGTATGGTCCATGTCTTATCTGCAGAATTTCAGCCAACCGCGTACCAACCAAATTCCCTGGACGGTAACGTAGTTGCCGAGGAAGTCACGGAAGTCGACTTCGTGACTACTGAGGAAATCGAGCAAGCAACAAAAGAAGATAAGCTCAAAGCAGTTCTTGCCAAATTATTTCCTCGTTCGTCATCAGTCAATCTTCATCATCTGAAGCCGTTGTATGTTATGGCTCATATTGAAAGATATCCAATCTCCAAAATTTTCGTCGACTGTTGAGCGACTGTCAATATCAAGCCCATGACTATCATGAAGGCATTACATCGCTCCAATGACAAACTTATTCCATCAGGGATCACCATGCGCAGTTTTGTCGGTGACAAATCCCAAACCAAGGGAGTGTTGTGTTCCTTTCAAGTGCAAATATAAGGATAGTACTAGGAATATTGATTTCACCATTACAAGCCAATTCAATGAAAATTAAGTCCAAACGTATTCAACTCTCCAATCTGCAACTAGGGATCGTTTTACTTATTTATGATCATCCATTTGATGTGTGGTTGTGATCAAGTACTCCTAATCTAAACCTAGTTGTGATGTTCAACTTAGATTACCAATTAAGAATCCATTAAGAACAAGAAAACTTCAAAGAACCAAAGAAATAACATGGCAGGATGCATGCATAGCAGTTTCTTCATTCATTCACTCACATGTCCACCAAGATTAAGCATGATGTGTACTACAACCTTGATCAAATAATTCATAAGCAGCCCTATTGGTGATCAAACATTAAGATTTACAAACAAATTATACTATAAAATCAGTGAATGAAACAAGAGCACAGATTGGTAATTGGAATACTTTAACTTAATAATATAGAGTAGATTTGCAAGGCTACATCGAAATCCCCATCTATGAACCTAATTACACAACATGATTACAGAATATATAAATATCAAGAACAACATGAGTGAAATTAAAGTTCATAGAAGAAACCCCCTTGAAGCAATTCTGATGTTGAACTTCTCCAAGAACAGCGTGGCTGCGTGGTTTCTTTGGTGGCTTCGGATGGTGAATGGAGAAAGGATTTTGTTTCTGGAAAAAAAGGCCAAAGAAAGAGAACAGAGAGAGCTATGGGCGTCCCCAAGAGGGAGCTTCTGTAAAAGTGGCTGAAAACCTTAGTTTTATAAGGTTAAAGAGGCTATTATAGAATGCCAAGACATCTCAGTAATGGAGCATTTATTTCAGACGTTTTTTGTTGTTATTGGTCTCTTAAAGGCCCATATTCATCACCATAATGAATTCTACACTTTGAATGTCTCTCTAAATTAGAATCCTTATTCAATTCTCCACTTTCAGCACCGTTTTGCCGAATTTACCCTCAAATGGCTCTAAAATACAATTAACTGCACATTAGCACAAAAGAGAGTAAAACGCAACCAGTTTAACTCAAAAATATCACAAAGGATCTAGAATGGATGGAATAAATGTATGAAATATATGAGTTATCAGGGAGTGCTTCCGCTAGAGGTAAATATTGCAGGTCGAAATCATATGACTGCATTTTTCGTAGTCAATTCAAAGATCGAGTATAATGCGTTACTCTGCCGAGACTGGATTCATCAAACAAGCTGCATTCCCTCATCGCTGTAACAAGTTCTCATCTTTTGGGATGGCAAGTCGATTACTGTTCATCCGGTTGATAATCAGTCGTTCGAAGCCAACATGATCCAGGCTCGTTACTACGACGACCACATCGGCTAAATCACTTTACAAGGTTTTAACGAAGATGGTAGGCTGACTAGGATCTCAGTTCAGAAAGCCATTGAGGTTGGCGCCGAGACTATTCACAGGATTCGGTGAGACTCGGGTTGGCTGACCTTACCGATCATGATGTCTGAAACCAAACAGGCTGAACGTCGAGCTGCGATTTCATCTACCATGAAACGACTGTTGGCCCACTGGCACACTATTTCGAGACAACCGAATTCAGGGGTAAACCTTGTGGAGTTTCTCGCTGAAAGAGATAATGGTCCTATCTTATCCCTTGACAAAGTCTAAGCTGCCCCGGTCGAGCTCGATGACAATCGACCCCAAGTAAAAGACCCATTAGAGGAAATAAATGTTGAAACGGCCGATGATCCTCAGCCGTTATTTATTAGTACTCTGTTACCCCAACCCCTGAAAACTGAAATTTTTCAATTACTAAATGAATTTAAAGATTGTTTTGCTTGGAGTTACCATGAGATGCCCGGTCTAGATTGAACCCTTGTCGAACACGAGTTACGCATTAAAACTGGTTGCAAACCGTTTCGACAACCCCCTCGACGATTCTCAACCAAAGTACAACTCGGCATAGAAGACGAACTGGTTTGACTTTTAAAAGCTGGGTTTATTTGAACCGCTCGATACGTCGAGTGGTTGGTGAATATCGTACCGGTGCTAAAGAAAAATGGCGCCCTACGCATTTGCATCGATTTCCATAACTTGAATTTGGCAACTCCCAAAGATGAATACCCAATGCCTATTTCAGATTTTTTTTAATTGACACTGCAGCTAATCATGAAATGTTGTCCTTCTTGGACGGCCACACTGGCTACAACCAAATCTTTATCGTCGAAGCCGATGTTCACAAAACTGCCTTTCCTTGCTCGGGGGCACTCGGGACTTACGAATTGGTAGTCGTGCCACATACCAACGTGCTATGAATACTATATTTCATGATCTAATTGGTACGATTATAGAAGTGTATATTGATGATGTGGTGGTTAAATCAAAGAGCCGCCGAACGCATCAAGATGATCTTCGGCAAGCTTTTTTTCGAATGCGCCAGCATAACCTTAAAATGAACCCGGCCAAATGCTCCTTCGGTGTCTCGAACGGTAACTTCTTGGGTTTTCTTGTGCACCATCGTGGTATCGAGGTGAACACAAATAAGGCTTGCGCAATCATCGACGGCGGCAACGGCGCCAAAATTTGGTGTGAACATTACTTGACACACAAATTAAACCCTATTTTTGACAATTGCAGTATAGATGTAAATAGGGATCGTTCTAGGCGGGGGACTAACTAGGGATGCTAATCGACACAAGTATGACTCAAAAACACAAAATTAAACTCAAAAACACTAGACTAGGTACTTATGACTCAAAACAGGCTAAACAGACTCAAAACAGCAGAATACGAGCAAATAGACTCAAAACTGACTCTAGGGATGATTTTGGACGAATTTAAGACTAGTAAGACTCAAAACACTAAAATGGACAAATTTAGACAAGTTTTAACTAAACTAACCTAACCCAATTAACGGGGGATTGATTTGGACGAAATTAACTAAACTAAACAGATTATCAAAACAAAGTAAATTAAGAACGAATTGGGTGATTTAAATGGATGATGGACTAGCTAGAGGACCCTTCTCCACACATGATACATATGCAACACAAACCAATTTCTAGTCATTATCTTTCTAAATCATGAATGACAACGCCCCAGATTAACAGTGAATTGCACTAATTAACCTTCAAATTTTCCTAAGTTCGTTGAATTGGATGGGATACGCATCCAACCAAATTATCCTTATCGATTTCCCTACATGAACAGCATAATAGAGACACACTCAAAGGTCATTAAGTTCTTTGAAAACCATAAGCATTGACAAGGCATTCATGAAAAGCATGATACGTTTGCCAGGAATTTAACTTAACACGATTGTGACTAGCAACCTTTACTACTCATGAATACAAGTCCATAACAATTATATGCAATTCCCTTATATTCTAGCGTCAAATTCATGCATGCAAACTAAGTGTGCACCCTTAACCCACATACAAGAATAAGTTTTGAATCAAACAGTTAAGCAAATTACATTCATAACTTATGAAATAATAACTGGATTTAATCAATTCATGTCACATATATAATCATGGCTTTGAAATCGCCCCTAGCTAAAACGAGTTTAGCCTCTCATGTTTGCAATTACACGAAAATAACTTGATTTAAACATTGAAGTATAAGGATAGAAAACACCTAGAACCTTGGATGTAGCCACGGCACTAGATCCTTCCTCTCCTTGCAATTGCACACAATGAAGGGCTATGAGTGTATGAATCTGGTTGTGAAAGATGTGTGTCGAATAGATGGTGAACGGTGTCTCAACAAAGGGTGCGGCACACATATTTATAGGGCTGAATATGTAGTCCACGGCAAAGGCTGAATAGGAGTGAGAATGGGTGTAGAATTAGGACTCCAAACCATCAAGAAATAGGACACTTTAATTCACAATCCAAAGGGGAAAAGGTTATACTCTTTCAGCAGGATTTAGTCTTTCTAGAAAGACAATATGCGGCAGGAACTTAGGAGATAGGATAGGTCTTCTAGAAGTAGGTTCTAGATGAAGAGGTGCGGCATAAATGTAGGAAATCAGATATGGACTTTGTTTGCATGATTTTAGGCTTCTAGAACCATAGATTTAGGTGATAGAATCAGATATGAATCCCCTTTTGTAGCTGGAAATAAGGTAGGATAGGATAAGGATAGGATAAGATAAGGTAGTTTAGATAAGATAAGATAAAGTTTTCGATAATGTTTTCGATAATGTTCCATGTTTCTTGCTAACTTCTTATCGTCTTATCTTGACTTTATTTGCTCCATCTCTCTAGCTAAATCCTAGCCTCTTTTAATCTTCAAATTCGTCCATCCTTCTTGCTTGAATCATAAGCTATCCATCCTTGGCCCAAAATAGCTTTAGAATGCTCTAAATGCTTCTTTTTGCATACTTTGTCATTAGGACCTGAAATTGCACGAAAATGACTTTAAACACTATAATTAACATAATTTAACTAAGCAATTGCAAGAAAACAAGCTAACTAAGTCGCATAAATATGCTCCTATCATGTCTCGGACGGTAACTTCTTGGGTTTTCTTATGCACCATCGTGGTATCGAGGTGGACACAAATAAGGCTTGCGCAATCATCAACGCTCCACCACCAACGACCAAAAAATAGCTTCAGTCATTACTCGGCAAGATAAACTTCATCCGCCGTTTCATAGCTAATTCAGCGAAAAAAATGAAGGCATTCTCTATGAGTGGTGTGATGAACATCAAGCGGCCTTCACAAAAATCAAGGTTTCTTTTACGACCCCACCAATCCTTGTACCCCCTCGGGCGTGGTAAACCTCTCAAACTATACATCTCAGCGGTCGAGGAGTCTATCGGCTGCCTCCTCGCACAAGACAATGACATAGGACGCGAATAGGCCATCTTTTATCTTAGTCGGCATCTCAACTCACCTTAAATCAATTATTCAGCCGTAGAAAAACTTTGCTTGGCTTTGTTTTTGCCACTCGGCCAACGGTCAAAGGCCGAATTGGGAAATCGACAATGGCACTGTCCGAATTTAGTTTGCAATATGTGCCATAGAAAGCCGTCAAAGGACAAGCACTAGCCGATTTCTTAGCTCAACATCCTTCTCCATATGGTTTCAGGGGTGACGACGTCTAAATCAGCAAGGTGGAAGCACATGATAATCATTGGACGATGTATTTTGATGGCTCTAGTACTTCAACCTCGGCTGAGGTTGGGATCGTTATTCAATCCCTTGATCAACACCGCTGGTATTTTTATCTCAAGCTGTATTTTGATTGTACGAATAATCAGGCCAAATATGAAGCCCTTATCATCGGCCTCAGTGTCCTTCATGACTTACGAGTAGCCCGAGTACTCTTCCTTGGCGATTTGGAACTTGTGATTAACCAACTCAATGGAATTTTTCGTTGCATGAGTTGTACTCTGGCACCCTATCATATGGTTGCCAGCTATCTGGCCAAGTCGTTCGATGGTATCACATTCAAACACATCTCTCTGTTCGAAAAACTGACGCAGACGAGCTGGCTCAAATAGCCGCCAGAGCACAACCCATCGGAGGTGAGTTAGGCGTAGCGATACCCATAGTACGACGATCGCACCGGGCCTTGGTTAATCAACAAGTTCTCCGTCACGACCACGTGATCCGTACACGAGTAATGTCCTTACCTTCGTTGTTAGAGCGAGGAGATCCTGTAGACATGTGTGCAATCGAGACATTATCAGACGACTGGAGAAGGTCAATTATGTGGTATCTCGATAATCCCAATAACAAACACGATCGTAGAACAAGGGTCCATGCCACAAATTACGTGTTATACTAGAATGAAGTGCACGAGGGAATCTGCAGAGCTCATCAATCTGGGCACAAGATGCATTGGTTGCTTCGCCGACATGGCTATTTCTGGTCGTGTATACTAAAAGATTGTATTAAGTACGCACGGGGATGTGTACAATGTCACATTCACAGGCCTATACAGAGAGTCCCAGCCGAATTACTCCACTCGGTCACCATGCCATGGCCATTCAGAGGATGGACCATGGATGTAATCGGTAAAATTACACCATCGTCTGGAGCAGCAAAACATGCATGGATACTTGTGGCAACTGACTACTTCACTAAGTGGGCCGAAGCAAAATCATACGCCGAATTAACATCAAAGGAAGTTTGCAATTTTGTAGAAGAAAACATCGTGACCAGATTCGGCGTACTAGAAACAATCATAACTGATAATGGCACAATATTTACAGCTGATAAGTTCAAAGAATATACGGCGAAGCTGAAGATCCGACTCGAGCAATCCACACCGTATTACCCACAAGCAAATGGACAGGCCGAAGCAAGTAATAAAGTTTTGATTGGTATTCTTGAAAAAATAATAAAAGAGAAGCCTGGTATGTGGCATTTGAAGTTGAATGAGGCTTTATGGGCATATCGGACTTCGCTCCGATCAGCAATAAGGACGACACCTTATGCGTTAACTTATAGGCACAATGCGATATTACCAGTCAAGTTAGGTATAAATTCATTACGAGTAATTGAACAAAATAGTGTGTTCAGTGCTGAGTACTAATCAGTCCATGAGACAAGAATTGGAAGACTTATAGGAAGCTCGGCTCGATGCTTATAACTTATTGGTGGCTCATAAAAAGATTGTCGAGCAAGCCTATAATTAACGAGTCAAACAAAAAACGTTCAGTGAAGGAGAGTTATTTGGCAAACCGTGTTGCCCGTAGGGATCAAAATACTAGATTCGGGAAATGGTCGCCGAATTGGGAAGGACCGTTCGTCGTTCATAAAGTTCTCGGTAAGGGGGCATACCACCTTAAAGATCAAACCAGTCTAATTCATAAATTACCAATCAATGGGAAATTTTTAAAGAAATACTATCCAGTCACTTGGGAGATGCGAGAATAAAAAGTTCATTTCATTAATTTTTGCAAAAAGAGGTGTACAAGCGAGATTGATCGACCAATTTACAAGGACAAACGTTAAGGGGTAGAAGGAAAGAAGACTTCGAGGGCGGCTTTCAATTCTAACCACCTTACTTCACCCATTGTAGCTTTGGCTTGCCTTGTTCTTTTATCGAGCTGAAGTTGTTGTATATGCTTTGCACCAGCCGTAAAGGCTATTAGTTGAGCCTTATTCGCTTCAAAATCCTTTTAGATTTTCGAAGCAACAGCTGACCTTTGCTGTTGAAGTTCGGCAATTTGACGTTGAAGCTCGGTAATTTGATGATCAAGGTTGGCCAACTGCCTTTTCTTTGTTTTTATGGCCTCAACCTCCGGCCGGCTGGCTTCATAAGCAATCTTTGCAGCCTTTAGGTCGTTCTCGGCCCAGATAGCCCTTTCAATAGTAATAAAGTATTGGCGAGTCCGTTCCAAGATATTGGATAAGTTGACAACACTTTTGGCACTCAGCAAGCCACCGGCTGCAAGATTGTTCAGGCACTCTCCTACAGAGTCGAGGTCGTTACATCGAAGGATTTGTGAGGTCGAAAGGGATAGGAATTCCTGCAACTTGGCGAGGTCATTAGATTCGGCCGTGGTCAAGAAAGGCTCGGCCGACGTAGCAGATGATCCGGCTACTCCAAAAGTATTTGAGAGGAAAGCGTCGAGCTCGACTTCCTAAGAAGGCTGCACATGAAAAGCTTTTAAAGATTTTAGGAAAGAGGATAATTGTAAATAAAGATAGCAGAGAGAGTTTATTTTAGACCTGTCAAGAGGAGACTTCGGCCATGTCCCCTGGTTCATTACTCGAACCTAGAGATCTTAATGTCCTAGCCCAGTGTTTAAGACTGCTTCTCAATTCACGCGGCCGATGAAGGTTATCTATGTTCGACGGCCACTAAGGTGGCCAAGAAATATAGATAACACCCTTCGACACATAGAATTTTCGATGAAACGAGTAATTGGGCATCTGACATTTCATATCTTGGTTTAGAATTCTAAAGCAAGAAGTTAACAAAAAGATAATGAAGGTCCTTACAAAAGCTAAAGTGACCTCCTATGGAGGAATGCCGAGATTTTGATCTTGGGGATGAATCGGCGTCTCGACCACCGGCTGAGGATTGGTGGGAGGCAGCTCGGCTGGTCGAGGACGCCTTATCAGTGGAGGTTCTTCGCTCTCGTCTTTCTGGACAGAAAAGGCTTGTTCGTTAGTGAGAGATATAGTTTAAAAAGAGGAAAATTTGCTAAAAAAATGATCGTACCTCTTCTTCTGCAATGATTACTGATTTCTTTTTTTGGATTTAGGGAGGACTTTTCTAGGCCAAGATTTCCGCATTCCCCGCAGCAGTAGCTGCTGCGCTGACCAAAGGAGTAACGGCCGGCCTTGGAGCTGCAAAACCCTTGACCAATGGCGCGGCCATCATTTCGACCACGGCTGGAATGGTAGGCTAGACTTTTGACACCGAATCTATTGGAGGATTTTGCAATTCTCTTGTCGAAGCCTCGACGACAGAAGGAAGGGGAGAAACGTTGGGAGCGGTTTCCCCCATAGTGTGACTGGAGATAACATGAATCTCCAATTCCCCTTTTTTTGGCCAATTTCTTGACAAATTTTTTAGGCTGGGGAGACACTCCTGCCGTCTCGGCCTCAGGACGGGGTCGTTTTCCCGATGGGGTTGGCGCAGTAGCCGTCGTTTTCCTCACGAGAAGGGCAAGTTTTTTCTTGGCCGCGACCATCGCAATTACTTCGGCTCATTTTATAGTTTAGCCACCTGAAAACACTGTGTTGAATCAAAAAGGAGTTCGAAATAGACAAGCAAGAAAAGTAAGAAAGGAAACTGTTTACCTTGAGTAGTTTATTTGGATTTCAGGAAGCGTTTTTTTGGGGCGGTCGCCAAAAAACTTTTGTGAGATTTCCTCGGCCAAAGTTTTGAAGAAATCCTTAGTATAGGCATACCACCATTCGGCAAAGATGCTAGCGCATCAGGATTCTGGAGTTTTCGGCCGAAAGCGAAATTTGGCGCACCACTCCTTGAATTCCTTCTAAACGACTTCACACTCCCTCTCTGAAGAACCGGACAAGCGTTCTCGGTTCAAGAGGGAGAGAGAAGTAAGGAATGGCATAGGGCATCCTTGAAGGTAGCCCAATTGGCGAGCCAAGAAGTATAGATGATAGACTTGTTTTCTGCACACAACTACTCAAAAGGAATTCCTCTAAGTCATGCTTTACTATGCTTCAAGAACAAGGGTATGGATGGTCCTAATCTAGGCTAGGTGAGAATGATGTGGGTTAACAAAGAACATAGGCTAAACAAGGCTCAACGGGGTTAAACCTAAACACATTTTGCACGGGGGATGGCTGTTTGGCTCTTGGTTTTCTACAAAACTTCATGTTGTTCGTGTGTTATGCAAATCAATATCATGCTTTGAATGAAATGGATATGAGTTCTAGCATTTGGAACTAAATGATGAAACGCCTTCTAAGTAGTAACCAAGCAAAGAATAATGAGATCATGCAACGACTTTAGAAAGCAATGATGCACAGATTATAAACACTCCAAAGAACGTTATAAGCTCAAGTCTCTCAGGGTTGTAGCGTTAGTTTGAGTTCCTTCCTTCAAGCATGTTACAAAAACTGATTTTTCCTTTGTGATTGCATGTGAATTCATAAGCTATAACCACAACCAAGCATAAACCAAAGAGTAAATCAAACTTCCATCCATGTTTACAACTCTCATTAACAGTCATGCAATTAAAAACCAAATCCTCATCATTGTGTTGGAAGGTACCCTAAGACACAAACAAACACACAAAAACAACTCTTTTTGGCTTTTTCAAAACAAATTGTTCAAATTTTTATGAAATTTTCGGATTTTTAAAACAAAACACACTAAAACACACCAAAACAGCTTAAAAACACTTAAAAACAGCAAGAAACATCATTAGAAGTGATAGGTGAATAAAACCCACGAAAATCATGCAAAACAGATTGTTTACCCCCCCCACACTTAAATCAAACATTGTCCTCAATGTTTCAAGCATAGAATCACACAAAACAAAAGTAAACAACCAAACAGCAACTGAAACAACTAAACATGGCAGATTAGAAACAAGCAACAAAGAGAAGGGTTTTAGGAACGCAAATCTGGAATTGGAGTGATTCCTAAGGCTTCCTTTGTTAAAATGCATGGGTTGCCTCCCAAGTAGCGCTTTCTTTAACGTCTTGCAGCCGGACGAAGAACACGTTCAGTCCCCATTGGTGCCCACGGCATGGATGGGTCTTCCTCCACGACCTGCCCTTCGAAACACATCACGTCTTTGCTCTAAGAATGGAAGGGGATAGTGGTCCTTCCTGATTGTGGCATTGAGCTCCCTAAAATCAATGTAATGATTTCCACCATCTTGAACTAGATTAGGTACCTGCACCAAAGAAGGTAACAACCTATTAGTTGAAATGGGAATTGGATTTAGAGGAAGGGACTTACCATTGTTCTGCGATGAAGATGCCAAAGTAACAGTAAGGGTGTTGCTCTCGGCCAGATTGGGTGCTTTGGGAGTAGGGGCTTGGTCCACGTGCTCCACGCTAATGCCCTCTTTGATGGTGGGTCGAGGTAATGTTGAATGTTCCTGCCCTTTAGTTTTGATTACATCAATGACAAAGCAAGAACGAACGTCATTAGTATGCTCAATAGGTTCAGAAATATTAAAGTTAATCATATCACCACCAAACGCCATAGTTACTGCTCCCTTGGCCACGTCAATCTTGGTTTGAGCCGTTTTCATGAAAGGTCGTCCAAGTAAGATTGGCGATGAGGGAGAGTGGGCTGAGTCCTCCATGTCAAGAACGTAGAAATCTGCAGGAAAAATCAAGTGCTCTACCTGCACCAAAACATCTTCCAAAACTCCTTTTGGATAGGCGTTAGATCGATCGGCCAATTGAATAATTACACCATCATTTTTCAACTTGCCTAAGTTCATAGATGCATATATTGAATAAGGCATGACATTAATAGATGCACCTAAGTCTAACATGGCATTTTCAAAACGATTATTGCCAATCACACAAGGAATTGTAAAACTACCCGGATCTTCGCATTTAGGGGGCAGTTTTCGTTGCAACATGGCAGAAACGTTTTCACTTACATGAACCACCTCCTTTGCTTGGATTCGTTTCCTTGTTGTGCAAAGCTTCTTCAAAAACTTAGCATACTTTGGAATTTGCTTGATTGCATCAAGGAGTGGAATGTTGACTTGAACTTTCCTAAACGTTTCCAGAACATCCTTTTCATTCGCTTCGTTACTAGCTTGCATAAACCTGCTAGGAAAAGGAACATTGGGAGGAATAACGTTAGTAGGAATTGAATTTGACACAATCTTACCTTTATTGGACAGATTTGAAGGTTTAGGAGCACATGGGACTTGCGGCAATGGTGTTTCCACCCTTGCCGTGGGTTGGCTTTGTTTCTCCTCTTCAAATTGAAGTCTTTCATCTTCTTTGTGACCTGATGTTGATGGTTGTGAACCTGCCCCAACTTCTTTTCCACTTCTCAAGAGTATGGCCTTTGCACTTTCGAAGCCCCCCTTCGGATTTGGAATGGTAGAACTAGGAAGTTGTCCTTGGTCTCGAAACTTACCTACGAAATCTGCAATCTGCCCAATTTGTTTCTCCAAGTGATCCACCCTTTTGTTTTGGGTTTGCATGGCTTGGGTGTGATCTTCTTGCCCCTGAGATAACTTGGTTAGTATTTTAAGAAGTGCATCATTGTCTAGGGACGTACCTGAAGCATTTGGGGCGGATTGGGGTTGGACTTGAGGATAGGGCCGTGTGAACCCAGGGGGGTTTTGCCGAAATCCCCCTTGTTGTTGGGATTGTTGGGGCTCCCTCCACTTGAAGTTTGGATGGTCTCTCCAACCTGGATTATACGTATTAGAGTATGGATCGTTCCTTGGTTGGTTTTGGCCTTGAAATCCAATTGCATTGGCGCTCTCCCATCCACCATTCGCAATCAATTGTGGGCACTGTTCAGAAGCATGTCCTTGGATAGAACACACACCACACACACTTGGTCCTTGCACCCTCATTCCTTCGGCCATCTGAGACACAATGGAAGTAAGATTAGCTAATTGTGAGTGAATGTCGGATGTGGAACTTACCTCATGCACTTGCTGCCGTGGGGTGCCTCTTTGCCCAACACCTTCATATTGTTGAGCGTTCAACGCTTGGTTAGCAATCAAGATCTTGGCAGCCGTGGGTGTCTTGTCCACCAAAGCTCCACCCGCTGAGGCATCTAGCATTTGGCGTTCCATTGGTAGAAGCCCCTCGTAGAAATATTGAAGAAGAAGCTCCTCCTTCATTTGGTGCTGTGGACATGAAGCAACAAGTGATTTAAAACGTTCATAATAAGTAGGAAAAGATTCAACTTCATCTTGCTGAATTCCACTAATCCTTTTGCGTAAAAGAATGACTCGAGAAGTTGGGAAGAACTTCTCCAAAAACGCCCTTTTCATGCTCTCCCAAGATGTAACAGTTCCGGGAGCTAATTCAAACAACCAATCTTTGGCTTTGTCCATTAAAGAGAATGGAAAAGCCTTCATCTTCAATATGCTGCCATCCACATTCACAGGGGTCATGCTCGAGCAAACTACTTCAAATTCCTTCAAATGCTTGTTCGGGTCTTCCATGGACAGCCCATGGTACTTTGGAATGTGATGCAACAAGCTTGATTTTAACTCGAATTCCTCGGTCTTCCCTTCTGCAGCCGTGGGGTATTGAATGCATAAAGGCATGGCATTGCCCACTCCCGAGGCAGAAAGCTCTTTGATGGTTCGATTGTCCGCTGCCATGGCTGGAACTTCCTCCAAAATCTGTGCCGTGGGTACTAACTCCTCCTCTTCTCCTTGCTCTTCAAGCTCAGGTTCAGGGCTAGGAGGATTTGATGCTTGCTGATTCCTCCTCCTTCTCAAAGTCCTCTCAAAATCGTCGTCAAAGTCAAGGATATGCTCACGAATCTGTTGAGAACTCCGAGTCATACACTAGTACCTGAAAAACAAAGAAAAAAAAAAAAATAAATAAACTAGAATCAGTAACTAACTAAAACAAACTGAAATAAAAGATCCAAGGGATTAGCAAAGTTGCTAATCCCCAGCAACGGCGCCAAAAATTTGGTGCGAAAATAAGTTAAGCACTCAAATTAAACCCTCTTTTGACAATTGTAGTAAAGTATGTAAGTAGGGATCGTTCTAGACCGGGGATTAGGAGGGATTGCTAAACACTTGAAAACTGACTTAAAAACATAAAAACAAAGTTTAAAACACTAAATTAGACTCAAAGAATGCAAGACTAAACTTTAAAACACTAAAACAAAACAAAAGACTCAAAACAGCAACCAAAAGACTCAAAACTGCCTTAAAAACACTTTCTGGGCAGTATTGGACACAAGCACCAAATTGGACGAATTTGGGTTTTAACTTGAATCAAAACACTTAAAAACACAAATCAAAACAGATTCTAACTAATTTAACACTTCAAAATAAAGGGGGATTTGGTTTTGACGAAATTAAAAACAAGACAAACTTTGTAATTAAAACAGATTGTAAAAACGATTTTGGATGAAACTTATGGATGGAAGGCTAGCTAGAGGGTTCTTCTCCACACATGACACACTTGCATACAAACCAATTTTCAGTTGTTCTTTCGATAAGTTATGAAACTCAACACCCCAAGTTAATTAGGTTCGCTTAAATTAACCTTCAAGTTCTCCTTAAGTTAATGAATTGGATGGGACTGCGCATACAACAATTCAAAGCATTCTTCAAAAGTTCCTTACGTGAAAAGCACAATAAAGATACAATCAAAGATCATTAAGCAACATGAGAACTATAAGTGTTGACGAGGCCTTCGTTACTATGATGAGCATGAAACTAATGCCAAGAATTCATTTAACGCGATCGTTTATAAGCGACCTTCACTACTTGTGAAATATAAGGTTGTAACTATTAGGTGAAACTCCCTTATACTCTAGCATCATATTCATGCATGAAAACTAAGCGTGCACTCTCAATCAACATACACAAATAAGTTATCCATCAAGCAGTTAAACGAATTGAACTCATAACTTATGAAATCACAACCAAAGGTAATCAATTCATATTGCAAGTATGTACATGGTTTCGAATCACCCCCTAACTAAGGGGGTTTAGTTCCTCATACTCACAACACAAAGAATATAAAGTTTAGACATTGAAAACAAAAGAAAGAAAACACCTAAACGCTCCAGCGATTCAAAGTGAACAGCAAGCACGTCCAAGAACTCTCCTTCCCTTCCTTGGTTGCGGCACAAAGTTTAATGATGGAATTTGGGGGTTATGGATGGTGTAGGATGCTAGAATTGTATTTAGGATGGATGTAGGGTGCGGCAAGGATGGTTTTTGGTCAGAAACTATGGTGTTTTGTGAAGGATGGTGGCTGTAGAGAATGGGTGAAGTTTTCTGGCGTGAATGGTAGTGAATGGGTCCTTTGTGGCTGCAACAAGGGGGTTTATTTAAAGGAAATCAGGAATTAAAACCCTAGGTTGACTTAGGTAATCAGAAATTAAGTCAAAAGCTTCTAGAAATAGGAAACAAAATCAGAAAACTAAAGGAAATTGGCTAAGATTTGCGGCAAGGACTTAAAACACATTAGGAATGTGTTTTAATTCAGAAAATAGGAAAGAATCACTCTCCCTTGCACGGCAAGGAAGAGGAAAGGGCAAGAAGGGTGCGGCTGGATGCTTAGGAGAGGGGAAGTGTCCTAAAACGCTTAAAAGGCCTTCAAAGTTGCTGGAACAAAGGGACTTTTAGGATTAGGAAAGGTCAAACCAAAATAGGAAACCTTGGCTTAACTTTCCTACTTCAAGTAGGAATCCTTGTTGGAGTAGGAATCCTCATTCTTCTAGGAATCCTCATTTGATTAGGAATCCTCATTTGATTAGGAATCCTTGCATCTTTAGGTCTTCAATTTCGTCCATTCCTTTTGCTCCAAGCATGTGAGATTCATTCCAAGCCCAACTTTGCTCCAAAAGGCTCCAAAATGCACCTTTTTGCTTACTTTGTCCTTAGAACCTGAAAACACACGAAAATGGCTTAAAAGACTAGAATAACTAAGAAAACACAACGTAAGTGCACAAGAACAAGCAAACTAAGTCGCATAAATATGCTCCTATCAAACGACTTCACACTCCCTCTCTGAAGAACCGGACAAGCGTTCTCGGTTCAAGAGGGAGAGAGAAGTAAGGAATGGCATAGGGCATCCTTGAAGGTAGCCCAATTGGCGAGCCAAGAAGTTTAGATGATAGACTTCCTAGCTCCCTTGCCGAGCCTCACAACCATAGGGTAGGTCGCGAGTGATGATGAATGACCCCTAGGAATTTCGAAGATCAGCTTTCTCAGCGTCTTCCCATGCTGATGTTGGAAGGATGATGGAAGAAGGGTATATTCGGTGATGGAAAATCTAGAATTCGTCGTCCGATAGGTCTTTTAGGCCAAAGAAATATTTGAAAATCTATTCGGCCGAGTTAGAAGGAATGGGTCACGAGGCCAGCTCAAGGCGCATGGCTTCGGAAGAACTGAAACCTACGAGGTCTGGCCACAACGTCGAGAAATAGACCTGCAACCAGAGTTGAAAAACCCAGAGCAGGCTGCTTTGGTGGGGATCGATTTTCCCCACTATAGTCTCGGCCAAACACCTGGTGAGGTTGGCAAGAATGAATAGACTAAGGGCCAGGACATGACCGTTGGCCAGGGCCTCGGTGACAGGCATGTTCTCGACCAGGCATTTATTCGACTTGGCACAAAATATATATTTATTGTACTAGTAGAATAAGAAGGCTCCGTGTTCACCCTTCTTCAGATTTTCTCCTTCCGAGCCAACAAAGTAAGTGATTAGGGTGTTGTAGTTGAAGAAGTTCTTGTGTAGTTTTTGCACGTCTTCCTTCGACGGCTTTTGGTTTTCTTTTGTCAGAGCTTCGAAGGCACGGTTTTTGAAAATGGCCTTCAGATCCAGGTCAAATTGATACCCGGAGAGAAAATTGTCAACTGAAAGGCCGGTAGGAGAAGTGCCAAGTATGGCTGTGATATCCATCACTGTTGGGCCGAGGGGGCCGAGGGGAATGACCATTGTATTGGTGGCCAAGCACTAGAAGCTTAGAACAGCCATTATGAGCTCACAATCCAAGCTCATCTCGATGGTCAAGAGTTTAATGGCATCAAAAATGCCGAGAGCTTTCCCGTCATCGCCAAAATGTGGCTCCAGCAGGGTGACCCAGGTAGCCCAGGCCGCAATAGTCGAAGGCCAAACGCCTTAGGGTTTGGCCGATTCCCATTTTGACCAGTCATACCCTTGGAATAAGGGTTTTAGGGAATGGTCCTTGAGCATTTCGGTTTGAGAGCAAATTGCAAAGGATTTGAGAATTTTGGAAGCGTGAACTTTGAATGGAGGAGGGTTGAGTATTTATAGGCGTTTTGGGAGGAAGATCAATAGTTTATATTTCAAAAGGGGAATACAATGGAATAGAGGGTTTTGTAATCATGACGGAAATTCAGCAAATCCAGGTGAAAAGTTTGGAAAACTCGCAGATCAAGGTTGCACGATAGCGTGTGACGGCAAATTTAAGGAGGAATGCACGTTTGGATGTTCGCATGTCTCGAAAAGACCGAAAGATTCACGGGCTAGGGTTGCATGATGATGTGTGATGGCGAGTTTAAAATTTAAGGGGATGTTTCGGTTTCGTACAAATACACCAAGGAGAACCCACGTGGCAAGAAAGTTGATAAGGGTTAGATCGTACAGTCGTACCTCATAAATGCGTCTGAGTGGATGGGATATTCGAGGTGTTTTAGTGCCTTTCAGTAAGATGCATTAAGGGTTTAATTTCACTTTTTTAAGGTTGAAACTCGGCAAAAGGGTTGAAGGCCGAAGACCTCAGAAGCGAGGGGGCAATGTTTGGGCCCAAAATGATAATATGGGCCGAGGCTTCCGGCCCAGTAATTTTAAAAAAGTATCATAGGCCGGCTAGGTTTCCAAGGGTTGTCTAGTCATTTTCGACCGAGTCCTAGTATAAGGAGGATTGATTTGGATAAAGGCAAAGGGGTTGAATCCTGATATAACGAATGGTCTCGAAGCTAGATTAGTCGAGACCTAATCGAATCGGATTGAGAAGTCCTGATTCGAGTACATCTTTGGTTCAGCCAGGACTAGGTTCACTGCAATAAATAGAGGAGGAACATCATCATTCAGGCATCTCCAATTGAACACACAAACTGCCCTGCGCAAACTCTCGCTCTACGTGAAACCTCTCAACAACCTTGAGATTTTTATTTTTGTTTTCCGCCAACACACCTTCAGTTTGGATAAACAGCACTATGATGGCAACCGGTGACATCTTCAGTTTGGATAAACAGCATTTTTGCCTTAGAAGCAGCCGACCGCGGAGCACCTTTAGTTTGGATAAATAGCATTGCGTCGAGGCCGACTGGTTATTTATCCAAGTCTCGATCAAGAAGGAATTTCGAGTCCTTATTAGTAGAGGTCATCTCATTAGCCTTCTCGGTGAAGTGAGGTGTTACAGATTACTGGGCTCAGCGCTTTGAACGCCAAGTTGTTTTATGATTGGATACTCAGAAGTAAGTTTTAGAGTTCGGCATTCTGACAGCCGAACCACATTCACCATTAAGACATACATCTCTTTTGGGTACTTGTGTCCATATAGTTTAGTGTCAGTTCGGCATGCTTATACTCTCACGAATAAAATCACTGTGACCGAACCCGACGCCGACGAGCCGTGAACTTCGCAGGACTAGCAGCCTTGTCTTCAGGCTCTTGAACCCAAATGCCGAGATGTGTTCCTTCCTCGGCTGCAGTCGCAAGATCAAGAAGTAAGAAGTACGCCCAATGCAACATCAACACATTTTACTCCCTGGTCGAGCTCGGCCGACGAGTTGGCACGCCCCGCATATAACCCAAGGATGTAGTTAGCTCATTTAGTTACTCGGCCTGCGCGCCATGTAGGCTTGGTAGTTTTTAGGATCAACACATATATATTGTGAAGTATTGGAACATAATGAAAATATGGGGAACAAGCATGTTCATTTAAGTATTCAACAAGTCTCTTACAATTTATTGAAAATATAAAATACAAAATGAAAGTTATTTGTTTATGTCTAAGTGAGTCGCAACTTAGGCAGGTGTCTCGACGAATCTGGGCGGGCTAGGCGGGTGCTTAGGCGATCTAGACAGGCGCCTCAACAAATCTAGCCGCCCTTTCTTAATTTTCAAACGCCTAGGCATTAATCAGGGCGGTGGCCAGCCGCCTAGCGCCTAGGCTGGGCCTAGGCGGGGATTTTTAGAACAGAGGTTTTAGTCATTTAATATAATATTATTAGCAATTTATATAAAAGTTTACCAAACACTCGGACACTATTTTTTTGTTAAAAGTACTTTTACAAAAAAAAAATTTACCAAACACTCAACAACTTTATTTTACAATTATTTATTATCACGGCACAATAAAAGCATTTAAAAAATAAAAAATAAAAAACTCATGGTAGGAGTGTGTATGACATATAAATTAATGGAACATGATCCACGCAATACACAACAGAACATGATCGGTTAGAGGTGGCTAAATAGAGGTGAAAAGTTAAGGGGTCGTTTAAAAATATTGAAAATTGAAAAACTCTTTGGTATTAAATTTCAGTTTTCAGTTTCTAAAAAACATCATGAATTGTGACACACCTCGACCCGGAACGTCCACTAGGACTCCGAATCGAGCTGTGCTGGCCAACATCTGGAAGGTGATGAAGCCATAAAGTGTGCTGATGTGTAAAAAGTGAATAAATTTAAACCTAAAGTGTCTAAGAGCAGAGGTGCGCGGTGAGCGGGAATGGACCCATTTCACATGCGATGTCAAAACATAAGTAAAGTACAGTAGCATAGGTAAGAACCATACCCTCAGAGGCAGCCACCTAAACTGAGATTCGCCAAGAATCCTCGTTGATACGAACCTTTAGCAATTAAAACCTGGAAGGGCGCAAAACAAGAAAGTGTGAGTGGGCAAAAACAAAGATTTTAAAAACCTTTCTTTTTCTTAAAAGTTATAACCCCTTGCCGTATAACCTGTATAATTTCCCAGAAAATAGGATATATATATCTCAAAAATCATTTCCAAAGTCCAACATCAATACATGTATGCTATGCAAAGTACCACAAGGATAATTGCTAACCAAGTGAAATAAAACGTTGAATAATAATAATGTACCAGCTGGATCCACCTAAGGTGACCTGTACGGCTGAAACTATAGCTCATCTAATATGCCTGCACACGAGTCGGAACCACCTAAGGTGGTCTGTACGACAGGGCTACGTGTAATAAGTACGCTCGAGTGCTACGATCACGTGAAGGTTGTGCGATAAATCACGGGTCACCTACGAGTCGAAACCACCTAAAGTGGTCTGTACGACAAGATTGTGCACCTAACTTGGATCCAAGGTGAGCGTATGGTGTTGGTGGTGAACATCACGTGAAGGACTATGCCCTGGCCACGGGCGGGAACACTAACACCGGGGTGCAGGATAATGAGCTCTAAATATATCTATGCATACCCATACACAATGTAACCACTAACATCGTAATGTACTCACCTGAAGCTTACTTGGGTCTCCGCAGCATCATTCAACAATATGCAAAACTATGCTAATGCAAATACTAAAATATATTGCATGTCTTAAAGCATTTAAATATATGGCATGGCATTTCGATATATAAAACCATTTAAATAAGTTTTCTGGGAAAAACGCAACGCATACATATATATATATATATATATATATATATATATATATATTTATAGAAAACTAAAATGCCCACTCACCTAGAATCCGCGCTACGATTCCCTAACACGAGCATAGAGACGTCCCGAACGATCGGCGCCTAGAACAATTATCGAATCACATCTCAGAACTCTTATCAATAGAATACGTAACTTACATATAACACATCCTCCAGGACATTTTAGAATGGTTTAAGACCCATTGACCAAAAGTCAACCGTCGACCAGAGTTCGACGGTAAGGTCACAACCCTACATAGCTCAATCCGGAAGATCGGAATCTTAGATTTCCGATCCGCAACTTTCAAAGACCCACATTATACTTCTAGAATAACATACTAAAATTTCGTTACGATCCAACGATCAGATCTCCGCCAATTGCCAAAAACCAAGTGGCGGTTAACGTTTTATTTTATGAACTTCCAAATCCAATTCAGGAAGATCCGTACGTCGGATTCTCGATCTATAAGTTCCTATGATCCTCAAATATTACGTATTAAAATGTATCAAAGTTTGGTGACGATCCAAACGTTGGATTGTCGATTCATATTTTCACCTAACCACGTATCGTAATGAAATTAAGTTCAAACGATCAACCTACGTCATGCCACCATCAAAACTGAATTTAAGACATCAAGTATAGTCTAAAAATAGCATTGACGGCCCACTGGCCACGCGCCGCCATGGGTTGCGGTCGGTCGGCCGCCAGACTAGCCGGAAAATTCAACTATCTCCAAAAATTACCAAAATTTACAGAAATGAAGATCTCAATGAGTAGAGTAGCTTTCATACCTGTGACCAAGGCCAATTTGGCTTTTAAACACCTTAATTTCATCAAAATCGCGCGGAACCCTAGAATTAGGTGTGCTTCGATTCGACCTTCAAACTTGCTCTGACGCCTCCACCACTGCTTGGGCTTTGTTCCTGGGTTCTAGGGGAGTCTAATGGTGGTGGTGGTTGACAGGATTTTCTTCAGAAATGGCGGATCACCGCCACACCACCTCCGACGCACCCCTGTGAAAATCCTTTAAATTACACTCAAATTCCTTCCAAATTTGGGTGATAATGGAAGAAGAAAGGGTTACGAAATGATTGGGGATGGTGGCTTGGTCTAATTCCTGACAAATCTGGTGGAAAACCACCGGAAAATATCATGAAAATGGGTCGAAACCGCGGGTCAAGGGATCCGGCCGATCCCCTCTTCTTTTTCCTCCCTCCTTTCCCTCCTTTCTCTTCCTCCTAATTGGTCATGATATTCTCTCCTCTCCTCATTCCTCCATTTATTTCCCTTCTCTCTTCTTTTCATTGCTTCTCCACCATCCATTTTCCTTTCCTTTAATCTGGGCCACACATGTGGCTCCACCAGATTTTCTCCACAATTTCTGAAATTTTCCAAAAATTAATTAAATTACTAAAATGTCCCCAACTTCAAACATCAATAACTCCTTCGTTATAACTCCAAATCGCGCTCCGTTTGCTCCCACGCGTCCGTAGCGACAAGTACTACAAGAATATGCCCAAAAATATGAGTCTTACGTAACACGACACTGCAGTCAATCCAGTCAACGCACGTACCTCGAAGGGCATTTTCGTAAAATCACTTATTAAAATTATAAAATCAAAACTTTTAGGGACGGGTCGTCAGAACTGTGTCCAAGCCCCGAGACCCTCAAAATAGCCTCGGGATTATCGACCCAGTATTTACCAAAAAAAAGTGAACTTCGAAAAATTCACAGAAAAATATGGTACGGATTATGTCTCAAATGCTCTTTCATTCTATGATGTCAAATTTATAATTTGAATCCTAGAAAAGTTTTATTTTTAAAGTTCCACATAAGAAGAAATTTAAAAGCACAAGCAATTTTCAGTTTTCCACTTTTTATTTGAACACTGAAATAAGTTACCAAACAATTTCTTGTTTTTATTTTGTTTGAAATGAAAAATGAAAATGGTTATGAAATGCAGCATAAGATTCTTTGCATTAATTAAGTACTGCAACATGATGGAAAATGAAACTTTTTGATGTGTAAAAATGCCTGGTTGTAGTTTGGGAACTCGATCGACCACAAGAAGACCCAAGCCGCTGGCAGCTTCAAATTCTAGTAGTTAGATACAATTTTGTTTTCAACAAATTAAGGCTAATTTAACGATGGATTTTAGGTTATTAAATTACCGACCAGCAGCCACCATCTTTTACTTTTACTTGAAACAATTGACTGAAAAAAAAAAAAGATACATGGACTTCAACCTGTTTTGATGAATGCAATATGTCAACAGAAGAACACTAGACCTTGCAGAGATGTATAGTTCACCTTAATTAGTACCTTTGCATAAATGCATTATATTGGTTGAACATAAATGGAAAAGTTTGAAAGGTTTTTAGTTAGCTGAATCTTCGTAGGACTAAACATTATTCACTCTTTGAGGATTTCAACCTGTTTCCTAAAATCCAATAATACCCTTGCATAACTAAATTGTTAAAACTGTGAGATCCCACATCGCCCAGGGGAGTGATCCTTATATGTATATTCCCATCCCTACCTAGCGCAAGGCCTTTTGGGAGCTCACTGGCTTCGGGTTCCATGGGAACTCCGAAGTTAAGAGAGTAGCGCGCGAGAGCACTCCCATGATGGGTGACCCACTGGGAAGTTCTCGTGTGAGTTCCCAGAAACAAAACCGTGAAGGCGTAGTCGGGGCCCAAAGCGGACAATATCGTGCTACGGTGGTGGAGCGGGCCCGGGATGTGGTGGACCCCGGGCCGGGATGTGACAATTTGGTATCAGAGCCTAACCCTGGCCGTGGTGTGCCGACGAGGACGTCGGGCTCCTAAGGGGGGTGGATTGTGAGATCCCACATCGCCCAGGGGAGTGATCCTTATATGTATATTCTCATCCCTACCTAGCGCGAGGCCTTTTGGGAGCTCACTGGCTTCGAGTTCCATGTGAACTCCGAAGTTAAGCGAGTAGCGCGCGAGAGCACTCCCATGATGGGTGACCCACTGGGAAGTTCTCGTGTGAGTTCCCAGAAACAAAACCGTGAGGGCGTAGTCGGGGCCCAAAGCGGACAATATCGTGCTACGGTGGTGGAGCGGGCCCGGGATGTGGTGGACCCCGGGCCGGGATGTGACAAAAACACCACTGGTTAATAAAAATAAGGGTAAATTAGTAAACTAAATCAATTTGTTAAACTTATATTGAATTAAAAAATAATAATTTGTACTTCTAGTGGTATCCTCTTCACTTTTAAGTGAGAGGTCTTAGGCTCAATTCTTGCCAAAGGCGAATTTGAATCACATTATTGCTAGATCATTGTGAGGCTAGCCCACACCCTATCCCTTGATGTAGATAATATCTTTTGTTCAAAAAAAATAAAATAAAAAATTGTGCAGCAAAAACCCAAATTTTTAGTAAGATAGTAAAAGAGAAAAACATAAAAGTAGTATGTACAGAATTAAGTCAACTAGTGCACGTCTGCGCACAACGAGAGACTGATCCTTAATTAATCAAATTTTAATTAATTTATTAAAACGTTAATATGTAGTTTTTGTTGTTGTAAAGTGGTTTTTACCTGGTTCTTCTACGAGAACTAAAATTAAGTTTTAACTATTTAATATACGCATAAAGCAACGTATTCAATATACATTAAGGATAGAGTGCATAAAGGGTGGCCTTACTAGATTCTTATCAAGGCTTTCAATCCGATAAAAAGAAAAAAAAAGTACCATACACCACAACAAACTAGTCTTTAATATCCTCGAATAAGAAATTTACAATAAGATCTATTGGTCCTTCAAACAAATAGTTTCTTGCTCCATACTTGAGCTTGATCTCGCCTATGAGTAATTTCTGTTATTTCTAACTATTAAAAAGGGAAAATATTGTTTTAATAGGATGTTAAGAGTTATTGAGAGATGGCCATTTGTTAGTAGTACAAAAATCAGAGTGGTATCTGCAAAATAAGATTCAAATAAATGACAATATTTGTAGTAATAGGATGTTAAGACAAATTACGTGCTCTTATTAGAATTAAAACTTCAACTAATGATTCATAAAGTTTGGAGAAAGAGTTTTACAACAAAAAGTGCTATGATTTGATGAGTTAAACCATTGCTTATAAACTTTAATTAAACTTAACATCATATATATATATAATTAGTTATGGCTTAATAAAAGAAATTAATGTACAAAAAATAAAACAGTTAATTAAAAAAAAACAAAAAAAACAAAACAACCAAAACCTTTTAGTTAGGGTAAAGATTGGATTTCATTAACTGCAAATGTTAATGTAGTACAAACTAGGGCAAGCATATAAAAGTGACTCTAAAAAAAACCTTGAACATGTAAAAAATATGGAGATACAGAACGAAGAAAAAGAAAATAAAAAAATAAAAAAATAAAAAAAATAAAATAGAAAAAAGAGCCACACAATGTTACTTATTCGACACTTACTTAATCGTCGGAAATACAATTCATTAGCCAAGGCGGGCCAATCCCACAAATAGAAACCACTAACCCGAAGAATAAATTTTGCAATCCGATGAGCCACCTGATAGACACTTTGAGAATCAATAAAAACCTTTATTGAGTGAAGGATATATACTTGATAGGAAAAAGAAAAAAAGAAAAAAAAATAAAAATAAAACATCAAAGGATTTTAACGATAAGTTGGCATTATTACTTTTCCCCTACCATTTAGACTTTCCCACAAAACCTTTACGATAAGAATATCACATATAGATTTCGCAATATTATCAAAGATTCCCACGCTATGTTATTACTAAACAGATACTGAAAGAAGGGGAGACAAAGAAGTTGAAAAAATTAGTGAGCGTTGAAAAATAAAAATGAAATTTGAGAACTCTCAAAACCTATATCTTAGTACGCGATCAAATTGTTGGGAGCTTAAATCAATAACTCTGCATGCTGCATGCCAATTTAAAGATAATGTTTAAGAAGGTCACGTAAAATCTTTTAAATAAGTACCTGGATGCACACTTCCTTCCAACAAAGGATTTGGACTTGAAGCACTTGATAAGCAGCATAGTAGTCTAATTAACAATGATCCAATCCCAAAAACCAAAAGTAATATGTAATCTAAGTGAATATATGAGTGGAGCTAGATAGTGTTTCGACATATATCTTCGCTAGTAGAATTGGGGAACGATGAATTGAATTGCACTCCATGTATATACACGTATGTGCTGAGGTGTTTTAGAGAGAGAAAGAGATTGAGAGATTCCCATGAGGGCCAAGTGTTACGTGGAGTGGTTGATTGGCAGGTGATAACTCATATATTTCATACATTTATACCATCCATTCTTAGTTCCTTTGTGATATTTTTGAGTTAAACTAGTTGCATTTTACCCTCTTTTGTGTTAGTGTGCAGCTAATCGTATTTTGGAGCTCAGTTGAGGACAAATAAGGCAAAATGGTGCTAAAAGTGGGGAATTGAATAAGGATGCTGATGTAGACAAAGAATTATAAGTGGAAACTGAATATAGTGATGAATATGGCTGTTTATAAGACCAATAACAGTAAAAAAAACGTGGGAATTAAATGCCCAATTACTGGATGTATTGGCAATCTGTAATAGCCCCTTTAACCTTATAAAGCAGAGAGTTTCAGCCACTTTTACACAAGCTTTCCCTTGGGGAAGCCCATAGCTCTCTCTCTCCTCTTTCTTTGGCCTTTCTTCCAGAAACAAAATTATTTCTCCATCCACCATCTGCAGCCATCAAAGAAACCATGTAGCCGCGCTATTCTTGGAGAAGTTCAACATCAGAATTGCTTTAAGGGGTTTCTTCTATGAACTTTAATTTCACTCATGTTGTTCTTTGGTATTTATATATTCTGTAATCATGTTGTGTAATTAAGTTCATTGTTGGGGATTTCGAAGTAGCTTTGCAAAACTATTCTATGTTATTAAGTTGAAGTATTCAAATTACCAATCTGTGTTCTTGTCTCATTCACTGCTTTTGTAGTATAATTTGTTTGTTAATCTTAATGTTTGATCACCATTAGGGCTGCTTTTGAATTATTTGATCAAGGTTATAGTACACATAATGCTTAATCTTGGTGGACATGTGAATGAATGAAGAAACTGCTATGCATACATCCTGCCATGTGATTTCTTTGGTTCTTGGAAGTTTTCTTGTTCTTAATGGATTCTTACTTGCTAATCTAAGTTTAACATCACAAATAGATTGCAGATTAGGAGTACTTGATCACAACACACGTCAAATGGATAATCATAAATAAGTAAAACGATCCCTAGTTGCAGATTGGAGAGTTGAATACATTTTTTGACGTAATTTTCATTGACTTGTCTTGTAATGGTGAAATCGGTATCCCTAGTTCCGTTCCCATTGTTTCTGAATCAATCTATCATTTGTCTTTATCTTGTCTTGCATTTTAAGTTACTTTAGCTTCCAAAACAAAAATCTAAATTCAGTTTTCATTTTCATTGTTAGTGAGGGTTCACATAAAGCTAGTAATTTGTAGAGTTCAAATAAGTCCCTGTGGTTCGACACCCTTACTTGTGTCATTATACTATCCTTATATTTGCACTTGAAAGGAACATAACAGCAGGGTTTTGATATTCAGTCCCTGCAGACTCGGTGTCATATAAACCACAAATTTGGTAATATTGAAAACAAATACAACATAGAATTATGATTAATACTACATTTATCACATTTTTAAGACTCATTACCACGTATGGACACAGATTGGATACCGACCCCCTTTTTTATTTCATTTTTATTATGACCTTAGGGATAAAGAGGTATTCCACATTCTACTTTTTGAAATTTTATATATACAGTGAGCTTCTATTTATTGAAAGTGTGAACTCAACACGAGAGAATTGAAGAATTTTGAATAAGCTTTAGAGTGTTTGGACTATTGATGAGTAGATTTTATATAATATATTTAACCCTATTCTTAGTGTATTTTGGTTATTATTTTGAAGGAATTTTGATACTTTGAATTGTATTTTCAATATAGGACTTTCAACATCCTCTGGAGCAAAACATAAGCAAATGGACGAATTTTGGAGTAATTCTAGTTGGAGGACGTTCGTGAGTCACTTGGCTTGATTGTATCAAAATATCAGATTTTTCTACCTAGCGGTGATTTTCTGACCATAGAATAAAGGAGCGATATGCAGTGCTGAAATAGTGACGTTTTGGGCTTGAATTGCGTTTTTGGAGCCCAAGATGACCTCGGATGGGTTTGTTGTCTTCTGGAGATGTGTTCAGAACGTCCTGATATTCAAAACAAGCTATTATGGGCTGGATTTAGAGGATATCTGAGGCTAAAACGTGGCTGTACAGTTTCTGTACAGATTTTCCTAGTTTAATTAGGATTTTATTTTCTAAGATATTTTATTATTATTTAATTAGTTTCCTAGTTGGAATAAGAGACCTAGGTCTTAGGGTTTGTGTGATGGCTTAGCAAATATATTGCTTTGCCGTGCTTAGTCTTTGGAGGCTTATTATTTTTCATTCAACTTTGGAGACAAGAATTGCTAGGGTTTTCAAAGGCTTTGGGATCTTCTAATTCAAGGTGTTTTCATTCTTATTCATTATAATAATATTTTCTATGATTTTAATTATAAATATGCGTATCTAATTTCTTTTGCTAGGGCGAAGCCTTAAGCCTTAGCATGAATATGTAATTTTTATTTAATTGCTTATGATTGATTGCATGCTTGCTTTGAATTATTAATCACTGTTTTAAACTATCTAATTGTCATGATGACTGGCCACCATTAGGATGTTTAGACAAGTAATTGGATGCAATTCGGTCGGAATATCACCGGAGGATCGAGTATTGCTTCTTGTGATTGATAATTGTAATTTCACCTAAGGTGAATATCACACTCTTAGGGGTTGCATGGTTTTTCAAAAGGTTTTCATAGAATTTAATGAGTCTTGCATGTTCATATTTGATCTAAATATCACAAATGGATTGCATGTTAGATATACGTTCTTGCTTAAATATCACGAGGAGAATATATAGTAGGAAAACCTAACCTTCAAAGTGGTATGTGTAGATCATAAGTAATTGGTAGAAATTCATAGGATTGCTAGGTGATGGTGGACCCCTAGTGATTTTATAAATTGGTATTTAAAACTCTTTTCTTTTATTATATTAGTTTTTAATTAAAATTCGTTTTTAATATTATCAAATTCTAAAATCTCTTTTCTCAATTTTCAGTTCTAAGTAGTTAATTAGGAATTGTTTCTACATAAATTATTCAAATAGTCCTTGAGGAGAACGACTTTGCATGAGAATCTATACTACAATATCCTTGTATTCTTGCAAGTATTTCACGTGATTTTACCCTCTTTTCGTAAGTGAGAAAAATCCTATCAACTATCCTCATTAAGTGTAGTCTCAACTTTCTGAATGTATCAATGTATTAAAGCACCTTGTTCAAGTGTTGAGTTCAACGACTCGGGTGCACTCTCATGTCATGTAACATGTGTTTTGTGTTAGCTTTAGCAATAAATGCATACTATTATTTATACCACATTTTAGTATCACATGATTAGTGACTTTATCTTTTGAATGATGGATGAATACATTACATATCACATCAAGAGGTATTCAAATGCCGTATAAATGTAGTATTACTCTAAGCTTAAATTACGTCACATGTGAGAGGACTTATCAAGAGTATGTATTAATCCCACATCAAAAAAATCAAAGATCTTTAATAATTAAATTAGGAGTTGGGCTATTCATCCAATTTATATCTAAATTCAATGAGAATATTGGGAGATGGCCAGGTTTAAGAAGACTTATATAGTCAAGAACTCGACCAAGAAAAAAGAAAAACTATACCTAGAATTCTCTTTTAAGGAGATTCAATGGATGAAGGATAGGAATTACTATCCGAAATGACATGCAAGCAATGGTGGATCCAAAAGTCATGGTCTAAAAGTTTTGAAAATGTTGTTATAGCAATGAAAAACTAAAAGAATACAATTCATAGTAAAAATACAATGCAAACCCCATGAGTTAGGACCTTTTTTAAAATAAATTATTCAATCAATAGAAAATTTCAAGCAACAATGAGGAACTTTTGGTTGCAAACTGTGCACATTTGTTTTAGATGATTTTTATGGTTTGGGAAGTATTTTTGACATGATAGCTTAATGGTTTTTTGAGATTATTTTTTGTGCAATTGATCTGAGTTCATTTTTTTATGGGTGATGACACACCCCGACCTAAATCAAGGCGTGCTGGCCGTCACGTGAGGGTGACGTAGCCATGTGCACGATGTGGAAGTGAAGATAGTATAAAAATGTGAGTAAATAAAAACCAACCTAGCGAATTTACACTAGACAAACATATAAATGCAAGTGCCAAGATTTAAGTATAATAACACATAATCAGAGCGTAGGTAGCCTAAGTGCAGTCCAACAGGACAAAAGCTAATTATACAATACGGGAGAAGTAATCCTACATTAAATACAATCTGTCAGAACCGCCGTCACTTCCTAGTAAGCCACCAACAAGCACTCCTACCTAGAACCTGGAGGGGAGCAAAACAGAAAGTGTGAGTGGGCAAAAACAAAGCTTTTCAAAACCATTTCATTTATCAAAGGTAGTAACCCCTCGCCGTAAAACCTGTATAATTTCCTAGAAAATAGAATACATAACTATATCAAAACCAATGTTCGGAATAGCAAAATCCACAAGTATACCATGTCAAATATCTCAATATAACGAACTAAATAAACCATGTGAAGCAAGTCAATGAAAAGTAACATATCAGTCGGATCCACCTAGTGTGGCCTATATGGCTGAACCTATCGCTCATCAAACATGCCTGCACATGAGTCGAAACCACCTAGTGTGGTCTGTACGACAAGACTGGGTGTAAATAAATACGCTCAAGTGCTACGATCACATGATGACTGTGCGAATGATCGCGGGTCACCTACGAGTTGAAACCACCTATAGTGGTCTGTACGATAGGACTGTGCACCTAACTTGGATCCAAGGTGAGCGTATGGTGCGGAAGGTGAACATCACATGAAGGACTGTGCCCTGGCCACGGGCGGGAGCACTAACACCGGGGTGCAGGGTAATGAGCTCTAAATACATCTAAGTATAATCATAATCACACAACTCACCATCTACAGTATAAAAACTCACCTGAAACTTACATGAGCGTCCGCATCATCAAAAATAATATATGCAACTATTAAATACATATTCTAAAATATAAAACATTTGGCATGGCATTTCAAAGCATAAAACCATTTAAATAAATTTTCTGGAAAAAAAAAACGTAACGCTGATATGAGCATATTTATGCGAATTAGTTAGCTTGTTCTCGTGCATTTATGTTAGTTATTTGTATTTAATTTAGTATTTTAAGCTATTTTCGTATGTTTGTAAGTCCCAAAGGATAAAGTATCAAGAAAGTGCATTTTGGAGCCTTTTGGAGCTGTTTTGGGCATGGAATGGATAGCTTATGAATGGAGCAAGGTGGATGGACGAAATTAAAGATCAAAAGAGCCTAGAAGGATGTTAGAAGTCAGTTTGGAAGCATAAAAGACACAAAATCAGCATCTCCTACAAAAGTGGCGTTTTGTCCCCTTTGTGTTCCCTCCTTGTCTCCTTTGGTGCAACAATTCCCCTTGCCATGTTTCCCTATCCTTAAACCAAGTAAAACACTTCCCTTATTCCTTTAGGATCTAGCCCCACATTCCCCTTTTATTTTCCACCTTGCCGCACAAGTTTTCCCATTCCCTTTAATTTAAAACCCAAAATCAGCAAGGAAACATCTTTCCTTGTACAGCCGCAAGTCCTAGCCCATTTCCCTTAGGTTTTCTTATTTTAAATCCTATTTCCCTTTAGGTTTTGGTTTAGTTTTTATTTCCTAGATTGCCCAAACCGTGCCTTACCTATTCCCTATATATATGGACCTTTGCAGCACCCTAAACACACCATTCCACCATCCATTCACTTACCTATCAATCATTCACACAACCATTCACTTATTCACACACTTTCAGCCCAAAATCTCTCTTTGCCGCAGCCTTTCACTCCCAAAAACGTCCATCCCTTCATCCAAACACATCCATACCCATCTTAGACTCTTTGTGCCGCAGCAAGGTGGAGAGGAAGGAACCTTGGACGTTTCAAGCTTGAAGATTGGAGCATTCTAGGTGTACTTCGTTCTTAATTTCAATGTTTACTTTATTATTCTCTAATCTTGTTGTGACTATGAGTGGCTAAACCCCTACTTAGCTAGGGGGGAATTCGAAACCATGAACATGCTTGAGATATGAATTGATTACTTCCAATTGCGACTTGATGAATCATGAATGCAATTCAATTAACTGTTTTATTCATAACTTGTTCTTGTATGTTGATTGAGGATGCATACTTAGTTTTTATGCAGGAATTTGATGCTAGAATGTAAGGGAGTTTCACCTAATCGTTATGAACTTACATTCACAAGTAGTGAAGGTTGCTTGTCACAATCGCGTTAATTGGATTCTTGGCAAACGTATCATGCTCTCATAGTTACGAATGCCTCGTCAACACTTATGATTTTCATGGAACTTAATGATCTCTAACTGTATCTCTTCTATGCACTCATGTAGGGGACCGTTGGAGAATAATTTGGGTTGTTGTATGCTCTTCTTCCGATTCAATGACATAAGGAAAATCTGAGGGTTAATTTGTGCACGTACGGTTAATCTGGGGTGTTGAGATTCATGGTTCATTGAAAAGCAATTGGAGATCGATTTATGTACAAGTGTGTCATGTGTGGAGAAGGACCCTCTAGCTAGCCCATCACCCATCAAAGTTTTCAAATTCGTTTTCAAATCTGTTTTACTTTACAAAGTCTTTGATTTACTTTCAAATTCGTTCAAACTAAAACCCCCCTTTTACTTTCTTGTTTTAAAGTGCCAAAAATCTGTTTTCTTTGTGTTTTCAAGTGTTTTAAGTCAAACTAAAACCAATTTTCGTCCAAAACCATCCCTAGTGTTTTAAATCTGTCCACGAAGTGTTTTTAAGCCGTTTTAAGTGTTTTTAACTTGTTTTGAGTCTTGTAAACCTTTCCAAACGTTTTTAACTTTGTTTTTGTGTTTTTAGAGTCGATTAGCAATCCCTCCTAATCCCCGGTCCAGAACGATCCCTACTTGCATACTTACTACAATTGACAACAAGAGGGTTTAATTTGAGTGCTTAATATATATCACATCAAATTTTGGCGCCGTTGCCGGGGATTAGCAACTTTGCTAATCCCCCGGTTTTTCCCCTTTGTTTCTTTTCGTGTCTTTTGGTTTTAGTTTCTGTTTTCTTTTGTTTATTTTACTTTTGATATTTGATTTAGTTTTCTTTCTTTGATTTCAGGTACCAGAGAAGTAAGACATGGCAATTGCTAATATTCAAGCTCAAATAGCGAATCTTACTTCTCTATTGTCACAGCACATCGAAAGGACCACAATGCAAAGTGCCCCTGCATATGGTGTGCAAGGATATCGAGCCCATGAACGTCCACAAAAAGGTTGGGAGAATGTCGATACCTGGGGTTATCAAAGCCCTAATCAATCGAGAAACGACTTGTTTTCCAACACGTACAACTCAGAGTGGAGCAATCATTCAAATTCTATGTGGTGGGAACCTCAACAAGTTCAACACGAAGCATATTGGCAGCCCTATGAGGAGTTCTATTCAGAGCCTATGCCTCCCCCACAACAAATCCAACCAAATTCAGGTTCGTCCATGGATAATGATCAAATTATTCAATTACTAACCACTTTGGTGCAGGGGCAGCAAAATCAAATCACAAAAATACACAATTACACCAAAGAGGTGAAAAATCAAGCCAAAGAGGCTCAACAAGAAGGATATTGGCAGCCATATGAGGAGTTTTATTCAATGCCTATGCAGCCACCCCAGCCTCCCCCACAAGAAGCCCAAACAAATTCAGGTTCGTCGATGGATAATGATCAAATTATTCAATTACTAACCACTATGGTGCAGGGGCAGCAAAATCAAGCCAAGAAATTGGGCGAACTGAGGAATCAAATGGGCGAGATCGCCGAATTCATGGGGCAAATTCAAGAACAAAGTGGCATGGAGGTTGGAGATGAACCCAAGATGTCCGAATCAAGCCAAAACATGAATGAACAGTGGCTGCTTGAGGAAGAGGAAGATGACAAGAACACGGCAAGTTGGGAACCACCCTTGTCGCAACCTTTCAAGGATCCTACACCATCCAATTTAGGTAAGGTAGTTCCATATTCAATACTTTCTGACCCTATTCCACCAAATGTCCCTATTCCTTGCAGGTTCATGCAATCCAAAGAAGAAGAGGGTGAGGAAGGCATCTTCGAAACCTTTCCAAACATTCAAGAGAAAGAAGTGGATGAGGAATGTCTAGAATTAGTCAAAGAGGATGTACTTGAGACAACAATTCCTGAAGAAGTTAGATTCTATGACACGGGACAAGTCACAACCCTCACAATAAATCTGGCCAAATGCAACAGTCCCTCAATTTCTCCATGGTGCAGCAAGGATGTGCTTCCTAAAACTTTCGAAGTAGTGTTTGTGCTTGAATTCGTGTTAGAGCACAAAGGTAAGCCACCTCCCCGAATTTCAATTTTGTTTTATACTAACATGTTGTTGATGATTCAGGCACCTACTCTTGAATTTAAATCGTTACCGGATCATTTCAACTACCATCTCCCATTCAAAGATAAAGGAGAGGTATAGTCCGGCTGGAAGACGTTAAAACAAGCGCTTCTTGGGAGGCAACCCATGCATTCAACAAAGAGCTTTTGGATGATCCGGCATTATAACCAGGTGTTTATGTTCCTAAACTCTAATCTTTATTGATTTTACTTTGCATTTCATGTTTTATTTGTTGTTTGTTTGTTTGCTTTTGTGTGAGTTTATGTTTGAAACATTGAGGACAATGTTTGATTTAAGTGTGGGGGGGTAAACAAGCTGTTTTTGCATGAATTTCGTGGGTTTTATTCACCTATCACTTACAATGTTGTTTTTCACTGTTTTTATGTGTTTCTAGTGTGTTTTGAAGCATTTTAGTGTGTTTTGGCATAAAAATCCGAAAATTTCATAAAAATTTAAAAAATTGTTTTGAAAAAGCCAAAAAGAGTTGTTTTTGTGTGTTTGTTTGTGTCTTAGGGTACCTTCCAACCCAATGATGAGGATTTGGTTTTTAATTGCATGACTGTTAAGGAAAGTTGTAAACATGGATGGAAGTTTGATATACCTTTGGTTTATGCTTGGTTGTCGTTGTTGTTTATGAATTCACATATAATTACAAAGAAAAAAATCAGTTTTTGTAACATGCTTGAAGGAAGGAACCCAAATTAACGCTACAACCCTGTGAGACTTGAGCCTAAACGTTCTTTGGAGAGTTAAAAATCTATGCATTCATTGTTTTCTAAAAGTCGTTGCATGATCTCATTACTCTTTGCTTGGTTACTACTTAGAAGGCGTTTCATCATTTAGTTCCAAATACTAGAACTCATATCCGTTTCATTCAAAGCATGGTATTGAGTGCATAACACATAAACAAGATGAAGTTGTATAGTGAACGAAGAGCCAAACAGCCATCCCCCGTGCAAATATGTTTAGGAGTACCCCCGTTGAGCCATGTTTAGCCTATTTCTTTGTTAACCCACGTCATCCCCACCTAGCCTAGAATAGGACCATCCATACCCTTGTTCTTGAAGCATAGTAAAGCATGACTTAAAGGGAATTCTTTTTGAGTAATATTATGCAGAAAACAAGTGTGGGGGAAGGGATTTTTGTGTGTTTGTGTGCCAAAAGGAAAAAAAGAAAAAATTCGTATGAAAAAGAAAAGAAAAAAGAAAAGTTGTGAAAAGAATGAAAAAGAGTGAAAAATATGTGAAAAAAGAGTTCTAAAGTGTTGATTGTTGAAGAAAGGGTCCAAAAAGTTGAATTAGGCCCTAAGTGTTGCATGAATCTTCCCTTGAGTTCAAAAGTTGATTTCTGCATTCTAAAATGAATTCGAAGTGTCAATTTCATTATTTTGCTTGCTATTGCTTAAAGAACGTTTGTTTATCCTTACCTTTCTTTGTTAACCAATACCCTAGCCCCGTTACAACCCTTAACTTCGGTCTTGAGTGTTGTGTATTTCAATTTGTGGAGTTTGGAATTGGTATGAGCATATGGTGTCACTGGTTCTCGCATCTAAGTAGTAGCATTCCATTCATGAGATCATATTTAAAACATGCTTAATAACTCCAGAAAATGCTTTCTTTGTCATAAACATATGTGAGTCTTCATTTTCATTTTTACATCAATCTTCTCACATATAACTAGTGTAGGGTGTGTAGTCAGAAAATCTGTGTGAAAAAGAGTGTATCTTGTAAGGAATTGGGTGAATTCTCTAAGGCATGTTACTACATTCAAAATCATTGTTTTAATTGATTAAATGCGAGCTAATAAGTGACGACTGTGATTAAGTATGTGCTCGAGCGTAAGGATGACTAAAATCTTTGTGAATGATGATCTTTGATATGTCATATGCGTTGGAAATCCCTGAGGAAAATGTTGGAAGGTTTAGAGTATGTTTTGTTTACTTTACTTTGTTTTGTTTGTTCCATTTTGCTCGAGGACTAGCAAAAGCTAAGTGTGGGGGAATTTGATATGAGCATATTTATGCGAATTAGTTAGCTTGTTCTCGTGCATTTATGTTAGTTATTTGTATTTAATTTAGTATTTTAAGCTATTTTCGTATGTTTGTAGGTCCCAAAGGATAAAGTATCAAGAAAGTGCATTTTGGAGCCTTTTGGAGCTGTTTTGGGCATGGAATGGATAGCTTATGAATGGAGCAAGGTGGATGGACGAAATTAAAGATCAAAAGAGCCTAGAAGGATGTTAGAAGTCAGTTTGGAAGCATAAAAGACACAAAATCAGCATCTCCTACAAAAGTGGCGTTTTGTCCCCTTTGTGTTCCCTCCTTGTCTCCTTTGGTGCAACAATTCCCCTTGCCATGTTTCCCTATCCTTAAACCAAGTAAAACACTTCCCTTATTCCTTTAGGATCTAGCCCCACATTCCCCTTTTATTTTCCACCTTGCCGCACAAGTTTTCCCATTCCCTTTAATTTAAAACCCAAAATCAGCAAGGAAACATCTTTCCTTGTACAGCCGCAAGTCCTAGCCCAATTCCCTTAGGTTTTCTTATTTTAAATCCTATTTCCCTTTAGGTTTTGGTTTAGTTTTTATTTCCTAGATTGCCCAAACCGTGCCTTACCTATTCCCTATATATATGGACCTTTGCAGCACCCTAAACACACCATTCCACCATCCATTCACTTACCTATCAATCATTCACACAACCATTCACTTATTCACACACTTTCAGCCCAAAATCTCTCTTTGCTGCAGCCTTTCACTCCCAAAAACGTCCATCCCTTCATCCAAACACATCCATACCCATCTTAGACTCTTTGTGCCGCAGCAAGGTGGAGAGGAAGGAACCTTGGACGTTTCAAGCTTGAAGATTGGAGCATTCTAGGTGTACTTCGTTCTTAATTTCAATGTTTACTTTATTATTCTCTAATCTTGTTGTGACTATGAGTGGCTAAACCCCTACTTAGCTAGGGGGGAATTCGAAACCATGAACATGCTTGAGATATGAATTGATTACTTCCAATTGCGACTTGATGAATCGTGAATGCAATTCAATTAACTGTTTTATTCATAACTTGTTCTTGTATGTTGATTGAGGATGCATACTTAGTTTTTATGCAGGAATTTGATGCTAGAATGTAAGGGAGTTTCACCTAATCGTTATGAACTTACATTCACAAGTAGTGAAGGTTGCTTGTCACAATCGCGTTAATTGGATTCTTGGCAAACGTATCATGCTCTCATAGTTACGAATGCCTCGTCAACACTTATGATTTTCATGGAACTTAATGATCTCTAACTGTATCTCTTCTATGCACTCATGTAGGGGACCGTTGGAGAATAATTTGGGTTGTTGTATGCTCTTCTTCCGATTCAATGACATAAGGAAAATCTGAGGGTTAATTTGTGCACGTACGGTTAATCTGGGGTGTTGAGATTCATGGTTCATTGAAAAGCAATTGGAGATCGATTTATGTACAAGTGTGTCATGTGTGGAGAAGGACCCTCTAGCTAGCCCATCACCCATCAAAGTTTTCAAATTCGTTTTCAAATCTGTTTTACTTTACAAAGTCTTTGATTTACTTTCAAATTCGTTCAAACTAAAACCCCCCTTTTACTTTCTTGTTTTAAAGTGCCAAAAATCTGTTTTCTTTGTGTTTTCAAGTGTTTTAAGTCAAACTAAAACAAATTTTCGTCCAAAACCATCCCTAGTGTTTTAAATCTGTCCACGAAGTGTTTTTAAGCCGTTTTAAGTGTTTTTAACTTGTTTTGAGTCTTGTAAACCTTTCCAAACGTTTTTAACTTTGTTTTTGTGTTTTTAGAGTCGATTAGCAATCCCTCCTAATCCCCGGTCCAGAACGATCCCTACTTGCATACTTACTACAATTGACAACAAGAGGGTTTAATTTGAGTGCTTAATATATATCACATCAAACGCATGTGTGTATATATATATATATATATAGAAAACCAAAATGCCCACTCACTGATATGTAGAAGGGTCGTAGCCCCCGAGTCTTGCTTGACTGAGCTCGTCCTCTGGAAACGTCTCACCTATATGCGAAACAGCTATGTTAACGTTATTTTTAAGCACATAGCCAAAACTATGTAATAACTTCTCATGCGTTGCTCAATTGGGGTGTTTGAATATACCATCGTGGCCTACTCAACCCCACAAACATCCTCATATTTTTAGAAAAAAATTTTAAAGTCCCACGCGCAGGCACATGCCTGGCACACGGACGGAATAGTTAACACCATTAGAGAATATTCTGTTAAAGATACCTGACGCCGTTAGTCGCCGTTAGTCACCGTTAGGTATATTCCGTCAAAGTTGACAAAATATTCTCCTTCTTCTCCGATGAGTCACCGGATTCCGGTGCCGACCGCCGACTGTATCGCCAATTTCAGGAAAAAATTTAAACCTTAATATCTCACTCGTTTTTCAACCAAATTTCACAAAATTTGTACCAAAATGAAGCTCAGAGTGAGTAGAATACATTCTTACCACTTTGAAGCCCTAAAACTCACGGAAAATGGCTGAAAAACTATTAGATATTCTGGCCACCCCTGCAATTCGTGGAACTCGAGTTTTCTGACGTCCAAAACCCTCCAAAATTGCTCCAACAACTTCGTAAGGTAGTTTTAAGACTACCTCGAGCCTCAAAATGCCGTGGAAACGCACGATCGCCACTGAGCACCCGAGCACCTCGTCGAAGGTTACAAGTTCTCGGGTTTTCGAAGGTCTCACGTCTAACCAAGGGTACGACTGTGATCTGGAGTTTATGAGGAACTTGAATATGGTCTCTAAAGGTTCGATCTGTGCTGATTTTCAAGGGTTTGGAAGTTGTCCTTACGTTGTACGAAAATGGGAAGAATCGAGAGAGAGAGATGGTATCTGTGTGTGTGCATGTGTGGGTGTGTGTAGGAGGTGATCCGGATTGGTCACCCAAATACAACCCTAGTCTTCTAATTGGACCACCAATCACAACTAAATAATCAACCAAAATCAACCCTAAATTTTATTGGGTCCAAACAATTAGGACCTAATATAATTGGTCCATTTTCTTAGCCCATCAATACATTCATAACCCAACGCTCAAGGGCAAAAACGTCATTTCTACGCTTTTGATAACAAAATATAAATAAATTTGGGACGGGCTGTCACAGGTGAAACTTGTGGTTAGACAAATTTCGATTATAAAGATATTTTGAAATAGGCTAATCATATTTTTTTATGTTGTAGTGAGTGTTCTTCAAGTGCAAAGTTTCGAGCCAAAACATAAATGCCTTGCAAGTGAAATGATTCTAAGACCAAAAATGTAACCTTTATTTTGGTTGATATAATGATTTAGTTGCTCAGAATTTTTCTATTGATTGAATAATTTTTTTTTAAAAAAAAACTCAAAACTCATGGGTTTGAAATAGATTTGTCGAAAATAGAATTGAGATTGGTTTAGTGAGTATGCTAGAGGTTAATAGATGTGTAAAAACTAAGATGTCTGAAATACCCTTGAATTTAACAATTCTTTAATTGAGGGTGAAATGAGATCACAAGAGATGAAAATGTTAGTTCAGGGGGCAAAGTGAGACAAAACCAGTTTTAAGGGATAAATTGAGACTATATGGCGATTTCAAGGAGCATTTCAATTAATAATCCTTAACCCAAATAAAAACTTATTAATAATCAACCAATAAACAAAAACTTCATCCAGTAAATGAATTCAAATATCAACAAACCAGAAATTGCAACCAAATAAAATCATAAGGTAAACTAGGATATTTCAATTTTGTCAGAACAGCTTAGAGGAAAATTTAGGAGCCTCCAAGGGATCAATATACAACTTCAATTGAGGAGTGTCAAAGCCGAAGGTGGTCAATAGACCCATGCCCCTGATTTCATCATCTATTGGATACAAGTATCATCTTTTCATATAAGATAGTAAGTGTTATGGCCAATTTTTCAAAGGAAAAAGAGAATGAAGAGAAATTGTAGAATGATTAGGGATTGTGTGATCTCCCTGTGTCAGTGTCTTTATTTATAATAAACCATGAAGAAAGAGTAACTTCTCCTCTAAGTAGTTAAGATTATAATAAAAAAGAACCATTAGAATAATGGGTAATCTAAAACCCAATCTAACTAGGATTTACCCAATCATAAATATTAAATAATATTCACAACAGTACTTCCTCCCTGAGTGTGTAAATACTCAAGTAGATATCACATCAGATTCAGTTAAGTTGATGAAGTCGTCCTGTGGGCACTGATTTGGGAACATGCTAGTCTCAAAAAGAGAATTTGCATATGGAAATAAGTCTCACAAAACCCAACTATGGTAAACCCAATATGGGACAAAAGGCCATAATAAAAGAAAAAGGGTTAATTAATCCGAAGCCAATTGAAACGTCTATAGGACATACACAAGGGTATGACTAGCCCAGGATGAGCGCCTCGCTAAAACCTCGTTAGGTAGAAAAAAGTCAAAGGTAAAAATGTTCCTAATTGTAGGGAAAAATAGTACATTAAGGTCAAGTAAGTTACTTCGGGATACTCCCCTTAAGTTTGGCATAATTCCAAAGAGAACTAACAATGTTAAAACTCAAAAATTTTATTCATACCAATTCCTCGAATAAGCTTCTGAAAAGTAGACATCAGTAGTGACTTGGTGAATAGGTCAGCTTGGTTGTCTTAGGAATGAATTTCCTTGACTTTAATCTTTTGATGTTCTAATTACTGATGAGTGAAAAAAATAACTTCGACTCAATATGTTTGGTGTTGTCTCATTTGATGTATCATTTATTGATCTATTCGATCATGTTGCATTATCTTCATCAAATCGTTATAGGAAAGTTAATGACGGAAGAAAGTCCGCAGCTGCTTCAAATATGATCGGCAACAGCTCTCAGCCAGAATCATTCCTGAGTGGTTTATTGTAGGGCGAGAATTTCAGCATGGTTAGGAGAAGTCACAACTAAGGTCAGTTTAGTTGATCTCCAAGATATTGTAGTGCCTACAACAGTAAAGATGAAACTCGTTTGAGAATGTGCCTTCTGTGGGTCAACAAGTAACCTGCGTTAGCATAACCAATAAGGCAAGAATCAGCCAACAAGCCTGAAGACGTCGTACCTTTAAGGTAATGGAATATGTCTTTAACACTAGTCCAATGTCTGCGTGTAGGCTCGTGGCTGTATCTTGCGAAAAATATTAATAAGGAATGACATATTCGGTCTAGTACACTATTCTAAGTACAATAAAGCACTGATTGCATTGAGGTAAGGAACATCAAGCTCCAAGACCTCTTTCTCATCTTCATTAGGACGGAAAAGATCTTCTTTTGCATCTAGCATTCGGACGACCATAAGAGTACTCAAAGGCTTCGCTTTATCTTTATTAAAATGACGCAACACCTTATTAATGTAGTTCACCTGATAGACAAGACTACCATCCGAACAATGCTCGATCTCCATGCCGAGACATTATTGAGTTTTCCCAAGATCTTTCATCTTAAATTCTAACTTTGGGTCCACCCCAGTTTCCTCGATCTATTCAAGAGTCCCGATAAGGTTCATGTCATCGACATAAACTGGAACAATCGCAAAATTAGAATGTGACTTCTTAATAAATACGCATGGGTATGGTTCGTTGTTCACATACCCTTGACTATTCAAATACTCACTCAAACGGTTATACCACATCACCCTAAATTACTTTAATGCATAGAATGAACACCTCAATTTAATCGAGATGGTGTTCAGTTGTATAGAACTATTTGATCCAGTCAATGTAAGTCCTCCAAGAACTCTGTATCAATATCCTCATAAAGATATCCAGTTACCCCATCCATGAGTTACATATTCAAGTTTTCAGAAACTACCAAACTGATAAGGTAGCAGAACCTTACTACGTCCATTATGGGCGAATACGTTTCCTCGTAATTAATCCCAAGACGTTGAGAGAGGCCTTGTAACACAAGGCGTGCTTTGTAACGCACTATTTCATTCTTCTCATTACTTTTTCTTAAGAAAACCTATTTGTGGCTGACAGCTTCACATATGGCAGTGTAGGAACTACGAGCCTAAACACCTTGCGTTTCGCAAGTGAATTAAGTTTGATCTAGATTGCTTGTTTATAGTTTAATCAATGTCATCGACATTCATCAACTAAATGTGGCTCAATGTCATCACCCAACATAATATCAGTAGCTACAGCATATGTGAATGCATCATCGACTATCATCTCATTCCTAATCCAGGCCTTATCCAAGCTAGCATAGTGGACCAAAATCTCTCGATTCTAGGGAGAATGTTCGTCTCTTCAAGAATGCTTCCATAATCTATAATGACCTCATGCGTTCGATAGGATGAGTAGGCAATGGTTGGATCCATACTAGTTTCACTAGTTTGTATCATGAGTTTCCTCTTCTGACATTGTGAATCCTTTAACCAACTGGTCTATCTCCCTTCTGGGTAAGAGCGGACGATTGGCTAGCCTCCAGTGTAATAGGATCGGCCACTATATGTGGCAACCTACTTGACACGATCGTGGGGTCTCATCCTTCTAGGATATTGGTTTGGCGTTTGTTAGGTACATCTATATTTGCAAGCACATTTGCAGCTGGCTTATGTAATCTCGTCACTTTCGCTAGATCGGTAAAAGCATCTGAGATGCTTTGAGCAATGCTCTGAACGTCTAGGATGCGTCACCACTTCAATTTCAAACTGTGTGGTGCAGGGATCTAAATGAGACATTGTTACTATCCGTCCCTAATTCTACTGTACTTTATTCCCTAAAAAATGTGAAATGACTAAAATGCCCTTAGAGGGTAAATGTTGATTTCGTTGACCGTTGTCCTTGTGCAACTCACAAATTATTATTTTTAGGATATAATTAAATTACTATTCATCATGAACATGTGAGCACAAACGGGATGCTAATTGGAGTTTTAACGAAGAAGTTACATTTTTTTTAAGTTGATGGGCAAGAGATTATTCTAAAACCCAACAACTTTTTTCCTACAGAAAGAAAAAAAAACAACTTTTTTTCTTGCTGGCGTGTAAATTAGAGGGGGGTTACTATTCTCGTTTCCCTTTTGCTCTCCTAAGCCAGGGGTTGTTCTTCTTCTCCTTCCCCTTATGCTCTCCTAAACCAAACACCTTCAGTCATTCTTTCCTCTCTAGAACTCTGATGACAAAACTGACGACATCCAAAAGAGAGCTGCGATTAGGGATGGGCAATGGTTATGGCGGGCGGGTCACCGCGGTTATTTATCCATAACCGTTTATTCTCATACCCGCATAACCGTTTACCCGTTGGGTAATTGCCTAAACGGTTATACCCATACCCATAACCGTTTATAAACGGTTATCCATACCCATAACCGCGTACCCATTTAACCGTAACCGTTTAATACCCGTTTACCCATTTATCCTTTTCTAACCCGCTTACGCATTTTAATTTTTTAAGTCCTTATATATCATTCCAATAATTGAAATAATAGTTTACGGATGATATTTTTAACTGTTAACAATGAAGGTAATATAAAATTGGCTAGTTACGAAAACTGTTAAAAGACAGTATTATTTGGTTATTTAACTCGGAATGTAAAGTATTAACATAATATATATAATGGACCATGAAATCATGCACTATAGTCAATAGCATTGATCTAAGTTTTGTCCGATAGGGAATATGATTTGTGTTAATTATATATATATAAAATAAATAGGTAAACGGTTACCCGTTTATAACCGCGGTTAATACCCATAACCGCCCATTTAAATTTCGCGGGTAAACGGTTATACCCATAACCGTTTATTTATCTAAACGGTTACCCATAACCGTAACCGTTTAATTTAAACGGGCGGGTAACCGCGGTTACCCATAACCAATGGGTATTTGCCCATCCCTAGCTGCGATCATGGTAGTGATTCAATTCAATCAAGTTAAGGTGGAAAATCAAATTTGGAGGTTACTGAAAAACAAGAAACATGTATGTATTTCTTGGCTAATTGTAGATAAATGGCAAGTAGATGGTTAAATATACAATTCGGTAAGGTCTCAAATTAGAACAAAAAAAATGTTACTGGAGATTTGAAATATTTAGATCACCATTTTCAATTTAGCTCAATGTACTACATGAAAAGATTCATAGTTTTTTGGAGTTTCGAAATGTTGATGAAACGAACAAGTTATTTGGTAGAATTGTTTAAAGATTGGTATCCCATTTTCTTTTAATTGGATTATGTATTCTATACGGTTTCATCCAATAACTAGTTCATTGTGAAGTATTTGTCATCACCATAAGCAAGAATGATTTGAAAAATAAAATAAAATAAAATAACACAAGCACTGTTATTGTCTATAGGAAAAATAGATTTTGCTCTGTCCTGGTGACCGTATTTGGCATATGCTTAGAGTTCTAAAGATGTTTAAGTCTTAACATTTCAAACTTTTTCTGTTTCTGTAATTTTGTTTGGATGGTAACTTTCCTATGAGGCAAATGAGCTCTCATACATGGTTAATTTTATTTAGGATTCAAATGTCAATTTTCATCTGAGTGTGTCATCTTATTGCTAGCAAGTGTGTGTTGATATTTCTCGATTCACTTTGGTTGCATTCGCATATAATATAGAATTCAGTCGAATGTGGTGTGCCATATCATATTTATAGCTTTTAGGATTCCATTAGCTTGGAGTTATGGTGACCTTTTTCTTAGAGTTCCTAGTGCTTCATAAAGATTATGGTGAGTTCCTTTGACTCCCCGCCTTCCATTTTTCATGATGTTTGTAAAATTTACTGCTTGAATGTGCACAAATTTTTTTATTTAATGCGGTGATGGTGAACTATGAATGGCTTGATCCTGTCTTAGGTTACGTAGGTAGTCCAACACATAGGTTAGATGCAGCCATGAATTAAAAGAAAAGTTACTATGTTGTTGAACCTTTGGGTTGCTTTTGGTCATATGTCTCGGAAGCAAGGCATGATAGTTGAACATGTACTTTCTGACATCACTTGTCAATCATGGACATATCTCGGGATCGGGGCGTGATATATAAGTGTGAGTTTTCCATGACAATTCACGTTGTTCATTAGGAATTGTGACGTTCTTATCTCCCCTAACGGGGAATATTATCTCATAAAAGTGACAATGTGTGAAACAAGCGTTAAAAAGATCGCTTGTCAAATGTTATATGAAACGAACGATTGAAGAAGAATCAAAACCGACATAGATTCTCATCCTTCATTGAGAATCCATTTTTGTACTCAAAGGCCCGCAATTGACACATAGACCGCACAATGCCAGCAATTGACACATAGACAGCACAATCAAAGACGATCAGATGGAGTGCAGAATAAGGTTGGTTTAAAACAAGCCTCAGGCAAACCAACATGGTTGCGTGAAGTATTGCATAGCCTTAGGCAGGTACCAAAAGTTTGGTGTGCATGACCAAAGTTTGAGTAATCAACTGAAGGCGCTTAAAGCCTCTACTAGACCGTTTTGGATATGAACATGGGGTACAAGATGTTCAACTTCAATCTCATAGGACATGCAATAGTCATTGAACGTTTTCGATGTGAACTCTCTAGCGTTATCCAATAAATCGACTTAATCGGATAATCAGGGTGATGAGTGATAGGAGCATATTTATGCGACTTAGTTAGCTTGTTTTCTTGCATTCAATTAGCTAAACTATGTTAATTATAGTGTTTAAAGTTATTTTCGTGCAATTTCAGGTTCTAAGTCAAAGTGGCAAAAAGAAGCAATTTGGAGCATTCTAGAGCATTTTTGGGCCAAGATTGGATAGTGCAAGCATGGAGGCAAGTTGATGGACGAATTTGAAGATTAAAAGGCTTGAAATCTGCTAGGAATCTGGAGAATTAAGTTTTAAGTTCTAGAAGATAAGAGAAGAGCAAGAAATAAGGAACATTATCTCCAACATTATCACCTTATCTTATCTTATCCTTGCCTTATCTTATCTTTCCATATTTTCAGCCAAAAAAGAGGATCCATATCTGATTTTATCACCTAAATTTGGGGGTTCTAGAAGCCTAAAATCATGCAAACATAATCCCAACATGATTCCCAACCCTTAGCCGAATGATGCGATAAAAGTTAAGCACTCAAATTAAACCCTCTTGTTGTCAATTGTAGTAAGTATGCAAGTAGGGATCGTTCTGGACCGGGGATTAGGAGGGATTGCTAATCGACACAAAAACAAAGTTAAAAACATTTGGAAAGGTTTACAAGACTCAAAATAAGTTAAAAACACTTAAAACGGCTTAAAAACACTTCGTGGACAGATTTAAAACAAGAAAGTAAAAGGGGGGTTTTGGTTTGAACGAATTTGAAAGTAAATTAAAGACTTTGTAAAGTAAAACAGATTTGAAAACGAATTTGAAAACTTTGATGGGTGATGGGCTAGCTAGAGGGTCCTTCTCCACACATGACACACTTGTACATAAATCGATCTCCAATTGCTTTTCAATGAACCATGAACCTCAACACCCCAGATTAACCGTACGTGCACAAATTAACCCTCAGATTTTCCTTATGTCATTGAATCGGAAGAAGAGCATACAACAACCCAAATTATTCTCCAACGGTCCCCTACATGAGTGCATAGAAGAGATACAGTTAGAGATCATTAAGCTCCATGAAAATCATAAGTGTTGACGAGGCATTCGTAACTATGAGAGCATGATACGTTTACCAAGAATCCAATTAACACGATTGTGACAAGCAACCTTCACTACTTGTGAATGTAAGTTCATAACGATTAGGTGAAACTCCCTTACATTCTAGCATCAAATTCCTGCATGAAAACTAAGTATGCATCCTCAATCAACATACAAGAACAAGTTATGAATAAAACAGTTAATTGAATTGCATTCACGATTCATCAAGTCACAATTGGAAGAAATCAATTCATATCTCAAGCATGTTCATGGCTTTGAATTCCCCCCTAACTAAGTAGGGGCTTAGCCACTCATAGTCACAACAAGATTAGAGAATAATAAAGTAAACATTGAATTAAGAACGAAGTACACCTAGAATGCTCCAATCTTCAAGCTTGAAACGTCCAAGGTTCCTTCCTCTCCACCTTGCTGCGGCACAAAGGGTCTAAGATGGGTATGGATGTGTTTGGATGAAGGGATGTGAGTTTTTGGGAGTGAAAGGCTGCGGCAAAGGGAGGTTTTGGGCTGAAAGTGTGTGAATGAGTGAATGGTTGTGTGAATGATGGATAGGTAAGTGAATGGATGGTGGAATGGTGTGTTTAGGGTGCAGCAAGGGCCTTGTATTTATAGGGGAAGGTAGAGCACGGTTTGGAATGATTTTAGGCAATGTTTAGGACTCCAAATCCTCCAAGAAAAGGTAAGAAATCAGAATTAAAAGGAGAAAAGGAAAGGTGATGTGCAGCAGGAACAAAAAGAAAAGGGAAAGGTGATTTAGTTGCTGATTTTGGGGAGAAAGGGTAAGTAACTTAATTCCTGATTTGGGGAAAGAAAAAGGGAATGTATCTTGCAGCAAAGAAAGGGGAAAGTGTAAGGAGAGGTGCGGCTAGGTGGAAAAGGGAAAGGGAATGTGATTTCCTTGGCAGATTTGGTGCAATGAGAAAGGTAAGTTGGATGATTGGGTGCGACAACTTCCTAGGCAGGTATTAGGACTTCTAGAACAAGTAATTAATTGCCCCAACATGTTTTGGACACCCCTTTGTAGCTGGAACATAGGTGAATTAGGATTAGGAAAGTTTAGAGCCAAAAATGGAAACCTCCACAAATAGAAACTTGGTTTCCAATTCTGAACTTCATTTGTCTTGAATTCATTTCTTCATCTCTTCATTCAATCCTAGCCTCCTTTGCTCTTCAATTTCGTCCATCCACTTTGCTCCAAGCATAAGCTATCCAAAACATGCCCAAAACTGCTCCAAAAGGCTCCAAAATGCACTTTCTTGCTACTTTAACCCTTTGGACCTACAAACACACGAAAATAGCTTAAAATACTAAATTAACTAATAACAATTAACATAAATGCACGAAAACAAGCTAACTATGTCGCAAAAATATGCTTCTATCACCGAACAAGGCATTTGATTTCCCAATCTTTATCTGATCTTGCCGCATAAGTTAGGGGTTTTTCCACTCCTAAACTGATCAAAATTCCTTTCCAGCCGTGCCTAGCCCTTCCCCTATATATATTAGCCTTTGCCGCACACATTCTACACATCCCTCATCACCATACAACATTCCCCATCCATCCCCATCTGCTCACCTATTCCATCCATTCCATCCGCACCATCTATCAGCCAAAAACCACCCAATTCACATCCTGACCCCAATACACATCCAATTCATCACTCACCCCCTTGTGCCGTAGCAAAGGAAAGGAAGGAGAAGCCTTGGACGTGCTTGCCATTCGAGTTGAATTGCTGGGCGTTTTTAGGTGTTATCTATCTTTGTTCTCAATGTTAAATTTAAGTTTTCTTTGTTTAGTTGCGAACATGAGGAACTAATTTCTTTTTAGCTAGAGGAGACTTTGAAACCATGATTTTATGTGCGTTATGAGTTGATAAATTTCAGTTACAGATTCTTGAATTATGAATGCAATTGGCTTAACTGTTTAAATTAGAACTTATTTGTGTTTGTTGATTGAGGATGCATACTTAATTTGCATGCATAAATCTGATGTTAGGGTATAAGTGAGTTTCACATAATCGTTACAAACTTATGTTCACAGGTAGTAAAGGTTGCTGGTTCAATCGTGTTAAGTTCAATTCTTGGCGTGCGTAACATGATGTCATAGTTATGAATGCTTCGTCAATGCTTATGATTCTCATTGAACGTAATGATCTCTGATTGTGTCTCTATTATGATGTCATGTAGGGAAATTGATGAGAATAATTTGGTTGTAGATGAGTTGTCCGTCCAATTCGATGAAATTAGGAGAATCTGAGGGTTAATTAGTGATTGACACGGTTAATCTGGGGCATTGTCATTCGTAAGTCAATGAAAACATAACTGGAAGTTGATTCATATGCATATAAATCATGTGTGGATAAGGAAACCTCTAGCTAGTCCATCATCCATCCCAAAAACCTATTTTCGTGCAAATCTGCCCAGTTTAAAGTTTCTGTCTGTTTTAGCTTAGTTTCACTCTAAAACCAATCCCCCTTTACTTTATTGAGTCAATTAGGTTGGAATCTGTCCTAGTTTGTGTTCTTGTGTGTTTTGAGTCAATTTCAATTCAATTTTCGTCCAAATTAAGTCCTAGTATCTGTTTTGAGTCTTTTAGGTTGTTTTAAGCTGTTTTGAGTCCTTTGAGTCTAGTTAGGTGTTTTAAAGTTTGTTTTGATATTTTTGAGTCAGTTTGCATTAGATTAGCAAGCCCTCCTAATCCCCGGCCAAGAACGATCCCTACTTATACATATACTACAATTGATAAAAAGAGGGTTTAATTTGTGTGCTTAACTTTAATCACATCAAATTTTTGGCGCCGTTGCCGGGGATTAGCAACTTTGCTAATCCCTTTGTGTTTCTTTTCGTGTCTTTTGTTTTTGGTTTCTGATTTCATTTTGTTTGTTTTGTTTGTTTACTTTTGATATTTGATTTAGTTTTCTTTCTTGGACTTCAGGTACTATAGAAGTAAGACATGGAAATTGCGAACCTTCAAGCTTAAATGGCGAATCTTACTTCTCAATTGTCGCAATATGCCGAAAGGACCACAATGCAAGAATATCAAGCGAATCAACATCAACAAAGAGGTTGGGAGAGTGACAATACCTGGAGTTATCAAGGCCAAAGTCAAGCAAGGAACAACTTGTTTCTCAACCCATACAATTCAAATTGGAGTGATCATTCAAGTTCTATGTGGTGGGAACGTCAACAAGTTCCACAAGAAGGATATTGGTAGCCATATGAAGAGTTCTATCAATATGCCCAACCAAGCTTAGGTTCGTCAATAGATTGTAATCAAGTTCTTGATGAACTAATTTCTTTGACGCAGGGCTCACAAACTCAAGCCAAGGAGGCTCAACACGAAGGATATTGGCAGCCATATGAGGAGTTTTATGCAACGCCTATGCAACCACCACAGCCTCCCCCACTAGAAGCCCAAACAAATTCAGGTTCGTCGATGGATTATGATCAAATTCTTGATGTACTAACCTCTATGGCGCAGGGATTACAAAATCAAGCCAAAAAGATTGGCGAAATGAAAAACCAACTTGGAGAGATGGTAGAATTCATGGGGCAAATGCAAGAACAAAGTGAACTCTCCAACTCCAATTCAAATGGATATTTTGAAATCGATGAACCTATCACCTTGGAAAGTGGCATGGAGGTTGGAGATGAACCCCAAGATGTCCCAAACAAGCCTAAACATGGATGAACAGTTGTTGCTCGAGGAAGAAGAGAATGACAAGGCCACGACAAGCTTGGAAGAAGCCTTGCCACAGCCTATCCTTGATCCACCACCCTTGCCGCAACCCTCTAAGGCCCTTACGCCATCCAATTCAGGTAAGGTAGTTCCAAATTCAATTCTTTTTGACCCCATTCCACCAAATGTCCCTATTCCTTGCAGGTTCATGCAATCCAAGGAAGAAGAGGGCGAGAAACGCATCTTCGAAACCTTTCCAAACATTCAAGATAAAGAAGTGGCTGGGGAATGTCTCAAATTCGTCAAAGAAGGAATTGGATTGGATCACAAGGGATACGCCATTGCCCTAAAAATATTCAATATGGCCGAATGTACAATTCCTAGAACTTTTGAAGTGGTGTTTGTCCTTGAGTTTTCGTCGGACCATACAGGTAAGCCACCTCCCCGAATTTCAATTTTGTTTTATACTAACATATTGTTGATGATTCAGGCACCCACTCTTGAATTCAAACCATTGCCGGTTCATTTCAACTATCATCTTCCATTCAAAGAAAGAGAAGGAATCGTCCGACTGGAAGACGTTAAAGCAAGCGCTTCTTGGGAGGCAACCCATGCAAATAAAGAACACCTAGGAACAACCGGCTCAAACCCAGATTTGCGTTCCTAACTCTACTCTTTATTGCTTTTACTTTGCCATAATTGTCATGTTTGTTAGTTGTTTGTTTGCTTGCTTGTATGTGAGTCTATGTTTGAAACATTGAGGACAATGTTTGGTTTAAGTGTGGGGGGGTAAACAAGTTGTTTTTGCATGATTTTCACCTATCACTTCGAATGTTGTTTTTCACTGTTTTTAAGTGTTTTGAAGCATTTTAGTGTGTTTTGAAAAGAAAATCCGAAAATTTGATAAAAATTTGAAAAATTGTTTTGAAAAACCCAAAAAGAGTTGTTTTTGTGTGTTTGTTTGTATCTTAGGGTACCTTCCAACACAATGATGTGGATAAGGAAACCTCTAGCTAGTCCATCATCCATCCCAAAAACCTATTTTCGTGCAAATCTGCCTAGTTTAAAGTTTCTGTCTGTTTTAGCTTAGTTTCACTCTAAAACCAATCCCCCTTTACTTTATTGAGTCAATTAGGTTGGAATATGTCCTAGTTTGTGTTCTTGTGTGTTTTGAGTCAATTTCAATTCAATTTTCGTCCAAATTAAGTCTTAGTATCTGTTTTGAGTCTTTTAGGTTGTTTTAAGCTGTTTTGAGTCTTTTGAACCTGTTTTGAGTCCTTTGAGTCTAGTTAGGTGTTTTAAAGTTTGTTTTGATATTTTTGAGTCAGTTTGCATTAGATTAGCAAGCCCTCCTAATCCCCGGCCAAGAGCGATCCCTACTTATACATATACTACAATTGATAAAAAGAGGGTTTAATTTGTGTGCTTAACTTTAATCACATCAATGAGCCCTTAACTTAATAATTTGAGCTAGGAGTTTGGAGAACGCAGTATTTCGAGTGGACAAAAGACACCAAGTGTCGAAGCATTAACCATACCATAAAGCATTTAAATGGTCTACATGGAGGTGGAATAGGTCCACAAAAGTCCCCATGAATCCTTTGAAGAAAGGTTGGAGGATTTGATTAGATCTTGTCCTGAGATGAGCGCGTTGTAAGCTTTCCTAATGGACAAGTTTGGCATGCAAAGTCCCTCTGAATGATGCCTAATTTTTAGGTTAGACTCGTCTGTAACTTTGAGGATAAGGAGCTTCACACCCTCATCCAGTGTGTCCCAAACGATCATGCCAAAGCACAGTTTCAAGTGCAAGCCCTAATGCAGGGCCTGCCACAGAATGGCTCTCTGTGAAGCGAATGCTTGTTGTATACCATCCATTCGAGAGACCCTTCATCTTCTCTTGAATACGCTTCTAACCATATTTGTAGGAAGTAATGCAAAGAAACTCAACTCTATTTTCTTCAGAGGTTTCAGCGTGATAATGGTTATCTCGAATTCTTTAAAGCTCAACAACGTTTTTTCCGAAAAGTGGAGAATAAAGAGCATCTTGAATGGTTAATTCAATACTATTGGAAAACATTATATGGGCAGTGTCGTAGCCCTAAAATATGTACGTTCACGTAAAATGGTGTACATGGTTGCACTATCTGCCAAATGCTAACTTCCCCACTAGTCATTCCTAGAAATAAATTAATTGAATTGGTCACAAATATAAGGAAACTTAAAAAATTTCATTCATTCAATTGATTATTTGAGAAATAATCCATAAATTCAATATCCAAAAATTAAAACAAACACTAAACAAATTAGCCAAATAAAGGAATTGTATCTTATGAATGTCAGAAAATTTCATCTTTGTTTCTACGGGTTCAATCGCTTGAGCAAAGCTTGTTTCAACTTTTGACGACATGAATATACTGAGCTACGACCTTGGTGGGAGTTTGAGAAACACAAGACCAATGGTCCTTCGAACCATAGTGATAACCCATATCTGTTTCCATGGTTTCAGGTGCTTTGCCTTTTTTCTTGAAGTTTGAGGATTTGGAAGATAGGTTTTGGTGCTTCTAGCCTCTGTTTCTTCCCTTGGATGGGCCTTCACTCTGTCGACCTTGGGCCTTCAGCTTCTGGCCATGCCTACCACATCAAGAACGGCAATTCTAGCGTTGTTTCTCGCTAGTATGTGTTTTAGGCACAGCTGTTGAGTCATTAGGTTTAGCCTAGTAATTTTTCATCAACAGTTGATTGTGCTTTTTAGGAAGAAGTAAGACAGAGATCCAATTTGAAAACTTAGTAAACTTATTTACCCCATATTATTGTTGGGAGAATATTGGTAAAATGGAAGGTCGAAAGAGTCTTCTTCAGGAGATCTAGTTCGGTTAAGTCCTCTTTACAGAACTTAAGAAGTGATTGGATTCGACAAACTTCATAATTTTATTCATTCACAAACTTAAAGTCTTGGAAGCGTAAATGATGCCAGTCGTGTCTTGCTTAAGGCAAAAATATATCTCTTTGGTTATTAAAGCGATCCTCTAGAGTGATCCATAAAGCAAGGTACTCGGTCTGAAGTGCATAATGCATATGCCTTTGTATAAAGATCATGATGCTAGCTTTGCCAACTTCACAAATCGGGACATCCATCTCAGCTTTTATGGTAGCTCCAAGGCTTTTAGCGGTAACGTAGAGCTTCACATCTTGGACCTACTTAAGGTATTTTCTTCCGGAAAATTCTAAAGCGGTAAAGTCGAGTTTGTTCAAATTCGACATATCGTTGTCACAAAAGGGAACAAGATTGTGGTTAGTGCAATAGAGACAAAAAATTACCCATCCATACACAAGGAGTAGAACATCCGGCTTCTATTAGTCATTTTTTGGTTTAAATTTTCATGAAAAACCTCGGGTTTTCATGGATGTAGTGTTTTAAGAAAACTTCGGGTTATCATGGCACTTACTCGAAACTTTTGGTTCGAATTTTGTGAACTTGGGTTCTTAGGTTCATGCAAGCAAAGGGAATATATACAGAAAAACATGTTACATGTAAATGCATGCAAGTCTTCAAAGCCTACTATAACAATTTAATAAATTGATTGTCATTCTTGGGCTGCGGGCTAACATGGAAGAAACAGCCAAAAATAAGCTTAATTAATAATGCCCAAAAGATCAGGCGCTGAAATTTGGTGGTGGTCCAATTGGACCGAAGCCTACAAGGCTGGATAGACAGCAGAAGTAGATGGGAGCCCTTGCCCAGATTTAGACAGAGGCCCAAGGATTAAGCGTTCTTGCTGTAGGAAGAGAGAGAGAGAGAGAGACAAGCCCAACTGGGCTTGGCTTGGGAGTGTGGGAACCATGGGATTCGATTAGAATTCCACAAATCTTGGTGACATTCTTCGGGACTCTCGAAGGACATTGTCGGGGACGATGATGTCAAGCCAAAACCACGACTGCATATCGTGTTTATCTAGAAAATAACAAGGCCGTGGGCTCGGCTTCAGGCGAGCTGAGGTCTGGGGTCTGGGTTGGGGACGACGCAAACGGCGTCGTATCTTTGGTGGTTCCAGAGGCGCTGCGTAGACCCGGCAGTTTCTGACACGACACGGTAACACGACACGAAAACGACACGAAAATAACGGGTTTCGGGTCAACACGATAACTTATCGGGTCATTATCGGGTGACCCGTTAAGAACCCGTTAACATGTGGATAACACGTTTCGACCCGTTAACAAAAAAATTATTTTAATAATTTTAAAGTTTAATTACTAAAAGATTTATTATAAAATACAATAGTCATATTAATATATACAATATATTCTATATTAAATATATAGTTTTGTATTATTATTCTATATAAGTTATAAAAAAAATAAAAAAAATAAAAAGGTTTTAGTCATTATTTATTTTTATTATGAGAGTTCCTTATTATCATTACTAGGATAAATTTTACTTAACATGTTGTTGTCCAAAATTAAAATAAACTAGCATAGTATTTGTATAGGCAAGAACTAAGAAGACATACATACAAGTATGAAAAATGTGAAAGAATATATAAACACTCATGATTCATCATTATTCCTCCAGGAGTAGATAATGTTACACTTACATTATCGTTTAGATTTTTAAAATCCTCCAAACCCTCATAATAATGTTTTTTATTTGAGGGAAAATTAATAAAATTAATAAAAATTATTGTAGAAGTGTAAAAAATGTAAGAAAAAAAATATACAATCACTCATAGTGACAAACTTTACAACTTTCATAAAGAGATTAGCTTCGAAATCCAACACTATAATCCATAAACCTTAAATTTATATTTAACCGTCGATTGTCATTTACACTTTATTATTCTTACTGAATTTCATTTTTAAAATTTTCTTTTTTGAAAACATGATCATCTGGCGGATGTAAGAAGATCCTTGATATCACGTTTCGATATTTACGGTCAACTGAAATATGAGTCGAATTCATATAGTTTGTAGAAACTTTATAAACATCAAGCAATATTTTCACTAACCGTAAAACTCTGAATATAATATCAACGATCCAAACCGTTAATCTTCCTACATCCTCTAATAGATTATGTTTTCAAAAAAGAAAATCTGAAAAAACAAAATTTGATGAGAACAATGAAGCATAAATGTAAACAACAATCAACGGTTAAATTTTGATCTATGATTTATATGATTATAGTGGCGAATTTCGAAGTTAAGCTTTTCATGAAAGTTGTAAAGCTTGTCATTACGAGCGTTTACATATTTTTCTATATTTTTTTACACTTCTACATTAATTAAAAAACTATTAAAGACTTTAGGTAAGTGAAAATATACTTAAAAGAAAAATGAATTTTTATGTTTTGGATGTGACAATATGGTATGTATATACTTATTTAGTATTATGTTTTTCATTTGATTATTTATTGGTTTAAAATATATTTTCTTTAACGGGTAATGGGTCGGGTTATATTACCTATTAATATTATCGGGTCGATTTCGGGTCGGGTCATTTTACCCGTTTATTTTAACGGGTGTTACACGACACGACCCGTTAAGATATCGGATATGACACGAAAATGACACGAACACGGAAAACACGACACGAATGCCAGGTCTAGCGCTGCGTCGCTCTATAGTGGCACAGCTCGAGGCTCAGCTTGGTGCAACTGAACAGGTTGTTGGTCAGGCGCTGGCCCCGCGGGTTTTTTTTTTTATCAAAAGCCTAACTTGCTTCTTTGTTTCTTCACGATATCAATTCACATAAGATGATATATTTTGAATACAATGCGAACACAAATTGAAAAGAATCTATAATTCGTAATGCGAAAAATTGGGTTCATACATTATGGTTAAGGTTCATACAATCAAGATTGAAAAAATATCGACAATTAAGACCATGTTTTAGAAGAACCTAGCTAATTGTGAATTGATTAGTAGCAGAAATTCCCCTTCAGATTTCGTGGCGCAACATAGAAGCATACTAATAACATGTTGTGACCAATTTGCAATATCGATGCCTTTATTTATAGTAATCATAAGGAAAGAGTAACATGTCATCCTAGTAATTATAATTCTAATAGGAAAGAATCACTAGAATAATGGGTAATCTAAAACACAATCTAATGAGGATTTACACGATCACATATATTAAGTAGTATTCACAACAATAAGAATTAATACATGGTTAAGTTTAGATAAAATCTTGGTATGAACCAAATGAAGCGACTACAAAACAACACTTCAGTTTTTTTGGCTCACTTTTTTTTTTTCTTTTTTAACACAAATGATATTATTTGCGCTGAAGGGAGGGGGTGGATGTGACCGTCCGTCCCAGATTATGTAATTATTTTATTTTCTAAAGTGTGAATGGACGAAATTACCCCTGCTCGTTGGTTGTTTTGGTATTTTGGGCTGAAGTGAAAGGCCCAAAATTATTGGTTTTGGACCAATTATAAAGGTTCCAAGTTAGTGGGAGCCTATTAGTTTAAACTTTAGTTAGGGTTTGTAGTAAGTTGGTTTGAACCCAACTAAAACTTAATCTTGTGGTTGTTTTGGTGTTGGGTTGGCAGTGTGAGGACCACACACACACACACAGAGGAAACCACACTTTCACTCTCTCTCTCTCTCCCGTGACTTATCTCTCTCGGACTCTCACTCTCGCCCTTTGAAAGTGTATGGACAACACTCAAAGCAAACCAAAACCTCACAGATCGAGGATTGTAAGACCTCCATTGGGTTCCTGAGGTCCATACGAGTTGAACGGTACCAGTTTCAGGTAAGGAAACCCTCGGAAACTCATGAAATCTGAACCTCATTTTCATGCACTGTTCATGCTCACGTAAAATTGTTTGTTTTAGGAGTTTTTAAGCTCATAGGGAGCTTAAGAAGGTCCTCACGAAGCTCGGAGTGCTTCGTTTGAGGAATTTGGACGTCGGAATAACGAGAACGAGGAGTTACAATTTTTGGCCGGACTTTCAAGGTTTCCCCAACGTGATCTCGTGAAATCTAAGACCTAAAACAGGTATATCGTCATTCTACTTGTTGTAAGCTTTCATTTGGTCCAAGTTTCATGAAAAATGGTTGAGAATCGAGCTAGATTAAGAGGTTTGAAGTTTTACCCAGTTTCCGGCGCCGGCGACGGTCGCCGGAGTTCTGAGGAAGAAGATAGAGAATATTTCGTCAAAATTGACTGAATATTCTAACGGCGTTAGTCAATTTGAACAGTTACCGTTAGCTTTTAACAGAATATTCCATAGAATATTCCTAACGACAGTTAAGCTGCCGTCTGTGTGCCAGGCACGTGCCTGCGCGTGGGTGGCGCGTCTGCCCTTGCATTGGCCAGCGCGTGAGGGCGCGTGGGTGGTCGGAAAAATATTCTAAAAATATGGGGATGTTCCTGAGGTTGTGTAGATCATTTTGGTATATTCACACACCTCAATTGAGCAATGTATGAGAAGTTATTTCTTAGTTTCGTTTATGTGCTTTAAATAACGTTAAAACAGTTGTTTCTCACATAGGCAAGACCTATCCAGAGGACGAGCGTAGCCAGGCTAGGCACGGGGGCTACGATCCATCTACTTACCAGTGAGTGGGCTTTTGTTTTCCGTATATACCTATATACTACGTGTTTTTCCCAGAAATTGCATTTTAAATGCTTTAATTAATGAAATGCCATGCCAATGCATACATACTTATGAATATGCATTTTGAATTGTATGCGCATGATTGTTGGTGCTGTGGGCGCTCAAGTAAGTTTCAAGTAAGCTTATGTGTGGTTATTAAGAAGTTGAGTTTGAAAAGTATGATGAGATGGATCGAGAGCTCATTAACCTGCACCCCGATGTTAGTGTTCCCGCCCAGAGTTAGGGGCATAGTCTTTCACGTGATGTTCACCTCCCGCACCATACACTCATCTTGGATCCAAGTTAGGTGCACAGGCCTGTCGTATAGACCACTTTCAGTGGGTTCGACTCGTAGGTGACCCGCGATCATTCGCACAGTCTTCACGTGATTGTAGCACTAGAGCGTATTGTTTACACCTAGTCCTGTCGTATAGACCACTATAAGTGGGTTCGACTCGTGTGCAGGCATGATATATGAGCTAGAGTTCAGCTGACGAGCTGTTGCAGTTATTATTGCATTTGAGATACTTACATGATGATTTGATTAGCATGGCATGGCATATTCATGACTTCTTTTCATATATTTGACGATGATGATTTCAGATGAGATTTAGTATATGTATATACTATTTTCTGGGAAAGTATACAGGTTTTACGGCGAGGGGATATAAATGTTGTTTACTTTTTACGCTCTGATCGTGTAATCACACTGAGTTCTGTTCTAGCACTCTTCGAAGTTCGGTTTTTATTCATTCGTAACTCTTTCTTTATAATGCTTTCGCACTGTGCACATGGCTACGTCACCCTCACGTGAGGGCCAGCATTCCTCGATCTCGGTCGGGGTGTGTCAGTTTGGTATCAGAGCCTAGGTTCTGCAGTCCTGCATATTTTGTTAGTAATCTAAGCATTGTGATGTCTTCTGTCAGAATTATGCCGCCTCGTAGAGATCCACGTCATTCTGTTGAGCCTAGTTTCCCCGATGTTGCTCATTTAGGGGAAGCTATAGCAAATGCCATTCAGGCTTCACTTCGCCGTCCACAGAGGACTCTGTTGGAGACGGTGTATAATCTGAAGCTGCCTATGTTTAAGGGTAACAAGGGCCACGAAGGGTCCGAGTGTTGGCTCGAGCAGGTGGAGAAGACTTTTCAGGTGATGCAGAGTCAGGGCAGCCTTCCTACTGAAAGGTGGGTCGAGACCACTTCCTGGTTTTTTGGATAGAGAGCCTGCATCCTGGTGGAACCAGGAAACTTACGAGTGGTCTCCCGAAGAGAAGGCAAATTGGGAGAATTTCAAACGGTCATTTTATAAGAGATGTATTCCTCCGGCATACCTTGATCAGAAGAGGCAAGAGTTTGCCAACCTGAAACAAGGGAAGCTGTCTGCTAATGAATGTTATAGGAGGTTCACAGATTTATCCCGATATGATCCAGAAACAGCTGCTAATCCCGTCGAGATGCTTCGTGGCTTCAAGTTGGGCACTAAGAAGAAGTGGCGCTCGATGGCGACTATCTTACCTTGTGATACCTATCAGGAGCTCTACGAGATTATGTTGAGGATAGAAGATTCTGAAAACATGCCTAGTGAGAGCGAAGAAGAGGAAGCAAGAGGCAGTAATCAGATAAGGCGTGATAGGAACAGAGGGCAGTCGTCTCAGGGACCCCAACAGACCCAGAGCTTCAAGAAAACTGGGGTTAGCTCTAGTTCTTCTAGCAGGGGTTTTAGTGCTATGGCCCAGAGGAGAGGTGGCCGAGTTGCTGGGGCCCGAGATTCCTGAGGCCCAGAGAGCCAGCTGGTACAGGCACACCGTTATGCCATAGGTGCAATAACGGACATTTTGGGGAGTGTCGCCGAGGTAGCAGCGGATGCTATACATGTGGGCAGACGGGGCATCTGTCTAAGTATTGCCCACAGAATCCACAGAGAATTCAGCCGCCACAACAATCACAGCCGATACAGCAGTTTTCCTTACCACCTAGCAGTATTCAGGACCTAGTGGTTATGTTCCAACAGGTCGTGGAGGTGCGTACCACTATCAGGGGGATCCCATTCCTTATCCTTCGGGACAATACCAGTATCCTCAGGATCCCTACCAGCTGGGTGGTTATGGCACGTATTCAGGAGGTTATATACCGTATCAGCCGAGTGGATTGGGCCAGTCTTCAGCTAGTGGGTCTCAGTGGCAGTCAGGAGGACAACCCTAGCAGGTCGAGGTTGCTGCTAGTAGTGCTGGGTCATCACGGCAGCACAGCCAGGCAGGTCAGGGTCGTAGTACACAGGGCCAAGGTGTTCATGCAAGTCGAGGTCGAGGAGGACGTCAGCAGGTCCAGGGGCGTATTAATAATAGTACTTTGCAGGACGATCAGAACCATCCTGACTTAATAATGGGTACGTTAAATGTTCTTGGTTATTTTGCTAGAGTCTTAATTGACTGTGGAGCTACCCATTCGGTTATTTCTCATACATTTGCTCAGTTGACTCAACCTGTGAGATCCCACATCGCCCAGGGGAGTGATCCTTATATGTATATTCTCATCCCTACCTAGCGCGAGGCCTTTTGGGAGCTCACTGGCTTCGGGTTCCATGGGAACTCCGAAGTTAAGCGAGTAGCGCGCGAGAGCACTCCTATGATGGGTGACCACTGGGAAGTTCTCGTGTGAGTTCCCAGAAACAAAACCGTGAGGGTGTAGTCGGGGCCCAAAGCGGACAATATCGTGCTACGGTAGTGAAGCGGGCCCGGAATATGGTGGACCCCGGGCCGGGATGTGACAAATTCGGTATCAGAGCCTAACCCTGGCCGTGGTGTGCCGACGAGGACGTCGGGCCCCTAAGGGGGGTGGATTGTGAGATCCCACATCGCCCAGGGGAGTGATCCTTATATGTATATTCTCATCCCTACCTAGCGCGAGGCCTTTTGGGAGCTCACTGGCTTCGGGTTCCATGGGAACTCCGAAGTTAAGCGAGTAGCGCGCGAGAGCACTCCCATGATGGGTGACCACTGGGAAGTTCTCGTGTGAGTTCCCAGAAACAAAACCGTGAGGGCGTAGTCGGGGCCCAAAGCGGACAATATCGTGCTACGGTAGTGAAGCGGGCCCGGAATATGGTGGACCCCGGGCCGGGATGTGACACAACCTCAGTCTACACCTCCGGGTTATAAGTTAGAATTTTCTATGCCTAGAGGAGAAAGGTGTTCTGTTAACTATGTTTAACCGGGTTGTCCGGTATTGATTGAAGATGTAGTTATGCCAGCTAACCTTCTTCCATTAGATCTTGTGGATTTTGATGTGATTTTGGGAGTAGACTGGTTACACTATAACTCTGCCGACATTCACTGTCGTGAGAAGACGGTGACTTTTCGTCGCCCAAGTTTATCTGGAGTTACGTTCGTAGAAGAACGTAGTGGAGTAAGGCATGGTGTCATTTCTGCCTTGAGGGCTAAGAAGTTGTTGGATAAAGGATGTCGGGGGTATTTAGCTCATGTTGTGCTAAATGATATCACTCCAGTAGCGTGGAGGAAGTTCGAGTGGTTAGGCATTTTCCAGATGTCTTCCCTGAGGATTTGCCTGGGTTACCGCCTGTTAGAGACGAGGAGTTCACCATTGATTTATTGCCAGGTACGGACCGTATTTCTTTGACTCCTTATAGAATGGCTCCTGCTGAGTTGAAAGAGTTAAAGATTCAGCTACAAGAATTGGATGATAAAGGTTTCATTCAACCTAGCGTTTCGCCTTGGGGAGCCCCAGTTCTGTTTGTTCGGAAGAAAGATGGGACCTTGAGACTATGCATTGATTATCGGTAATTGAATCGAGTGACGATTAAAAATCGTTATCCATTGCCGCGCATAGATGATCTATTTGACCAACTTCGAGGTGCCTGTGTGTTCTCGAAGATTGACTTGAGGTCTGGCTACTATCAGCTGAAGATCAGGAGTGATGATGTTCCTAAAACGGTTTTAGGACTCGGTATGGTCATTATGAGTTCCTTGTCATGTCGTTTGGATTAACGAATGCACCAACAACTTTCATGGGTTTGATGAATAAGATATTTCAGCAATACTTGGATAGATTTGTCATTGTCTTTATTGATGACATTTTGGTGTATTCTAAGTCGAGAGAAGAACATGGACAACATCTCACTCTAATGTTAAGGAAGTTAAGGGAGCATCCCTTTATGCTAAGTTCAGTAAATGCCAATTTTGGCTAAAAGAAGTGGCATTCTTGGGTCATGTCATTTCGGCTCAAGCCATTCAGGTAGATCCACAAAAAGTAGCAGCCATGGAGAATTGGGAACAACCACGAATCGTCACAGAGGTACGAAGTTTCCTTGGCTTAGCAGGTTACTACAGACGGTTTGTTCAGGATTTCTCGATCTTAGCGTTGCCACTGATGAGGCTAACAAGGAAGAATGTTAAGTTTGAGCGGGACGAAAATTATGAACAAAGTTTCCAGCAGCTGAAGCATTGCTTCACTCATGCTCCAGTTTTGACACTTCCGGATGACAGTGGTAATTTCGAGATCTACAGTGATGTTCTTTGAATGGTCTAGGTTGTGTTTTAATGCAACATGGTAAGGTAATTGCTTATGCGTCGAGGCAGCTGAAGCCGCATGAGATGAATTATCCTACACATGACCTTGAGCTAGCTGCTATCATTTTCACTTTGAAGATTTGGAGGCATTACCTCTATGGTGAGAAATGTAAGATCTTTACAGACCATAAAAGCCTTCAATACATTTTCACTCAGAAGGATCTTAATCTTCGTCAGCGAAGGTGGGTAGAACTGTTGAGTGACTATGACTGCACGATTGATTATCACCCAAGTCGTGCAAATGTAGTTGCTGATGCACTCAACAGAAAAGCCCAAGGCCGAGTTAATGCCTTGTATGCTAGCAGAGTTCCTCTTCTTGGTGACTTAAGGGCTATTGGAGTGAAATTGCAAATAGAAGATAGAAAGGAAGCCATACTTGCAAATTTCCAGGTTAGGCCTATTTTAATTGACCGAATTCTTGCTGCTCAGATGGAAGATGAAGAAGTTCAAGAACTAATTCAGGCCAGAGGCGAAGGGAAAAAGAAAGATCTTAAGATTCGGGAGACTAATGGTATGTTGATGCAAGAAAACCGAATGTATGTGCCAAATGATGCAGAGTTAAAGAAGGAAATTCTTGATGAGGCACACATTTCGGCATATGCTATGCATCCAGGAGGTACGAAGATATATCATACCATTAGACCGTTCTACTATTGGCCGGGCATGAAAAGGGAAATTGTAGAGTACGTTAGTAGGTGTGCAATTTGTCAGTAGGTTAAAGCTGAAAGGAAGAAACCGTTCGGTTTGATGCAATCACTTCCCGTTCCAAAGTGAAAATGGGAAAATATCACTATGGATTTTGTATACAAGCTTCCTCGTACACAAAACGGATTTGATGGAGTTTGGGTGATTGTTGATCGGCTTACTAAGTCAGCACACTTCATTCCAGTGAGGGAAAAGTATTTTTTGAACAAATTAGCTGAGTTGTTCTTGTTGAAGATTGTGAAGTACCACGGAGTGCCGGTGAGTATTATCTCGGATCGGGATCCTAGATTTACTTATAAGTTCTGGAAGGCTTTCCAGGAAGCTTTTGGTGCAGAACTACTTTATAGCATGGCGTATCATCCTCAGACAGATGGTTAGTCAGAGAGAACTATTCAAACCTTAGAGGATATGCTGAGAGCTTCAGTACTTCAGTTTGGTGATGATTCGCATGCAAAGTTGGATTTGATGGAATTTGCCTATAATAACAACTTCCATTCTAGCATCAGGATGGCACCATTTGAGGCACTTTATGGTAGAGCTTGCCATACACCGTTATGTTGGTCGGAAGTTGGTGAGAGACCATTAGTGGGCCCTGAGATAGTAGAGGTGACTACTCAGAATGTACAAGTGATCAAAGCTAACCTGAAAGCGGCCCATGATCGATAGAAGAGTCTTGCGGATAGACGTGCCACTGACAGAGTGTATAAGGTCGGTGATTGGGTATTCTTGAAGTTATCGCCTTGGAAAGGAATTGTAAGGTTCGGGAAGAAGGGTAAGTTGAGCCCTAGGTACATTGGACCTTACCAGATCATTGAGCGAGTTGGTGAAGTTGCTTATAGACTTTAGTTGCCTCTGGAGTTGGCCAGAGTGCATAATGTGTTTCATGTCTCTATGCTTCGTCATTATGTTTCAGACCCTTCACACGTGATACTTCCTCAACAGCTTGAGTTTAGTCTGGACTTGACCTACGAGGAAGAACCAGTGAAGATTCTAGATTGGAAGGACAAGTAGCTGAGAAACAAGAAAATTCGGATGGTAAAGGTATTGTGGAGGAACCACTCAGTGGAAGAAGCAACGTGGGAGACTGAGGATCAGATGAGAGATTTGTACCCACGCTTGTTTTATGGTTATTAGTACCTGTTTGGTGGTTGTCTGAAATTTCGAGGACGAAATTCTTTAAGGGGGGTAGATTGTGACAGCCCGTCCCAGATTATGTAATTATATTATTTTCTAAAGTGTGAATGGACGGAATTACCCCTGCTCGTTGGTTGTTTTGGTATTTTGGGCTAAGGTGAGAGGCCCAAAATTATTGGTTTTGGACCAATTATAAAGGTTCCAAGTTAGTGGGAGCCTATTAGTTTAAACTTTAGTTAGGGTTTGTAGTAAGTTGGTTTGAATCCAACTAAAACTTAATCTTGTGGTTGTTTTTGTGTTGGGTTGGCAGTGTGAGGACCACACACACACACAGAGGAAACCACACTTTCACTCTCTCTCCCGTGACTTCTCTCTCTCGGACTCCCACTCTCTCCCTTTGAAAGTGTACGGACAACACTCAAAGCAAACCAAAAGCTCACAGATCGAGGATTGTAAGACCTCCATTGGGTTTCTGAGGTCCATACGATTTGAACGGTGCCAGTTTCAGGTAAGGAAACCCTCGGAAACTCATGAAATCCGAACCCCATTTTCATGCACTGTTCATGCTCACGTAAAATTGCTTGTTTTAGGAGTTTTTAAGCTCATAGGGAGCTTAAGGAGGTCCTCACGAAGCTCGGAGTGCTTCGTTGGCGGAATTTGGACGTCGGAATAACGAGAACGAGGAGTTGCAAATTTTGGCCGGACTTTCGAGGTTTTCCCGACGTGATCTCATGAAATCTAAGGCCTAAAACAGGTATATCGTCATTCTACTTGTTGTAAGCTTTCATTTGGTCCAAGTTTCATGAAAAATGGTTGAGAATCGAGCTAGATTAAGAGGTTTGAAGTTTTACCCAGTTTCCGGCGCCGGCAACGGTCGCCGGAGTTATGAGGAAGAAGATAGAGAATATTCCGTCAAAATTGACTGAATATTCTAACTGCGTCAGTCAATTTGAACAGTTACCGTTAGCTTTTAACAGAATATTCCTAACGACAGTTAAGCTGCTGTCCGTGTGCCAGGCACGTGCCTGCGCGTGGGTGGCGCGTCTGGCCGTGCATTGGCCAGCGCGTGAGGGCGCGTGGGTGGTCAGAAAAATATTCTAAAAATATGGGGATGTTCCTGAGGTTGTGTAGATCATTTTGGTATATTCATACACCTCAATTGAGCAATGTATGAGAAGTTATTTCTTAGTTTCGTTTATGTGCTTTAAATAACGTTAAAACAGTTGCTTCTCACATAGGCGAGACCTATCCAGAGGACGAGCATAGCCAGGCTAGGCACGGGGGCTACGATTCATCTACTTACCAGTGAGTGGGCTTTTGTTTTCCGTATATACCTATATACTACGTGTTTTTCCCAGAAATTGCATTTTAAATGCTTTAATTAATGAAATGCCATGCCAATGCATACATACTTATGAATATGCATTATGAATTGTATGTGCATGATTGTTGGTGCTGTGGGTGCTCAGGTAAGTTTCAAGTAAGCTTATGTGTGGTTATTAAGAAGTTGAGTTTGAAAAGTATGATGAGATGCATCGAGAGCTCATTAACCTGCACCCCGATGTTAGTGTTCCCGCCCAGAGTTAGGGGCATAGTCTTTCACGTGATGTTCACCTCCCGCACCATACGCTCATCTTGGATCCAAGTTAGGTGCACAGGCCTGTCGTATAGACCACTTTCAGTGGGTTCGACTCGTAGGTGACCCGCGATCATTCGCACAGTCTTCACGTGATTGTAGCACTAGAGCGTATTGTTTACACCCAGTCCTGTCGTATAGACCACTATAAGTGGGTTCGACTCGTGTGCAGGCATGATATATGAGCTAGAGTTCAGCTGACGAGCTGTTGCAGTTATTATTGCATTTGAGATACTTACCTGATGATTTGATTAGCATGGCATGGCATATTCATTACTTCTTTGCATATATTTGACGATGATGATTTCAGATGAGATTTAGTATATGTATATACTATTTTCTGGGAAAGTATAAAGGTTTTATGGCGAGGGGATATAAATGTTGTTTATGAAATGATTTTCGAAAAGCTTTGTTTTTGCCCACTCACGCTTTTGTTTTGCGCCCCTCCAGGTATTAGGTAGCTTTGTTGGTGGCTCACGAGGACATATCGGAGATTCTGACAGACCATCACCTATGTAGGACCACCTTCGGGTGCTATTTACTTAAGAACTTCGTATGCTTGACTGCACCTAGACTTTTTACGCTCTGATCGTGTACTCACACTGAGTTCTGTTCTAGCACTCTTCGAAGTTCGGTTTTTATTCATTCGTAAATCTTTCTTTATAATGCTTCCGCACTGTGCACATGGCTACGTCACCCTCACGTGACGGTCAGCATGCCTCGATCTCGGTCGGGGTGTGTCAGTGGATGCCTCACAATGGACTAGTAATAATGTAGTTCAAATTTACCTTTTTTGACCCACCGATAAAATAAATAAATAAACTATAAAAAAACTAGCCCATCAAATATAGAACAAAAGAAAAATGATGAAGTATAAGATTTGGAACTGGTCCGTTGGATGCATGAAAAGTGGGCTGAAGTTCGCTAGGGCTATATGGTTAGAGATGTGCATGTTGTTGTAGCTATGTTGTTCAAGACTCGTTGAGAATTTTTTTATCAACTTTATGTTAAACTCTGCACTGTTTGAGGGAGGACGCAAGTTTGTTTTTTGGTTACATTGGCATGTTTGAGGGAAGACGCAAGTTTGTTTTTTGGTTTACATTGGAGAGTTTCAAACCTGAATATAGCCTACTCCTACCCATCCTGTTACTCACTCTCACCACTAGGCTAACATTGCCATGCTGCAATAGTGTCATGAATGACGCTTGAAAACTCCAGTAGCAAAGCTATTGTAATAAGCTTTCTCCTCTTAAAAATGAAATTAATATTTGTATGGCATTGACCCACGTATCAATATTCAACTAATAAGAACAGTTACCATACTTGATGCTAGCTAAAATGCAAATGGCATGTCATAAAGTGTGGTTGTCCACGTATTTTTGTACTAAGCTATTTCAACTTGTTTTGATCGTCAGGATTCAATTGTTATTCAGAAAAAGTAATACTAGGAAAATCAAATTTTTAAGACCAAATTGCAAGTCATTGGTAATGCTACTAGCATTACCCATTCATAAATGCGCCCACGACGGACAACGGTTGTGGAGTTCACAAGTTGGACATGTTTTAAAGATGCCTCAACAAAACTAACTTGGGTGGCAAGGCAAAACAACTAAAATATGTCTTAACATTATTCTGATTTTACCTTTTTTTTTCAACAATCGATATTATCTACACTATGGGGAAGGGATGAGTTTAGCCTTACAATGGGCTAACAATAATGTGGCTCAAATTCGTCTTTAGCGAAAATCGAACCTAAGACCTCACTTACAAGTGTAGAGAAATACCACCAGACCTTATTACAGAGTGGCATTGTGATTTTACTTTAACTACAAGCGCTTTTGAGCATAAGTGTTCTAAATATGTGTTTTCAAACGAACCCTAAGCTGGAGATAAAAAGCCAAAGTTTTCCGACAATACTACAAGTCATGGAAAATTACCTAGATAGATTTTAATCCTCTCTGCCTACCGAGATTAGACATCAATATGTTATTTTCTGATTGATAAGTACATGCCATCTCCAGCAAGCAAACTCACTCAGAATGAATGCATAATGTATGGTCGGCGACAACGGTCATCCCCGAGAAATGTTGCGGGCCATACAGGTGAATATACCTCACCGCGACTACAAAAATCGAACGGAACAGCGCTAAACAACTCCTGGGTTACCAAGTAGGAAAAATAAGAGCCACTTCTACTTCTAGAGACAAAAGTAACAAGTCAATACAACGTATCTGAAAGCAAAACTGGTCAAGGATTTTCACATGCCCCAAAGTCATAAACCAGGTCACATTGCATAACAATTAAAAAAGAAAAAGAAAGAAAAAATCTACTGGGGAAGATATAAAACTGAAATTTACAGTTTTGAGTCATGAAATTTCTTTAAAAAAATACAGGAAATCAATTATTCTAGCTAGGATCCTGTTTCAGATGAAAGGAAAGAACCCGAAAATCGAATGTCGCTGAGACTCTAGTTTGGGTTCTTATGAACCTCACTTGCCGCCCAAGGTAGGGAACTGCCCAGGGTCTTCAATGGATAGGGCTGCCGCACTGCTATGCGAGTAATTGCTGCTAAACCCTCCTCCTCTGGAACCACGACCGCGCCCACGGCCACGATCACCTGGGTTGTACAACCTCTCTCCTTCTGCAGGCTTTAAGAACTCATTGATGCTGACAGACTAAGGCCACAAGAACAAGATAACAGCACTTTAGTATCATACATGAAGGAGAGACCAAATAATCTCAGTCAACATTACAATGTAAATCAGGAAATACAGTAGCACATGTCACGAAGAGAGAAAACACCACTGAGGGTATGTCGATGGAAAAAACAATTTCATGCAGAAAATAAACATACCAGGAGATTGGGAGACTTCTTCACCAAAATAATTCTTTGAGCTAAGATATTAAATCAATTTTAGACATCATGGTGGTCGGTCCACCCCATGAATTTCAACGAGATTAAACACGTTACCGCACACTTCAAGAGATCTGGTGCAATGATTGCATTATGGACCAAGGATTTGGCAAGAATAATAGCATTAACTAGTTATTCTGGTGAACAGAAAGTAAGACTGAAGGACAGGAGAGGAATAGAGTTACCCCATTCACACACAAATGAAGAATAGAACATTCTCCAACGTGGGATGAGTGTTGCAGAATGTGAGTGATGATCAATTGTCAAAAGCAACTGATCAGGACTGATATATCCTGCCACAATCTCAGAACACGCACCCAGCATTGGAGAAACCCCCTTGCAGAAATACCTATGGGCATTAACTAAACTGGAATAGGCGGGGAATGCGATTTAATTAAAAATGGGTAAAAAAAGTAGCAGTGCAGACATTAGCGTCATCCCTGTGCAGGAATTTGGCACACCTTAGACATTCAAAGGCCACAATTCAAAGTGAAAAAGGATATGCATTTTTCACAAGGCGCTGGCAAAAGTTTCCAGCACCAAACTCCCCCCGGCGGGGTCAAGAAAACAAGTCTTCGTAGAATACAGAGGAAGGCAGTAGTACCTTTTTGGATTTTTCCTCCTTCTCAGCGTCCTTCTTCTTATCCTTGTCAGGGCCCTGTGAAGAAGAAAATGTCAAGTGGAATGGACTGTCAATGTGATGTCAAATTCCACAAAACGAACATAGACTCAGATACTTCTACAAAGGACTGAGGATCTCACCAATTTAATGAAGATTTCATCATTGGCCTTCTTGTTTGATAGCTGTTGGAATGATTCAAATTCCTTGGCATCAACCTTCCTTTCCTCAGTAGTCTTAAGTGCCTGAAGGGCCTTCCTCTTCTCTTCGAGCACCTTCTGATACTCTTCAAGTGTCATTTCCTATTCAAGAAGCATAAAAAATTCAGAAACTGGGGATAACCACAAAGCTAAAAGGCTAGAGTAGTATACTAAGTGATTGTCTGAATATGAGGCAGGAGAAAGATCTAATTCAAAAACTTTATGTTCATAAAAGACTGCATTCGATAAGCACTTTCAGCAAACTACAGGGACACAATTATTCCACAAAATAAATGATGCAACAAACAAAGACTTTTCACATGTCCTACAAATTAAACTAATCAAACAAACGCTCATTTGTGTTCCTATCATAAAATTCCCATATAACTCCAAATTGTTTGCAGAATTTATATTAAAAACATTATAATCGCCAATAGTTGTTTCTTTGCAGTAATTTTACATGTCCTACTGAAAATAAATAAACCCGCAGATAGACAATTCAGATTGCATTGGCTTCTGGAGGGAAAGAAGATGCAGAACTACAATAAATCACAATAACAAGAAATGAAAAGAAGACCCTCACCTTATCCTCAGGTTCTTTTTCTTCAGGTTCATTAGCAGGGGTATCCTTCTTGCCATCTGCTGCATCTCCCTCTTCCACAGGCTTCTCATCACCCAAATGCTTTTCAGTCACATTGGCAACTTCTTCAGTCAGCCTAAGCACAAAATAATGATAAACATCAAGGTAGCCAACATAATTAAAATGTATTTCAACCAAATGCAACAAGAAATTAGAAGAGATTTTAGAGTGACAATGCAATTAGATTGCAATAGAGGTGTATTACTTAGAAAGTTCATCAGCTTGTGACCCCCAGTTGCCACGACCAGAACCTTCGCGTTTGACTTCACTTCTGCAAATAAAAAAAGTTAAAAATACACTAAGCCTCAAAACTCAATGAATATATAATGTAATTAAATGGAAAGCTATTTACCCGCGTCCAGTCCCACTATGGCGTTCAAATACCCTGCGGCGTTCCCCATCACCAACTTCCGCATTTCCAAAACCACCACGGCGACCACCACGGTAAGGCCCACGAGGTCCACCATAGCCATGTCTTTCCTTCCCATCACCATCTTCAAGAGCACCTTGACCAGGAGGAGCTCCACTGTTGCTGAATGTGTTCTCATAATTGGATGATTCACGGTTGTAACCACCACCACCACGTCCACGGCTATAACCATATCCACCTCCACCTCCACGACCTCCCCCACGACCAGCTTCATTCTTTGCATCCCTCACTTCTCAAGAAGAAACAGATATGTAAAACAAATAGTAACAGAAAGCAATTTCAACAAACAGTATCACTGAAACATGGTTCCCACAAAAAAGAACATGGTACAATCAAATTTAAATTGCCATGATATGCACGGAAAAGGTTTCGTCTGGTATATTTCTACATAAATCAAATTTCCACATTATTATTTCCACCACTTCCAAGCTTCAGGGGAAGTAAACAAAAGAAAAGAAAACCAAATTTCCCCTAGTTTTGCCTTCAAAAGCCTCAAGGAGTTTCAAAATATGTTTTTAAATGCAAGCACAATACAATATTCCTAAACATAGTCATAACAAACACACTAGTACCACTTTTCTACCCACAAGAAAATATCACTAGCAAGAAAAACAAAAGTTCAACAAACTACTATTAATTTATGCATGTACATACATACATACATGCATACAAACATACAAAAGTATCATTCTGAATGCTTCTCTTTTGTGTATTTTTTTCTGAGAAAACATGCATCCCTAATTGAAAGTACATTATTCATTTAACCAAATCTACATGGGTGTATTTTATATATGGAAGTTAACACACGTATACAGAAGTGAATGCGCAAACATACATAAATGAATACATTTGAACATTTGAGTAGGTGTGACTGTATATAATTTTATGCCTATAAACCTATGTACCAAGTAACAATCCAATGCATAGTTTCCCTCTTCAAATAACGAAATCCACAGAAATCCACCATTCAAAATTCATGGACATTCAAAAACCGTAAAGAAAACCGAAAACCCGAAAAACCCAAATCTCACTGAAGAAAAAGGAAAGAATCCAAGATTACACAAAACCCAAGATAACACGAACAGAAGGCAAACCATTTCCAATCATAACTTCACAAAAACCAAACAAACAAGAACACAACTCATTCACTGAATGACTAGATATAAAGCAAGTGAAGAAAAAATCGAAAGCTCACCAGCCTGAGCAGGAGGTGCAGGTTTGGAAGGCAGCTTAGCCGGCTTGGTCTCTTGAACCTGAGCCCCTGCCTTGAGCTGAGGAGGGACAGCCTTCTTGGGCGCTGCAGCCTGTTTCTGCTGCTGAGCTGCGATCACCTGCGACGGGTCCTCCGCATCATCGTCACCCAACAAATCAAACGGGTTCATGGTCGCCATTTCTTCAATAACACCACCACAAAAACCCTAAAATCCCCGAGATTCTTGCTGTCAGAAGCGACAGAGAGACCCTACCTTACCAATATCACCATGGATGTATTGGGATGGAGATAATATCGAGATTAAGGGTAGAGAGAGATCTGAAAGATTGAGGCTTTAGGGGTGAGAGAGACAGAGAGAGAGAGAGAAGGAGAGAGAGAAACCCTAGCCGCAACAAGCGAAACAGCAGAGATAATAGAGATTAGAGATAGAAAGAGAAAGTGCGTGGGCACCTAATCTGAAATGCTCAATTCATTGGTGTTTGTTCTCTCCTATGGACTATGAAGAACTCGTGTCCTGTAGTCTCCTATTATTAGTAGGTGATATTGCGCAAGTACCACTGAATTTGTAAGTATGTGTAATTATATTTAGGGTGGTATTGGTATGATTGCTGTACCAAAATCTCCGTGCTAATTATTATACTATCATACCAAATTTTCAGTATGCCAAATAATTTGGTTAACATGATAGGACAATTAGCACTTTGGTTTGGGTCATTCTTTTGAGCCAAATTTCGATTTTTTTTCCAACCCAATTCAAAGTTGACTTAAATTACTACAATAAATGGAAATTAACTAAGTAAATGCAAAGAAATAAGATAACAAAGTTGCATAAATATGCTCCTATCAATTGTTATATCTAATGTCCTTGAAACTCAACAACGTTCTTCCGGAACGTGGAGAATAGAGTGCCTCATCAATAGTTAAAATTGTACCATTGGACAACATTATATGTGCCTTATCGTATCCTTTAATCAAGTTGGATGGGCCTGAGAGGGTTGTTAGAGGTGCATTCTTAGGTATGAAGTTAGTGAAATAGATGCGTTCACGCAAAACAGTGTGCGTGGTTGTACTATCTGCCAGACAACTAACTTTCTCACTAGTCATACCTAGAATGAAAATTAATTTGAATCAGTCATATGCATAAAAGTTCTTAACAAATATCCATTCAAAATAATTTGAAGTATTCAAGGATGGTAATTAATTAAAAACATAATATCCAAAAAAAAAAATCACCAACAAATAATCCAAACATAAAGGAAAATTGCTCAAAATTTAACCAAAAAACAAGGGGGGTTTGGCCACTACTGTGGAATTCCGCCCCAATGTCTATTTCAACTAAAAAAATAGTTTATGTCTAAGATTTTAATCTTCCATAGGGGTGGTATCCTCCTGAAAGTCAGAAACTTCTATCCTTGTACTCTCCGGTTCTTCCACTTGCACAAAGTTTGATTCAAACTTCTTATGACGAGAGATATTCAGCTACAACCTTTTGGGGAGCTCGATAAACATAGGACCAATGGTCATTTGAACCACAACGATAGCACATATCCGCATTCATCGTTTCAGGTGCTTTACCCTTATTCTTGAAGTTTGGAGCATTGGGAGCAAGGTTAGGGCGCTTATGGGCTTTGTTTCCTCCCTTACATGGGCCTTGGCTCTATTAACCTTGATAAGGTAGTTCTGGACGCCTCTACCATGCCTCTTTTGGTGTTGGTTCGTGTTATAGCGTGTTTCAGGCACATCAGTCACCCAATAGGTCGAGCTTGATGATTCTTCATCAACAGCTGATTCTGCTTTTCAGCGAGAAGTAAAACAGAGATCAAATCCAAGAACTTAGTGAACTTCCGAGCTTTATATTGTTGTTGCAGGACAATATTAGCAGCAGAGAAGGTCGAATAGATATTCTCCAGGAAATCCTCTTCGATCAAAGTTTCGTTACAAAACTTGAGAAGTGATTGGATTTGACAAACTTCAGAATTATATTCATTCACAGACTTAAAGTCTTGGAAGCGCAAATGCCGCCAGTCGTGTCTTGCTTCAGTCAAGAAGATGTCTTTTTGGTGATACGATCAACCAAAGTGACCCATAGTGCTCGTGGATCCTCCTTAGCAAGGTACTCGGTTTGCGGGGCATCATGAATATGTCTTCGGATGAAGATTATGGCAGTGGCTTTCTCAGCTTCGCCAACTAGATTGTCTATCTCATCTTTAATGGCAGGACGTAAATTCTTTGTAGTGAGGTGGAACTTCACATCTTGGACCCATTTGAGGTAGTTCCTTCCAGAGACCTCCAAATTAGACTTGTTCGTATTACAAAATAGATGGACAAGATGTGGTTAGTGTAATGGAGAAAAATCAATCCATTCACATAGGAGTAGAACATTTAGGTTCTAATAGACACGTATTGGTTTAAATTTGCATGAAAAACTTCGAGTTTTCATGGGTGATGTTTTTAAGGAAAACTTCAAGTTTTCAAACAAGGCATGTTTTTAGAAACTTCATGTTTCGAAATAATTATGAACTTCAGGTTCATATATTCCTGCAGGCAAACACAAATATATACACAGAAATATGCAACAAGAAAATATGCAAATAGAACTTCAGGTCTATAATTATAATTGAATTAATTATTTGGACTTTGGGGCCAAATTTAAAGTGTGGGTGAAAAAATATAAAACCCAAATTATCTAAAAAAAATAAACAATTAAGCTCGAGGCCTAAAAACATGGGCCTAAGCCCACAGGTGGGCTGAGCAAATTTGAGTCATGCGGCCCAAACCTAATAATAGGCTGGAAAAGGCTCGGGTTAATCAAGCCCAAAAATAGATGGTGGGCTGCAAGCCCAGCAGTAGGAAACCAGCGACAAAGGGAGCCGGGCCCAAAACAGAGGCCCTAGACTGAGGCGTGATCAGGTGTGACGCGACACGGGGGAACTGAAGGAAAAATTTTGTCCTAGCTAAGAACATGTGAGAACATTTGAACACATATGCAAACTAATAACACTTTAAAGTAGGCATGCATTCAAAAACAATTCTAAAACCCATGACTTTCAAAGCCTAGTGAATGGTGAACCAAGAGACTCTTCAACAATATTAAAGAGAATGAGGGTTTTTGAGATTCATTACCCTTGAAGCTCATCCTTGTTTACACAAGGATTCACCCAAGTGGAGGGCCTTCAAGTCACCTCCTAGCTCCTTGAATCTTCCTTGTGATTTTCTTCCTTTTGATTGCTCCTTTTGCTCCTTGAAGATGTAAGGAAAGGATCTCCAAAAGTACCAAAGATTTGGTACCTCTAAGTCTCCACACCAAGGATGTAGTGTGAAGAGAAGATGGATGACTTAGAGAGATTTTGATGCTAGTGAAAACTCTCTCTAAGGGCCGGCCTCTCTATGAGAAAAGGAGAGAAAATGTTTCTCTTCTTTGCCTCAAGAAAACCCTAATGAGGTTATGGCTATAAAGTTGCCTTTATACCACCTCACATGTGAGTGGCACACTTGTAATTAACCCAAGTTGGGCACCACTCACCCTAGGCCGGTTTTGGCTTTGTTTTTGGGTTAATTTCCATTTAGTTTTAGTTGTCACACAACCTAAACTCAATGGGGCTTTTGGACCAAAAACCCTTTTGGGCCCCGAAACCCAAAACCAACTTAAAAGCCCAATACGAACCTTTCGTAAGATTAATTAACTAATTAATTAATCTTGACCATTCTCAATTAAACTATTTAATTGCTTATCCATCTCATTTATGTTTCTTCACTTTCATCCTTACTCGGTGTACGATCCATTAGGTTCCAATTAGCGAGGCAGTGGGCGATTGTTACTCTTAACGATCGATTGCGAATTGAAACTACATTTCAATTCTCCCTTTGATGAAGATTAGTGTTAGCTAATCCTCAGGGCTTCCACAAACCATGAGTGACACCTAGCAGTATGTCATGGCTACCCAAGCTAAGTAGAAGTGGTTGGAGAACCTATCCAGTTACAATTATAATGCAATACGGTCCTTCTCTAATACAATACTCTTGATCACATTGTTTAAGTGATAGTTTATTTCATGTCTACTATCCAATGTGATACTTCTCTATATGATTCATTTGAATATGACTTGAAACATATTTCCTAAGTCATATTCGTATGCTTTGGCCAAAGACTCCTGAATCATATCTCAGAGTATTCTCCTTCCACCTTGGAAGGTTAGAGATCCCTTGTTGTGCATTCATATGCCTACATGACTAGATAGCTTGACCCCAACAATGCCGTGGACACTCTCGATGGAATGCCTTTGACATGATCAAAGATCAAGGACCTAACCATTAGACATCTATGATGCCTCAGGTCAAAGGACTATTTTGCATATTGCAACTTACGAGTTCTTACATGACATGTATGTTCGAACTCTCTTTTGATCGTTGTTCAGTGTACTCGATTACCTTTCGAGCACCTATGTGTTTGTCTCAGTGTCCAACACTAAATGACTTGAGACTAGTCATACTCACGCTTGAGTTAACATAACACATACTAACCTTAGCGGATTGTCAATGCCCAATTGGCAATCCTATGGCTAGGAACGTTTTAGGAATGAACATAAGAGAAAGGTCTCGTTAATCTAACTTACTTAGATCACTTCTCTCTTAGACTAAATACATTCCTTGGATTCCCTTATTGCTTAAACATATAATCCAATAAATAATGATTAACAATAAGCTTTGCCCTTCATTAAACAATATAATAGTTTAACACAATAAGTATTCCAAAAGCTATTACATCAAATGAGTGGCTTTGTGGGCATACTTCCAACAATCTCCCACTTGCACTCAAAGCCACCTTCCCATGTATCTAATACCCATCTTTTCCATGTGGCGGTCAAGTTGGATTTGAGACATTGGCTTCGTCAGTGGATCTGCTACGTTATCGGCTGAGGCAACCTTGAGGATGTTGACTTTCCCCTCGGCAGCATATCTTCTAATGATATTAAAGCGTCTGTCAAAATGCTTGTTCTTTTGATGAGCCCTGGGTTCCTTGGCTTGAGCTATCGCCCCACTATTATCACAGTACAAAGTTACTGGTGATGTAATGGTTGGAACCACTCCAAGTTCAGTAATGAACTTCTTCATCCAGAACGCTTCTTTGCCGGCTTCAGCTGCAGCGACATATTCAGCCTCCGTCGTGGAATCAGCAATTACATCTTGTTTCTTGCTTTTCCAGCTGACAGCCCCACCATTCAGAGTGAATACATATCCGGAGTTGGAACTTCTATCATCGACGTCAGATTGGAAATCTGCGTCTGTATAGGCTTCCACTCGCAACTCTGTTGCTCCTCCATAAACGAGGAACATGTCCTTAGTTCTTCTTAAGTACTTAAGGACCGTCTTGACAGCTGCCTAGTGTTCTGATCCTGGGTTAGATTGATATCGACTAGTGATGCTCACAGCATATGCGATATCAGGCCTTGTGCAAATCATGGCATATATGAGACTTCCTATGGCGGAAGCATAAGGAATCCTACTCATTTGCCGTATTTCTTCAGGATTTTTCGGTCCCATGGATTTAGAAAGGTGAATTCCATGTCTCACAGGAAGAAGACCTTTCTTTGATTGTTCCATTTGGAACCTACTTAGCACCTTATCTATGTACATATATTGGGATAATCCAATTAATTTTCTGGATCTATCACGATAGAGCTTTATCCCAAGCACATAAGATGCATCTCCCAAATCTTTCATGTGGAAGGTTTTGGACAACCACACTTTTACAGAAGAAAGTACTGCAGTGTCATTCCCGAATAGTAATATGTCATCTACATATAACACTAGGAATACAACTGCATCCTCAACGACCTTTTGATAAACACAATTGTCGTCTTCGTTTTGAGTGAAACCAAACGATTTGATTTCAGTGTCAAAATGAATGTTCCAGCTCCTGGAGGCTTGCTTAAGTCCATAAATGGACCTCTGAAGCTTGCATACCTTAGTCTTTTCAGACTTGGACACGAAACCTTCGGGTTGAGTCATATAGAGCTCTTCCTCTAGGTAGCCGTTCAAAAAGGCCGTCTTCACGTCCATTTGCCATATCTCATAGTCATGGTACGCAGCTATAGCAAGCAAAATCCGAATGGACTTAATCATGGCTACAGGAGAGAAGGTTTCTTCATAGTCAATCCCTTCTCGTTGCCTGTAACCCTTGGCTACTAGTCTAGCCTTATAAGTCTCCACGTTCCCATCAGCGCCTATCTTTCTCTTAAAGACCCATTTGTTTCCAACAGGTACTATACCTTATGGAGGGTCTACAAGAGTCCAGACCTGATTGTGGTACATGGAATCCATCTCGGATTTCATGGCCTCTTGCCATCTCTTTGAATCAATGTCGGACATTGCTTCAGTGTAGTCTCTAGGGTCTTCCTTTGTGTCATTGTCACCTAGAAGGTGCAACTCTCCAAAGTCGTTATCCAAGCCATACCTCTTAGGTGGCTTGCTGACCCGTTCGGATCTACGTGGAGCTAGGGTTTCAGGAACAGGGTTGTCAACTTGTTGAGTGCTTGTTTGTGGTTCATCATTAATCTCATTAATTTCCATCGTTTTACTTGTGGTTTCTTTGAGAACAAATTCATCCTCTAGAAACTTAGCAGCTCTGGCGACAAAGACTTTCTGGTCGTCAGGATGGTAGAACTCATATCCCATAGTTTCTCTAGGATATCCCACAAAATAGCACCTAACTGATCTTGCTTCAAGCTTAGTAGCTTCAAGCTTCTTGACATATGCTTCACAACCCCAAATCTTAATATGATTAAGACTTGGCTTTCTTCCATGCCATATCTCATAGGGCGTATGTGAAACTGACTTGGAAGGTACTCTATTAAGCAAGTAAGCTGCTGTATATAGAGCGTATCCCCAGAATGTTACTGGTAGATCTGCGGAACTCATCATAGAACGAACCATGTTCATCAAGGTTCGATTTCTCCTTTCAGAAACTCTATTAAGTTGTGGAGTTCCCGGTGGAGTCCACTGTGATATTATTCCACACTCTTTGAGATAATCTAGGAACTCGTTACTTAGATACTCTCCCCCTCGATCTGATCTTAGGATATTTATCTGCTTCCCAGTTTGCTTCTCAACTTCATTCTTGAATTCTTTGAACTTTTCAAAGGATTCTGACTTGTTCTTCATAAGATACACATAGCCAAACCGAGAGTGATCGTCGGTGAATGTGATATAGTAGGAGAAGCCTCCTCTCGATGTAGTGGACATAGGTCCACATACGTCAGTGTGGATTAACCCTAGAATTTCAGTGGCACGCTCTCCCTTCCCAGTGAATGGAGATTTGGTCATCTTCCCTTTCAAGCAACATTCACAAGTACCCATTTGGTCATTACCCAATGGGCGGAAATATCCATCTTTCGACATCTTGCGAATCTTATCAAGGTTCACATGTCCAAGTTTAAGATGCCACATCTTTTCTTGGTTAACTTCTTCTCTAGCCCTTTTGGGTTTTGAGGTATTCCCGCTTTCAATACAGTGCATTCCACTACTTGTCTCTAGATGAAAAAGTCCCTCTATCATATTACCATGAGAGATAATACGACCGTTCAAGTATAAAGTGCAGCTCATTTTGTCAAACAATACTGAGTGCCCATCTCGTAAAAGCATAGAGATAGAAATCAAATTCTTTATACATGAAGGAAAATATAAACAATTTTTAAGTTCCAAGACTTCCCCAGAGGGTAGTTTAAGCATGTAGGTGCTAACTGCTTTTGCAGAGATCTTAGTGCCGTTCCCAACTCGCACAATCATCTCCCCATTGCGCAGTGTTCAGCTCCCTGTTAGTCCCTGCAACGAATTGCAGATATGTTGACTAGCGCCTGAATCAAATATCCAGGAATTGGAGCTCACTGTAAAAGCACTCTCTATGACAGAAATAGTCCCTTCAAAAGTTCGTGTCATAAGGCTCGCAATGCGCACCCCGTATTTCTTCTTCCAACGTTCATCCTTTCCACAATGAAAGCATGTTCCTTTGGATTTTCTTGCCTTCTTCTTTCGCAACCTTTTCCTTGTAATTGCATTCTCACTCCCACTGTCCTTTTTGAAACTTTGTTCAAACTCACAGCACATGTCAATCATCTCGGTAAAAGTATGATCGAATCTATTCACTTTATAGTTTACTATAAACTTAGTGAAATCATCCGAGAGAGATGCAAGGAAAAAATATTGGGCCATTTTCCCATCGATGGAAGTTCCTAAACTCTTAAGATCTTGAAAGATCCTTTCCATCTTTTGTCCATGTTTTTGGACCGATGTCCCCTTTACCATTTTGGCATTCAATAGACTACAAACATTTGAGAATCGTACATTACTAGTCTCAATGTCATGCATCTTATGCAAACTATCAACCATGGCACATGAAGTGTCCATGTGCTTATGTAGCTTCTTAAGCTCCTCACTAAGTGAAGTGAGGATTAAGCATTTGGCTTGTAAGTCATCCTCATAATGTCTTGCATAATTTTGACACTCCTCCTTTGAAGCTAGTTTCGTAGGAGGTACATGAGGAGGGGATTGCTTGAGTACATACGATATGTTATTCATCTTTGAGACATTCTCAATGTGATGATACCAAGCGAGGAAACGTTGGCCCCTAAGGCCCTTTTTGTCAAGTACAATGGTAGGTATAATTTTAGGCATGTCGTTAACTACATAACATAACAAAAATCGTATTAGATTGTTGATTTTAAAACTACTTGATTGGGTCTTAAATCAAATAGTACCACCCACTATTTTTGGCAAATTCCACATCCCTCAATGGAATCCGAGAGTTATGTTGAACTCTTAGCGGGGTATGGGAGACTCACCATTACCAAGCCCACCTCACGATGATACGATGTCGGTTAGCAAAAATAGTGATGAGAGAATAACGCTTTAGTCATTTACAACTCTTGTAATTACCCATCTTGTTTGGCCTCTAGAGAATGATGCCTCACAATGATATGATGTTGGCACCATTGCACTTAGTTAAGTCATTCCCACCATGCTAGTTCGTGTAGGGTTTCAAGGATAGCCTCACAATGATATGATGTTGGTCATCCTCGTTGCCTACCTTACTACATCATGTATGTTCATATGGACTCCTCCTGAAGGTAAGCACATACTTTGAACTTCCCCATGATAGGGTGAAGCCGATGTATGAGTCACAAATGATTGGAGCCCATCATAGTGGAAGGCCTACGAAGAGATGTTCAAAGCATCTCTCGCTTATCAACTTAATATTCATTTTGTTGAGGGAGTAGTGTTGGGCTACATCAATTTCATTTTAATCTTATTAGGTTTTAGGATGATTATGAACCGTTTGATTTGATCCAACACGAGCCTTGTGTTGGACCTTGGGTCTAAGGTAGGTTGTTGTTGATTTTAGTTACGCGTTTAATCTAATTAAACCGTTATTTCCTATTGGGCGTTGGACCCAACTATTCCAATTTGCATACAAATAAACAAAAGGAATACATGAAATAAAGAGGAGGGCTTATGCCCTCTTACAACACATTTGAAGGACTTATGCCCTTTTACAACACATTTGAACTAATCAAATTACATTCAAATCTAAACTACTTAACCCAAACATTCATAATGCAAAGCGGCCAATCACATAGCTCAATTATCGAGGCCTTTGGTTCATAATCACCCTTTTCTTAATCAATCACATTAACTAAGAAAGCAACTTAAACAATTGGTTTTCGGATTCATAGAATTGATTTAAATGGAACTAATGTGAAATGAAAATCCAATTCTCATTAAAGAGACAAAACCATTTTGTTCTCATTATAATTTGGGCCGAAAAAGCAATGACCACAACTTATTGGGCCACAATGCTAAAACATAAACTTTTGGGGTCACTTTGTAAAAACACAAGAGTTCACAACTTTATGTAATTACAACTAGAACCCAAAAATTTCAACAATAACAAAAACTTCATTAAAGGAGCAAAACAATTTGTCCTTTAGTGATTTTGGGCCTTTACGTAAAAACGTAAACTTTTGGGTCAAAGTGCAAATACACAAAAGTATCAAGACTTTATGTAATTGCATAAAAAGTCCCAAAATTACCCCCACTAAGAGGTTGGCCGGTTTTGGTAGTGTAAAAAGGGGGGAATGGTTTTGGTGAAAATTCAAAATTTAAAATGTTTTGAAAAAGTCAAAAGGTATGGGTTGAAAAGTTGATTGGTATGGGTGAAAAGGTTGATTGGTATAGGTTGTAAGAAAAAGTTTGACAAACAATAAATACACAAATCATCCATCACTTATCATCCATCACCAATCAATAATAAACCAAAACTTTATGAAAAACATCAAACACTTTGAATCAAAACACCAAACCTTTTTGTTCTTGGTAAGAACATCAAGAACATTGAAGAACACACATGAAAACTCATAAGAGCTCCATGAATGTTTTCACTCATTAAAACTCAAATTTTAACTACTCAAAAGAGGGTTAACATCCTAGGGTACTTAGGGGTTCCAAAAGTCACTTTAAACACTTTTAACAAGACAAACATGAACCCAAAAATCCACCCTTTGGATTTGGCCGAATTTCCCCACATACATGGCACCAAATTTTAGTTCCAATATTCATGCTTAAATGAACTACATCTACAACATTTGAGATGCAAAATTTTCAAGCAAAATTTATATTCAAAAAGCAAGAACAAAGCTTGTAACATTTACAACATTTAAATCACAAACCATGAAAAACACAAAACCCAAAAGGATTCACCATACTCTAGACCTAGGCTCTTGATACCACTTGAAGGAAAAATTTTGTCCTAGCTAAGAACATGTGAGAACATTTGAACACATATGCAAACTAATAACACTTTAAAGTAGGCATGCATTCAAAAACAATTCTAAAACCCATGACTTTCAAAGCCTAGTGAATGGTGAACCAAGAGACTCTTCAACAATATTAAAGAGAAGGAGGGTTTTTGAGATTCATTACCCTTGAAGCTCATCCTTGTTTACACAAGGGATTCACCCAAGTGGAGGGCCTTCAAGTCACCTCCTAGCTCCTTGAATCTTCCTTGTGATTTTCTTCCTTTTGATTGCTCCTTTTGCTCCTTGAAGATGTAAGGAAAGGATCTCCAAAAGTACCAAAGATTTGGTACCTCTAAGTCTCCACACCAAGGATGTAGTGTGAAGAGAAGATGGATGACTTAGAGAGATTTTGATGCTAGTGAAAACTCTCTCTAAGGGCCGGCCTCTCTATGAGAAAAGGAGAGAAAATGTTTCTCTTCTTTGCCTCAAGAAAACCCTAATGAGGTTATGGCTATAAAGTTGCCTTTATACCACCTCACATGTGAGTGGCACACTTGTAATTAACCCAAGTTGGGCACCACTCACCCTAGGCCGGTTTTGGCTTTGTTTTTGGGTTAATTTCCATTTAGTTTTAGTTGTCACACAACCTAAACTCAATGGGGCTTTTGGACCAAAAACCCTTTTGGGCCCCGAAACCCAAAACCAACTTAAAAGCCCAATACGAACCTTTCGTAAGATTAATTAACTAATTAATTAATCTTGACCATTCTCAATTAAACTATTTAATTGCTTATCCATCTCATTTATGTTTCTTCACTTTCATCCTTACTCGGTGTACGATCCATTAGGTTCCAATTAGCGAGGCAGTGGGCGATTGTTACTCTTAACGATCGATTGCGAATTGAAACTACATTTCAATTCTCCCTTTGATGAAGATTAGTGTTAGCTAATCCTCAGGGCTTCCACAAACCATGAGTGACACCTAGCAGTATGTCATGGCTACCCAAGCTAAGTAGAAATGGTTGGAGAACCTATCCAGTTACAATTACAATGCAATACGGTCCTTCTCTAATACAATACTCTTGATCACATTGTTTAAGTGATAGTTTATTTCATGTCTACTATCCAATGTGATACTTCTCTATATGATTCATTTGAATATGACTTGAAACATATTTCCTAAGTCATATTCGTATGCTTTGGCCAAAGACTCCTGAATCATATCTCAGAGTATTCTCCTTCCACCTTGGAAGGTTAGAGATCCCTTGTTGTGCATTCATATGCCTACATGACTAGATAGCTTGACCCCAACAATGCCGTGGACACTCTCGATGGAATGCCTTTGACATGATCAAAGATCAAGGACCTAACCATTAGACATCTATGATGCCTCAGGTCAAAGGACTATTTTGCATATTGCAACTTACGAGTTCTTACATGACATGTATGTTCGAACTCTCTTTTGATCGTTGTTCAGTGTACTCGATTACCTTTCGAGCACCTATGTGTTTGTCTCAGTGTCCAACACTAAATGACTTGAGACTAGTCATACTCACACTTGAGTTAACATAACACATACTAACCTTAGCGGATTGTCAATGCCCAATTGGCAATCCTATGGCTAGGAACGTTTTAGGAATGAACATAAGAGAAAGGTCTCGTTAATCTAACTTACTTAGATCACTTCTCTCTTAGACTAAATACATTCCTTGGATTCCCTTATTGCTTAAACATATAATCCAATAAATAATGATTAACAATAAGCTTTGCCCTTCATTAAACAATATAATAGTTTAACACAATAAGTATTCCAAAAGCTATTACATCAAATGAGTGGCTTTGTGGGCATACTTCCAACAGGAACACCATATACCAGTTTGGGCTGGTGTTATGTGGGCCGGGTCTAACAGAAACCCAATTTGGTTTGTTGGATCTAGGCCGGGACAGCAATCAGCAAGCAGCAAGCCCAAAAGGGCGTTGTGCGATGCAGGTCAAGGGTCCGAGGCTTATTAGGGCTCGGGTTCATCGGATTTCTGACAAGACCCATCTTCTCCTACGATTGGTGATGTTCCAAACACGATTGCAGGTCGTGATTTCCCAAGAATAATGGCGGTGAGGCCGTGGCCGACTGTGGGTGGCGCGGGGTTTTGGGGTTCGATGTCAAAAGGCATCTTCTCAGATGGAGCAAGGGTTTTTCTCTGGTGCTTCGCAGGTGGGCTCGTGTGAGCCCAATTTGGTGTCTGAGGTCAAGGGTTCGAAGAACCCTAGGGTTTTCGATTTCCTCTGTGTTTTTTCAATTCAATTCAATAATTTAATGCATGTACATATATTTGATGCAATTCATGGCAAATATCAAATTCACATAATTTAATAATTATGAGTATAATGCATACACAATTTATGTAGAATCTTAAATTCGAAAAATGTAAAGTTGGGTCATGTATTATGGTGAATGTTCATGCTATCAGGGTTACAAAAATATCAAGATAAAAATTGTTGTTTTGGAAGAACCTGATTGCATAATGATATGGATGAACTGGTTTGATGCAGAAAGCTTCCTCGTCAGATTCCTAAGCACAGGGGTAGAAGCATGCTTATAACGTGTTGTGGTCTATTTTATCTGAGAGGGAAAGAGAGGGTCGGCGGCAGAGAGAGAAAATAGAGAGAGAATGTGTTTGTAGAAATGTAGGGGAATGTGTGTGTTATCCCTACTACATAGTGCCTTTATTAATAGTAATAAGGGAGAGAAGAAATCCTTCATCTCCAAGGAATACAAGTCATAATAAGAAAGGATAACTAGAATAAAATCTAATCTAGGATTTACACAATCACACTTTAATAGGAAGTTTACAACAAAATCCACCAATGCCAACCAACTAACTTTCCACCTCATTTTTGCACTTTATAGTAATATTTAAGAGATTCTCGGTACCCCAGTGCTTTAGCAAATTCATCATTATCAATTTTTGACACGTAATCTCGGTTTAAATTGTCTACTCAAACCACACTACCACCAGATTATATCTTGCCTTAACCTCCATAATGTATTTCAGCAGTCTGATAGGAGCATATTTATGCGACTTAGTTAGCTTGTTTTCATGCATTTATGTTGTTAGTTCCTAGTTATTTTAGTATTTTAAGCTATTTTCGTGTGTTTGTAGGTCCAAAGGATTAAAGAGGCAAGAAAGTGCATTTTGGTGCCTTTTGGAGCAGTTTTGGGCGTGGAATGGATGGTACATGCTTGGAGCAAAGATGATGGACGAAATTGAAGACCTAAGGAAGCTAGGAATGTGCCAAAGAGAGGAAGAAAATAAATTCAAGACAAAGGAGGACAAGGAATCCATCAAGAAGAAGGAATGCTAGTCAAACTTACCTTATTTTGTCCTTACCTTTCCTAATCCTAATTTACCAAGGTTCCAGCTACAAAGAGGCTTCCTAAAGTTATTAGGACACTTAATTACATGTTTCTAGAAGGTAGATCCCTGTCCAAGAAGGTTGCCGCACCTTTCCTTCCACTTTCCCTTCCTTGCCGCACAAGCAACCCACTTTCCCATTCCCTTTAGGTCATAGCCGCACCTTCCCTTCATTAAATCCTTCTTTGCCGTGCAAGGAAGCCCTCTCCTTGCCCTTTTACTTCCTGCTGCATATCCTTTCCCTTTCCCTCAGGGATTCTGACTTTAATTACCCTTTTTCCCTTAGGATTTGGAGTAAAAACCTTTCCTAAATTTAATTAGGTCATGCCTTTCCCTTCCCTATAAATAAAAGCCCTTTGCCGCATCAATTACATACATCCATTGACCACAATACACACTTCCAGCCATTCCTCCATATAATTCCACCCTCAAACCTTTACCCACACCTTGTGCTGGAGCAAAGGAGAAGAAGGAGGACCCTTGGACGTGCTTGCCATTCAAGTTGGATTGCTAGAACTTTTTTAGGTGTAATCAATCTTTTGTTTTCAATGTTTAAGTTCAATTATCTTTGTTTTGCGAACATGAGGAGCTAAACTCGTTTTAGCTAGGGGGAAATTCAAAGCCATGAACATATTTGCAATATAAATTGATAACTTCCAGTTGTGATTTCATAAATCGTGAATGCAATTTACTTAACTGTTTGATTGATAACTTATTCTTGTATGTTGATTACGGATGCATACTTAGTTTGCATGCATGAATTTGATGCTAGAATATAAGGGAGTTTCACCTAATCGTTATGAACTTATATTCATAAGTAGTGGAGGTTGCTAGTCACAATCGCGTTAAGTGAATTCCTGGCAGGAGTATCATGTTGTTCATAGTTACGAATGCCTTGTCAATGCTTATGATTTTCATAGAACGTAATGATCTTTGATTGTATCTCAATTATGTTGTTCATGTAGGGAACATTTGAAGAATAATTTGGTTGCCGATGCGTTATCCATCCAATTCAATGACTTAAGGAAAATCTGACGGTTAATTAGTGCTGTTCACGGTTAATCTAGGGCGTTGAGATTCATGGTTTATTGGAAAAGCAACTGGAAATCGATTTGTATGCAAGTGTGTCATGTGTGGAGAAGAACCCTCTAGCTAGCCTATCACCCATCCAATTCACCAATTTCGTGCCAAAATCTGTTTAAGTCTTTTTGATTTGCTTGTTTTTACTTTAAATTCGTCAAAACCCAATTCCCCTTTACTTTATTGTGTCAATTAGGTTAGAATCTGTCCAAACTTGTGTTTTTAAGTGTTTTGAGTCAAGTTAAAATCAATTTTCATCCAATTCACCCCTTAGTGTCTAGTTTGAGTCAATTTGATTGTTTTGTGCTATTTTGAGTCTTTTTAGTTTGTTTTGAGTCTTTTGAATCTAGTTAAGTGTTTTTAAGTTTGTTTTTGTGTTGTTGAGTCAGTTTTAAGTAGATTAGCAATCCCTCCTAATCCCTGGCCTAGAACGATCCCTACTTATATCTTAACTTCAATTGTCAATAAGAGAGTTTAATTTGAGTGCTTAATTTATATCACATCACAGTCCACAAGGTTGGGTCTAAACCCTCCGTATATTTTCCAATCAAATGATAAAATTTATTACGATGAAGTAGCTTTAAAAATTCAAATAAAATGATTATACATAGTTCTAATAAGAAGTGAATTGACAAATATATCCCTTCACATGAGAGGGTGTGACACGTTTTAACAGCAAAATGGATGGAAAGTAATGTAGGTGGTTGATTCCAATAGTTAAGATAGTTGTGGGACCATGATTTTCCAGGACCGTAGTAAGGCTGATCCGAATATAGTTACCTCAAAGTATAATCATGGACTCATTACCTCCAAGCAGAGCTAGATCAGACGGAGCAACGATGTCACCATCAGCCTATTCTGGGGCAACTAGCGGACTCTTAGCGACTTTGCTGGATGACCATACTTGTTCTACAAGACACACGATCTGATGTGGATGTAGACTCAATTGCATCGTTATAAGTTGTGGAGTTCCTACAATCTAGGAATTGGCATGTGCCGCAAGTAATGACAACTCTTAAGAGGGTGCAATATCTACTTCTACATATCCTCTAGGATTCTTCCAACTTAGAACGAGGATTCTATCCTAAAAGAGCCTATCTCCCAAAGGTATAAATAGGCTCATCTAGGATTCGCCTATGGTACTGCAATCTTAATACTCGAATTCTCTCACCCACTACTTGAGTCTAAGTATAATTCACTAACTTAACCGTTAGAGAGCCTTTGTCTAACACACCCCTCGAGTCTTAGGCTTGCTCATGGTTGTTCTCTATTTTGCAAGTAGTTGAGTTTTTGCATCTCCTCCACACACGGTGGTGGGTGGATTTGGTTCAAACAATTGGTGCTTTCATTGAGAGGATACTTATATTTCCTCTTGACCAAACCACTCTACCCCTATGGAAATCTTACTAAGCGATCACTCGATAGTGTTACCATCACCTTCCAACAAGGAAGCTACGTGGATCAAGTGTGGAACGGTGTATTGACAATTCGAGTGCCTATAAAAAACCTCCAAATGATTTTATAGGCAAAAAAAAAGGGCAATGTTGTCTAGGCTTGAGGCGTGAATGAAAGAGATTGAAGATACCATCATCCATCTTGCAAAACCAACCATCCAGGCCCTAACAAAAGTTGTTGAGCAGAATCTAGGTACACCACCCCAAAAACTCGCTCCCAAGGCGCGTCGTGGGAAGCTTTAATAAACCCAAAACCTATTTCCAATCCGATGCTCTGGAAGAAAACTATTCCCAGGAAACAATTGCATAAGAGGAAAATAAGGACGCTCTAGAAGAACGTAGAAGGAAAAGAAGATAGTGCGCAAAAAGTTTTGGTCAAATACCTCATTAACGGGCCACCAACATTTGTGCACCTTAATTCCCCGATGTTCTCCAAATGGTACTAGGAAGCAAACCGATCCCCCTACGATGGCATACTCGTCATCAAGTCATATATCTCTGATGCAGTAGTCGGTCGAGTTTTGATAGACAACGGCTAAGAGGTAACTTTCTTCTTCAAGGGCATGGCTAAAAGGATGGGCGTCTTCAATAAGGAAAAGAATATAAGAGTTACCATTCAGACTTACACCGGGATCCCTCTTTACACCTTAGGAACAATACAGATTATGGTGAGAGCAAAACCTTACAACTGCCTGATGACCTTCCATGTTGTGGATTGCCCTCCCCCTACAATGCCATTTTTGCCCAAGACTGGCTACACAGTGTGAGGTTTTCCTTTTCCCTCGAATGTCCACCATTTTACTAATCAATCGAAACTCACAAGAGGTTGAACGCTAAGGGGGCTGACAAACCAGCGTTTGAAAAGAGGGTATCTACCTCTAAAAAACAGGTCTCTTATAAGCAACTCTAGATCGGATAACAACAAACACCATTCAAACTACACACGATTTGATTCCCTTCCCAAGATATATGGGTTGCCACTCTGGACTCAACAACAACGTCGCCATCTGCATGCAGACAAGTCCATGGAGAACTCATTTCCTAATGTTCCACCGTATGCTTATCGCAAAAAGTGATCTCTGATGGAATTTTTACATTATATCATATTTTTCTTAGAACTACACATGTGATTTGATAATCCTCCCCAGAGATATGTAGGTAATCCTTCCCAGATTCAATCACACTCCCTTATCAGTCAATTCTATTTCATACATCAATAAAGTAATTTTATTTGTTTTGTTATCGATATTTGTCCTTTATTTTCTTTTTTGGTGATGCAAGGGAATACCCCACTTATTTGAAATAAGGCATAAACTTTGAAAAGTTCGCACTAATGCAAGTTTCAAAAATTCAAAGAATATTTCCAGAAGAGTCTCTCTTAGCTCATCTCGTCTTGAATGGTTAGCAACTTGGGATGCTTAAACCATAATAAGCGCGTCACGACTGGTGGGTTACCGGCATGGGCACATGATGTCCTAACCTGGAAGTCCAATGCACAATCAGGCATCCAGAAAGTCTATACAACTAGCAAAGTTGTGGGTTATAACTTTCAAACTCGAGTTCTACGTCATTTGAAGGAATAGTCGAAAGGACGTTCAGGAAATCATCCAAGGGTGGCTCTGAACTCCGATCCCGAGTACGACTACTTCTATTCTAGACCAACTTACTAAGCCAGATATATTATGTAACATCGTATGTTAACAGGTCTGAAAGGGGGCATCCAGACTAAATAATCCCCAAGAGGAATTTTATTCTGATGGAGCTCCAGTATGTGAAAATGCTTTGGCAACATTAGTCAAAGTAGTCAGACGCATGATAGGAGCATATTTATGCGACTTTGTTAGCTTATTTCTTGGCATTTAGTTAGTCAGTTTCTATTTATTATAGTAATTTAAGCTATTTTCGTATTTTTGTAGGTCCAATTGGTAAAAGTGACAATAAAAGGCAAAATGGAGCAATTTGGTGCAGTTTTGGACTTGGATTGGATAGCATGCATGGAGAGCATATGGGATGGACGTTTTTGGTGTTTAAATGATGCTAGAAATGTGCTACAATCTAGAGGAATTAAAATTGAGGCTTGGAAGACAAGGAATTAGACAAGAAAGGGAAACCTTATCCAACCTTATCTTTTCTAACCTTATCTAATCCTATCCTACCCTTATCTTACCTTACCTTACCTTATCTCCAGCTGCAAGGGGGAGTCCTTATCATATCTCAACATCTCTTATCTGATTCTAGGAGTCCTAAAATAATTCTAAGAAGCTAATCTTTCTCCTTCTAGGATTAGCCGTACCCTCTGCCCTATATATAGAACCTTGCCGAAACTTTCAAAAGGGAAGAAAAACAAGTGTGCCGCAGCTTTGGAGAAGAAGGGAGACTGTGCCGAATCTGCCATTGAAGTGCTAGAGTTTTTCAGAGTTCTTTCTATCCTTACTTAGTGTTAATGTTTATTTTAGATTGCCTTTTAGTTACGACGAACATGTGTAACTAAATTTCTTTTTAGCTAGAGGTGAATTCGAAGCCATGATCATATGTTTTATATGACTTGATTACATCCAGTTATTGTTTCATAAAACATGAATGTGATTTACTTATCTGTTTTATAGAGAACTTATTCTTGTATGTTTATTAAGGGTGCATACTTAGTTTGCATGCAGGGATTTGATGCTAGAATATAAGGGAATTTCACCTAATCACTATGAACTTTTATTTGCAAGTAGTAAAAGTCACTAGTCATGATTGTGTTAAGTAAATTCTTGGCAGGAGTATCATGCTTTTCATAGTTACGAATGCTTTGTCAATGCTTATGATTTTCACAGAACTTAATGATCTTTGAGATGTATCTCTATCATGCTTTTCATAGTTAGGGAACTTGAGAAGAATAATTTGGTTGTGTCGCTGAATCCAATCCAAGGAACTTAGGAAAGTCTGAGAGTTAATTTGTGCAGTTCACAATTAATTTGGGGCATTGTCATTCATGGTTTATAGGAAGAATAATTGGAAATCAATTTGTATGCATATGTTTCATGTGTGGAGAAGAATCCTCTAGCTTTGACCTATATTTCGTACCAAACTTAATTTGTTGCTGCAATTTACTTGTTTTAGTTAAAATTCGTCCAAAAACCCCCCTTAGTTCTTATTTTGTGTTAGTTTAGCCCAATTTTCAGTTTTTAAGTCTAATTTGGGTTGATTAGCATCCCTACTAATCCCAGCCTCGAACGATCCCTACTTGCTCATACTACAATCGTGTAAATTATAGGGTTTAATTTGTGTGCTAGTTTCTACCGCATCAAATTTTGGCGCCGTTGCCGGGGATTAGCAAAATTGCTAATCTTCCCCTTGTTTCTGTTCGTATTTTTTTTTATTTGATCTTGTGTTTCTGATTTTGTTTTGTGTTGTGTTGTTTTATTTGTTTTAGGTACTAGTTTATGACTCGAAGTTCTCAACCTGTTCGTGGGCATATATTGGAGTTTGACGAAGATTTTGAACAAACTTTGAGAAGGAAGAGGAAGCAACCGTAATTGATAGGAGCATATTTATGCGACTTAGTTAGCTTGTTTTCGTGCATTTATGTTGATTATTCGTATTTAATTTAGGATTTTAAGCTATTTTCGTGTGTTTGTAGGTCCCAAGGGGTATAGTATCAAGAAAGTGCATTTTGGAGCCTTTTGGAGCTGTTTTGGGCATGTTTTGGATAGCTTATGCTTGGAGCAATGTAGATGGACGAAATTGAAGGCCAAAGCATGCTAGGAATCAGCCAAAGAGAGGAAGAAAATTAATTCAAGTCAAAGAAGGAAAAGGAATCCAAGAAGAAGAATGGTTGACTAAGTCAAAGTTTCCTTACTTTGACCTTTGACTTTCCTAATCGTAATGTACAAAGGTTTCAACTACAAAGAGGAGTCCTAGACATATTGGAACACCTAAACCCCAATTTAAAGAGGAGTCGCACCTACCCTTCAGCCATACACCTTCCTTGCCGTGCAAGGAGTCACTTTCCTTTGCATTTTGGGACATTGCCGCACCTTCCTTGTGCACAATCCTTTCTTGCCGCACAAGTATCATCTTTCCCTTACCTTGCTGCACATGTTATCACATTCCTTTTTTGTTTAGGACCTAAAATAGCAAGGAAACACTTTTCCTTGCCTTAAAAGACCTTTCCCTTTTATTTTCTTCCCTTGCCGCATAGGACATTACCTTTCTCCTTTGTTTCCTTTCCAGCCGCACCTTATTGCCCAAATCCCTTAGGTTTTTCACTTTAATTCCTATTTCCCTTTAAGTTTTGGATTAAATATTGTTGCCTAAATTAAATTGGAGCCTTGTCCTATAAATTCCAACCCTTGCCGCACCATTCAGAATTCATTCACCAATTCACACAACCATACACACATTCAGCCATCTCTATACCCTTGCCGCACCAACCTTCCCATCTTTGACCCCAAAACACATCTCATACACCCCTCACCCTCTTGTGCCGCAGCAAAGGAAAAGAAAGAAGGCCTTGGATGTGTTTGCTCTTCAAGCTTTGGAACGTTGGAGAGTTTTAGGTGTAATTATTTCTTTGTTTTCAATGTTTAAGTTAAATTCCTTTTGTTTTGCTGTGAACATGAGTGGCTAGACCCTTTTTTGGCTAGGGATGATTTCAAAGCCATGATTATGGGTGCAATATGAATTGATAAATTTCAGTTACGAATTCTTGAGTCGTGAATGCAATTGGCTTAACTGTTTGATTGATAACTTATTTGTGTTTGTTGATTGAGGGTCGACACTTAATTAGCATGCATAAATCTGATGCTAGAGTATAAGGGAGTTTCACATAATCGTTACAAACTTATATTCATAAGTAGTGAAGGTCGCTAGTCACGATCGCGTTAAGTTCAATTCCTAGCATGAGTGACATGATGTCATAGTTGCAAGTGCTTTGTCAATGCTTATGATTTTCATTGAACGTAATGATCTTTGATTGTATCTTTATTATGATGTCATGTAGGGAACTTTTGAAGAATGCTTTGGGTTGTCGAATGATGTCATCCAATCCAATAACACAAGAAAAATCTGAGGGTTAACTAGTGATGTCACGGTTAATTTGGGGCATTGTCGTTCATAATTCAATGAAGGAGTAACTGGGAATCGATTCGTTTGCATACATGTCATGTGTGGAGAAAGAGCCTCTAGCTAGCCCATCATCCATCCAACTTCCCAAAAACGTTTTCAACTTGTTTTACTTTAAAATCTGTTTTGTTTTTAACTTGTTTGTTTTACTTTCAAATTCGTCCAATTTAAACCCCCCCCCCCCTTTACTTTCTTGTTTCAAATTGTTTTAAACTTATTTTGTTTGTGTTTTTAAGTGTTTTAAGTCAAGCCAAAACCATATTTTCGTCCAAAATTGTGTTTAGAGTCAGAAACTGCCTAGTTTGTGTTTTTAGGCAGTTTTGAGTGTTTTTAACCTATTTTGAGTCTTGTAAACTTGTTTTAAGCGTTTTGAACCTATCCAAACGTTTTTAAGTTTGTTTTTGAGTGTTTGAGTCAGTTTAAAGTCGATTGGCAATCCCTCCTAATCCCCGGCCTAGAACGATCCCTACTTGTATCTATACTACAATTCACAACAAGAGGGTTTAATTTGAGTGCTTAACTTATATCACATTAGTAATTCAATCCACCTAGTTCTAGTTCTGAATCTGAATTTGAGGAAAAGGAAGAGGAATAAGACATGGTTGTAGACAATCGAACAATCAAGGAACTTTCAGCCTCAGGATTGGACAATGCCATCCTTATTTGCATTCAATACCCTAGGGCAGCTCAAGGTAAAACTGATGAGTTTGAATTGAAGTCTAGTTTGCTCCATCACATTCCCAAGTACCATGGGCTGTCCATGGAAGATCCGAACAAGCATCTTAAGGAATTTGAAGTGGTGTGCTCGAGCATGACACCAATCAATGTGGATGGGAATATTCTGAAGATGAAAGCCTTTCCATTCTCTCTTTTGGAAAAAGGCTAAAGATTGGCTCTTTGAATTAGCACCTGGAACTGTCACTTCTTGGAAAGCATGAAGAAAACATTCTTAGAGAAATTCTTCCCAACTTCAAGAGTTATTCTTTTGAGGAAGAGAATTAGTGGAATTCAACAAGGCCAAGGAGAATCCTTTCCAGGGTATTATGAGCGTTTCAAGACTTTAGTTGCATCTTGTCCACAACATCAAATGAAGGAAGAGCTTTTAATTCAATATTTCTATGAGAGACTACTTCCAATTAAGAGACAAATGCTTGATGCTTCGGCAGGAGGTGCTTTGGTTGACAAAACACCAGTTGCTGCAAACATCTTAATAGCAAATTGAGCCTTGAATGCACAACAATATAAAGGAGTTGGACAAAGAGAACCTACACGGTAGAATCAAGTTAATGAGGTAAGTGCTAATTCAGAACTTCAATCTCAAATGGCTAATCTCTCTATTCTTCTATCATAGGTTGTTGAAGGATCTAAAGTGCAAAGTGCAGCTGCTTGTGGCATGTGCTCTATGCAAGGACACCCCACTGATCCATGTCCTCAATTAATACAGAATGGGGGATGGGAAAATGCCAATGCCATAGGTTATCAAGGCCAAAATCAACCAAGGAATGACCCGTTTTCCAACACTTACAATTCGGGCTGGAGAGATCATCCAAATATGAAGTGGAGGGAACCTCAACAAACTCAACAACAAGGCGGATATAGACAGCCACCTTATGGGCTCTATCAAAGGCCATTTGCACCACCACAGCCTCACCCACAATCTTCCCAACCAAATTCAGGTTCGTCAATGGATAATGATAAAATTCTTCAAGTACTAACTTCTTTGACGCATGGCTTACAAAATCAAGCCAAGGAGATGGGCGAATTGAAGAATTAAATGGGGCATATGGCAGAATTCATGGGACAATTTAGAGAACAAGGCAAACTTCCTAGTTCAACCGTTGTAAATCCAAAAAAAGGCTTAGAAACTGCTAAGGTTATCACTTTGAGAAGTGGTAAAGAGATTGGAACCAACCCAAAAATGTCCAAACAAAGCCAAAAAGAGGACGAAAAGCTGATGCTCGAAGAAGAAGAAGTGGACAAAGCCACGACAAGGGAAGAACAACCCTTGCCGCAGCCTTCTAAGGCCCCTATGCCATCCAATTATGGTAAGGTTGGTTCGAATTCAAGTCCTTCTAATCCTATTCCACCAAATGTGCCTTTCCCTCGCAGGTTTATGCAATCCAAGAAGGACGAGAATGAAAAAGACATTTTAGAAACCTTCAGGAAGGTACAAGTCAATATCCCACTCCTTGATGCAATAAAGCAAGTTCCAAAGTATGCTAAATTTTTTAAAGAGCTTTGTACAACAAGGAAATGGATCTCGAACAAGGAAGTGGTACAGGTAAGTGAGAATGTTTCTGCAGTTTTGCAAAGAAAACTGCCCCCTAATTGCAAAGATGTAGGTAGTTTCACAATCCCTTGTGTTATTGGTGATACCAAGTTTGAACATGCTATGTTAGATTTAGGTGCTTCCATTAATGTCATGCCTTACTCTATCTATGCATCTATGAATCTAGGAGAGCTTAAAAACGATGGTGTTATTATTTAATTAGGTGATCGTTCAAATGCATATTCGAAAGGAGTTTTGGAAGATGTTTTGGTGCAGGTTAACCATTTGATCTTTCCAGCGGATTTCTTCTATGTACTTGAGATGGAAGATTCGGCCCATTCTACACCATTGCTGATCCCACTTGGAAGACCTTTCATGAAAATAGCCCACACCAAGATACATGTGTTCAAGGGGACATTAACAATGGAATTTGATGGCGATGTCATTGACTTTAATATTTCTGAAGCTATAAGGTATCGTATTGATGACCATTCTTGTTTTTTTATTGATGTATTTGATTCTTTGGCGCAGGAATATCTCGAAGTCTTAAATAGGGATACCCTTGAAACAACCATTGTCGAAGGAATGAGACTCAAAACCAATATAACCGAGCCTAATCATGCAGAAATTGGCGAGATGGTGGCTGCCCTTAAGTCTTTGCCACAACATATTGGTAAGCCTCCAAACCCAATTCCAATTTTCGTTTCTACTAACAAGTTGTTACCTTTAGTGATTCAGGCACCTCTTCTTGAGCTTAAACCGTTAACGAATCATTTGAAGTATGTTTTCTTGGGAGACAAAGACACTCTGCCAGTCATAGTCTCTTTAACACTCACGACATTAGAGGAGGAGAAACTTGTTCGGGTGTTGAAAGAATACAAAACAGCCATTGGATGGACTTTGGCCGACATTAAGGGAATAAGTCCTACAACATGCATGCATCGCATACTTCTAGAGAAGGGGGCTAAACCAACTCGAGAGGCTCAACGTCGACTCAACCCTCTAATGATGGAAGTTGTGAAAAAGGAGATCATCAAGCTTCTTGATTATGGAGTTATTTATCCAATTTCAGATAGTCGTTGGGTTTCATCGGTTCAAGTTGTACCAAAGAAATCTGGAGTCACTGTGGTGAAAAATGAAGAGAACGAACTTGTTCCCACTCGTATCCAAACAGATTGGAGAGTTTGCATTGACTATAGGAAGCTCAACGCCACCACAAGGAAAGACCATTTTCCTCTACCATTCATTGATTAAATGCTTGAAAGGTTAGCTGGTCATTTATTTCATTGCTTTCTTTATGGTTATTCGGGATATAATCAGATTGTTATAGATCCAGATGATCAAGAAAAGACTACTTTTACTTGTCCATTTGGTACTTTTGCTTATCGTCGAATGCCATTTGGTTTATGTAATGCACCAGCCACTTTTCAAAGATGCATGGTAAGTATCTTTTCAGATTTTGTCGAGAAGATTATTGAAGTTTTCATGGATGATTTTAGTGTCTTTGGTGACTCTTTTGATGATTGGCTAACTAAACTCACTTTGATATTGAAATGCTGCATCGAAACTAACCTTGTTTTAAATTGGGAAAAATGTCACTTCATGGTCAAACAAGGCATAGTTTTAGGTCATATAGTTTCAGAAAAGTGCATTGAAGTTGATAAATCTAAAATAGATCTTGTACGCTACTTACCCTCTCCCACTTCGGTGAGAGAGGTTCGTTCTTTCCTTGGACATGCAGGATTCTATAGATGTTTTATCAAAGATTTCTCAAAGATTTAAACACCCTTGTGTCGACTTCTACAAAAGGATATGCCATTTGTGTTTGATGAAAAATGTGAAAAGGCATTCAATCACCTCAAGAAGATGCTCATTTCGGCACCTATCATTGTTCCATCAGATTGAAGTCTTCATTTTGAGCTTATGTGCAATGCTTTAGATAGTGCTTTAGGGGCTATTTTGGGACAAAGAAAGGACAAGCAGCCGCATGTCATCTACTACGCTTCTCGGACCTTGAATGATGCTCAACTGAACTACTCCACCACTAAAAAAGAACTCCTTTCTGTTGTGTTTGCTTTGGATAAGTTTCGTTCTTATTTACTTGGAACTAAAGTTATAATTTACTCTGACCATGCAGCTTTGAAGTACTTACTCACAAAGAAAGAAGCCAAGCCAAGGCTTATTCGCTGGATGGTTCTTCTCCAAGAGTTTGACGTGGAAATTCTAGACAAAAAAGAAAGTGAGAATGTAGTGGCTGACTACTTGAGTTGTTTGGTACATGACGAAGATCCATTACCTATTCTAGAGGCATTCCCAGATGAGCAGCTGTTGACCATTAAGGTAAGTGAACCATGGTATGCTGATATTATGAATTATATTGTGTCTAAACAAGTTCCAAACACCATAAACAGGCATCAACAAGATAAACTTAAAAAAAGATGCACGTTTTTATGTTTGGGATGACCCTTATTTGTGGAAATATTGCCCTAATCAAATTCTTCATAGGTGTGTGCATGATTCTGAATTCAATTCAATTTTAACTTTCTGTCACACTTATGCATGTGGAGGCCATTTTGGTACTTAAAGGACAACACTTAAAGTTTTAGAATGTGAATTTTATTGGCCTACTATATTTAAGGATGCTAGAGTCTTTTGCATGACCTGTGATCGTTGTCAAAGAACAGGGAATATAGGTTCAAGAGACCAAATGCCACAGACTCCTATATTTTCTGTTGAGATTTTTGATGTTTGGGGCATTGACTTCATGGGCCCTTTTCCTTCCTCTCATGGTTTCAATTGCATTTTACTTGCTGTAGATTATGTTTCGAAATGGGTGGAAGCAAAAGCCACCCGTACTAATGATTTCAAAGTGGTTGCAGATTTTGTCAAAACTAACATATTTGCCAGGTTTGGAATGCCGAGAGTACTTATAAGTGATAGGGGTTCCCATTTTTGTAATCGGACCATAGAGCCACTGCTTAAAAAGTATAATGTCACACATAAGGTTTCGACACCTTATCATCCTCAAACAAGTGGGCAAGCCGAAGTTTCTAACCGGAAAATCAAGCAAATCTTGGAGAAGACAGTGGGACCAACTCGAAATGATTGAAGCTTGCGTTTGAATGATGCATTGTGGTCATATCGTACAACCTACAAAACACCAATTGGAATGTCTCATTTTTGGCTCATTTATGGGAAACCATGTCATCTTCCGGTTGAGTTGGAATGCTGCGCACATTGTGTAGTCAAGGCTTTCAATATGAACATTGATGCGGCTGGTCTTCATAGGAAGTTACAATTGAATGAGCTTGAGGAAATTTGGAATGAAGCTTACGAAAACGCTCATATTTACAAGGAGAAAACAAAGGCAATTCATGATAAGATTATTCGTAGTAAGACATTTTTTGTAGGGCAGAAAGTGTTACTTTTCAACTCTTGCCTTCGATTGTTTCCAGGTAAGTTACGTTCTAAATGGATTGGTCCTTTTGTTGTTACTAATGTTTTTTCCTATGGTGACGTCCAAATTCAAAGTTTAAAGACAGGACACGAATTCAAAGTAAATGGACACCGTTTGAAGCCTTACTACGAGAATTTCGAGGAGCATGTCGTGGAGGATGTACCCCTCCATGCCGTTGGCCCTAGTGAAGCTTAAAAGGAGGTATCGTCCGGCTGGAAGATTTTAAAGCAAGCGTTTCTTGGGAGGCAACCCATGTATTCAAATAAAGAGACGACGGAATTTTCGGCTCCTACTACAACCAGATGTGCTCTCTTTTACCCTTCTCTTTATTGTTTTTACTTTGCCATGATTGTCTTGTTAGCTAGTTGTCTTTTATTGCTTTCTTGTTTAAGTTTATTTTTGTAACATTGAGGACAATGTTTGGTTTAAGTGTGGGGGGGGGGGGGTAAACAGATTGTTTTTCATGACTTAGCTTCTAATTTCACCACCTATCACTACTAATATTGTTATTCACTGTTTTAAAGTGTTATATTGTGTGTCATATAACAAAAATTTGAAAAAAATCGATTTTTTTTTGAAAAATACCAAAAAAGAGTCGTTTTTGTTTTTTTGTTTGCGTCTTAGGGTACCTTCCAACACAATGATGAGGATTTGGTTTTTAATTGCATGACTGTTAAAGAAAGTTACAAACATTGGTGGAAGTTTGATATGCTCTTTGGTTAATGCTTAGTTGTAGTTGTGATTTACGAATTCACATGTAATCACAAAGAAAAAAAAAAAAATCAGTTTTTGTAACATGCTTGAAGGAAGGAACTCAAACTAATGCTACAACCCTAAGAGATTTAAGCCTATTCTTTGTTTGGAGAGTTATTAATCTGTGATATTCTTGTTTTCTAAAGTCGTTGAATGATCTCATTATTTCTTTGCTTGGTTGCTACCTAGAATGCTTTTCATTTTAGTTCCAACTACTAGAACTCATGCCCGTATCATTCAAAGCATAAAATTGATTGCATAACAAATAACAAGATGAAGTTGTTTAGTTACCACCAGAGCCAAAAAGCCTTAGCCCTTGCATATGTATTGTAGGTTTAACCCCTTTGATCCTTATTTAACCTATTTATTTGTTAGCCTGCATTATCCCTACCTAGCTTAGTATAGGACTATCCATACCCTTGTTCTTAAAGAATAGTGAAGCATGACTTGTTGGGAATTCCATTTGATCTACGATATGCAGAAAAACAAGTGTGGGGGAAGGATATGTCCTTGTGAATCTGGAAGTAGTATGTTTTGTGTTTCAAAGAAAGAAAAGAAGAAAAAAATGAGAAAAAGAAAAAAGTTGTAAAGAAAAGAAAGTGAGAAAGAAGTGAGAATGAGCTCATAAGTGTTGGTTGTTGAAGAAGGGTCCAAAAATGTGAATCTGACCTTAAATGTTGTACGGAACTCCCCTTTGTGTTTAAAGTTAGGTGCTGCAATCAAAAGTTGAATTCTAAGTGTCGATTTCATTACTTTGCTTACTATCACTTTAAGAACCTTTGTTTATCTTTAACCTTTCTTTGTTAGCCAATACCTTAGCCCCATTACAACCCTTAGACTTCTATCTTGATTGTTATGTGTTTCAATATGTGGAGTTTGAAATTGGTACGAGCATATGGAATCCCTGGTTCTCGCTTCTAAGAAGTGGCATTCTGTTCATGAGATCATATACATGTTTGTATTAATAATTCCAAAAAGTGCCTTCTTTGTTATAACATATGTGAGTGCTAGTCTACATGTTTACATCAATCTTCTCACATATACTTAGTGTAGGGAGTGTAGTCAAAAAATCTGTGTGAAAATAGAGAGTATATCCGGTGAGGAATTGAGTGAATTCTCTAAGGCAGGTTACTACATTCAAAATGTTGTTTTAATTGATTAAATGCGAGCTAGTGAGTGGTTACTGCGATTAAGTATAAGCTCGAGGGTAAGGATGACTAAAATCTATGTGAGTAGTGATTTTTAGCATGTCATGTTTCATTAGAAATCCCTGAGAAAATTGTTGGAAGGTTTAGGTTGTGTTTTGTTTTCTTTGTTTTGCTCGGGGACTAGAAAAAGCTAAGTGTGGGGGAATTTGATAGGAGCATATTTATGCGACTTTGTTAGCTTATTTCTTGGCATTTAGTTCGTTAGTTTCTATTTATTATAGTAATTTAAGCTATTTTCGTATTTTTGTAGGTCCAATTGGTAAAAGTGACAGTAAAAGGCAAAATGGAGCAATTTGGTGCAATTTTGGACTAGGATTGGATAGCATGCGTGGAGAGCATATGGGATGGACATTTTTGGTGTTTAAATGATGCTAGAAATGTGCTACAATCTGGAGGAATTAAAATTGAGGCTTGGAAGACAAGGAATTAGACAAGAAATGGAAACCATATCCAACCTTACCTTATCCAACCTTATCTTATCTACCTTATCTAATCCTATCCTATCCTTATCTTACCTTACCTTATCTCTAGCTACAAGGGGGAGTCCTTATCATATCTCAACATCTCTTATCTGATTCTAGGAGTCCCAAAATAATTCTAAGAAGCTAATCTTTCTCCTCCTAGGATAAGCCGTGCCCCCTGCCCTATATATAGAACCTTGCCGCAGCTTTCAAAAGGGGAGAAAAACAAGTGTGCCACAACTTTGGAGAAGAAGGGAGACTGTGCCGAATCTGCCATTGAAGTGCTGGAGTTTTTCAGAGTTCTTTCTAACCTTGCTTAGTGTTAATGTTTATTTTAGATTGCTTTTTAGTTATGACGAACATGTGTAACTAAATTTCTTTTTAGCTAGAGGTGAATTCGAAGCCATGATCATATGTTTTAGATGACTTGATTACATCCAGTTATTGTTTCATAAAACATGAATGTGATTTACTTAAATGTTTTATAGAGAACCTATTCTTATATGTTTATTAAGGGTGGATACTTAGTTTGCATGCAGGGATTTGATGCTAGAATATAAGGGAATTTTACCTAATCGTTATGAACTTATATTTGCAAGTAGTAAAAGTCACTAGTCATGATTGTGTTAAGTAAATTCTGGGCAGGAGTATCATGCTTTTCATAGTTACGAATGCTTTGTCAATGCTTATGATTTTCACAGAACTTAATGATCTTTGAGATGTATCTCTATCATGCTTTTCATAGTTAGGGAACTTGTGAAGAATAATTTGGTTGTGTCGCTGAGTCCAATCCAATGAACTTAGGAAAATCTGAGAGTTAATTTGTGCAGTTCACAATTAATTTGGGGCATTGTCAATCATGGTTTATAGGAAGAATAACTGGAAATCAATTTGTATGCATATGTTTCATGTGTGGAGAAGAATCCTCTAACTAGCCTTTCACCAATATTTCGTAACAAACTTAATTTGTTGCTGCAATTTACTTGTTTTAGTTAAAATTCGTCCAAAACCCCCCCCCAGTTCTTATTTTGTGATAGTTTAGCCCAGTTTTCGGTTTTTAAGTCTAATTTGTGTTGATTAGCATCCCTACTAATTCCCGGCCTAGAATGATCCCTAGTTGCTCATACTACAATCATCTAAATTATAGGGTTTAATTTGTGTCTAGTTTCTACCGCATCAACGCACAGGGTTTGACAAAAGAATTACAAAGGTATTTCCGAACCCACATGCAGGCAACCAAGTTTCAAAGAACTTTCGCTTAAGATTCACTGGAGATGGGCATGCGATTCGAACTAAAAGGGACTTCTTTTTAGCATCACGTCATAAAAACGCTAAGACCCTTAAGGCAGGGGCAACAAAGTAAGCGAAATAAAAGTTGGAGGCATTCTAGACATTTTCAACTCCCTAAGCTCGGACAACATGAGTGTAAAGCAAAGGATTTTCCATGGGTTTGATGTTTTAACTCCTGGTTCCAAAGTAAGGTGGTACTCCAAACATCGTGATGGAAATCTTTATGAACTATAAACTTGGGAGGTGATGTTTTTTTGAATCAACATCTCCAAAAGTGCTTTTGAGCTCCATCTTGGGCCCACAAGTTTGTTCATGTTCAGCTCTGCCACTCATTTCACCAAAGTTGGTTTACTTCGGAGAAGTTGTCGCACAGAGGTACATTCTATGACACATAAGCGAAGGAAAGGAATCTCTCTAAAAGAAAAAGGCTCTTTTGGTACACTCTATTTGCAACAAAGTACACGACCCTCGCAAATAAATATTATTGCATGTAAAGTGTTTGTAGGAAACTTTTGCAACTCTACTTTAAGTAATGTCGTAAACAATGTTGCAACGTCAATGACATTTAATATACACCTTCCCCTGAAATTTATTTTAGTGCCCTGATTTCCTATTAGGCGCTTTACTTTCAAATGAAAAATTCCACCGTTTTCAATTTTTTTGATAAAGTACAGCTGCTTCTCAAATTCTCTCTCTCTCTTTCTCTCTCTCTCTCTCTCTTCAGAACTATATCTCTCCATCTTTCATTGCCTGATATTTTCCCGTTCTCTTAAACCCTATGACACACCTCGACCCCAATAAGACAAGTTACAAGACCGTGATGTGCTGGCCGACACTGAATTAACCATATGATACCCCATCAGGAGATGACATCATAAGACAACTTAATGACGAAGTTATAGCAAGATATTTATGTTGTGTAAGAATTTGAACCAAAAATGTTCATTTATAAATTCCAAAGTTGCTATAAGAAATCACTTATCTTCCTCTTTACTTGTGACACAAATTATCTCGGGTTTAATCCCGTTATTATCACATCACATCGGAGCAGCTAGAAGTTTCACACAACAGTAGATACAACAAAGTGCAATGTTGTGCATAATCAAAAGTACGATCATGCCATTATTATTACAACTAAGATAAAATTGCAGTAAAGGAACCATCACCCAAAGTCCAGAGGATGACAGCTTCACTGCCAAGCCTTTTCATCCCCACCAATGTTCTCGTTACTCTCATTACGTCCTGAAAGGGTCGATAAAACAAAACATAAGTAGACCAATTTTATCACAGTTATAAAATCATCATTAAACATAATAACCCCTGTTTTGAAAACATATATAGTAAAAACTATATAATATTATTTACTACCATAATAGTAAAATCTCATCCAACAATACAATAAAAAACAATCAAGACCAGTCAACAAATCATACCTCAATTTAATCAATGCCATGCTAGCATCTAATAACATACGTATAACAAGCAGGAAAATACTAGCATCAACTAGTTAATCTTAATACCAGAAACAATCGTCAACCTTAGCATCTACTAAGATAAATATCACCTGGAAATAATCTATGGCCAAAGATAGCTATACGAAAATATCACATGATGACCATGTGGTGAAAATAGACCACTGATGATCTAAAGATGTTGAAGTTCCTTTTGAGTGCAAATATAAGGATAATATAGTGACACAAGTAAAGGTGTTGAATCACAGGGACTGATAAACAACTTAGTAAAACCTTTGACTCTTACATATTAGCATCAATTAATGACTCCTATGATTTAAAATTGGGGGGGTTTAAGTAATTTTCGAAAAGAAATAAAGATAGAAAGAAAAGGGAAAAATTAGAACTATCTAAAAATAAACCTAAGACATGAAATAGGTTAGAAACATTTTTAGGACATAAATCTGACTTCAAATGAGCTAAGGCCTTCCCCTAAACATTCATGAATCAATGAGATGATCTTTTAACTTATCCATTTCAAATGCACAACTAATATATTCACATATCTAGCATGGCATATGATAGGAGCATATTTATGCAACTTTGTTATCTTATTTCTTTGCATTTACTTAGTTAATTTCCATTTATTTTGGTAATTTATGTTATTTTCGTTTTATTGTAGGTCCAGTTGGTAAAGATGACAATAAATAGCCAAATGGAGCAATTTGGAGCAGTTTTGGACTTGGATTGGATAGCATGTGTGGAGAGCATATGGGCTGGACGTTTTTTGGTGTTTAAAGGGTGTTAGACATGTGAATCTGGAGAAATTAAAGTTGAGGCTTGGAAGACAATGAATTTGTAACAACCCGTCCCGAGATTTATTGTACAAAAAGGGTATTTTTATATTTTCACTAAGTTTGGGGATACTTTTCCTTTTAAAAATGGTTTTTTTGGGTCTTAAATGGTGTGCCCAATGGGCCCACCCCCTTATTTGCTCCCCCAGTTCCCTTCCCATTTTCCACCATTTTCTGATATTTATCTCTCTCTTTCACCTCTCTTCCCTCTTCTCTCCCTCTCGAGCTCATCTCTCTTTCTCTGCACTCTCTTACCTCTCTCACTCTTTCTTGCCATGACCACACACACACACACCCATGCCACACCCCATCAACGACGACAGTATCACCATCACCACCACGTTAGCTCTCTCTCTCTCTCTTTTCGTCTCTATGGAGCATAGAGAAAGTCCAGCGGGTTCCTTGTCCTTCCGTTTTGGGTAAGCCTCAAGATACTCCAAATGCTTCTCTTTTCATCCCTATAGTTCTGTTCTAACCCCGTGGTTGTGTTTTGGATGTCAAACCACGAAGAAACACGGCGGGGAGACTTCCCCGAATTTTTGACGAGAAACCGATGGCTTTCGAGCCAATTTTTGGCCAAACCACTGCAAGTTGGCCAGCGTGCAAGGTATCAATTTCTTCGTCTCGCTGAGTACTACAACTTTCCTTTTTGTTTCACCCAATTTCGTTGAGTATTGAAGAAGTTACATCCATTTGAATCTTACCTAGTTTCCGGCGACCTCTGCGGTTTTCGAGGCATTTCCGGCCAAACCACAGCGAGTTAGACATCGTGTGAGATACCATTCTCTTCGTTTCTTTGAGAACTACGATTTTTGTTTTTGAATCACTCGATTTCGTTGACTAACAAGGAAGTTATGAACGTTTAAAGTTTGGGTAATTTTCCGGCCGAATTTTCGGCCTTATCCTTCCTTTGGGTCCGGCGACCCACAATTGGAACTCGGGCTGAGCCCTTTCGAACCAGGCCTTGGGGCCGTTGAGCCTAAGCCCAAAACCTTAGGACAGCCCAATCTTTTTATTTTGTTATTTATTTTATTTGTTTATTTTCTGTTAGAAACCCAAAGGCCCTTGGGCCATTAAGTTAGGGCCTTAGGCCAGTGAACCCCTAAAGCTCTTGACCCAATTATTCAAAACCCATCAGAACCCCTTTTTAATTTAGGCCTTTGGGCCTTGGAACCCTTTTATTTATTTATGTATTTTATTTGTTTGAAACTAAACCCTTAACCCAATCCCTTAACCTATTAGCCCAAAACCTTTTTAAATTAGAAGACCCTTAACCCTAGATCTAGTCCAACCCAAACCCTTTATGTGGAATATTCTATTAGGGAATATTCCATTAAAGAATATTCCGTTAGGGAATATTCTTTGAAATATTCTATTGACTTTACGAAATTTATCCGGGACCCTTCTTAGGGTAATTCGACGTCCTGAATCCGTTTCCGACGTCCTTTTTCCCAAATTAAATCATTTGAGTAGAGTTTGACCAAATGTACCCTTTATATGCTTAGGGGCAAATATTGTGACGTTTCCGTTTTCGCCAGTTGCATGGCTCTTCGACGGCTAAGTACTGTGAGTGGACCCATTATAAAATTGCATGATTTAATTATAGAATTGCATATATTAATAGCATGCCTTACAAATTTATGACTTAGAAAACGTTTTACAGGAAACATGATTATTTGAATATGTTCTTGGATATTATATATTGAGAATTGATTATTAGCCTATACTGAGCCTATTTTTAAATATCGTATTTTCTATATAAAAACCACATTCTGGTAGGATATCTGATGGATGACGATAGAATACTAGAATGTGTTTTCGAACACCTCTTCATAGTAAAGATGATGGATGACCTTATATTATGAAGTTGAGTTTTAGAAATGTAATATGTTTTGTGCGTACCTAGTAGACACTATGCTGCCTGGGGCGAGGATATGGTGTTGTTAGTTAGGACGGGAGAAATAATCCCTAGCTACGGGCTGAGGGACATGGAGCAGGCATTGGGCCGGGAGTAAATAATCTCTGGCTACGGGCGAAGACACCACGGAGGAGACATTGGGCCGGGAGTTATTATTATTCAGTGATCTCACTAGTAGCACACTATATACATATTTATGAGATGAATTGTGATATGCTTCCTGAGATGATTTATGAGAATGATTTATGGAAAGATTTATGTGATGATTTTATGAATTGTTTAGGGCATGCTAGAGTTTTCTAAAAAGATTATCACTTATTATTCTAGTAGTTTTCATTATATTAAACTTTGGGGGTTAGTATGTTCATAACTGTTTTCATATTATGTATATATATAAACTTGGTCCACTCACCCTTGTTTTGAGCCCCCTTCAGGGCATAGAATCGAGGTATGCAATTCCGGAGTCCAGACACTTTCGCATCGGCATATTCGAGTTCTCTCGGTGTAGGACTCATTCTTTTATTCATTTAACTTTATATTGTTTTCTTTTAGTATTCTAGGTTAGTTGTATGCTCTGAACACGTTCCTTAAATGCATATTCATTATTCTTTTATATTTATAAGTCTTATTTATTCCTTATTCTCAGCATTTTCACTTAATAAATGGCTTTCATCACCCTCGGGTGTCGGCCAGCACGTGCCTATCCTGGTATTCAGGGACTATCGGGGTCGGGGCGTGTCAGATTGGTATCAGAGCATGGTTTTGTTCAGAGCATACTTAGGATTCTCTTCAATTCTCGTAATGTATCTGTCATGACGTCATTTGGATGTGACGATTTCTGGACCTGGTGCCATTCGGCGCAGTTGTGCAAACCTTTTCCTGTTTGAATTGTCACCTTCTGGTTGAAATACAAGAATTCATGTCGGGATTGTGCCTCAACGGTGACATGTTTAACTTGTGGGACGACTTTCCACATCAGACTGATATTTTACCATGTGCATTCCCTGGGGATGGTGAGCAGAGTCGGTGTTACTTGGAAGCGACGTGTTTTAGAAATCTCAGTTAAGGAAGTCTGATCCAGGCCAGCGGTAGATCTGAACTGGCAATGCCACTCTGCAACATGCGTTCCCTAGGAATTGAGGGCGGAGTCGGCTCTACATCAAAATCTTGGGAAACGGAAAATTTTGGCGGTACGAGTTGGTTAAGACCAGCTGGAGTTCTAAAACGGTGATATCACTCTACGACATGCGTTCCCCAGAAATGGTGAGCAGAGCCATGTCTTAGTGGTAATTACTCGAAACTTTCGAAGTGCATGTTGGAAAGAGCGAGTAAGTGTTGGTTGTTTTGACGATTAGTAAGTGGTAATTGGTGGGATCGAATCAGTGTTCTCGGACTCATTACCACTGAAGGAAGTTCGTGTGGATCTTTAGAATAATTCTCGGCGATTGTTCTATTGATAACTTTCTTGCTTATTCCAACGACGAAGTCAAGTTCCTTAACGTTTGACCGTAAGCTTTATACCAAATTCTTCGAGTGTTGACTTCGTTTTCATTAATTGCTTTTCTTGGGAAACGCCTCTGTAGCAGACGCTATTCTCATCAATTTCCAAACGGAGTTACGGTTCTTGTTGTTGTTGTAGTTGGACTCAGATGATGAAGATCCAGTCTTGTTTGGATAAACAGACTCCTTGAATTTCACCTGGGTCTAGTACTTGGTGGTGAACCCTAGCACCTTGAACACGTACTTTTCGGTAGAGGTGAATTTAGCCTTTTGCTTGTAGCCCAACTGATCAGTGCTCTTGTCCATTAACTGTTCAGCCTTCTAATTTTTCGGTGTAATGACTTGAGATTCCACTATATTCATCTTTGTACGAAGATCGAGCATTACTCTTAACTTTTCTAGACTCGTTAAGCTTTGGTTTGCTCAAGAGCATCACTTTAAGGTAGCCAATCGTGTCATTGCATGCATACGCAGGCTGCTTTGTATCTTTCTTCTTTGTCATTCGGTTAATTCAGAGGTTCTATGTTTAATTTCTGAACTTTGAAATAGCTATCACAAAGTTGTGAATCTCAAAATGTTTTTGGCCTCGTCAAATTTTATTATCAGTTCTTAACTATTCTTGAGCTTAGACCTATTTCTTTTTGGCTAAGGAACCAATTGACTGTGATGATTAACCAAATAATCATAAACAGTGACTTCTATTTCTGCATCTTCACCTTCATTCGCTTGTTTATTTCTCATTGTAAACTGGATCATGCCGGAACAATACACCGAGGGTAAAAAAAAAAAAACGTTTGTTCTCGGCATGGTTTCTGGTTCAAATCCCGATATCTTGTACTCTAGTTTTGGTGGACTTGTTTTGACCCTCAAATTCTTGAGTATTCTTTTAGCCTTCTCGACATGGTTTCTCCCTCAATCAGTGAGGAATTCACGATCGATCTATTCAGAGGAAGTGTGCACCTAATTCTTATCGTTTTGGATAGGAACGTTAGGAACATAATCCTTTCACCAGCCTACTAGGCTTACCAGATAGAGTTCCATGTAGGTGTGAGGTTTGAGCCGTCTCGTGGTAAGGATTGGTTGAAGGTTTTAGTACAAAAAGTCAGCGGATAGTATCACCATCTCGTTGCAATTCATAAGCATCACATCGTTTCTTTTCCAACGTTTTGTATCTGTCTCAACGCATCTTTTCACTGCTTCACTCCATGACTCTTTTGTTTGTACGTGGTTGTTGAAACACTTCAAGCATATCTGTTTGGTGCACTCCGACATGGCACCACAGCGCGGTCGAGGTGAGAAGCGGATAGATTTATGTGATGATTTTATGAATTGTTTAGGGCATGCTAGATTTTTCTAAAAAGCTTATCACTTATTATTCTAGTAGTTTTCATTATATTAAACTTTAGGGGTTAGTATGTTCATAACTATTTTCGTATTATGCATATATATAAACTTGGTCCACTCACCCTTGTTTTGCGGCCCCTTCAGGGCACAGAATCGAGGCGTACAATTCTGGCGTCCAGACACTTCCGCATCGGCATATTCGAGTTCTTTCGGTGTATGACCCATTGTTTTATTCATTTAACTTTATATTGTTTTCTTTTAGTATTCTAGGCTAGTTGTATGCTCTGAACACGTTCCTTAAATGCATATTCATTATTCTTTTATATTTATAAGTCTCATTTATTCCTTATTCTCAGCATTTGCACTCAATAAACAACTTTCATCACCCTCAGGTGTCTGCCAGCACGTGCCTATCCTGGTATTCGGGGAATATCGGGGTCGTGGCGTGTCAGAATTACACAAGAAAAGGGAATCCTAGTTTGAGGGGAATGTTATCTTATCCAACCTTATCTTATCTTATCTTATCTTATCTTATCTTATCTTATCTTATCTTATCTCCAGCTGCAAGGAGGAATCCTTATCACATTCCAACACTTTCTACCTGATTTGAGGAGTCCTAAAATAATTCAAATAAATCCTTTTCGTCCTAGGATTCAGCTGTGCCTTTACCCTATATATACACATTATTGCCACAAATAAGACAGAGGAGTGTGCCGCGCCTACCATTCATCCATTGAAGTTGCTGGAGTTTTCTGAGTTCTTTCTATCTTTGTTTTAAGTTTCAATGTTTATTTTAGATTGCTTTTTAGTTATGATGAACATGTATAGCTAAGTTTCTTTTTAGCTAGAGGAGAATTCGAAGCCACGATCATATGTTTTATATAAATTGATTACATCCAGTTATTGTTTCATAAAACATGAATGCGATTTACTTATCTGCTTTATAGAGAACTTATTCTTGTATGTTTATTAAGGGTGCAAACTTAGTTTGCATGCAGGGATTTGATGCTACAATATAAGGGAATTTCACCTAATCATTATGAACTTATATTTGTAAGTAGTAAAAGTGATAGAAGCATATTTATGCAACTTAGTTAGCTTGTTTCTTGACATTTATGTAGTTAGTTCTTAGTTAATTTCGTATTTTAAGCTATTTTTGTGTGTTTGTGGGTCCAAAGGGTTAAAGAGGCAAGAAAGTGCATTTTGGTGCCTTTTGGAGCAATTTTAGGCATGGAATGGATAACACATGCTTGGAACAAAGTAGATGGACGAAATTGAAGACCAAAGCAAGCTAGGAATGTGCCAAAGAGAGGAAGAAAATAAATTCAAGTCAATGGAGGACAAGGAATCCAGCAAGAAGAAGGAATGACTAGTCAAACTTACCTTATTTTGTCCTTACCTTTCCTAATCCTAATTTACCAAGGTTCCAGTTGCAAAGGGGAGTCCTAAATAATTTAGGACACTTAAATATAGGTTCTAGAAGACCTAATCCCAGCCACAAAAGGATGCCGCACCTCACATTCCTCTTTCCCTTCCTTGCCGCGCAAGTATCCTCATTTCCCCTTCTCCCAAACCTGCCGCACCATGTTTCCCTTTCCCTTTGGGAATTTGACTTTACATTGCCTTTTCCTTGTGGATTTGGAGATAAAATCTGTCCCAAAATAAATGTAGGTCGTGCCCCTTCCTTCCCCTATAAAAAACACCCCTTGCCGCACCATTCTACACCACCCACCATTCCATCCTTCACCACAACTCACCTACATCCATCCACCAACCCAATTCACATCCCTGACCTCAATACACATCTCATCCATCACTCACCCTCTTGTGCCCGCATCAAAGGAGAAGAAGGAGAAGCCTTGGACGTGTTGCCATTCAAGACGTTGGACTGTTGGAGCGTTTCTAGGTGTAATCCATCCTTTGTTTTCAATGTTTAATTTATTTTCTCTTTGTTTTGCTGTGAACATGAGAGGCTAAACTTGTTTTAGCTAGAGGAGACTTTGAAACCATGATTATATATGTAATTTGAGTTGGTTAATTCCAGTTATAATTTCTTGAATCGTGAATGCAATTTACTTAACTGTTTGATTCAGAACTTATTCTTGTATGTGGGTTAAGGGTGCACACTTAGTTTGCATGCATGAATTTGATGCTAGAATATAAGGGAGTTTCACATAATCGTTACAAACTTATATTCTTGGCATGAGTATCATGATGTCATAGTTACGAATGCCTTGTCAATGCTTATGATTTTCACAGAGCTTAATGATCTTTGCTTGTATCTCTATTATGTAGTTCATGTAGGGAACTTGGGAAGAATAATTTGGTTGCCGATGCGTTGTCCGTCCAATTCAATGACTTAAGGAAAATCTGAGGGTTAATTAGTGATGACACTGTTAATCTGGGGCATTGTTATTCATGGTTCAATGAAAGAGTAACTGGAAATCGATTCATGTACATATATGTCATGTATGGAGAAAGACCCTCTAGCTAGCCCATCACCCATTCATTCATCAATTTCGTTTAAAGTTGTTTTAAGTTTAAAATCTGTTTTGTTTTACTTAAATTCGTCCAAAACCAATCCCCCTTTACTTTGTTAAGTCAATTAGGTTAGAATCTGTTTTAAAGTGTGTCTTTAAGTGTTTTGAGTCATAGTTGAATCTAAATTCGTCCAAATAACTTCTTAGTGTCCAGTTTATGTCAATTTGATTGTTTTGTGCTGTTTTGAGTCTAGTAAAGTATTTTTAAGTTTAGTTTTGTGTTTTTGAGTCAGTTTTGAGTAGATTAGCAATCCCTCCTAATCCCCGGCCTAGAACGATCCCTACTTATCCATACTACAATTGTCAACAAGAGGGTTTAATTTGTGTGCTTAATTTATAACACATAAAAAAGTCACTAGTCATGATTGAGTTAACTAAATTCTTGGTATGAGTATCATGCTTTTCATATTTACGAATGCTTTGTCAATGCTTATGATTTTCACAGAACTTATGATCTTTGAGATGTATCTCTATCATGCTTTCCATAGTTAGGAACTTGAGAAGAATAATTCTGTTGCGTCGCTGAGTCCAATTCAATGAACTTAGGAAAATCTTAGAGTTAATTAGTGCTTTTCACAATTAATTTGGGGCATTGTCATGCATGGTTTCTAGGAAGAATAACTGGAAATCGATTTGTATGCATATGATTCATGTGTGGAGAAGAATCCTTTAGCTATCCCTTCATCCATATTTCATTCACAACTTAATTTACTTGCTACCATTTAATTTTGTTTTAGTTAAAATCGTCCAAAATCCCCCCAGTCATTGTTTTGTTGTTAGTTTACTTAGTTTTCAGTTTTATAAGTTTAATTTGTGTTGATTAGCATCCCTTCTAATCCCCGGAATAGAACGATCCATACTTACTCATACTACGATTGCATAATTTATAGGGTTTAATTTGTGTGTTAGTTTCTACCACAACAACATATAACTAGATTGTATGAATCCTCACTTTCTTTGCAGGTTAGATGCATGGCATATACATCAAACTTATATTTGTAGGTGCAACCTAGCATGACATATACTCAAATTTAGCACCTAGAAACTCACTAAGAACGAAGAGGATTATGAACATCACATGAACCCTAGAACATGGCATTTATCCTAGATTTTCATGGAATCAGCTTACATGATTAGTTTTGAACCTAACCACATGTCACTAAGGAATGAAAGAAGATATGGCAGTCATCCTTATCATTCTCAACAAAAAGCAAACATAAACAAGGTAGCTAAGCTTGAAAATATGTGCTTGAAACAATTGAAGACAGAAAACTGATTCTAGCTTGCAAATGAAATTGATAAACTAAAATTGCATCATAACATTAATTCAATCATGTATAGGGCTTCAAAGCAGCCCTAAGTATCCATAACCTAAATTAAAAACATAACAAAATACATAAAAACAAAATACATAAAAAGTTAGGAAAGCTAGAACCTAGAAACGGCTCAAGGTGGAGGGCTCCTCCACCTCTTTGATGTTGTGTATCTCCTCCTTGTTCTTCTTCTTTAGATTCTGTGTATTTTTCTCCTATTAAAAGGTTTAGGAGTTTTCTAACATCTGACACATTTACATCCTTATATTGACTCTCATTTATAGCTCATTACAATCAGCTTTTAGTATAAGAGTAACTGAAAACTAGCTGTTATCCGAATTTGTAACTGAACAGCTCCTCTTTATTTTGTCATAATTTCTTGTCGAAACCTCTGAATCACAAGCTGTAAAGACCATGAGAAAGAAGACTTCCAGGGCTTTCCAACCATATATGGCCCATTTTCTAATTCCTTTTGAGCACTTCGGGGCAAAGCTCACAAGTTGGCTATTCTGCATGGGCCTTTTTTGGCGGATCTTGGGCCACTTGTGGGCTATGGTCTGGTCTTGGGTTCGGCTTCAAACTATCCATTCTAGGCTCTTAAAATATTCAAAATAAGATGATTTCTTCAAGCCCTTACTTTCATCCTGAAATACAATACAAACAACAAAATACCTTGTGATGCATAGAGATTTTAAGTCAAGAACCTAAGTAAAAGAAGGCCTAAAAGTATAACTTTATGCACTCAACAAAAGATATTATCAATATCTTCACCAGTCTCGTCAGAGACTAACATATTAATATGCATCTGCATATATAACGTAAAAATGTTTTGGTTTTCGAAGGGGTCCACTCACAGGTAAGCAGAATGTCACTCGTAATTAAGCCTCTTGCATGTATCCGTTTGATTCTCTAATAATCCTGTGATAGTCAACATAAGCTAAGTTAAGCTTAAAACATCATTTCATGGAACATTGCCCAAAACTACCTTTCAGGTGTTAAATTTGCATAAACAGAAGGCACCACGTAATTTAGAACACCGAAAAACCTAGGGTTAGGTCTTGGATCTGTCACGCGCCATCGCTCACTGCTATGCTCTGGCCACGTGCCACTAGGCGTCGTGGTTCGGCAAGTAGACGTCACACTCACCGTCGCCAGAGCCAGACGCTGGTGCGACAATGATTTAAAATCAATTAATGGAATGCATCTTTTCCGTCACGTGATTTCGTTAAAGTTAAAGGAGTGGGTTCTGCCACACGTCAAAACTAACAGCGACTGTCGTTGACTGTCATCGAAATCTGGAGAAAACTCCAGAAAACAAATTTAGGGCTTCCGAGCTCGATTTTCATGCATTTTAACGTGAAAACACCAATTAATGTCTCAAAAAAGCTTTAGAGGTATACCCAAACTCGGTTTAGGTGGATGAGAGGTCGAATTCACCTCGGATTCGAAGAGTTGAGCTCGGGGGAGATTTCCAGATTCTGGAAATAGGAAGAACATGATGCTTGCAGGTCAAACTCGATGATCCTCAACCAAAATCCACATGCAACAAGGTCATTAATTACCTAGGTTTGATTTCAAAGGGGTCTATGCAACCACAGCCACAAACTCGCCAAAGTTCATCCGTTCACACTCACCTGAACTGGAAAATAGAGATTGAGGTGCATGTAGGGGTTAGGGCTCGAATAAGTGGTTCAAAACCTCATCCTAGTTATCATAGAGACAAAAAGGAGGAGATTAGGCGCACTAAGACACCCACCAACTTCGAACTCGACGACATTTCACCGGAGTTTGTCGTCGGAGTTGGCTTCCTAGCATAGAGAAGAGCTGAGGTCAAAACCCTCGAGTTTTGCCATAAAACCAACATCACAAATCATAGAACAACATGCATAACCCAGAAATTTGAAGAAGGAACACAAGGCTCACCTGGGTTTGAGTTTTAGAGCTTTAGCTCTTGGCTTTAATGGTAGAGCATCCCACAGTGCTCTAATGGCCATGAAGAGGAGAGATTGCTGGCGACATCGAAACTTCTCAAGGAATTGACCGAGGAGGAAGACAAAAGTTGTACAGATTTGGATTTCATCAGCACGATCATGAGCATTTTGGTGCTCTACAGCTATCAATTCTTGGTATTTCTTCTTAAATTTAATCATGGTTGAATTTTTTATTTTGTGAGTTTTATTCGAAATTGTGTATAATGTATGAGGCACTTAACTAGTTTAATTTTCGTTATGCTGCTATTGATCATCTTCTAACCACTAGCATCGATCTGTACATCATCCTTATCCATGTCAAGCACTTAAACAATCGTAGGTATCCTCTATTTTCTCTGCTTCATGGTGAATCGGGTGATAATGATGGACATAGCATTTTCATCCCGTACTGTGCATATTGCACTCGTAAAGGGGTTTGTACCTACATCATTTTCACCACAGATGTAGTCTACAATGCATTACGCATAATATCGCATACAGAGTCTAATACAGTTTGATTTGTTTTTTAATTTTAGGCACACGTGAAAAAGGTCACCCTTGATGATAGGGTTGCTAAAGCACTGTTGGAATATATCAATTGCAGCTACCTCAATAGTATTGTAGTTGGTGCATCAACAAGGAATGCTCTTACAAGGTTTAAATCTCTCTCTCTCGCTTTCTCTCTCTCTCTCTCTCTCGCTCTCTCTCGCTCTCTAAGCTAAATTATGATGCTGTGGTTCTTCACAGGAAATTCAAAATTGGGAAAGATGTGTCCAGTAGCCTTGTAAATTTGCACTGAAATTCTGTTCAGTCTACGTGATTCAGCCCGCGATATCGACAACTCAATGTTGTCATGATAAGCAAGTAACAAATTCACGAGGGTGCAATATTACCATCATTCCTCCCATTGGGAAATACACAAACAACGTCTAGTCAAGCTTCTACCATGCTCATGCACTACCCCCCCCCCCCTTGGGTAACAACAACAACAAAACAACATTTCTACAATGTGAACTCTCACAATTGAACACTTATTCGTAAAACTCCTCTATCAAACAAGTGCTAAGAAAAGAATCTCCATACCACGTCTCAAACGTGCCACAACCAAGACCAAAAATTGTAACCGTAGTTACAAGCAATTCTAACATAAATAAGTGTCTAATACGATCGTGCTACAACTATAGGGCAAATAAATGTAACACACCATGAAGGTCCAGGTTAATCGTTCAATCTAACAGTTAATCTGAGGGTGAAATGTAATTGTTAACAAAACTTACTACATGTGGCCTTCAAGAAGACTTCTCCAAAACTCTGTAGTAAAACTCGCATCACGATGAGATACAATAGTGACATATCTGCATGTAGTCGAGCTAACGTAGTTCGCAACGCCTTAGCAAGCAAATTCATAGTGAATTTCTCTCAAACTTAGTGAAAAGTAACTACGTCGAAAAAGCTAGAAAAATACTCAAGAATTTGATGATCAAAGCAAGAATTTGATGATCAAAGCAAGTCCATCAATCTAGAGTACAAGATAACTAGATTAAATGTATAACATCAACTACAACATTAGCTTCCGGGATATTCAATCACCATGGTAAAGATTCGTTTCACCGAGTATTTGTTGAGTGATGGAGTAATTAATGGTCACAACTGCACCTCCAATGTCAACGGTTTTTCTAGACAGTGCATCCGCTTCAATGCAATACAGAGTGCAAAAGGGTATACACATCTTTTATTGTTGTAGCAGTAAATACGTTTGCACAACCAGGGTAATACACAATAGTGCAATCTTAAACTTTGATCTAGTCCTTCCATCATCGATGTCAGAAATTTAGCTCTTTCCCAGCGAAGATGTATTCAAGAAATTTTGAGGTTGCTGAAGATTTTGAACTCGTTTCTCCACAAAGATGTGTCATCTTGCTTTCAAATAAAGATGATGACTGTTGACTCTAGGTTATGAATAAGATGGTTCGGTTTGAACGATTCTAACCATTGGAAAATAAAAGCACTACTCTATCATGCTACCTTTGCACAGCTGAAACATCCGAATAATACGTCATCCTGGATTTCAAAATGATCAGGGTCATCAAAAGGTGTAAAACAAGAGTAAGGTGAGACAACATTTCAGCTGTCGAAAACTTTAATCATTTCCAACAACTCAAACTAATTTAACTTTCCTCAGTCGTAAGTGAAGAAAACACTGTAGCTGAAAGGTTCGCCAACAATTTGTCGATAAATCGACAAGATCAAGGATATCTTAGATTCGTAATACTTTGCGAGAATTTCAACCTGCTTCAGTTAAACCCTTTTTTGGAAAAAAAAGAAGAAGGAAGAATGTCGTTTACCGAGATCACGTCTTCTAAGAAAGTACCAGCTTAACAATGATTACTCGAGGAAATGGCATAAGGCTAAGTGTCGGCATTATAAACACTCCACTGAAATTGAGGTGAGAGTCATTGGTAAGATTACTCTGAATTTCATCAGGCTACAACAGAACTCTCAGTTTCCAAAAGTTGATCAGAGAAACCAACAACTCAAAGTAGGACTAACAGTTTTAGTCGTCAACCGACTGAGTTGTTGAAGTCTAGGTACGACTCTAAGGTTCAGTCGTTCACCTTCGCGAATAGGTTCGAGATTCCCAAGATAAAGTGTTTAGTCCTTGGTTGGGTAAATTCCTAATTGGCAAACTTTGTAACCGAGTTTCTCAATGATGTCAGAAACGTTCAATATGAAGCAAGGAAAATTGGTATTAATACTAGGAAGTGGTTCGATGATATACTTCACTTCACAATTTGGTGATATCCCAGGTAAAATTTTGGAATAGGACGCCAAAGGTATATGTCCTCGAAACGTACTATACTACTAACCAACTCTATGACATGAACGAAAGGTCTTCATAGTTTTCTCGAAACTCAAATCACTCTAATAGCGAGATATTATCTCGTACCTCGATTCTACTATCTAAGTGTGGAAGTGATCGAGAGATGGCTAGTCGAAGAGTTTTTCTTTACCTAGGTAGGTGATAAGGTAAAAACAACCATGAGTTTACTGTCCTAATACAAACCTTGTTCCTAAGCTTCCACGATTCTAGTTTATTCGGCTTAGGTAGCCACTGTAAATCAATTTGTCAGTAGCGCCGCTAATTAACGCGCTTCAGATATTTTAATATTGTTCGTTACCCTAAAACTGTGAACCGACATATTAGCATAAAGGTATCACTCCCAGATACTAGCACCTGTGTCCGGTATCAGAAATTATACCACCGAATGCTGGTCAACGGTCTCTGGATATCTGACAGCATTGCTAATTACTGGTTAGAGCCCGTTCGGGTTATTGGGACGGAACTGATCAAGCGAAGTAGTCCATTGATCCTAGGAGGATTTGATTACTGCTTTTAGGGTTTTTGTTACTCCCGGGGTATGAAAAATCACACTTGCAAGCCTATACTTACCCAATTGATGAGTACAACAAAGGAAGGAAAATCTGGGAATTAGCGTTTGTTAAAAAAATTCCAAGGCTGGAAAAAGAACTTGCTAAAAATCTAATTTGAAAATGGACTTAAACAGAAGTCTATCTCCCTTCTGAAGATTCAAAATGATCACCAATACGTTCGATGATATTAGTGCTACAAGGAACCAAAAAGTAATTGTCCCCTAGATGATCTTCGGTCAGTTGTTACCACTTTAGCACCAGGTTAACGCCTCAGACATTTCTAAAATCTTGACAAAGTAACCCTCGCAGAGATTCTAAGATAGGGTAAACTAATAGGTGCAATCAAAGAAACAAAACCATTTCTAGTTTCCTAACTCAAAGGGTTGGTAAAAACTGTGGGAGAAAAACGATGTGATTAATCGATAAATCCTTGGTGATACTCAACTCTTGATACCTTAGCCCGGCTACAGGGCTAGCAACTTGTTCCCCAAAACAGAAATTCCTTGGTAGGAAGATTCGTCGATTAAAGTCTAAGGGCGATTTCCCAAAAGTTTTTCTAAAATGATGATAAGTCGTCTAAAGTACCCAAACTTAAGGGAAAGTTAACATGTTTTTCGTGCTCAACGAGGTGTTAAGGGTCGGAAATTGGGTTCAAGAAAAAGAATGCTTACATCACGCGTGTGATGAATGCAATATTTCCCAAACTAATGCTCTGATACCAAACTGACACACCCCGACCCGGAAAGTCCACTTGGACTCTGAATCGAGTTGTGTTGGCCGACACCTGGAGGGTGATGAAGCCAAAAAGTGTAGTGTAGTGGAAAAAGAATGTGAATAAATTTAAACCTAAAAGTGCCTAAACAAAAGAGTGCGCGGGCGAGCGGGATTGCACCCATTTCACACGTGATGGTAGAGCATAAGAACAGTACAGTAATTAGGGTGAGGGTTATACCACTAAAGATAACCATTTCCTGAGATTTTCCAGAACCCTCGTTTACACGTAAGCACAACTACTAAACGTGGAAGGGCGAAAAAAACAAAGTTGAGTGGGTCAGCAAAACAACACTTGTCAGAAAGCCTTTATTTTCGAACATAGTAACCCCTCGCCTTAAAACAAGCATAGTTTCCTTAAAATCATACTACGTATAAGTATGAAGATTTAAAGTATGCCAACAATATATATATACACACATATATATATCAGAAGTATGCCTCAACATGAATAATTCACAACAATAGAAATATAGGCATGTGCTTGATGAATATACTGACACGCAAGTATATACTAACATCTGTCTATACTAACACACGAGTCGGAGTCACCTAATGTGACTTGTAGGACAAGCTAGGTGTAATAATATACGCTCTAGTGCTACGATCATGTGAAGCTTGCGCTAAGCGCAGTCACCTACAAGTTGAAGTCACCTAATGTGACATGTATGACAGGCTAGCACCTAACTTGGATCCAACACGAGCATCAGGTGCGGTAGTTGAACATACAAGTGAAGGCTTGCACTGGCCCCGGGCGTGAGCACTAACACCTGGGTTTACTAATGATAAGCTAACTATATGAATATATGTATGCTACACAATTCAAATCAATATACTAAACTCACCTGAATTTACCTGTGCGTCCTGTAGAGTCATTTTAATATTCTACCACAGTACTATAATTATAAGCAGGTAATTATACGTATGAACATACCATAACCATTTTGTAATTCTATCAAAGCACATTTACCAAATTAAACTAAAATTGGCATAATAGGAGTAAATCATTTAAATGCATTTTGTGGAAACTATAAGCCATATATATATATATATAGAAATACATTGCCCACTCACCTGGAGTCTGCGCTACAACTCCCTGGCACGAATATCAAGGCGTCACGAATGATCCTCGCCTAGAATAAATATCAAATCACAACTCAAAAACATGTAACTTGCATAAAACACAACCCCAAGGTCGTTCTAAAATATTTTGAAACCCATTGACCAAAAGTCAATCTTCGGTCAACAATCGACGGTAGAGTCCCTAACCCTACGTAATTCGATTCGGAAGATCCACACATCAGATTTCCAATTTGTAACTTCTCAAGATCCACACTATGCTTCTAGAGCATCATACTAAAGTTTTATTACGGTCCAACGGTTGGATCTCCGTCAATTGCAAATTCAAGTGGAGGTTGACACTTTATGTTATGAACTAACAATTCGAATTCGGGAAGATCCGTACGTCAGATTCCCGATCCCTCATTTCCTAATATCCTTAAATATTACGTACTATAAGGTACTAAGGTTTGGTAACGATCCAACGGTCGGATCGTCAATTCATGCAAGGATCTGTGGCAACCAACTAGGTGGTCAACTACGAAACTACATTAAAACATTGTAATTTCACTAAACGGATGTCAAATATGGAATCGAGGCTTCAAAATTAGCCTAAGATGGTCAGATGGGATCTCAGCCCACGCGCCGCCACACGCACCACCGCGCGTGGTGGCCGACTGCCACGGTTCGCTGGAAAATTTCACTATTTCCAAAAATTCACAAATTTCACAAACATCAAGATCTCAATGAGAGGAAGAACTTTCATACCCGCCAAGAAGTCCAAAAGTGGACGGAAGATGGTCAATTTTGCCCACAAAGTAGGCGGGTGCCTAAAACTTCCTAGCGTTGATCCGTCGTCCACGGTGGTCCAACGGGGTCAAGGTTGGTTGGGATTTGCTCCTGGGATGATGGGCTACAAAGCTCAAGTGGTGACATCGGCCATCGCTTTTTCAATTCGCCGAAAAATTGAAAAGGGTGGCCTGAGCACCGTGAGAACGGTCAACTTTCGTGGCCTCAAACCTCCACATACCGTGGTTAATCAAGGTGGTTCTTGGGTGGGTTTTGTAGAGGGGAATGAGAGCTTCAAGATGGTGGTGGTTGAATCGAAAAACTCCATCGGAGTTGGCCGGAATCGACCTTGGAAGATGGGAGGTCGAACTGGGTTGGGCACGGATGCACGGGTAGCATTCCCTTTTTCTTTTTTTTTCGTCTTCTTTCCTAATTGGCTCTCACTCTCTCCCTCTAATTTTGGATTGGTCCACTTAACCCATTTATAGATTGGTTCTCATTCCTACAAGGTGGGAGTTCAAATAATTTAACTGCCTTTAAATAACCAACTTCAAACATCCATAACTATACCGTTATAATCCGGACTCGCAAATGGTTTTCGCCTATGCGCTCGTAGTGATGAGTACTACGACGATACGCTAAAAGAATGGGTCCTATGTGTTTCTAACAGATGGTCAACGGAAGTCAAAGTCCCTGCCTCTAGGGCATTTTCGTAAATTCACGCTTTTAAAATTAATAAAAATGTAAAATTAGGGACGGGTTGTCATATTAGCAAGAATATGTAATTTCTTTTCAATTTACTTATGATATTATGCATGCATGTTTTGAATTATTAATCATCATTTTAAACTATCTAAGTGTCTTAGTGATTCGCGACCATTAGGATATTTAAAAAAGTAATTTGATGCAATTTTGGTCAGAAGGTTCCCTCATATAGGCACTGGCTTCTTGTGGTTAATATTTGTAATTTTACTTAGGATGAACACCACATTTTAAGCAGGGGTGGATTTTTTTGCCAAATTGCCGTGCCAACCGAATGTCCAACCGTGCCATACCGATTTTGTGCCAAATTTTTTGTGCCAATCGGTAATGGTACGGTATAGTACCGTACCAAAATTTCATGGTACAGTATTGGTAATGGATACCATTATTGCGGTATTACCGTACCGTACTGAAAATACAATATAATATATAATTTATAAATTATATAATAGATAATTATATAACACATATTTATAATATTCCAATAATTTGAAAATAAAACCCTACTTATATTAGTATTGTTGTTGGTGACTTTGATCTCTTGAAATGGTGGAAATCAAACACAAAAGAGTTAATTCTTTCACAAATAGCCATTTAGCTTAGGGAGGAGGGTTGTGGACCTTTTTAGGACATCCTTGACTCCTAAAATAGTAGAGGCACTAGTGTGTACTAGTGGTTGGCTTAGGGCAGATGAAGTAAGCTTCTACAAGGAACCAATGGAAGATATGCTTCAATTTTACAAGGAAATGGAAAAAGAGGAAACAAGAAATATATGCTTTAATTTTTTAGTAAATTTGTTGTTAAATGGTTTCCAACTTTAATTCTTCTTGCTACTAATTAATATGTTATCTTTCTTTGTAATGTAGGCTTGATACAAACTCAATCTTCTACAAGTTCAATGCCTCCTCCAAAAGTTTCGACATCTCAAGCGTGAATAACTGATCAATGAATTCTACTTTTTGAAGTTTAGTTCTAATTTTCATTTTGTTTGAAACTTTAATTTCTATTTGGATTGTTAACTTCTATTTGTTTTTGTTCGTAACTTCTATTTGGATTGTAAGCTTAATTTTCATCGTGAATCTTGATGCATCATTTGAATTATTGTGTGTGTGAATTGTGAACGATGAATAATAGATGAATTTAAGCTACAATGTATGAGATAAAGGTACAAAATAAAAAAGTTTTGCCCTTGAATTGGGTTAAAAAAAAAAAAACAAAATGGCAATTACCATTGCCATACCAGCCAACCGAACTTCGGTATACTGAAAGTTTGGTACGGTAACCGTACCGAACCCTACCCCTTTCATAAAACTTAATGAGTCTTTTATGTTCATATTTGATCCGAACGTCTAGATGGATTACATGTTAGATATACGTTATATTTTGGAGGCTCCAAGTAAAATATATATTAGGAAAACCTAACCTTCAAAATATGCATGGGTAATCTATAAGTAATTGGAAGAACTACGTATAATTGTTAAGATAACGGTGAAACCCTAGTGCTTTTACAAATAGCGTTTCTTTAAATTGATTTTCTTTAAATTGGTTTCTAGTTGATTTTGTAAGATCCCACATCGCCTAGGGGAGTGGATCCTGTAAGCCTTATATGTATATTCCCATCTTTACCTAGCATGAGGCCTTCTGGGAGCTCATTGGCCGGAACTCCGAAGTTGAGCGAGTTCGCGCAAGAGCAATCCCATGATGGGTGACCCACTGGTAAGTTGCTCATGAGTTCCCATAAACAAAACCGTGAGGGCGTGGTCGGGGCCCAAAGCGAACAATATCGTGCTACGGTGGAGTCGACCCAGGGATGTGGTGGCGGCCGGGGCGGGGATGTGACAATTTGGTATCACAGCCAATCCCTGGCCAGAAGTGTACCGACGAGGACGTCGGGCCCCTAAGGGGGGTGGATTGTAAGATCCCACATCGCCATGGGGAGTGGATCCTTTAAGCCTTATATGTATATTCCCATCTCTACCTAGCACAAGGCCTTTCGGGAGCTCACTGGCTTCAGATTCCATCAGAACTCCGAAGTTAAGCGAGTATCCCATGATGGGTGACCCACTGGGAAGTTGCTCGTGAGTTCCCAGAAACAAAACCGTGAGGGCGTGGTCGGGGCCCAAAGCGGATAATATCGTGCTACGGTGGAGTCGAGCCAGGGATGTGGTGGCGGCCCTGGTGGGGATATGACAATTTGGATCGTAGGATCCCACATCACCTAGGGGTGCGGATCATGTAAGCCTTATATGTATATTCCCATCTCCAATTAGCACGAGGCCTTTTGGGAGCTCACTGGCTTCGGGTTCCATCGGAACTCTGAAGTTAAGCGAGAATAGGCCAGAGCATTCCGAGGATGGGTGACCCACTGGGAAGTTCTGCTCGAGTGAGTTCCAAGAAACAAAACCGTGAGGGTGTGGTCAGAGCCCAAAGCGGACAATATTGTGCTACGGCGGAGTCGAGCCCGGGATGTGGTGGGGACCTGGGCTGGGATGTGACAATTTGGTATCAGAGCCAATCCCTTGCCGAAAGTGTGCCGACAAGGACGTCGGGCCCCTTAGGGGGGGTGGATTGTAAGATCCCACATCGCCCAGGGGTGTGGATCATGTAAGCCTTATATGTATATTCCCATCTCCAATTAGCACGAGGCCTTTTGAGAGCTCCCTGGCTTCAGGTTCCATCGGAACTCCGAAGTTAAGCGAGAATGGGCTAAAGCATTCCGAGGATGGGTGACCCACTGGGAAGTTCTGCTCGCGTGAGTTCCCAGAAACAAAACCGTGAGGGTGTGGTTGGAGCCCAAAGCGGACAATATCGTGCTACGGTGGAGTCGAGCCCAGGATGTGGTGGCGGCCTGGGCGGGGATGTGACAATTTAGATTGTAAGATCCCACATCGCCCAGGGGTGTGGATCATGTAAGCCTTATATGTATATTCCCATCTCCAATTAGCACGAGACCTTTTGGGAGCTCACTGGCTTCGGGTTTCATCGGAACTCCGAAGTTAAGCGAGAATGGGCCAAAGCATTCCCAAGATGGGTGACCCACTGGGAAGTTCTGCTCGCGTGGGGACCCGGGCCGGGATGTGACAATTTGGTATCAGAGCTAATCCCTGGCCGAAAGTGTGCCGACGAGGACTTCGGGCCCCGGGGGGGTGGATTGTATGATCCCACATCGCCCGGGGGTGTGGATCATGTAAGCCTTATATGTATATTCCCATCTCCAATTAGCACGAGGCCTTTTGAGAGCTCACTGGCTTTGGGTTCCATTGGAACTCTGAAGTTAAGCGAGAATGGGCCAGAGCATTCCCAGGATGGGTGACCCACTGGGAAGTTCTACTCGCGTGAGTTCCCCGAAACAAAACTGTGAGGGTGTGATCGGAGCCCAAAGCGGACAATATCGTGCTATGGCGGAGTCGATCCCGGGATGTGGTGAGGACCCAGGCCGGGATGTGACATATTTATTTAATTGTCTTTATTTTTAAATTCGTTTTTATTATTTTAAATTCTAAAATCAACATTTTTCAAACTTTGTTTTGAATAATTAATTAAGAGTTGGTTTTAAATACAAATTATTCATTCAATTCATGTGGAAAACGACCTTACTTGAGCCGTTTATACTACAACTACCTTGTAGCTGGTAAAAATCCTATCAGATGGCTTTACTGGCCTAGTTGTTCGTCACGGTCTTCGCTACCAAATTTCATCCAAACAAACTTTTGGCGCTCATGATGCCCCATATAGCTGCATCCTAATTATGTGTGGGATTCAAGGTACTTCGAATTATCCATTTCCTATTTCTACTGGCTATATATGTTTTCTTCTTATTCAAATGAAACTATGATTTCTTTTTATTTACATTATTGATATTTTCAAAAATGTCACTTGTTGCAGGTCTTGGATAAATACTACATGATGCTATTGGTGTATAATATATACGACCACAGCTAACTTTTATGTAAAACTACAATGTTGCTTTCATAGTTTTGTGGGTACTTGTATTGACAATACACTGTATAAAACCTAGGTTCTCACACATTTTCTATAAAATATTTCATTCTATGATCATCTGATGTGAATTATAGCTAAGCACTCAAATTAAACCCTCTTGTTGTAGAATGTAGTATAGATGCAAGTAGGGATCGTTCTGGACCGGGGATTAGGAGGGCTTGCTAATAACCTCTAAACTGACTCAAAAACATAAAAACAAAGTTAAAAACGTTTGAATAGACTCAAAGACCTCAAAATAAACTCAAAAGACTCAGAATGGGTTGAAAACACTCAAAACTGCCTAAAAACACAAATTGGGCAGTTTCTGACTCTAAACACTACTTTGGACGAAAATAGGGTTTTGGCTTGACTCAAAGTACTTAAAAACACACACAAAATAGATTTAAACACTTGGGAACAAGAAAATAAAAGGGGGGTTTTGGTTTTGACGAATTTGAAAACAAAACAAAAACTTTGTAAACTAAACAGATTTTAAAACGAATTTGATTAAAGTGAATGGATGGAAAGCTAGCTAAGGGGTTTTTCTCCACACATGTCACACTTGCATACAAAACGATTTCCAATTGCGTTTCAATATACCATGAATTCTCAACGCCCCAAATTAACCGTGAATTGCACTAATTAACCCTCAGATTTCCCTTAAGTTATTGAATTGGATGATTGCATACGACAACCCAAAGCATTCCCCACAAGTTCCCTACATGAATTGCATAATAGAGATACAAGCAGAAATCATTAAGTTCTATGAAAACCATAAGCATTGACGAGGCACTCGTTACTATGAATTGCATGAAACTTATGCCAAGAATTTACTTAACGCGATTGTGATCAACAACCTTTACTACATGTGAATATAAGTTCATAACGATTAGGTGAAACTCCCTTATATCCTAGCATTCAATTTATGCATGATAATTAAGCGTGCACTCTCAACCAACACACACAAATCAGTTTTAATTCATGAAGATAAGTAAATTGAATTCACAACTTATGAAACACAGTTAGAAGTAATCGAATCACATAGCAAGCATTAACATGGTTTCGAATCCCCCCCTAGCCAAGGGGGGTTTAAGTTCTCATACTCACAGAGCAAAGATAAACAAATTTAGACATGGAAAATAAAAGAAAGAAAACACCTAGACGTTCCAACGATCCAATCTTGAACAGCAAGCACGCCTATGGACTGTCCTCCTTCCTCTTTGCTGCGGCACAAGACTTGTGGACAGGTTTAGGGGGTTATGAATGGTGTAGAATGGTGGAAGATGGTGTGGTGGTGTTTAGGGTGGATGGGTGGTGCGGCTAGGTGTGTGGAAGATGGATGGAAGGGCTGAATTATGAATGGTTGAGGCAGGAATTATGTGGGAGTGAATTGTGGCTGTGAATGGTGGTGAATGAGTGCGGCACACATATGTATTTATAGGGGAGAGGTAGGCACGGCTGGGAGGAGGTTTTTAGGTTAGTTTAGGAGTAGGAAATCTCAAGGAATCAGAGGATAAGGATGCAGCAAGGCTGAAGACTTCTAGAACAAGGTCTAGGCGCCAGAAATATAGGGAATGTGAAGCACATGTTTAATTTCAGGTTTTAGCACGTTTTTAGGCTTCTAGAATCCCTAATTTTAGGAGATAAGAATCAGATATTAACCCCCTTATTTGGCTAAAAATATGGAAAGATAAGATAAGGTAAGGATAAGATAAGATAAGGTGATAAGGTTAGAGATAATGTTCCTTTTTTCTTGCTTCTATCTTATCTTTCTGAACTTGAATTTAATTCTCCCTCTTTCTTGGCTGATTCCAAGCATTCCTTTCTTCAAATTCGTCCATCCTCAAGCCTCCATGTTTGCACTATCCAATCTTGGCCCAAAAATGCTCTAGAATGCTCCAAATTGCCTCTTTTTGCCACTTTGACACTTAGGACCTAAAATTGGACGAAAATGACTTTAAACACTATAATTAACATAGTTTAGCTAATTAAATGCAAGAAAACAAGCTAACTAAGTCGCATAAATATGCTCCTATCAAATTCCCCCACACTTAGCTTTTGCTAGTCCTCGAGCAAAACGAAACAAACAAAACATAATCTAGACCTTCCAACGTTCGCCTCAGGGATTTCCAATGCACATGACATATTAAAGATCATTACAATCATAGATTTTAGTCATCCCCACCCTCGAGCACATACTTAAACATAGTCACCATTCATTAGCTCACATTTAACCAATTAAAACAATGTTTTGAACGTAGTAACATGCCTTAGAGAATTCACTCAATTCCTTACGGTTTCACTCTTATTTTCACTCAGATTTTCTAACTACACACCCTACACTAGGTATATGTGAGAAGATTGAAGTAAATATGAAAACGAACACTCACATATGCTTATAGCAAAGAAAGCAATTTCTGAAGTTATTAAGCATGTATAGATATGATCTCATGAATGGAATGCTACTACTTAGATGCGAGAACCAGGGACACCATATGCTCATACCAATCCCAAACTCCACATTATTGACCACACAACACCCAAGATTGAAGTTAAGGGTTGTAACGGGGCTAGGGTAATTGGCTAACAAAGAAAGGTAAGGAAAACAAACGTTCTTAAAGCAATAGCAAGCAAAGCAATGAATTTGACACTTAGAACTCCCTTTTGAATGCAGCCACAAACTTTGACATACTAGGGGAAGAATCATACATAATTAGGGCCGATTTCAACTTTCTGGACCCTTTCTTCAACAATCAACACTTGTGAGCTCATTCTCACTTATTTTGAACACATTTCACACTTTTTCACATACTTTTCTTTTTCTTTTCTTTTTCTCACGAATTTTCTTCTTTTTTTTTTTTTTTTTTTTTTTTTTTTAACCCGTGCCCCTTTTTATACCTTGACACACTCATATACTTGTAACCCTTCCCCCATACTTATTTTGCTGCCCGATAACGAACCAAGGGAATTCACTCTAGGTCATGCTTCACTACGCCTTAAGAACAAGGGTAAGGATGGTCCTAATCTAGGCTAGGTAGGGAACATGTGGGTAAACAAGGAAAATGGCTAAACAAGGCTCAACGGGGTTAATCCTACAAAACATTATGCACAGGGGTAAGGCTTTTTGGCTCTAGTTCACTACACAACTTCATCTTGTTTATGTGTTATGTAATTCAATTTTATGCTTTGAATGAAACGGATATGAGTTCTAGTATTTGGAACTATATGATGAAACGCCGTCTAAGTAGTAACCAAGCAAAGAATAATGAGATCATGCAACGACTTTAGAAACAATGAATGCACAGATTATAAACTCTCCAAAGAACGTTTTAGGCTCAAGTCTCTCAGGGTTGTAGTGCTAGTTTGAGTTTCTTCCTTCAAGCATGTTACAAAAACTGATTTTTTCCTTTTTGATTAGACATGAATTCATGAATTATAACCACAATCAAGCATAAACCCAAGAGTAAATCAGACTTCCATCCATGTTTACAACTCTCTTTTATAGTCATGCAATTAAAAACCAAATCCTCATCATTGTGTTGGAAGGTACCCTAAGACACAAACAACACACAAAAACAAATCTTTTTGGCTACAAATTTTTATGAGATTTTCGGATTTTTATGTCAAAACACACTAAAATGCTTCAAAACACACTAAAAACACTTAAAAACAGTGAAAAACAACATTGGAAGTGATAGGTGATAAAAACCCACGAATTTTGCATAAAAACACTTGTTTACCCCCCCCCCCACACTTAAACCAAACATTGTCCTCAATGTTTCAAGCATAGACTCACACAAAACATAAGCAAACAAACAACAATTAAACATGGCAAGATAAAGGCAGCAAGGAGGAAGGTTTAGGAACGCAAATCTGGAAATGGAGTGCTCCCTAAGTCTTCCTTTGCTGAATGCATGGGTTGCCTCCCATGAAGCGCTTGCTTTAACGTCTTCCAGCCGGACGATTCCTCCTTTATCTTTGAATGGGCAATGATACTTGAAATGAACCGGCAATGGTTTGAATTCAAGAGTGGGTGCCTGAATCATTAACAACATATTAGTATAAAACGAATTTGAAATTCGGGGAGGTGGCTTACCTTTGTGCTCTAACACGAATTCAAGAACAAACACTACTTCAAAAGATTGAAGATTAGAGATTTCGGCCAGGTTGGTTGTTTGTAGTGTTGTGACTTGTCCCGTGTCATAAAATTCAACTTCATTGGGAATTGTTGTTGCAAGCACATCGTCTTTGATTAATTCAAGATAATCCCCAACCACCTCTTTCTCTTGAATCGTTGGAAAGGTTTCGATGATGCCCTTCTCACCCTCTTCTTCGTTGAATCTGCAAGGAATAGGCACATTTGATGGAATAAGGTTAGAAAGAATTGAAATCTTACTTGAATTGGGTGGTGGAGTGTCCTTGGAAGGCTGCGGCAAAGCTTCTTCCAAGCTCGCCGTGGCCTTGTCTTCCTCCTCTTCTTCAAGTAGCAACTGCTCGTCCTCCTCTTGGCTTGGTTTGCACATTGAGCTGGAGAGTTCACTTTGTGCTTGAATTTGCCCTATGAATTCTACAATCTCTCCCATTTGATTCTTCAATTCTCCCAACTCCTTGGCTCTATTTTCTAATCTTTGGTTTTGATTTTGTACTTTCTGTGCCAAAGAAGTTAGTAATTGAATAGTTTGATCATTATCCAAGGACGAACCTGAATTTGGTTGGACTTCTTGCGGGGGAGGCTGTGGTGGCTGCATAGGCGTTGCATAAAACTCCTCATATGGCTGCCAATATGCTTCGTGTTGAACTTGTTGAGGTTCCCACCACATAGAGTTTGAATGATCACGCCAATCAAATGTAGGGACACTTTGCATTGTGGTCCATTCGATGTGCTGAGACAATTGAGAAGTAAAATTCGCTATTTGAGCTCGAATATTAGCAATTTCCATATCTTACTTCTCTAGTACCTGAAATCAAAGAAAACTAAATCAAATATCAAAAGTAAACAAAGAAAGCAAACAAAGCAAAACAAAATTAGAAATAAAAAACAAAAGACACGAAAAAGAAAACCAAGGGATTAGCAAAGTTGCTAATCCCCGGCAACGGCGCCAAAATTTGATGTGAATTATAGTTAAGCACTCAAATTAAACCCTCTTGTTGTAGAATGTAGTATAGATGCAAGTAGGGATCGTTCTGGACCGGGGATTAGGAGGGCTTGCTAATAACCTCTAAACTGACTCAAAAACATAAAAACAAAGTTAAAAACGTTTGAATAGACTCAAAGACCTCAAAATAAACTCAAAAGACTCAGAATGGGTTGAAAACACTCAAAACTGCCTAAAAACACAAATTGGGCAGTTTCTGACTCTAAACACTACTTTGGACGAAAATAGGGTTTTGGCTTGACTCAAAGTACTTAAAAACACACACAAAATAGATTTAAACACTTGGGAACAAGAAAATAAAAGGGGGGTTTTGGTTTTGACGAATTTGAAAACAAAACAAAAACTTTGTAAACTAAACAGATTTTAAAACGAATTTGATTAAAGTGAATGGATGGAAAGCTAGCTAAGGGGTTTTTCTCCACACATGTCACACTTGCATACAAAACGATTTCCAATTGCGTTTCAATATACCATGAATTCTCAACGCCCCAAATTAACCGTGAATTGCACTAATTAACCCTCAGATTTCCCTTAAGTTATTGAATTGGATGATTGCATACGACAACCCAAAGCATTCCCCACAAGTTCCCTACATGAATTGCATAATAGAGATACAAGCAGAAATCATTAAGTTCTATGAAAACCATAAGCATTGACGAGGCACTCGTTACTATGAATTGCATGAAACTTATGCCAAGAATTTACTTAACGCGATTGTGATCAACAACCTTTACTACATGTGAATATAAGTTCATAACGATTAGGTGAAACTCCCTTATATCATAGCATTCAATTTATGCATGATAATTAAGCGTGCACTCTCAACCAACACACACAAATCAGTTTTAATTCATGAAGATAAGTAAATTGAATTCACAACTTATGAAACACAGTTAGAAGTAATCGAATCACATAGCAAGCATTAACATGGTTTCGAATCCCCCCCTAGCCAAGGGGGGTTTAAGTTCTCATACTCACAGAGCAAAGATAAACAAATTTAGACATGGAAAATAAAAGAAAGAAAACACCTAGACGTTCCAACGATCCAATCTTGAACAGCAAGCACGCCTATGGACTGTCCTCCTTCCTCTTTGCTGCGGCACAAGACTTGTGGACAGGTTTAGGGGGTTATGAATGGTGTAGAATGGTGGAAGATGGTGTGGTGGTGTTTAGGGTGGATGGGTGGTGCGGCTAGGTGTGTGGAAGATGGATGGAAGGGCTGAATTATGAATGGTTGAGGCAGGAATTATGTGGGAGTGAATTGTGGCTGTGAATGGTGGTGAATGAGTGCGGCACACATATGTATTTATAGGGGAGAGGTAGGCACGGCTGGGAGGAGGTTTTTAGGTTAGTTTAGGAGTAGGAAATCTCAAGGAATCAGAGGATAAGGATGCAGCAAGGCTGAAGACTTCTAGAACAAGGTCTAGGCGCCAGAAATATAGGGAATGTGAAGCACATGTTTAATTTCAGGTTTTAGCACGTTTTTAGGCTTCTAGAATCCCTAATTTTAGGAGATAAGAATCAGATATTAACCCCCTTATTTGGCTAAAAATATGGAAAGATAAGATAAGGTAAGGATAAGATAAGATAAGGTGATAAGGTTAGAGATAATGTTCCTTTTTTCTTGCTTCTATCTTATCTTTCTGAACTTGAATTTAATTCTCCCTCTTTCTTGGCTGATTCCAAGCATTCCTTTCTTCAAATTCGTCCATCCTCAAGCCTCCATGTTTGCACTATCCAATCTTGGCCCAAAAATGCTCTAGAATGCTCCAAATTGCCTCTTTTTGCCACTTTGACACTTAGGACCTAAAATTGGACGAAAATGACTTTAAACACTATAATTAACATAGTTTAGCTAATTAAATGCAAGAAAACAAGCTAACTAAGTCGCATAAATATGCTCCTATCATCATCTTCTTCTTAGATTTTTAATAATAATATATTTTTATTTTAAAAAATTAATTAGAATCATTTGAATCTGGCATCATGATGCCAGAGTTTTTTTTTACACCTGACATCTATTATTAACTATGCTTTAGATAACGTCGCAATTTTGTCGCAAATAGTATTTGTGACGATCATTTTGTGTAGTCTATAGTTCTCAAAACATTTGCGACATAGGATTGTTGCGATGTGTCCGTCCTGTCGCTAAAGGACCTTTTTTGGTAATTTTTTCAACCAAACGAAAGAACATCGACTAAAAAAAGAAAATTCATATACACATAAAAAAGAAGCAAACCACCCATAACTGGGGCAAAGGGAAAAAAAAGTCCAAATAAAGGAAGGGACACGCCCCCATTATGGCTAGGATAATTGAAGTTACTCTTCGTTTGCGATTTCCTTCCCCTTAATGAAGATTGAAGAATCTACGGGTGCGTCAGGTGCTGAATCATCGTTGTGATGTGTTATAAATTAAGCACACAAATTAAACCCTCTTTTGAACAATTGTAGTATGGATAAGTAGGGATTGTTCTAGGCCGGTGATTAGGAGGGATTGCTAATCTACTCAAAACTGACTCAGAAAAACAAAAGAAACATAAAAACAAAAAACTAGACTCTAAGACACTCAACTAGACTTATATGACTCAAAACAAGCGAAACAAACACAAAACTGCACAAAACAATCAAAAAGACTCAAAACATAAACTAAGAATGATTTTGGACGATCGTGACTAGCGACCTCCACTACTTGTAAATATAAGTTCATAACTATTAGGTGAAATTCTCTTATATTTTAGCATCAAATTCATGCATGCAAACTAAGCGGGCCCTCTTAATCAACATACAAGAATAAGTTATCAATCAAGCAGTTAAGCAAATTACATTCACGATTTATGAAACAATAACTGGATGTAATTAGTTCATATGCAATATATGTTCATGGCTTTGAAATCGCCTCCAGCTAAAAGAAAATTAGTTCCTCATGTTCGCAATTAAACAAAGAAAACTTAAATTAAACATTGAACTAACAAAAGAAAGAATACACCTAGAAACGCTCCAACAATCCAATGTCTTGAATGGCAGGGCACGGCTCCAAGGGACTCCTCTTCTTCTCTCATTCCTTGCTGCGGCACAATGAGGTGTTTGTGGTGAATGGTGGATGTGTATTGTGGTGGTGGATGGAGGATGGACGAATTGTGGTGAAGGATGGTGGATGGTGAATGATTTGTGCGGCAATATGATGTATTTATAGGGCTGAGAAGAGGCATGGTTCCAAGGTAGCTTTGGAGAGGGATTTAGGACTCGAAATCCACAAGGAAAAAGGTTAAATTAGAGCAGATTCTAGGAAGGACAAGGATAGGTTCTTGCGGCAGGTATTTGGCCTTTTAGAAGGGGTTAGGTGCGGCACATTTGTAGGAAAAGGATAGGCCTTCTAGAAACCTGATTTTAAGGTGTCCTAATGTAATTAGAGGTCCTCCTTCCAGCTAGAAACTAGGTAGAATAGGATTAGGATAAGGTTTTGGATAATGTTTGAGATAATGTTTCATGTTTCTTGCTGTCTTCTTATCTTCTTTGTCTTGAATTAATTCTTCCATCTCTTTAGCTGATTCCTAGCCTTTCTTGAACTTCAAATTCGTCCATCCACCTTGCTCCATAAGTAAGCTATCCATTCCAAGCCCAAAACTGCTCTAAAATGCTCCAAATTGCCTCTTTTTTTCATCATGCCATTTAAACCTGAAAACACACGACAATGACTTAAAACACTATAATAACTATAAACTAACTAAGTAAATGCAAGAAAACAAGCTAACTAAGTCGCATAAATTTGTTCCTATCAAATTCTCCCACACTTAGCTTTTGCTAGCCCTCGAGCAAAACAAAACAAACAAAACATAACCTAAACCTTCCAACATTCGTCTCAGGGATTTCCAATGGTACATAACATATTAAAGATCACCACTCCCTTAGATTTTAGTTATCCTTACCCTCGAGCTTATACTTAACCACAGTCGCCACTCACTAGCTCGCATTTAATCAATTAAAACAATGTTTTGAATGTAGTAACATGCCTTAGAGAATTCACTCAATTCCTCACCGGTTACTCTCTTATTTTCACACAGATTTTTTGACTGCACTCCCTACACTAGGTATATGTGAGAAGATTGATTTAAACATGTAGACTAGCACTCACATATGTTATAACAAAGAAGGCACTTTCTGGAATTATTAATATAACATGTATATGATCTCATGAACGGAATGCCACTACTTAGACGCGAGAACCAGGGATACCATATGCTCGTAGCAATTTCAACCTCCACATATTGAAACACATAACACTCAAGATAGCAGTATAGGGTTATAACGGGGCTAGGGGTATTGGCTAACAAAGAAAGGATAAAGACAAACAAAAGTTCTTAAAGCGATAGTAAGCAAGTAATGAAATCAAAACTTAGAATTCACTCTTGAATGCAAAAACCAACTTTAAACACAAGGGGAAGATTCATGCAACAATTAGGGCCAGATTTCACATATTTGGACCCTTTCTTCAACAATCAACACTTAGAGATTATTTTCACTTCTTTTCAACTCTTTTTCTTTCTTTTCTACACACTTTTCTTTTTCTTTTTTTTTCTTTTTCGAGCTCTCTTCTTTGGCACATAAATCATACTAATTCATAGATTTCCAACGAAAACTTTCCCCCACACTTGTTTTTCTGCATAATGTCGTTCAAAAGGAATTCCCTCTAAGTCATACTTACTATTCTTTAAGAACAAGGGTGTGGATAGTCCTATTCTAGGCCAGGTATGGACAACATAGGCTAACAACAAAATAGGTTAAACAAGGCTCAACGGGGTTAAACCTACAAAACATAATGCAAAAGGTAAGGCTTTTTGGCTCTAGTTTTAGCTAACAACTTCATCTTGTTATATGTTATGCTAATCAATTTTATGCTTTGAATGAAACGGGCATGAGTTCTAGTATTTGGATCTATAATGATGAAACTCCTTCTAAGTAGCAACCAAGCAAAGAAATAATGAGATCATGCAATGACTTTAGAAAACAAGAAGTTCACAGATTAATAACTCTCCAAACAAAATGTAGGCTCAAGTCTCTCAGGGTTGTAGCGTTAGTTTGAGTTCCTTCCTTCAAGCATGTTACAAAAATTGATTTTTTATTAAATGTGAATTCGTAAATTACAACTACAACTAAGCATAAACCAAAGAGCATATCAAACTTCCATCCACGTTTATAACTTTCTTTAACAGTTATGCAATTAAAAACCAAATCCTCATCATTGTGTTGGAAGGTACCATAAGACACAAACAATCAAACAAAAACAACTCTAAAACGACTCTTTTTGGGGTTTTCAAAACATTTTTCGATTTTTTTCAAAAATTTTCGGATTTTTCTTAAATGACACATAAAAACACTTCAAAACAATGAGTAACAACTTTAGAAGTGATAGGTGATAAAATCCCACGAAAATCATGCAAAAACACTTAATTTACCCCCCCCATACTTAAACCAAACATTGTCCTCAATGTTTCAAGCATAGACTCACACACAAGCAAGCAAACAAAAACTAACAAATATGACACAAATGGCAAAGTAAAAGCAATAAAGAGTAGGGTTTAGGAACGCAAATCTGGTTTTGGGGTCGGAGATTCCTAGGCCTTCTTTATTTGAACGCATGGGTTGCCTCCCAAGAAGCGCTTGCTTTAACGTCTTCCAGCCGGACAATACCTCCATTTAAGCTTAAATAGGGCCCACGACCTGGAGGGGATCTTTGAATGGAAGGTGATACTTGAAATGATCCGGTAATGGTTTAAATTCTAACGTGGGTGCCTGAATCATTGAAATCAAGATGTTAGCAGAAAATGAAATTGAAATTCGGGGAGGTGGCTTACTTGTGTGTTCCGGCAAGAATTCAAGGACAAACACCACTTGAAAAGTTTTAAAGCTAGAAAATTCGGCCAGATTGGGTAGTTTTAGGGCAGTGGCGTGTCCCTTGTGATCCACTCCAATTCCTTCTTTGATGGTGGGTCTAAATACATCCTTCTTGATTGGTGCTAGATATTCCTCATCCACTTCTTTTTCTTGAATCCTTCTTCTTGTTGTACAAAGTTCTTTAAAAAATTTAACACATTCTGGAACTTGCTTTATTGTACCAAGAATTGGGTTATTAATTTGCACCTTTGGAAAGGTTTCGAAGATGCCTTTCTCACACTCTTCTTCCTTGGAATGCAAGAACCTGCAAGGAATAGGGACATTTGGTGGAATGGGGTTAGGAAGAATTGAATTTGGAACAACCTTACTTGAGTAGGATGACATAGGGCTCTTAAGGGGTTGCGGCAAGGGATGTTCTTCCCTTGCTGTGGCTTTGCCATCCTCCTCATCCTCGAGCAGCAGCTGTTCATCCACGTTTTGGCTTTGTTTGGACGTCTTTGGTTCATCTCCAACCTCCATACTACTTCCCAAGGTGATAGCTTCAGTGAATTCAAAATCTCCCGTTGAATTTGCAATAGTTGAGTTGGAGAGTTCACTTTGTTCTTGAATTTGTCCCATGAATTCTGCGATCTCTCCCATTTGATTCTTCAATTCGCCAATCTTCTTGGCTCAATTTTGAAATTCCGGCGTCAAAGAGGTTAGTACATCAAGAATTTGAACACAATCCATCGACGAACCTGAATTCAGTTGGAATTGTTGCGGGGGAGGCTGTGGTGGCTGCATAGGTCTTGAATAGAACTCCTCATATAGCTGCCAATATCCTTCTTGTTGAGCCTCCTTGGCTTGATTTTGTGATCCCTGCGTCAAAGAAGTTAGTACATCAAGAATTTGGTCATAATCCATTGACGAACCTGAATTCGGTTGGAATTGATGCGGGGGAGGCTGTGGTGGCTGCATAGGGCTAGAATAGAACTCCTCATATGGCTGCCAATATCCTTCTTGTTGAGCTTGTTGAGGTTCCCACCATATAGAATTTGAATGATTGCTCCAATCTGAATTGTAGGTGTTGGAAAACAAGTCGTTCCTTGATTGATTATGGTCTTGATAACCCCAGGTATTGACACTCTCCCAACCTCTTTGTGGACGTTGATTAGCTTGATATCTTTGCCTATAGAACACATCAAATGTAGGGGCTCTTTGCATTGTGGTCCTTTCGATATATTGCGTCAACTGAGAAGTAAAATTTTCCATTTGAGCTTGAAGATTAGCAATTGCCATGTCTTGCTTCTCTAGTACCTAAAATCAAACAAAGTAAACTAAATCAAATATCAAAAGTAAGATAAAGAAAAACAGGGTGATTAGCAATTTTACTAATCCCCGGCAATGGCGCCAAAATTTGATGTGTTATAAATTAAGCACACAAATTAAACCCTCTTTTGAACAATTGTAGTATGGATAAGTAAGGATCGTTCTAGGCCGGGGATTAGGAGGGATTGCTAATCTACTCAAAACTGACTCAAAAACAAAAACGAAACTTAAAAATAGAAAACTAGACTCTAAGACACTCAACTAGACTTATATGACTCAAAACAAGCTAAACAAACACAAAACTTCACAAAACAATCAAAAAGACTCAAAACAGAAACTAAGAAAGATTTTGGACGAAAATTGAATTGGTTTTGACTCAAAACACTCAAAGACACAATTTAAAACAGATTCTAACCTAATTGACTTAACAAAGTAAAAGGGGATTGAATTTTGGACGAAATTAAACTCAAACAAACAGATTAAAGACACTAAACAAATTTTGGGATGAAATTGAGGTGATTTGGGGGTGAAAGGCTAGCTGGAGGGTCCTTCTCCACACATGACACATATGCAACACAAATCAATTTGCAGTTATTCTTTCTATAAACCATGAATGACAATGCCCTAGATTAACCGTGAACTGCACTAATTAACCTTCAGATTTTCCTAAGTTCATTGAATTAGACGGACAACGCATCACAACCAAATTATTCTCCTTAAGTTCCCTACAAGAACCGCATAATGGAGATACATATCAAAGATCATTAAGTTCTATGAAAATCATAAGCATTGACAAAGCATTCGTAACTATGATTTGCATGATACTCCTGCCAGGAATTTACTTAACACGATCGTGACTAGCGACCTCTACTACTTGTAAATATAAGTTCATAACTATTAGGTGAAATTCCTTTATATTTTAGCATCAAATTCATGCATGAAAACTAAGCGGGCCCTCTTAATCAACATACAAGAATATGTTATCAATCAAGCAGTTAAGCAAATTACATTCACGATTTATGAAACAATAACTGGATGTAATTAATTCATATGCAATATATGTTCATGGCTTTGAAATCGCCTCTAGCTAAAACAAAATTAGTTCCTCATGTTCCCAATTCAACAAAGAAAACTTAAATTAAACATTGAACTAACAAAAGAAAGAATACACCTAGAAATGCTCCAACAATCCAACGTCTTGAATGGCAGGGCACGGCTCCAAGAGACTCCTCTTCTTTTCTCCTTCCTTGTTGCGGCACAATGATGTGTTTGTGGTGAATGGTGGATGTGTATTGTTGTGGTGGATGGAGGATGGACGAATTGTGGTGAAGGATGGTGGATGGTGGATGGTGAATGATTTGTGCGGCAGTATGATGTATTTATAGGGCTGAGAAGCGGCACGGTTCCAAGGTAGCTTTGGAGAGGGATTTAGGGCTCCAAATCCACAAGGAAAAAGGTTAAATTCGAGCAGATTCCAGGAGGGATAAGGATAGGTTCTTGCGGCAGGTATTTGGCCTTCTAGAAGGGGTTAGGTGCGACACATTTGTAGGAAAGGGATAGGCCTTCTAGAAACCTGATTTTAAGGTGTCCTAATGTAATTAGAGGTCCTCCTTGCAGCTGGAAACTAGGTAGAATAGGATTAGGATAAGGTTAGGATAAGATAAGGTAGTTGGGATATAAGATAAGGTTTTGGATAATGTTTGAGATAATGTTCCATGTTTCTTGATGTCTTCTTATCTTCTTTGTCTTGAATTAATTCTTCCATCTCTTTAGCTGATTCCTAGCCTTTCTTGAACTTCAAATTCGTCCATCCACCTTGCTGCATAAGTAAGCTATCCATTCCAAGCCCAAAACTGCTCTAAAATGCTCCAAATTGCCTCTTTTTGCCATCTCTGCCATTTAAACCTGAAAACACACGAAAATGACTTAAAACACTATAATAACTATAAAATAACTAAGTAAATGCAAGAAAACAAGCTAACTAAGTCGCATAAATATGCTCCTATCACGCTGCTATAAGATTCCTCCATCTCCAAGTCTGAAAGTTCGTTCAGAATGTGCTCCAGAATTGGTATCAGCATTCTTGATTTCCTCCAAGATCTATGAATCTTGGCATTCTTGATAATCTCTTCGAGCGTAGCCCATGAGGTACCCAAGGTTTTACCCTTTATTGTATTCCCTCACGATTGCCTTTATGGATGCAAATTTCTTCCTCCTTGTTCTTGGACAGAATTGCACCTACAAAACAAATAACACCTTTGGTCAAGGCCAAGAGCCTCATGCGCCCATGATGAATGGGGGGCTTTGGCTGAAGAACCTTTGATGCTAAAGTTAGAATTTTGAGAGAAAAGTGTTCGGAGAATTTAGAGAATTTTGCAAGAGAATTGGAATTGAGTTTTGGAGAGAATGAAATGGCTTTTATAGGGGTGTGGCCGGCCTCCTTGGGTGTGGGAGGACCGGCCACTTGGCTCCATTTGTGAGCTAGGTTCTTGATTAGTGTTCAATTGGGAATAATTGAAAAATTAACTAATTAATTACCCAATTAATAGAATAATTGCCTAATTGATTAGCTAATTAATATAATAAAAGGGGAAAGATTTGGGAGTTACCTTGTGGAGAGGATTTGATGAGGATGATTGAAATAGGTTTTGAATTGTTACCTATTTTGGGCACTTTCGACTTGGTTGAGGGATGTTTACCCACTGCTCGCGCATAGGAATCCCGATGTGCCTCGAGGGTAATTTTGTCCTTTTAACCCAAAAATCCATGTGTCGCCTTGTGATTATTTTTGGCTCCACAAATGCCCCTACACCTGCTGGGCTGCTTGCAAGAAAGGGTAGCAGGTGTAGAGATCTCCAACTTTGATGCAGATTCTCTCTTGGACTTGGAATTAGATTATTCTAAGAAAGGGAAATAAATCGCCTCCAAAGCCTATTTAAGCCTACCTTAAGTAGGGGATTAAATCAACTTCGGAAGGCAATTATTTATCCCTATAAGAAAAAGAGAACGTTAGAGGATATTTGTTCCCCCTCCCATCGCACTCTTCTTTGCTTGCCCGTGCAAAGAACCGTCTTCCGTTAATTTCTTTGTCTTTTTCGCACCGCATCAATGTAAGAAAAACTTAATTCTCCTTGTATTCTTCTTGGGAGGTGCTGCGACAGGGCAGCTGTCGGGGTGGTGTGGCACGTCGGCTGGCAAGGGCTAGGAGTCGGCTTGGCATAGGCCAATGAGGTGGTGTGGCAGGGGCCATTTGTTGTGATGCTCGGCTTGATTGAAGCTAAAAATTGGCTCGACATGGGCAGAGGAAGTGGTGTGGCATGGGCAACGGTTTGGGCTACAAGTCTGGGCTGCTTGCCAAAAATGAGGAAATTGCTTGAGTTTGATTTCTCAGTTGCCGTAGATGGAGCAGTCAAGGATGAAGTTGCGAAGATCGGAGCTGCTGAAGATGAAGTGTCGGATGAGCGAACTATTAAGTGCAACAGTGGTTGCTGCCCCTTGACCATTTGCTGCCTAGTTAATCTTCAAGCATTCGATCTTTTAAGCTATGTGGCATTCTCGCACTGGAGAGCTTACCCAGATGGGTGTCGGGGAATTAGTTTACCCTCTCACACTGGAGAACAATTAGTTTACCCTCTCGCATTGGAGAACAATTAGTTTATCCTCTCGCACTGGAAAGCAAACCCATATGGGTGTCGGGGAATTGGTTTACCCTCTTGCATTGGAGAGCAATTAGTTTATCCTCTCGCACTGGAGAGTAGACCCATATGGGTGTTGGGGAATTGGTTTACCCTCTCGCACTGGAAAGCAATTAGTTTATCTTCTCGCACTGGAGAGCAGACCCATATGAGTGTCAGGGAATTGGTTTACCCTTTCGCAATGGAAAGCAATTAGTTTATCCTCTCGCACTGGAGAGCTTACCCATATGGGTGTCGGGGAATTGGTTTACCCTCTCGCATTGAAGAGCAATTAGTTTATCCTCCCGCACTGGAGAGCTTACCCGTATAGGTGTCGGGAATTGGTTTAACCTCTCGCACTGGCGAGCAATTAGTTTATCCTTTTGTACTAGAGAGTAAACCCATATGAGTGTCGGGGAATTGGTTTACCCTATCGCACTAGAGAGCAATTAGTTTATCCTCTCGCACTAGAGAGCAGGCCCATATGGGTGTCGGGGAATTGGTTTACCCTTTCGAACTAGAGAGCATGGAAGTCGTTGTCATGAATGCAGCTGAAGAAAGCTGGACTGCTGGACAACTGAAATAATACTTAGCCTGCAAGGTCTTTTTTGGCGATCTGCTTAAGACTTTGAACTGCTTGTGAAACCCGCGTGAGGGTGTAAGCGTAGTGAGCTGCTCCCGGAATTATTGTGCCATCATTAGGTGTTTCATCGTGTGCCATTTTGAGGCTTGGTTGGTTCGAGCCATAGGGCAAGATCGGCATGGCTGGGAGCCATAGTGCTAGATTGGCATAGTTATAAGCAATGGTGATAGATCAATGATTGCCGGCAGCCGTGGAGCAGGTAGGCATGGCTGTGAAAGCAGGGCTTGGGCTAGGTTGTGCGCAGCTGGACCACTAGGTCCGTGATGCTCGGCTACTGATGATATGCTGCTTCAGTATTGAATCATCTGGGCCCCAGCGAGCCATTAGGCTGAGCTGCTGCATTTGTCGGAACAAAAGTAGTCTTTATATCTGGCAATCTATGTGGGGTAGTCCCCGTCTACTCCATCTTGTCATTGAAAGATAACTCCCTTATGTTGATCATGTCTCATCAGAGCGTCTGGTCAATAGCTTTGTTGCACGGGAAATCGCACAATCGCTCGGTTATGAGCCTTTTTACTTCTTCCTAAATTTGCCGTTTTTGGGGTGGCGAAGCTCTCAGCTGCTCTTCCATGTGTTCGACTCATCTATGTCGCGGCTGTGGTGCATGTGGTATGTTCCTAGCAGGAGAGCGGGTGACTCACAGGCTGTTGGTTGAACTTAAGCCGGATTAAGTGACTGCTTATCCCTGTCCGCTGTGCTGCCTACCCTGATGTGAGGTGGATGATGCTCAATGCAGGCCTTACCGCGAATGAACACTTCGTCTGGCTTAACTGAGAGTATGTTTGTTCGTGGGCCTACATAAGAGTGCACGCTCCTCCACACACTAAGACGGGAGTATATGCTATCTCGGGGGCCCAGTCGAGAGTGTACTCCGTTAGAACGCTAAGTTCATGACTGGTTGAGTGGCTACTTTCCAGGACGCTGCTGGAAAGGTTCCTCGTCTACCCTTGTCCTACTTCGTGATGCCTCGTTTGGGCACGTTGGATCTCGGTGCGTTGCAAGAGCTGATTCACCAAGGTCGTCTGTTATGCAAGGGCGCTCGTTAACTCTATGACTTGTCGGGACAAGTGTTGTTCACCATTCAGATTGAAAGAGCTTGGAAGGAATGTGCCTCCTTTAGCAGTGGAAGGGTGGTAGACTCCAGGCGCGGGATTTGAGTTGGGAAATGTCAAATCCGCGGAGAAATATGGTGAAAATACCCCTGGCTCGATGGTTGGTCCGGATGGTTGAGATAGTCTTGGGCTGACTTGGGCTGCTTAGGAGGCCACGAGAGCAGGTTGGGCCGCATGAGCAGGTTGGGCCACGGGAGTGGGCTGCTCGGCGTGTGATGTATGCGGGTGCAAGGCTTGGGATCGGCTTGGCAACGCGTTGGGCGTGGAGTGACTTAGCTTGGGCCGTGACCTTGGTGTCGTGGGCCTTGGATGACACGGCTTGGGCTTGCCTAGATGGCATGGCTCGGGCCATGGTGGTGACACCATAGACCTCGCCGCGGGTGGCTACCTTGGTGGCCACCGCGGTGGTTCCCGTGATGGTGGCGCCGATCCACTTATTGTCACATTTAGCCTGTGGATCGCCGCGGTCCCCTCTCTTGAATATTGAAATTTTCACCTTAGATGCGAGAGTTTTCTACAAGTGTGGGACTCAACTCTCAATGAAAGCACCAATTTGTGGATGCAAATTTCTTCCTCATTGTTCTTGGACAAAATTGCACCTACAAAACAAATAACACCTTAGGTCAAGGCCAAGAGCCTCTCGCGCTCATAATGAATGGGGGGCTTCGGCTGAAGAACCTCTGATGCCAAAGTTAGAATTTTGAGAGAAAAGTGTTTGGAGAATTTAGAGAATTTTGCAGGAGAATTGGAATTGAGTTTTGGAGAGAATGAGATGGTTTTTATAGGGGTGTGGCCGGCCTCCTTGGGTGAGGGGGGAATGGTCACTTGGCTCCTTTTGTGGGCTAGGCTCTTTATTTGTGTTCAATTGGGAATAATTTAATAATTAACTAATTAATTAGCCAATGAATAGAATAATTACCTAATTGATTAGCTAATTAATATAATGAAAGGGGAAAGATTTGGGAGTTACCTTGTGGAGAGGATTTGATGAGGATGGAAGAAATAAGTTTTGAATTGTTACCTATTTTGGGCACTTTTGACTTGTTGAGGGATGATTATCCACTGCTCCCGCGTAGGAATCCAGATGTGCCTCGAGGGTAATTTTGTCATTTTAAACCAAAAATCCATTTGTCGCTTTGTGATTATTTTTGGCTCCACAACCCTCTTATGGGTCCCTCGAAGATCGGTCATCCGTAAGGTGTTGGAGTTCCGCTACTCGAGTATTCTCCTTTTGCTTAACTTCTTGACAAAGTGTCTCCACCTCTGACCCAAGGTTGGTCTGCTTAACTGCCTAAGCAGCTCATTTCGAGCATAATATGTGCATTCAGTCCTTAAGTCTGGCAGGGCTCGACCCGCTTCAGCCTTCGCCTAACTCTGCAACCCCAACTCCTTCCTCACCCTCATAAGGCCATCCTAGTAAGCCTTTGCCTTTATCTCTTCAAATGTGGCTGCGTCGATATACTTGTGTATCTACACTTCATGAGCATCCTTCAAAGACCACTGCTCAGCTCGAAGTTTCTCGAGTTCCTTTGACTGAGCCAACATTTGCCGCTCTGACTCCAGCCTAACCTCCATCTCTTGCAAGGTAATTCACTCAAGCTCGCAGATTCGCCCCGTTTGGCGGAACAAAGCCATCTCTATCCAGACGTTGCCCCAATAAACAAAAGTTTTGTAAAAGGAAATGAAAGATGGGGTGTTACCTCATAGCGACTTCCATGTTGGATATCCCGAGGAAAATATGTTTTGGTGAATATCTCTAGGCATTGAGCATGGCTCCGCCGTTCAATATAACATTTGGTGTATTTTTGCCAAAGTCTCGATTAAAGACAAATAAGAATGCTTGAGACAATTCTCCCATGAATTTGAATTCAGTGGATATCACCAACTTTGAGATTTCAGAATTCTTTTGTGGTTGAGTTTATTCTCCCCCCTTGAGCTTACGAGAAATTAACAATAGTTATTTTGGAGCAAAAAATAATCAAGAAAAATATGGAAGCGACACGTGGATTTTTGGGTGAAAAAGACAAGATTACCTTTGAGGCACACTGAGATTTCTACGTGGAAGCAGTGGTTGATGACACACCCCACATCGCCCAGGGGAGTGATCCTTATATGTATATTCCCATCCCTACCTAGCACGAGGCCTTTAGGGAGCTCACTAGCTTCGGGTTCCATGGGAACTCTGAAGTTAAGCGAGTAGCGCACGAGAGCACTCCCATGATGGGTGACCCACTGGGAAGTTCTTGTGTGAGTTCCCAGAAACAACATCGTGAGGGCATAGTCAGGGCCCAAAGCGGACAATATCGTGCTACGATGGTGGAGCGGGCCCGGGATGTGGTGGACCCTGGGTCGGGATGTGACAATTTGGTATCAGAGCCTAACCTTGGCCGTGGTGTGCGGATGAGGACGTCGAGCCCCTAAGGGGGGTGGATTGTGAGACCCCACATCGCCCAGGGGTGTGATCCTTATATGTATATTCTCATCCCTACCTAGCACGAGGCCTTTTGGGAGCTCACTAGCTTCGGGTTCCATGGGAACTCCGAAGTTAAGCGAGTAGCGCGCGAGAGCACTCCCATGATGGGTGACCCACTGGGAAGTTCTCGTGTGAGTTCCCAGAAACAAAACCGTGAGGGCGTAGTCAGGGCCCAAAGCGGACAATATCGTGCTACGGTGGTGGAGCGGGCCTGGGATGTGGTGGACTCCGGGTCGAGATGTGACAGTTGATCATCCCTCAATCAAGTCAAAAGTGCCCAAAATAGGTATTTATTTAAAACCTACATGTGGATTTTTGGGTGAAAAAGACAAGATTACCATCGACGCACACTGGGATTTCTACGCGCAAGCAGTGGTTGATCATCCCTCAATCAATTCAAAAGTGCCCAAAATAGGTATTTAATTAAAACCTATTTCATCCATCAAATATTCTCCACAAGGTAACCTGCAAATCTTTCCTTTCAAATTATATTAATTAGCTAATTAATTGATTTATTATTCAATTAATTTATTAATTACCTACAAATCATGAATCTCACCTAAAAAACCATCCAAGTCGCCGGTCCATATCCTCCCAAAGGGCTGGCCACACCCCTATATAAACACCCTCAGTTTCTCCAAAAACCTAAGTTCTACACCCTCGCTAAATTCTCTAAAACACTTTTCCCTCAAAATTCTAACTTTGGCATCAGAGGTTCTTCAGTCAAAGCCCCCCCATTCATCGTGGGTGCGTGAGGCTCTTGACCTTGACCTAAGGTGTTGTTTGTTTTGTAGGTGCAATTTTGTCCAAGAAAAAGGAAGAAGAAATTTGAATCCACAAGTTGGTGCTTTCATTGAGAGTTGAGTCACATGCTCGTAGAAGACTCTCGCATCTATGGTTTTTTGTTTTTTTGCTTATTTGCAGATTTTTTGTACATTCTTATTCTTGTCACTTGAAAAAGTAACAGATCAGCAACATTGGTATTGATGAGACGCCTCTTTCTTCTTAAGCCCTTTTGGAATGACAAGATCAACATTCTCCAAGCAACTGGCCATCTAGCTGTTACAATTGGTATGCCTTTATCTCATGTGCATCATCTGTCACTTCCAGAAGGAATAGGTTTTCAACCATTTTTGGCTGTTTATTTGCTTGCTCATTCATTAGTTCGTATGCCTTTTCATTCTCAGATGTCCTTGTTGATAATCTAGTGAATACAGAACACAAGGACCTATATCTGGAACCTTTTTGCAATTTAGGCTATACTTAAATCTCACGCACATGTGTCCACCACACTCTCCACTTTTGCTTCTTTCTCCACCTGTTCAATATGTATTGTTCAGGAATTTCTTTGATAAGCATGTCTTCTCTAAGAACTTTAATAGCATGACTACACAAAATACCTTTCATCTCTAATAGCCTATAGTTATAAGAAACAGTAGATCCTTCCCTTTTCACCTTACGCTTCTTAGACTTGTCATCTAGTTCAACCGTGTATACAAAGATATCACCTTCAGCAACACAATTAGTTAACGACAATTCAATAGATTGTTCAAGCTGATCTTGAAACAATTTGGATATCTCTTTCATGTAAACTCCTTCCCTCACCTTTGAACTGAGCATTCATACTCTTACAAGCATTCTGCATCAGATGCCATAAACAAAGTCTATGGTAAGTTTTGAGGCATCCCTTCTAAAATAGCCTTAGCTATTGCAAGATCTTGATCGGTAATAAAATAATTCTTGGAGCCCTGCTAGATATTGCCTTCAAAACTTTCTTAGATAACCAACTAAATGAAGCAGTGATCTTGTCATATATTAAAGCTGCTCCAAATATAAAGCCAACAAACATTGCAAATGGTTGATCCAACTCATTGACTTTATAAGTTGTATCAAAACTTACAACATCTCCCAAATCTATAATCAATTATCATTTTTGGGTCTGCCCAAAACATGTTTGTTATTTGATCATCTTTGTCCAAGTGTAGTTAAAAGAATGATAGGTTTTCCAATATTTGTTTGGAAAAGTATTGTAGCACGACTCCAACTTCTCCATATGCCATGTTCTTTTGCCTCACAGTTGAAGGATAATTCTTTTGGTCCTGCTTAATATATCCCAAAGATTGTCTTCCACCTGCTTGGTTGTTTATTAACTCATAAGCCAACCTAAGTGGAATCCTCAATTCTTCAGCCAAATCTAGGTTGTGATTTTTCATTGGGGTGATTATGTTGTTCAATAAAAGTATAAGCATAAAATTTCCCACTAACCTATCCAACCTAACACCCATATGAGCACGACATCTAGTCTTCGTCTCTACTCTTGGTTTTTTAACCATATCATTTTGCTTATCTACGGATTGAAACCCTTCTTTAGCACTAGAAAAGATTTTTGAAGTAAGTTCACCAGTTTTTTTTATTATTGCCACTACTTTCTCTTTGAAAGCTCCCTTAATTCTACCATACTTGTTATAAAATTCATATGCTACTTGTTCTGTATCAAACTCCATATTTTCTGTACGTTTCGATTTCAAAGCACCTTCTACGCCATCATTTGGTTTATCCATTATATCATTCACTATCAAATTCTATCACAAAATTAAACCAAGCTTCAGAAAAATAATAAAAGGCAAGTGTTTTACTTCAACAACTCCATTGTCGCTACAGGGGCAAAACCTATCTAATTGCAAAAGTTATAACGAAAAAGAACTTAAAAAAATGGAAGATTGACATTTCGTTCTTAAAGACGAGTGGCAATGGTTGATCGACCATGGCCTTTTTTCTTCAGAATTTATTGAGAAAGGAGGAGGATGAGAGGTTGAAGTTTCAAAATAAAAAGGGTGCTGGAGTGAATTGAAAAGGTTCTGAGAGCAAGTCCACCCATAAAAATTACATTGGCACCCAGCCCATTTAATTGACTCGGTGAACAATGATAGACCCCATGAACAGTTTAATTGGCCAAATGCATCCCCACCCCAAAAAAATGCATTGGCACAAAGTCTATAAAAAAGCTCTGGCACAAACAATCTCCACTCCTACAAAATGCGCTGGCACAAATGATCTCCACCCCTACAAAATGCGCTGGCACAAATGGCACACAGTCCATTTAAAATATTATTAAGTTTTTTTATAAAATAATATAAAATAGTTTTAATTTCGGATATGATTTTTAACCAATCTTGTCATGCCACGTGTCATTATTCGAAAGTACTATTTTGGTTGAAAGTGTTGAAAATATTGAAATGTGGTGTAAAAAGAATAATAATTTTTAGAATTATACTGAATTTTTAAACAATTTTTAATTAATTTTTATTAAGATAATTAATCTGGACCGTTCAAATCCAACAACCCAGATAGTGCCACGTGACTAAGCGTTGGAATTGAATTTCAAAAAAAATTTACCGTTGGAAATTCAACTGTCCATAATGAGCCACGTGTGTGGATACAAAATTCTTCCTCCTTGCTCTTTGACAAAATTGCACTTACAAAACAAATAACACCTTAGGTCAAGGCCAAGAGCCTCACGCGCCCATGATGAATTTGGGGGGGGGGGCTTTGGCCGAAGAACCTCTGATGCTAAAGTTAGAATTTTGAGGGAAAAGTGTTTGGAGAATTTTGAGTGTTTAGCAAGAGTCAAGACCTAGATTTTTAGAGAAAATGAGGTAGAATATATAAGGCATGGCCGGCCCCCTTGGGGGAGAAGGTGACCGGCCTCTTGTGTGTTTCTTTGGGTGTGATTGGTAGTTTAATTAGCCATTAATAGATTAATTATGTAATAAATCCATTAATTAGCTAATTAAGATAATTTAAAAGGAATGTTTTGGGGGTTACCTTGTGGAGAAGATGGATGAAATAGCTTTTGAATAAATACCTATTTTGGGCACTTTTGACTTGATTGTGGGATGTTTGTCCATTGCTTGTGCGTAGGAATTTCGGTGTTCCTCAAAGGTAATTTTGTCCTTTTTGCCCAAAAATCCACATGTCACCTCTTGATTATTTTTGTCTCCACAAATGCCCCCACACCTGTTGGGCTGCTCGTAGGAAAGGGCAGGAGATGTAGAGATCTTCTTGCTTTAGGAAACGTAGGATTGTTTCCTATTTTTGATGTTGATTCCCTCTTTAATAGGAAATTAGATTCTTCTAGGAAAGGGAAATAAATTTCTCTCAAAGCCTATTTAAGTCCATCTTAATTGGGTTATTAAATCAACTTTGGAGAGCGATTTATTCTACCCTACAAGAAAGAGAGAGAGCTTAAAGGATATTTGTTCCTCCTCCTCTAGCAATCTTCTACATCTTGCCCGTGCAAAGGATCGTCTTTCGTTGCTTTCTTCGTCTTCACCACACCGCACCGAGGTTAGAAAAATTAATTTTCCTTGTCTTCTTCTTGGATAGTGTTGTTGCAGGCCAGCTGTCGAGGTGGTGCGGCACGTCGGCTGGCAGGGGCCTGGAGTCGGCTCGGCATGGGCTGAGAAGGTGTTGTGGCAGGGACCACTGCTTGGGCTGCTCGGCTTGGTTAGAGCCAAGGGCAGCTTGTGCGGCTGGGGCCGTAGATTGAGGCGTTGGGGGGCAGTGCTAGGTTAGCCGCATGGCTTATGTCCTTTGGGTTCTTGGACCTGACGGGGGCTAGACCGGTGATTGAGAGAGATGAGGAGGTCGCGGGCCTCATGGGCTGTTGGAATGCTGGGTATGCCGACCTTTTGCCTGCTGGTCTGAGAGAAAAAAATAAAGGAAAAGCCAGTATGGGTTGAGCTATCTTGCTGAGTACCGTGAATGGCGTTGGTTGCTTAGTTCTCTTCGCCGGGAGAAAAGTGGGCTGCTCTAGAGAGAAAAGGTAAATAGGATCAAGGCAGATACTTTAGCTCTCTGATCGCTGTCGTGGAGCCCACTGTGAAAGAAGGTGGAAAAAGAGATCTTCTCCGTCTGCTCAAGAGATGCTAGTTAAGAAAAAACTAAAGACTTCCTCCGCTGCTCATGAGGGTCTGCCTGCGGTCGAGAAGCCTGTTATTGACATGACTTCTTTCAATGGGAAGAAAAATAAGGCTGCTAGATCTAAGCCTGTGGTGCCTGCCATGTCGAGAATGGCTAATTCGATTGCTGATAGTATTGCTTAGTGTAGAGGTCTTGTCATGCCCCCAATGTCGAAGTCTGTGCCAAAATGCTCGTTGGGAGCTAAGTCTGGTTCTCATTTGGAGAGGCTTGCTATTAGGAAGAGCAATAAAGTGGACTCTACTGCTAAAGTGGCGCTAAGGCCCATTCCATTTGCTGCTATGACTGATTCGCCTGCTGAGAAAGAGGAGATTGCTCGTGTGGGCAGCTGTGAAAAATCCACTAAGCCTGCTTCTGGGGAGTTTGCTAAGATATATGTGCTTTTGAAACCAGATCTGCTTGAAGATATGGACGCTTGTGCCAAGTTTGTCGATGGCATTAGAAAGGTTGTTTTCCCAAAATCCTTTGCGAAGCATACGACCCAATATAGAAGGAATGCTCTACTTGCTATGATGCAAATATAGCAAGGCTGCCAAGGTGGTGGCGAAAACTATGGCAGCTGAAACTTATTCCTTGGCCGATGAGATCAAGAGTTAGATTCTTAGCTCGTTGCTTTGAAGGGGTATAATATTTATGCCCCATCTCTCTGCAGCTTCAGACTGCTCGCCAAGAGATCGTTGAGTTGAAGGCTAGGCTTGATGCGATCCAAGCTAAGTATGAAAGTGCAAAGAATGAGATTGGATGTTACATACCTCAGATTCAAGATCTTGAGTTTGCAGTTTCTAAGCTTCGTTCCGCTGCTAATGCAAAGGATGAAGAGTTGATTGCTGCTTATAACCAAGTGATCCACTTCAAGAAGGTCATTGATAGGCTTGAACCCCAAGTATTGGAACTCCAAGGTGTGCCGAAGATCAACGAAAGTCTGAAGAAGGAAGTGGATGAGCTGCAGCGCGTCCGTGTTGGTCTGCTCAAGGAGAATAAGCAGCTGACGGGTGAGAAGTATGGGCTCGAGGTTTCGAGACCTCCTCCATTTCTCTGGAAGACTTACTTGCTTTTACTTTTGAGGCTTCCATTAGCGAAGTAGTGGGAAAAGTTAGTGCCCAGGCTGGGGCAGCCGAGGGTGAAGCGCTGGATGATGCCGCTGCTAAGAGCGTCGCGGTTGCTGAAGGTGTGGCGACTGAGTCGTTGGATGTCCAAGTTGCTGTAGTCTTCTAGGTAGCCTTTAGGATTTTCTTTGTTTTTCCTTGTAGCTTTTGTTTTGCTTTAACTCCTTCGGCCTTTGCTAGTTGTTTATAAACATGATTCCTTCGTTTTTCTTCATCTTTGCTTCTTTTGTTCATGCCCTAACCTTTAGACTTTATAGATCAGTGGCAGGCATGCTACTTTTCTACAAGCAGACAGGCTGGCGTAGCCTATGCAGCCGTAGGTGTTAGTGTATAACTTTGCAAAGTTGTTAGCCATAGGGTTGGCAGCCGGATGCCTTACTTACAGAAGCAGACAAGTTCGCATAACCACTAGCTTGTTAACCTTGGCCTTCTTCAATTCCGTAGGTTGTGTAGCAAGTATCACAACACTTTAGGACTTGGTGTAGGTTGTTCGCGCTTGGCAGAGGTGAAGCTTATCGACTACGTAGCATGTCGGTAGTAGATACAGCTTCGTATAAGCACGCTAGCTTGTTTAACCTTTCACACAAATGTGCAGTTGTATAAATCTAGCATGGCTTTACGGCTCGAAGGGCAACCCGTAGGCAGTCTTCCGGAAACCATAGGCTACCTTAATGCACTCGGTAACGACTTTAGGGTTCCAAGGTCTGTCCATCGGATGTACTGTGTAATGTGCCCCCTTCGTTTCTACGGCCCAGTTCCCCCATCGTGCATCTGGTTATACTAGGCAACTCGGCTCATCCACGTCTGGATATTCGGAGTGCAGAGCTTATCATCCCGTCTTGGGGAGCTAACCCATGTGGGTCTCGGAGAATTTGTTTACCCTCTCGCACTGGAGAGCAATTAGTTTACCCTCTTACACTGGAGATCATGGTTGGTCCCTCAAGGGGAGTAATTCCTGCGATGAGTCCCTAAGAAAGGCGCGGTTTTCTTTTGAAATGCAGAAGTGATCAGTTGTTGTAAGCATGCAGCCAAGCCAAGTTGTGATTACTTCTGAATTCCTCATTGAAAAACAAGTGAAACTGGATAGTCCTGGTCTTGTTAGGTGGTGCCCGTTGAGCTACTTGAGTCTTCGGGCTTTGATGTAGCGGGAGGTCACACATGGTACTTCCTCAGATTGTAGGCATTCCACTGCTTTTCGATCTTTTGTCGTTTAATAGTGGCGAGGGTGTAATTACTCTTGCCGCCTACTCTGCTGATCTTGTACAAACCTTCCCAGATGGGATCCATCTTTTTGGTGCCTTCTTTGCGGCCAGCAATGAACGTTTTTCTTTGGACTAGATCTCTGTTGGAAATGTGTCCTAAAACCAATTATATGATCATGCTTTACGGACATTTCACAAGTTAAGATCATGATCATAGGATTGCCAATTGGGCATTGACAGTCCGTTAAGATCATTACGTGCTATGTCTTCTCTTAGGAAGAGTGACTGGTCTCGAGTCATTGGTGTGACTGACACCAAGACAAGCATGTAGGTGCTCAATAGAGAATGAGTCCACTGAACACGATCAACAAAGAGTTTTCATACTCATGTCACATGAGAACTCATGGTTGGGATAATGCAAAGTAGTCATTTGACCTGAGGCATCATAGTTGTCTTATGGTTAGATCCTCGATCTTTGACTATGGTAAAGGCACTCCGTCAGAGGGTGTCCACGACATGGTTGGGGTTAAGCCACTTAGCCATGGAGGTAAGTGAATGCGCAACAAGGGATCTCTAACCTTCAAACCGTTTGAGGGAGAATACTCTATGATATGATTAAGAATCTTTGGCCAGAGTATGAATGAGATTTAGGAAGTCGTTCCAAATCACATTCAAGGTAATCATATAAGTAAATGAATCACATTGGATAGTAGACATGAATAAACTATCAAATCAAACAACGTGGTCAAGAGTATTGTATAAGAGAAATACCATATTGCATTGTAATCCTAAACTGAATAGGTTTTCCACTCTTCTGATTAGCTTAGGTAGTCATGATATACTGCTAGGTGTCACTTATGGTTTGTGGAAGCCCTAAAGGTGTATAATCACTAAAGGGAGAATTGAAAGTATGTTTTAATTCACAATCGATCGTTAAGAGTAACAATCGCCCACTACCTCGCTAAAAGGAACCTAATGGATCGTACACCGTGTAAGGTAGAGATTGAAGAAACAACGGAGTTGAGTATGAATAATTAAATGGTTTAATTATTTATGGCTAGGATTAATTAATATATTAATTAATCAAACGAATAAGTTCGTAATAAACATCAGGTTAGTTTTGAGCCTTAAGGCCCAATGGGATTTGAATGTCAAGCCCAATAACTCAAGTTGTATGACAACTTGAAAACATAAAGGGCTTGAAAGCCCAATGAACCCTTAATGGCCGGCCATATAGAGAAAGGAGTGTGTTTTGGACTTATTACAACTTTGCCACTCCAATGAAGATAGGTATAAATGTGACTTTATAGCCTTTTCTTCATTAGGGTTTCTTTTGGAGAAAAGATGAGAACACAAAGCTCTTTTTTCTCTCTAAGAGGCCGGCCACCCTTGAGGAAAATAGCTAGCAATCTTACTTCCTCTAGGTCACTCATCTTTTCATCAATGCTCTCCTTGGTGTGGAAAATTAGAGGTTCTCTATTTTGGGAACTTGGAGAATCCTTTCAACCATCCTCCTCCAAGACATCGATGGAGTTAAGAAGTAAGGAATGAAGGCCCTCTCCTTGGGTGATTAGCCTTTGCTTATGCAAAGAGGAATCAACAAAGGTATAAGATTTCTCAACTCACTTTGTTCTTGAGTTGAGTCTTGGTTCACCACAACTACTAGGCTTTGAATTTCATGGGTAATGTTTTATTTTGAGTACATACAAGCATGATTCCGCCTTTAATTGTTAATTGCATGCCATAGATGTTGCTCAAATGAACATGTTTTTCACAATTTTTCCTTCAAGTGGTATCAAGAGCCTAGGTCTAGTAGTTGGTGAATCCTTTGGGTTTTGTAGTTCATAGCCTTTGATTTGAATGTTCTAATTGTTACAAGCTTTATTCTTGCTTCTTTGAATGTAAATTTTGTTAAAAAATTTGCCATCTCAAATGTTGTAGATGTAGTTCATATGAGCATGAATTTTGGAGCCAAAATTTGGTGCCATGTTTATGGGGAAATTCGGCCAAATCCAAAGGGTGGATATTTGGGTTCATGTTTGTCTTGTTAAAAGTGTTTTAAATTGACTTTTGGAACCCCCTATGTACCCTAGGATGTTAACCCCCTTTTGAGTGGTGAAAATTTGAGTTTTATTGAGTGAAAACATTCATGGAACTCTTATGGGTTTTCATGGATGTTCTTCAATGTTCTTGCTTTGTTCATACCAAGAACAAAAAGTTTGGTATTTTGATTCAAAGTTTTGGTTGATTACATAAAGTCTTTGTTTTTTGTTGGTTGGTGTGACTTTTCAATCAACAAGACATTTTTTTTTGAAAAAGGTGATTGAAAGGTTGAGTGTTTGACATTATGTTTGTCATAGTTGGTGTGTACTTTACTTTCACACCCATACCTATTTTATTTCAACACCTTACCTATTTTTCAACTTACTTGACTTTGTCTTTCATCAAAAACCACTCCCTCACACTACCATGACCGGCCACTCCTTCAAAGGGAGTAATTTTGCACTTTGACCTGAAAGTTTACGCTTTTACGTAAAGGCTCAAAATCACTAAAGGACAGAATGTTTTGCTCCTTTAATGAAGTTTTTGCATTTGATGAAGTTTTTGGGTTCTAGTTGTAGTTACATGAAGTAGTGGACTTTTGTGTTTTTACAAAGTGACCTCAAAGTTTGTGTTTTGCAATATAGCCCAAAAAGTTGAGGTTATTGCATTTGGCCCAAATTAGTTGAGAACAAAATAGTTTTGTATCTTTAAATGAGAATTGGATTTTCATTTCATTTAGCTCCATCTAAATCAATTCTATGGATACAAAAACCAAATGAAAATGTTGCATTCAAGTTTAATTAGTTAAAGCGTTAATTAATTAAAGAAATGGTGATTATGAACCTAAGCCTACGATAATTGAGCTATGTGAATGGCCATCTTTCAAATTTGTTTGAACCATGGGAATGTGTAGATTAAATTTGGTTGTAATTTGATATGATCAAATGTTGTAAAAGAGCATAAGCTCTTCTTAACTTTGAAGTACTCATTTCTTGTTTTATTTGATATGCATGGAATTGGAGTAGAGGGTCCAACGCCCAATAAGAAAACACGCCTTAATGTGGTTAAACTCGTAACTAAAATCAATCACCATCTCTAGACCGAGATCCAACACTAGGCTCGTGTTAGATCAAATCAAAGGTTCATAGTCATCCTAAGGCCTTAAGGCAATTATATAGTCCATCAATGAATGCAAAGCTTATGTTAGTAATACCATAAACTCTTGCTTTAAAAACAGTTTTACAAGCATAGTGGGAGTATCATATACTACTAAATCAATAACATGGACCAATAGTTGTAATAGGACCAAATTGTTTTAATGTGATTAAAATGCATGCTTATATGTGATGAGACCTAAAACCCTCAGCTAAACCATTATTAAGTTGACAAGCGTGAGAGTGCTTTGAACACTCTTTCGTGGCCTTCCACCGTGGTAGGCTCCGATCGTTTGTGACTCGTACACCGACTTCACCCTATCATGGGGGAGTACAAAGTGCGTGCTTACACTCAGGAGGAGTCCTATATGCATACATGATGTTGTGAAGGTAGGCAATGAGAATGATCAACATCATATCATTGTGAGGTTGTTCTTGAACCCCTACCCTAACTTGCATGGTGGGAATGACTTAACTAAGTGCAATGTCCAACATCATATCATTGTGAGGCTTCATTCTCTAGAGGCCAAATAAGATGGGTACTTGCAAGAGATGCAAATGAGTAAGTGTACACTCTCATTATTATTGATGCTAGCCAACATCATATCATTGTGAGGTGGGCTTGGAAATAGTGAGCCTCCCATACCCTACTTAGAGTTTCCTCCAAAAGTCTTGAATTTCGATGAGGGATATGCAATTTGCCAAAAATAGTGGGTGGTGCTATTTGATTTAAAGACCCGGATCAAATGGCTTAAAATCAATCCATTTATATTCGTTATGTATTTATTTACCGATATATTTGCAAACGCAATCCAAAACTTGACAAAGAAAAGCCGAAGGCTTTAGTTTCTGCACTTGGTACCACAATCCCATAGATTGTCTTGAATGGATTGTATATGTACCTAAGTAGTCTCATTCTCAAAATCTTCCTATTGATAATGTATCTTTGGAAGAACATGTTAGATAAGTCTATCATAAAGAGGACAACACTTTTGGTGTCATAATTCTTCACTTACAAATCGTTGTATGAAGAAATAAGAGTTGCTTTGAACAGCCCTTAGTTAACGCAAACACTAGTGCTTGTTTCTTTGTTGCATAAGTAAGCACAAGGGCATGGACACTTTATGTGCCATGATTCTTCACTTACAAATTGTTGTATGAAGAAATGAGTAACTGCCTTGAACAACTCTTAATAGTTTGTAATTATGTTTAGAACATAATGGTTGGTTGACGAAAATAGTCCATCAACATGGACTTATGATGATTTTGAATCATTGAGTGTTGAAGTGTTAAGCCACTTCTAGAGATGGAAACTAGGCAAAGACTTCACCTTTGTGTCCCTATCCAAATGGTGCACTAAGCTTATTGTAAACTATATAGTGACCAATAACCGCACGCTCTCCAAATCGTTTGATGTGTATAACACAATTGAAATCAGTTTCAAGAGAGATAGTGGGAGTTTAGGGACCATGACTATTGTAGTCAATGGAGAAGTCAAATGAATAAGGCGAAAAACTCCAAGGGAACAAACTTTCTTATGAAAGGATGGACATTGGAAGGGGTATTTGCAAGAAATGTCTTGCAAGTGTCAAGAACACACCTTTCGAAGGTGTTGTAAAATGTTCTTGAATAGTTCAAAACAGTTGGTTCTTCTACTTGAATGTTTGATTTCGTATTAGTAACTATGTTTTACAAATCGTTGTAAAAGTGTGGCTAACAAGAAGTAGAAGATTAATGAGAGAAGAGAAAGTACTTCACATTCGGAACGTGAATCAAATATTGATCTCAGCAAAAGCAGATAGTACTTACTTCCTCATATGAACTACCAAAGAAATTAGAAAAACAAAGATTGTCTTTACATTCCAATTTGAATAAGGAACAAAATTTCATCACTATAATGTTAGGAGATGGATGAATGTTTTGTTTGACAAAACAATTGTTCTTTATGAATGATTAGATTATTGTAATCTGATTGATTGTCTCTATAGTAGAGATAATGTGGTAGTGTTAACTGTTTAGAATATAACGATGCTTAAAAACCAAAAGGTTGCAAGGTAGTGACTAATCCCAACTGAGTTGTGACACCTCTAAAACATAAATTACGAGTTGATCATATATGGATGCTTTGGATCATTAGATCCGGATCCAATGCCTTCTTGTTAAAATTGTATAGAGGCGAAATTTTCGAATCTTTATTCTTTTGGAAAGAAGAAAGAATCACAAAGTTATTGAGGTTAATTCACTTAGATGTTAGTGGCACTTGTCCATAACCTAATGCTACTCATGTTGTTTGACATTCACCGAAGATTTCTCTCGATTGGACTATCGTTTATTTTGAATAAACACAAGTCCGAATACTTTGCAAAAGGTTTCAAAGAATTCAAGAATGTAAGTTAATGAGTAAGACGTCTAAAGTATTTACTCCTTAGATTTGATCCAAGGAAAACTAACACTTTATATGAGTTTCCTTGAAACATATCAAGGAATGTAGCATCATAAGATAATGGATTTCTCCATTGGGAGAAGAACGAACTCAAGTAAGATGAAGCTCGTTGGCTGTTCAATTACCCATATATAGGATATATATGTTTCTAAGTCAATATGATTGTCAATTAGAAGATCTTCCAAAACGTTTCATAACTCCATATGATGTAGTTGCAAAGAAAGACAAGTCTTAAGTGTGTTTAGACTTGAGGTTGTGTGCTAATTAGCAATATTTGTTTTAGAACAATCTTGTGGGATATCCTTAAATTAACTTTTGGATATCACTTCTATGAACCAACTAACAAATGTTGTAATCCTACACTAGGATTTGCCTAAGATAGAGCAAATGAACAAGAGATAGAATTCAAATAATGGGTTCTTTGAGAGACAAGATGACAATCAACAAATATAACAACCTAGTTCCTACACCACTAGCTCCAAGGTAGTCGAGAAGGATTTATAAACCATCTTAGTTGAATGGTTTGAACTTTATGACTATGTCATTGAGTTACACCTCTTAATTCGAAAGAAATAAGAATGAAAATCCTTATGACTACATTGAGTGTATATATATGATATATACTCAAGGAAATGGTATAGTACCATTTGACCCAAAATATTGAAACCTTCAAAGCTAATTGGTAGCTTAAGGTGACTACAATCAACGAGATTGGTTAACTTGGAAGAAACCATCTTTCATGTAGTCTTGGTTTCTATTAAATTTGAAGATTGCTAGCTACAACTAAACGGTGATTCAATGTTTAGACGTAATAAGGGTTTCGGAAACCATTATCAAGATAGTCTTGATAATATATGTCTAAGACTAGGAATCACAAGACGTGTAAGTTGTAGAGATCCATCCATAATGAATCTTAGCAAGCTAGTGGGAGCTATAGGCGTCTTATGAGAGAAAGATCAAATCGTTTGATTTCTCATAAAGATGTAAATGAATCTTTTGTTTACTAGGTTTACAAAAGATTAGTGGGAGTTAATCATATTCCTAAATTTGATAATATATTTGATATATTAATTTTGGAAATGAAAGGAATTCTTCTTCATTAAAGTAATGACTTTGAACATTCTATAACGATAGAATGTATATGGGAGACATAGTCTATATACGTGGGATTGAAATTTATAATGATAGATTTCAAGATATAATTGGATTATCTCAATCCCTATTGATTGACGAAATATGTAGGAAGTTTTTCGAATGATAAACTTCAAATGAAAAGACAATTCCAGTCAGCCAGGGAGTTGCTCTTCTAAAAGGGAATGTACCCTTTTGACTCCCAAAGAAGCATAAAGCGTAAATAGAATCCTTTATGCATATGCAGAAATGTGATTTACGTATTTCATATTGTATGAAAAATGTTGATATGAATTGTACCAAGATCGGTACAAGACGACATCAGTGGAAGCCCAGGATCAGAACCATGGCAACTGTCAAGTGAGTCTTTGAGTATTTATGAAATACTAAAGGATAGATTCCTCAAGGATGAGGAAGAATTAAAGTAACGCAATGGAAGCGTGAATATATTAGATTATGAATCTAATATCATATTCATCATTGGATGTCTCTTCATTGTGAATGAAGAGATATTTGGGTGGAAACATTACAAGTAATGACTTTAGTGTGTTCCATCATGAATGCAAAATATATTGCCATATAGAAGTTTACAACAATGTTGTTCGGATGGGAAAGTTCATTTATGAACTCTCCATTTGCTTCCAACTAGAAAGTGTATTTAGTGTACCAGGGAATAACTCAAGCCAGGGAATCAAGGTCTCATCAAGATCCGAACTCAAGTGAGAGATTGAACCACATGATTGAGAATCATGTATAATGGTGATGTCGTTATTCTCAAGGTTGTTTCTATGGGTAACATATAATCCATTGTCTAGGCCATTCTCTTTCGTATACATATCCTAAAGCAGTTAGATTCATGAGACCATTCTCTTTCGAATACATATCCTAAACGTTCATCATCATAGGATTGCCAATTAGGCATTGACAGTCCGTTAAAATCAGTACGTGTTATGTCTTCTCTTAGGGACAATGACCGGTCTCGAGTCATTGGTGTGAATGACACCAAGACAAGCATGTAGCTGCTCAATAGAGAATGAGTCTACTGAACAAGATCAACAAAGAGTTCACATACTCATGTCACATGAGAACTCATGGTTGGGATAATGCAAAGTAGTCATTTGACCTGAGGCATCATAGTTGTCTTGTGGTTAGGTCACTGATCTTTGACTATGTCAAAGGCACTCCGTCAGAGGGTGTTCACAACATGGTTGGGGTTAAGCCACTTAGCCATGCAGGTAAGTGAATGCGCAACAAGGGATCTCTAACCTTCAAACCGTTTGAGGGAGAATACTCTATGATATGATTAAGAATCTCTAGCCAGAGTATGAATGAGATTTAGGAAGTCGTTCTAAATCACATTCAAGGTAATCATATACGTAAATGAATGACATTGGATTGTAGACATGAATAAACTATCAAACCAAACAATGTGGTCAAGAGTATTGTATTAGAGAAAAACCATATTGCATTGTAATCCTAAACTGAATAGGTTCTCCACCTCTTCTGATTAGCTTAGGTAGCCATGATATACTGCTAGGTGTCACTTATGGTTTGTGGAAGCCCTAAAGGTGTATAATCACTAAAGGGAGAATTGAAAGTATGTTTTAATTCACAATCGATCGTTAAGAGTAACAATCGCCCACTGCCTCGCTAAAAGGAACCTAATGGATCGTACACCGTGTAAGGTAGAGATTGAAGAAACAACGAAGTTGAGTATGAATAATTAAATGGTTTAATTATTTATGGCTAGGATTAATTAATATGTTAATTAATCAAACGAATAAGTTCGTAATAGACCTCGGGTTAGTTTTGGGCCTCAAGGCCCAATGGGATTTGAATGTCAAGCCCAATAACTCAAGTTGTATGTCAACTTGAAAACATAAAGGGCTTGAAAGCCCAATGAACCCTTAATGGCCGGCCATATAGAGAAAGGAGTGGGTTTTGGACTTATTACAACTTTGCCACTCCAATGAAGATAAGTATAAATGTGACTTTATAGCATTTTCTTCATTGGGGTTTCTTTTGGAGAAAAGATGAGAACACAAAGCTCTCTTTTCTCTCTAAGAGGTCGGCCACCCTAGAGGAAAATAGCTAGCAATCGTACTTCCTCTAGGTCACTCATCTCTTCATCAATGCTCTCCTTGGTGTGGAAAATTAGAGGTTCTCTATTTTGGGAACTTCGAGTCTGCTTTCAACCATCCTCCTCCAAGACATCCATGGAGCTAAGAAGTAAGGAATGAAGGCCCTCGCCTTAGGTGATTAGCCTTTTCTTATGCAAAGAAGAATTAACAAAGGTATAAGATTTCTCAACTCACTTTGTTCTTGAGTTAGTCTTGGTTCACCACAACTACTAGGCTTTGAATTTCATGGGTAATGTTTTGTTTTGAGTGTATACAAGCATGATTCCGCCTTTAATTGTTAATTGCATGCCATAGATGTTGCTCAAATGAACATGTTTTTCACAATTTTTCCTTCAATCTTCGGGCTGGAACTTCTGGATCTTGGCCCTTTTGTTGTAGTTGGAGAGGAGCTTTTGCTGGTAGACTGCGATGCGGGTGATGGTTTGCTCGCACTTATTCTCTGCCAGATCTAAGCTTGTGGCCTGAAGGAAAATTTTTGTCCTAGCTAAGAACATGTGAGAACATTTGAACACATATGCAAACTAATAACACTTTAAAGTAGGCATGCATTAAAAACTAATTCTAGAACCCATGACTTTCAAAGCCTAGTGAATGGTGAACCACAAGACTCTTTAACAACATTAAAGAGAATGAAGGTTTTTGAGATTCATTACCCTTGAAGCTCATCCTTGTTTACACAAGGGATTCACCTAAGTGGAGGGCCTTCAAGTCACCTCCTAGCTCTTTAGATCTTCCTTGTGATTTTCTTCCTTTTGATACTCCTTTGCTCCTTGAGGATGTGAGGAAAGGATCTCCAAGAACACCAAAGGTTTGGTGTCTCTAAGTCTCCACACCAAGGATGAGGTGTCAAGATGAAATGGATGACTTAGAGGAATAAAGATTGCTAGCTATCCTTCCCCTAAGTCGCCGGCCTCTATAGAGAAAAAGAGAGAAAAAGTTTCTCTTCTTTGCCTCAAGCAAACCCTAATGAGGTTATGGCTATAAAGTTGCCTTTATACCACCTCACAAGTGAGTGGCAAACTTGTAATAAGTCATTCAACTCACTTTCCCTAAGTGGCTGGTTTTAGCCTTTTTTTTTGGGCTATTTTTCCATTTAGTTTTAGTTGTCACACAACCTAAACTCAATGGGCCTTGTGGACCAAAAACCCTTTTGGGCCCCAAAACCCAAAACCAACTTAAAAGCCCAATACGAACCTTTCGTAAGATTAATTAACTAATTAATTAATCTTGACCATTCTCAATTAAACGATTTAATTGCTTATCCATCTCATTTATATTTCTTCACTTTCATCCTTACTCGGTGTACGATCCATTAGGTTCGAATTAGCAAGGCAGTGGGCGATTGTTACTCTTAACGATCAATTGTGAATTGAAACTACATTTCAATTCTACCTTTGATGAATATTAGTGTTAGCTAATCCTCAGGGCTTCCACAAACCATGAGTGACACCTAGCAGTATGTCATGGCTACCCAAGCTAAGTAGAAGTGGTTGGAGAACCTATCCAGTTACAATTACAATGCAATACGGTCCTTCTCTAATACAATACTCTTAACCACATTGTTTGAGTGATAGTTTGTTTCATGTCTACTATCCAATGTGATACTTCTCTATATGATTCAATTGAATATGATTTGGAACAAACTTCCTAAGTCATATTCGTATGCTTTGGCCAAAGACTCCCGAATCATATCTCAGAGTATTCTCCCTCCACCATGGAAGGTTAGAGATCCCTTGTTGTGCATTCATATGCCTACATGACTAGATAGCTTGACCCGAACAATGTAGTGGATACTCTCGATGGAATGCCTTTGACATGATCAAAGATCAAGGACCTAACCATTAGACATCTATAATGCCTCAGGTCAAAGGACTACTTTACCTATTGCAACTTACGAGTTCGTACATGACATGTATGTTCGAACTCTCTTTTGATCGTAGTTCAGTGTACTTGATTACCTTTCAAGCACCTATGTGTTTGTCTAAGTGTCCAACACTAAATGAATTGAGACTAGTCATACTCACGCTTGAGTTAACATAACACATACTAACCTTAGCGGATTGTCAATGCCCAATTGGCAATCCTATGGCTAGGAACGTTTTAGGAATGAACATAAGAGAAAGGTCTCTTTAATCTAACTTACTAAGATCACTTCTCTCTTAGATTAAATACATTCCTTGGATTCCCTTTTTGCTTAAACACATAATACAATAAATAGTTATTAACAATAAGCTTTGCCCTTCATTAAACATATAAGAGTTTAACATTTAAGTATTCCAAAAGCTATTACATCAAATGAGTGGCTTTGTGGGCATACTTCCAACATGGCTATCTCCTTTCTGTTATACTCAATGCTTGACAGTACAGTGCTGATACTTGGCACGATGACATTGGGATGAATGATTGCTTCTGAACCAAATGCCAAAGAGAAAGGAGCTTCACCGGTTGCTCGTCTTTTGGTGGTGCGATATGCCTATAGACATTCGGGAAATTCGTCTGGCAGTCGAGGATCATCTTGTTGGATGCTTTTGCTCACCTATTGCTTTGAGGGTATCTTAGCGTGGACATGTGCTGCTTGATGCCATATTTTTGGAAGAACTTCGCCAAATCTTTTCCCACGAATTGCAAGCCGTTGTAAGGTGATGATGGATTGAGGGGTGCCAAATGGAAAATGATGCTCCTTCATATGAAGCACTCTATGTCCATCTAAGTCGTGGTCGTCGTGGGCTTTGCTTCTACCCATTTGGTGAAGTAGTCAGTTGCCACGATCATCATGCCTCTGCCCCTAGTAGCAGGCGACATAGGTACTACCAGATCGATTGCCCCCTGCATGAACGGCCAAGGACTCGTCTGAGGGTGGAGCTCGCTGACAGGCAGTGCTGGTACCGACTTGTAGCGTTGGCAGCGGTAGTACTTTTGTACTAATTACTTAGCATCTTGGTGCATGGTAGGCCAGTAGTAGCCTACGTTAAGAGCCTTTTGTGCTAAGGTTTGGCCTCCGGAGTGGTTTCCACAAACGCCTTCATGGATTAAGGTTAGGACCTTCAAGTCATCGGGAGACGCTAGGCAGTAGAGATGTGATCCGGTGTAGGATCTTCGAATGAGAATGTCGTTCCATATGTAGGTAGCATGCTGCCTTTATTTAGAGCTTTCTAGACTGCAGCCTTTTCGTGGGGAGTGTGTCGTTGACCAGGTAGTCTATAATAGAACTTTGCCAGTTGGGACTTATACTAACCTGTGACACTTCGGCTGCCGGCTCTGGTTTTATGCTTGGCTTGTTTAGATACTCCACAGGAATAGAGCGTTTGAGTTGGTGGTCGAGGGCAGAGCCTAAGCCAGCTAGCGCATCAACGTGGGCGTTGTTTGCCCGCAGAACTTGGGTGAGAGTGTAAGTCTAAAATGCTTCAAGTTGCTTGCGTACCTTCTCTAGGTATTGTGCCATCTTTGGATGTTTTGCCATGTACTCCCAAGTAGTCTGGCTAGTGATTAGCTGGGAACGAGCTTTTTCACCTCCAAGTATTTTTTCCATTCGGATGCCTGCTAGTAGTGCCTCGTACTCTGCTTCGTTGTTGGATGCTTTGAAGCCTATGAAGGAAAATTTGTGAAAAACATGTTCATTTGAGCAACATCTATGGCATGCAATTAACAATTAAAGGCGGAATCATGCTTGTATGCACTCAAAACAAAACATTACCCATGAAATTCAAAGCCTAGTAGAAAAGGTGAACCAAGACTCAACTCAAGATCTAAGATAAAGAGTTGAGAAACTTTATACCTTTGAAGTACGTCTTTGCTTAGCAAAGGTTAATCACCCATGTGAGGGCCTTCTTCCTTTGTCACCTTGCTCCTTGGCTCCATGGATGAAGGTGGAAGAACTTTGCTTCTTGGATCCATACCTTCTTGGATGTGGATGGAAGAATAGGTTTCTCCAAAAGTCACCAAAGTTGGAGACCTCTAAGTTTCGACACCAAGGATGGTTGAGGAAGAAGATGAGTGGCCATGGAGGAGTTAGATGCTAGTAAACTCCCCCATGGTGGCCGGCCTCCCTAGAGAGAAAGAGAGAGCCAAAAACTCTCATCTTTCCTCAAAGAAAACCCTAATGAAGAAAAAGCTATAAAGTCATATTTATACCTCCCTTCATTGGAGTGGCAAACTTGTAATAAGTCCAAAACCCACTCCCTCTCTAATCATGGCCGGCCTCCCTATTGTTAGTGGGTTAATTGCCCATTTTGTTTTAGTTGTCACACAACTTAAACCTTATGTGCCTTGTGGACCAAAACCCTTTTGTGTCCCGAAACCCAAAACTAACTTAAGGCCTAAAACGAACCTTTCGTTCTAGATTAATTAACTTTTAATTAATCCTTGCCGCATACAATTAAACTATTTAATTGTCCTTACTCATCTTCATTATATCCTTCAATCATTACCTTACACGGTGTGCGATCCATTAGGTTCCTTTTAGCGAGGCAGTGGGCGATTGTTACTCTTAACGATCGATTGTGAATTGAAACATACTTTCAATTCTCCCTTAAATGATTATACATCTTTAGGGCTTCCACAAACCATGAGTGACACCTAGCAGTGTATCATGGCTACCCAAGCTAATCAGAAGAGGTGGAGAACCTATTCAGTTTAGGATTACAATGCAATACGGTCTTTCTCTAATACAATACTCTTGACCACATTGTTTGGTTTGATAGTTCATTCATGTCTACTATCCAATGTGATTCATTTACTTATATGATTACCTTGAATGTGATTTGGAACGACTTCCTAAATCTCATTCATACTCTGGCCAGAGATTCTCAATCATATCATAGAGTATTCTCCCTCAAACGATTTGAAGGTTAGAGATCCCTTGTTGCGCATTCACTTGCCTCCATGGCTAAGTGGCTTAACCCCAACTATGCCGTGGACGCCCTTTGACGGAGTGACTTTGACATAGTCAAAGATCAAGGACCTAACCACAAGACAACTGTGATGCCTCAGGTCAAATGACTACTTTGCATTATCCCAACCATGAGTTCTCATATGACATGAATATGAGAACTCCTCGTTGATCGCGTTCAGTGGACTCATTCTCTATCGAGCACCTACATGCTTGTCTTAGTGTCATTCACACCAATGACTCGAGACCAGTCATTCTCCCTAAGAGAAGACATAGCACGTACTGATCTTAACGGACTGTTAATGCCCAATTGGTAATCCTATGATCAGGAACGTTTAGGATATGTATACGAAAGAGAATGGTCTCATGAATCTAACTTCTTTAGATCACATTCTCCTAATAGCATATTCCTTGGACTTATCGTTTAAGCACATAACATTTATATGAGACAGCTTGAAACAATAATCTTTGCCTTTTATATTAAACTAGATTAGTTTAACATGTGAAATGTCCGTAAAGTATCATCATATGATTGGTTGTAGGGCACATTTCCAACCATCTCCCACTTGCACTAGAGCCAATCAGCTTGGTTATCAGTGATGATACCTCTTCTGAATTCATTTCAAAAAATGGCTGAGTAGTAGGCCTAGACAATGGATATCTATATGTTATCCATAGAAGCAACCTTGAGAATAACGACGTCACCATTATACATGATTCTCAATCATGTGGTTCAGTCTCTCACTTGAGTTCGGATCTTGATGAGACCTTGATTCCCTGGCTTGAGCTATCGCCCCATTAGTGTCGTAGTGTCTGTACACTAGAGACACTTTCTGGTTGGAACCGAATAGAGAGTTCATAAATGAACTTTCCCATCCAAACAACATTGTTGTAAACTTCTATATGGCGATATATTTTGCATTCATGATGGAACACACTAAAGTCATTACTTGTAATGTTTCCACCCAATTATCTCTTTAGTCATAATAAAGAGATATCCTATTATCTCTTCATTCACAATGAAGAGACATCCAATGATGGATACGATATTAGATTCATAATCTAATACATTTGCGCTTCCATTGCGTCACTTTAATTCTTCCTCATTCTTGAGGAATCTATCCTTTAGTATTTCTTAAATGCTTAAGGACTCACTTGACAGTTGCCATGGTTCTGATCCTGGGCTTGCACTGATATCAACTTGTAGCGTTCTAGGTACAGCTCATATCAGTGTTTTTCATACAATATGAAATACGTAAATCGCCTTTATGCGTATGCATGAAGGATTCTAGTTACGCATTATGTTTCTTTGGGAGTCAAAGGGTACATCCCCTTTGAGAAGAGCAACTTCCTAGTCTCACTAGAGTTGTCCTTCTGATTGAAGTTTATCATCATATGAGAAACTTCCTAGCGTCTTTTGTCTATCATTAGGTCTCGATATAATCCAATTATATCTTGAAATCGATCAATATAGATTTCCATCCTATGTATATAGACTATGTCTCTCATATACATTCTATCATTATAGAACATTTAAAGTCATAACTTTAACTAAGAAGAATTCCTTTCATTTCCAAAATTAATATATCAAATATATGTTCAAATTTAGGAATATGATTAACTCCCACTAATCTTTTGTAAACCTAGTAAACAAAAGATTCATTTACATCTTTATGAGAAATCAAACGATTTGATCTTTCTCTCATAAGATGCTTATAGCTCCCACTAGCTTGCTAAGATTCATGATGGATGGATCTCTACAACTTACAAGTATTGTGATTCCTAGTTTTAGACATATATTATCAAGACTATCGTGATAATGGTTTCGGAAACCCATATTACGTCTAAACATTGAATCACTATTTAGTTGTACCTAGCAATCTTCGAATTAATAGAAACCAAGACTACATCAAGGATGATTTCTTCCAAGTCAACCAATCTTGTTGATTGTAGTCACCTTAAGCTACCAATTAGCTATGAAGGTTTCATTATTTCGGGTCAAATGGTATTATACCATTTCCTTGAGTATATGTCATAAATACACTCAATGTAGTCATAAGGATTTTCATTCTTATTTATTTCGAATTAAGAGGTGTAACTCCATGACATAGTCATAAAGTTCAAACCATTCAACTAAGACGGTTTATAAATCCTTCTCGACTACCTTGTAGCTAGTGGTGTAGGAACTAGGTTGTCATATTTGTTGATTATCATCTTGTTTTTCAAAGAACCCATTCTTTGAATTCTATCTTTCGTTCATTTGCTCTATCTTAGGCAAATCCTAGTGTAGGATTACAATGAACTACCCAACAAACAACATTTGTTAGTTGGTTCATAGAAGTGATATCCAAAAGTTAATTTAAGGATATCCCACAAGATTGTTCTATAACAAATATTGCTAATTAGCAGATAACCTCAAGTCTTAACACGATTAAGACTTGTCTTTCTTTCCAACTACATCATATGGAGTTATGAAGCGTTTTGGATGATTTTCTAATTTACAATCATATTGACTTAGAAATATATAACCTATATATGGGTAATTGATAACATCCAACGAACTAAATCTTATTCGAGTTCGTTCTTCTCCCAATGGAGAAATACATTATCTTATGATGCTACATTCCTTGAAAGATATATATCTTTCAAGGAAACTCATCTAAAGTGTTAGTTTTCCTTGGATCAAATCTAAGGAGTAAATACTTTAGACGTCTAACTCATCAACTTACATTCTTGAATTCTTTGAAACCTTTTGCAAAGTATTCGAACTTGTATTTATTCAAAATAAACAATAGTCCAACCGAGAGCGATCTTCGGTGAATGTCATACAACATGAGTAGTATTATGTTGTGGACATGTGCCACTAACATGTAAGTGAATTAACCTCAATAACTTTGTGATTCTTTCTTCTTTCCAAAAGAATAAAGATTCGAACATTTCGCCTCTATACAATTTTAACAAGAAGGCATCGGATCCGGATCTAACAATCCAAAGCATCCATATATGACCAACTCGTAATTTATGTTTTAGAGGTGTCACAACTCAGTGGGATTAGTCACTACCTTGCAACCTTTTGTGTTTTAAGCATCGTTATATTCTAAACAGTTAACACTACCACATTATCTCTACTATAGAGACAACAATCAGATTACAATAATCCAATCATTCATAAAGAACAATTGTTTTGTCAAACAAAACATTCATCTATCACCTAACATTATAGTGACGGAATTAAGTTCCTTTTCAAATTGGAATGTAAAGACAATCTTTGTTTTTCCAATTTCTTTGGTAGTTTATATGAGGAAGTAAGTACTATCTGCTTTCGCAGAGATCAATATTTGATTCACGTTCCGAATGTGAAGTACTTTCTCTTCTCTCATTAATCTTCTACTTCTTGTTAGCCACACTTTTACAACGATTGTAAAACATAGTTACTAATAAGGAATCATACATTCAAGTAGAAGAACCAACTGTTTTGAACTATTCAAGAACAATTTACAACACCTTCGAAAGGTGTGTTCTTGACTTTTGCAAGACATTTCTTGCAAATACACCTTCCAATGTCCATCATTTCATAAAGAAAGTTTGTTCCCTTGGAGTTTTTAGCTTTCTTCATTTGACTTCTCCATTGACTACAATAGTGTTGGAAATGTGCCCTAAAACCAATCATATGATGATACTTTACGGACATTTCACATGTTAAACTAATCTAGTTTAATATAAAAGGCAAAGATTATTGTTTCAAGCTGTCTCATATAAATGTTATATGCTTAAACGATAAGTCCAAGGAATATGCTATTAGGAGAATGTAATCTAAAGAAGTTAGATTCATGAGACCATTCTCTTTTGTATACATATCCTAAATGTTCCTGATCATAGGATTGCCAATTGGGCATTGACAGTCCGTTAAGATCAGTACGTGCTATGTCTTCTCTTAGGGAGAGTGACAGGTCTCGAGTCATTGGTGTGAATGACACCAAGACAAGCATGTAGGTGCTCGATAGAGAATGAGTCCACTGAACGCGATCAACGAGGAGTTCTCATATTCATGTCATATGAGAACTCATGGTTGGGATAATGCAAAGTAGTCATTTGACCTGAGGCATCACAGTTGTCTTGTGGTTAGGTCCTTGATCTTTGACTATGTCAAAGTCACTCTGTCAGAGGGTGTCCACGGCATAGTTGGGGTTAAGCCACTTAGCCATGGAGGCAAGTGAATGCGCAACAAGGGATCTCTAACCTTCAAACTGTTTGAGGGAGAATACTCTATGATATGATTAAGAATCTCTGGCCAGAGTATGAATGAGATTGAGGAAGTCGTTCCAAATCACATTCAAGGTAATCATATAAGTAAATGAATCACGTTGGATAGTAGACGTGAATAAACTATCAAACCAAACAATGTGGTCAAGAGTATTGTATTAGAGAATGACCGTATTGCATTGTAATCCTAAACTGAATAGGTTCTCCACCTCTTCTGATTAGCTTGGGTAGCCATGACATACTGCTAGGTGTCACTCATGGTTTGTGGAAGCCCTAAAGATGTATAATCATTTAAGGGAGAATTGAAAGTATGTTTCAATTCATAATCGATTGTTAAGAGTAACAATCGCCCACTGCCTCGCTAAGAGGAACCTAATGGATCGCACACCGTGTAAGGTAATGATTGAAGGATATAATGAAGATGAGTAAGGACAATTAAATAGTTTAATTGTATGTGGCAAGGATTAATTAAAAGTTAATTAATCTAGAACGAAAGGTTCGTTTTAGGCCTTAAGTTAGTTTTGGGTTTCGGGACACAAAATGGTTTTGGTCCACAAGGCCCATAAGGTTTAAGTTGTGTGACAACTAAAACAAAATGGGCAATTAACCCACTAATGATAGGGAGGCCGGCCATACTAGAGAGGGAGTGGGTTTTGGACTTATTACAAGTTTGCCACTCCAAAGAAGGGAGGTATAAATATGACTTTATAGCTTTTTCTTCATTAGGGTTTTCTTTGAGGAAAGATGAGAGTTTTAGGCTCTCTCTTTCTCTCTAGGGAGGCCGGCCACCATGGAGGGATTTACTAGCATCTAACTCCTCCATGGTCACTCATCTTCTTCCTCAACCATCCTTGGTGTCGAAACTTAGAGGTCTCCAACTTTGGTGACTCTTGGAGAATCTTTTCAACCATCATCCTCCAAGAAATCCATGGAGCTAAGAAGCAAGGAATGAAGGCCCTCTCCTTGGGTGATTAGCCTTTGCTTATGCAAAGAGGAATCAACAAAGGTATAAGATTTCTCAACTCGCTTTGTTCTTGAGTTGAATCTTGATTCACCATTTCTACTAGGCTTTGAATTTCATGGGTAATGTTTTGTTTTGAGTGCATACAAGCATGATTCCGCCTTTAATTGTTAATTGCATGCCATAGATGTTGCTCAAATGAACATGTTTTTCACAAATTTTCCTACAAATAGTCATGGTCCCTAAACTCCCACTATCTCTCTTGAAACTTATTTCAATCGTGTTATACACATCAAACGATTTGGAGAGCGTGTGGTTATTGTTCACTATATAGTTTACAATAAACTTAGTAAACCATTTGGATAGGGACTCAAAGGTGAAGTCCTTGCCTAGTTTCCGTCTCTAGAAGTGGTTTAACACTTCAACATTCAATGATTCAAAAATCATCATAAGTCCATGTTGATGGACTATTTTTGTCAACCAACCATTATGTTCTAAACATAAATACAAACTATTAAGAGTTGTTCAAGGCAACTCTCATTTCTTCATACAACAATTTGTAAGTGAAGAATCATGGCACATAAAGTGTCCATGCCCTTGTGCTTACTTCTCAAGTTCCTTGTTCATGTAACAAGGAAACAAGCACTAGTGTTTGCGTTAACTAAGGGTTGTTCAAAGCAACTCTTATTTCTTTATACAACAATTTGCAATTGAATAATTATGACACTAAAAGTGTTGTCCTGTTTATGATAGACTTTTCTAACATATTCTTCCAATGATACATTATCAATAGGAAGATTGCAAGGATGAGACTACTTAGGTACAAATACAATTCATTCAAGACATTCTATGGGATTGCGGTACCAAGTCCGGAAGCTAAAGCCTTCGGCTTTTCTTTGTCAAGTTTTGGATAGCGTTTGCAAATATATCGGTAAATAAATACATAACGAATATAAATTGATTGATTTTAAGCTATTTGATCCGGGTCTTTAAATCAAATAGCACCACCCACTATTTTCGTAAATTCCATATCCCTCATCGGAATTCGAGAGTTTTGGAGGAAACTCTTAGTAGGGTATGGGAGGCTCACTATTACCAAGCCCACCTCACAATATGATGTTGGCTAGCATCAATAATAATGAGAGAGTACGCTTACTCATTTGCATCTCTTGCAAGTACCCATCTTATTTGGCCTCTAGAGAAAAAGCCTCACAATGATATGATGTTGGCCCCATTGCACTTAGTTAAGTCATTCCCACCATGCAAGTTCGGGTAGGGGTTCAAGAACAACCTCACAATGATATGATGTTGATCATTCTCGTTGCCTACCTTCACAACATCATGTATGCATATAGAACTCCTCTTGAGTGTAAGCACGCACTTTGTACTCCCCCATGATAGGGTGAAGTCGGTGTACGAGTCACAAACGATTGGAGTCTACCACGGTGGAAGGCCACGAAAGAGTGTTCAAAGCACTCTCACGCTTGTCAACTTAATAATGGTTTGTTGAGGGTTTTAGGTCTCATCACATATAAGCATGCATTTTAATCACATTAAAACAATTCGGTCCTATTACAACTATTGGTCCATGTGATTGATTTAGTAGTATATGATACTCCCACTATGTTTGTAAAACGGTTTTTACAGCAAGAATATATGGTACTACTAACATAAGCTTTGCATTCATTAATGGACTATATAGTTGCCTTAGGGCCTTAGGATGACTATGAACCTTTGATTTGATCCAACACGAGCCTAGTGTTGGATCTCGGTCTAGGGATGGTGATTGATTTTAGTTACGCGTTTATTCACATTAAGGCGTGTTTTCTCATTGGGCGTTGGACCCTCTACTCCAATTTCATGCATATCAAATAAAACAATAAAAGGAGTACTTTAAAGTAAAGAAGAGCTTATGCTCTTTTACAACATTTGATCAAAACAAATTACTTTAAAGCAAAGAAGAGCTTATGCTCTTTTACAACATTTGATCATATCAAATTACAACCAAAATCTAATCTACACATTCCCATGGTTCAAACAAATTTGAGACGGCCTTTCACATAGCTCAATTATCGTAGGCTTAGGTTCATAATCACCCTTTCTTCAATTAATTAACGCTTTAACTAATTAAACTTGAATGCAACATTGTCATTTGGTTTTTGTATCCATAGAATTGATTTAATAGGAGCTAAATGAAATGAAAATCCAATTCTCATTTAAAGAGACAAAACCATTTTGTTCTCAACCTAATTTGGGCCAAAAAACAATAACGTCAACCATTGGGCTATATTGCAAAACACAAACTTTTGAGGTCACTTTGTAAAAACACAAAAGTCCACTACTTCATGTAATTACAACTAGAACCCAAAAATTTCAACAAATACAAAAACTTCATTAAAGGAGCAAAACAATTTGTCCTTTAGTGTTTTTGGGCCTTTACGTAAAAACGTAAACTTTCGGGTCAAAGTGCAAATACACAAAAGTATCAAAACTTTATGTAATTGCATAAAAGCCCCAAAAGTACTCCCATTGAGGGAGTGGCCGGCCATGTGATGTGTGAGAGATGGTGTCAAAATTTTTGAATTTTTCAACAAAGTGAAAGGTGATGGGTTGGTTTGAAAAAGTCAATTTCCATGAAACATGGTTCCATGAATCATGGGAAAGTAAAGTGTTGTAAGAAAATAGGTATGGTTTGAAAAGTTGATTGGTATGGATGTGTAAGAAAAGTCCATACCTTGTGATGATTAAAATCATACCATCTTTTCATAAACAAAACTTTATGTAAACAACCAAAAACTTTTTAATCAAAATACCCAACCTTTTTGTTCTTGCCAAGAACATAACAAGAACAATGAAGAACATTCATGAAAACCCATAAAAGCTCCATGAACATTTTTCACCCAAAGACATCCCTAAAACTCTCAAACTTAAGGGAAATAACATATTACCATACTAGGATACTTAGGGGTTCCTAATGTCACTTTAAAACATTTTTAACAAGACAAACATGAACCCAAAAATCCACGCCTTGGATTTGGCCGAATTTCCCAAAAAACATGGCACCAAATTTTAGCTCCAAAATTCATGCTCATATGAACTAAATCTACAACATTTGAGATGGCAAATTTTCTAGCAAAATTTACATTCAAAGAAGCAAGAATAAAGCTTGTAACAATTACAACATTTAAATCAAAGACTATGAACTACAAAACCCAAAAGGATTCACCAACTACTAGACCTAGGCTCTTGATACCACTTGAAGGAAAATTTGTGAAAAACATGTTCATTTGAGCAACATCTATGGCATGCAATTAACAATTAAAGGCGGAATCATGCTTGTATGCACTCAAAACAAAACATTACCCATGAAATTCAAAGCCTAGTAGAAAAGGTGAACCAAGACTCAACTCAAGATCTAAGATAAAGAGTTGAGAAACTTTATACCTTTGAAGTACCTCTTTGCTTAGCAAAGGTTAATCACCCATGTGAGGGCCTTCTTCCTTTGTCACCTTGCTCCTTGGCTCCATGGATGAAGGTGGAAGAACTTTGCTTCTTGGATCCATACCTTCTTGGATGTGGATGGAAGAATAGGTTTCTCCAAAAGTCACCAAAGTTGGAGACCTCTAAGTTTCGACACCAAGAATGGTTGAGGAAGAAGATGAGTGGCCATGGAGGAGTTAGATGCTAGTAAACTCCCCCATGGTGGCCGGCCTCCCTAGAGAGAAAGAGAGAGCCAAAAACTCTCATCTTTCCTCAAAGAAAACCCTAATGAGGTGTGCGATCCACATACAATTAAGAAAATCCTTGCCACATACAATTAAACTATTTAATTGTCCTTACTCATCTTCATTATATCCTTCAATCATTACCTTACACGGTGTGCGATCCATTAGGTTCCTTTTAGCGAGGCAGTGGGCGATTGTTACTCTTAACGATCGATTGTGAATTGAAACATACTTTCAATTCTCCCTTAAATGATTATACATCTTTAGGGCTTCCACAAACCATGAGTGACACCTAGCAGTGTATCATGGCTACCCAAGCTAATCAGAAGATATGGAGAACCTATTCTGTTTAGGATTACAATGCAATACGGTCTTTCTCTAATACAATACTCTTGACCACATTGTTTGGTTTGATAGTTCATTCATGTCTACTATCTAATGTGATTCATTTACTTATATGATTACCTTGAATGTGATTTGGAACGACTTCCTAAATCTCATTCATACTCTGGCCAGAGATTCTCAATCATATCATATAGTATTCTCCCTCAAACGATTTGAAGGTTAGAGATCCCTTGTTGCGCATTCACTTGCCTCCATGGCTAAGTGGCTTAACCCCAACTATGCCGTGGACGCCCTTTGACGGAGTGACTTTGACATAGTCAAAGATCAAGGACCTAACCACAAGACAACTGTGATGCCTCAGGTCAAATGACTACTTTGCATTATCCCAACCATGAGTTCTCATATGACATGAATATGAGAACTCCTCGTTGATCGCGTTCAGTGGACTCATTCTCTATCGAGCACCTACATGCTTGTCTTGGTGTCATTCACACCAATGACTCGAGACCAGTCATTCTCCCTAAGAGAAGACATAGCACGTACTGATCTTAACGGACTGTTAATGCCGAATTGGCAATCCTATGATCAGGAACGTTTAGGATATGTATACGAAAGAGAATGGTCTCATGAATCTAACTTCTTTAGATCACATTCTCCCAATAGCATATTCCTTGGACTTATCGTTTAAGCACATAACAATTATATGAGACAGCTTGAAACAATAATCTTTGCCTTTTATATTAAACTAGATTAGTTTAACATGTGAAATGTCCGTAAAGTATCATCATATGATTGGTTGTAGGGCACATTTCCAACAGCCTAGAGTGGTTGCCTGCTCAAGCATTGAGTCGTCTAGGATGACAAGGACCATGCCTGCTCCTGAGCCTTTATAGTTGGATGCGTCGTCGATATGCAAATCCCAAAAATCTCCATTGAGAGAGCAGGTGGGACTAAGGTGTGCTCAACTGCCTTCAAGGCGTCGTTGGGCCATTATGTTGCGTTATAAAGGTGTGGTAGGGAGCTGTGGAGCTGGGGCCATGTTACACGCAGCAGAAGATGCTCAAATGCCGGTATTGGGCCACTCTAGAGTTGAATTATGGAGCAAGGGTCGGTTGGGGCCGTGTGACACATAGTAGAAGGTAGTGCTCAACTGCCAGTACATGTTGTTCCTATGTAGAATCTTTTGGGGCGACGAGGACAAAACTTTCTTCTGAGTACGTTCTTCTAGTGTTCGTCTACCCTTGGCATGCATTTTGAGTTAAGTTGTTGCGTTTGTCAAAAAACTTTGCACCGCCAGTGTCTGCGCCTTTATTCTCGCACGTCTGGATTGGGAGGAATAGTGCGTCATGAAGATGACTGTGTGCATTTGAAAGTATAACTTGATCTTCTGGGTTGCAACAACTGTCGCCAAAGTTAGCATTTGGATTTCTGGTAGGTGGTTTCCTCATCAAGGAGAGCTTTTGAACTGTGGAATACAGGTAGTCGGGCACCCCAGCTCTTCTCGTATGATGGTAGAGCTTATTGCTACTTCAAATACAGTTAAACATGCGAATAAGTCATCCGCTGCTTCTGATTTGGATAGTAGGGAGGCGATGTCGAGTACTTCTTCAAGTCCTTGAATGTGCATCGGCGAGCATCGTCCCAAAGTGAATGCTTATCTGCTAGAGCGAAAGAGTCTGCCAGAGTTAGATCTTCTTTCATTATCAATTTTTCGAACAGTGGGTGGTCTGCTGGAAGTTCTTTTTGGAAGGCTTCTCTAGCTATCGAGTCATTGCATCCGACTATCCTTGCCTTCTCTGCTTTGAACCTCTTCATAAGTCGAGAAACAACTCCTTTGGGTTCTTCTTGACGTTGAACAAGTGGTCGAACTTCTTCTTGATCGAGCAATATGATGAATATTCTTTGGTGAAAACCAAAGAAAGTTCGTCGAAACTCCGAATAGATTATGGCGGCAGGGTGTAGAACCAATCTTGTGCCTCGCCTTGTAGAGTGGTGGTGAATATATTGCGCATGAGATCGTCGTTGTTTCGATAGAGGATCATTGTGCTTTGGTAATGCTTCAAGTGTCTCTCCGAGTCTCCATCTCCTTTGAAGGATGTGAAATGTGGCATGCTGAACTTGCATGGTGGCTTTGTCTGCTCGATCTCGTCCGTGAAGGGTGACCTGCTTATTCTAGTCATGTCCCATCGTAGTGCCTCATCGGTGACCTCGTTACGTTGGAAATCGCGCAATCACTTGGTCAAAAGTTTCTATACTTCTTCCTGAATTTGCCTTTGTTGGGGTAGTGGAGCTCTCGGTTGCCCCTAGTCGTGACCTGTTGGTCTAGGCTGCTCTTCAATGTGCTCGGCATGTCTATGCCGCGGCTATGGTGCACGTGGTTCTTTCCTAGCAGGCGAGAGAATTCTTCGTAGGCTGCCTGTTGAACTTAAGCCGGATTGAGTGTGTTTCTCTCCGTCCATCGTGGTGCCTACTCCGATGCGAGGTGGAGGATGCTCCTTGCGGGCCTAGCCACGAATGAACATTTCACCTGGAAGGTTACCCATGTTGTTCATCGCAGTGTGGTTCCAACCGTGAGTGTATGCTTATCCGTGTACCTAACCGAGAGTGCACTCATCCGCGCGCTAAAATGGGAGTATGCGCTATCTTGGGGGCCCAGTCGGGAGTGTACTCTACCGAAATACTCGGTTCGTGGTTGGTCGAGTAGCTGCCTGCCAGGACGCTGCTGGAGAGGTTCTTCATCTGCCCTTGTCCTACTTCAGACACCTCGTCAAGGGCACGTTGCACCTCGGTGCGCTGTAAGAGCTGTTTCACCAAGGTCATCGGTTGTGCGAGGGCGCTCGTCAACTCTATGACTTGGTTAGACAAGTGTTGTTCTCCATTTAGTTGGAGGAGCATGGAAGGAGTGCGTCTCCTTGAGCAGTGGAAGTGTGGTAGGCTCTGGGCATGAAGTTTGAGTTGGGAAATGTCAAATTTGCGGAGAAATATGGTGAAAATGCCCCTGGTTCGATCGTAGGCCCAAAAATTTGAAGCCGGGATGGTGGAACTAATCTTGGACCGATTTGGGTGCTTGGAATACCACGAAAGCAGGCTGGGCCACATGAGTGTGCTGGGCCGCATGAGTGGGCTACGCGGTGGGAGCAGGCTGGGCCACAAGAGTGGGCTGGGCCGAGGAAGCAGGCTGGCCCATGGGAGTGGGCTGCTCGGCGAGAGCAGGCTGGGCCATGGGAGTGAGCAGCTCGGCGTGTGATGCGGGTGCTCGGCTTGGGCTCAGCTTGGAAATGCATTGGGCTCGCGTTGGGCATGGAGTGACATGGCTTGGGCCGTGAACTTTGTGTCGTGAGCCTTGGTTGGCACGACTTGGGCTTGCCTAGATGGCACGGCTAGGGTCGTGGTGGTGACACCATGGACTTCGCCGCAGGTGGCTACCGTGGTGGCCACCGGGTATGGTTCCGGTGGTGGAAACTCGTGGTGGTGGTGCCGCTCAACTTATTGTCACATCTCTTGAATATTGAAATTTTCATTTGTTGAATTTTCTAAATTTCTAGCCATTGTACTTCTTTTTTACGTTTTATCAAAGAATTTTTGAAAATAAAAAATTCTAATAATAAAGAAGTACGAAAAATCTACAAATGGACAAGAAAATAGAAAACCTTGGATGCGAGAGTTTTCTACAAGTGTGGGATTTAACTCTCAATGAAAGCACCAATTTGTGGATGCAAATTTCTTCCTCCTTGCTCTTGGACAAAATTTCACCTACAAAACAAATAACACTTGCCAAGAGCCTCACGCGCCCATGATGAATTGGGGGGCTTTGGCCGAAGAACCTCCGATGCCAAAGTTAGAATTTTGAGGGAAAAGTGTTTGGAGAATTTTGAGTGTTTAGCAAGAGTCAGGACCTAGAGTTTTAGAGAAAATGAGGTAGAATATAGAAGGCATGGCCGGCCCCCTTGGGAGAGAAGGTGACCGGCCTCTTGTGTGTTTTTTTGGGTGTGATTGGTAGTTTAATTAGCCATTAATAAATTAATTATGTAATAAATCCATTAATTAGCTAATTAACATAATTTAAAAGGAACATTCTGGGGGTTACCTTGTGGAGAAGATGGATGACATAGGTTTTGAATAAATACCTATTTTGGGCACTTTTGACTTGATTGAGGGATGTTTGTCCACTGCTTGTGTGTAGAAATTTCGGTGTTCCTCAAGGGTAATTTTGTCCTTTTTGCCCAAAAATTCACGTGTTGCCTCTTGATTATTTTTGGCTCCACAACGTGGCATCCTTACCCTCGCCCCTATCGCGCCTGCACATGCGGGCCTCACTCGCTTTTTCTTGTCGGAACTCACGGCCACTCGCGCGTGTTTCGCACGCGCCTGCGCAAAAAAATTAAAACAGGCCTGTGACGTCATGTTGATGCCAGCCAGCCTAACGTCACATAGGCCGAGCCTTGGCTAAACACATTCTAGCCTGGCCTAGAAACTGGCTTGGGTTGGGTGCCAGCCTATTAGGCTCGGCTGGAGTGTTTTTTGGGGGTGCCGGCTCAATTTTTGGACTTTAGGCTAGCCAGACTTGCTCTAAAGGAAAGTAAAAAGACGCTCAACTTTGCCTTGTTTTGCGTTAAATTTTTTTAACATTTAAATTCACTTCTTGATGGCATGATGAAATTGAAAGGCTGAGATCCTCTGGTCAGTTGGATCCACAGGTTGGGATTCCCAGTCCAAAAAAAAAAAACATGAGTTGTTAAGTTTAAAAAAAAAAAAATATTGAATATTTTAATTCAAGCTAAAATAGCTAGTATTGTTGAAAGTGGTAGGTGGCCAAATTAATATTTGAATCCAACCACAGAGAAGCTATATAAAATGATTGCAGAAAATTTGTATACCATATGTTGTGGTTGTGGGTAACTACTGACTTTCAAATTCTTTTTTATTTTGTTGCAGTTAATCAATGTTCTAAAAATTAGCCTAGACGAGTGGCCAGTCGTCGTGGGAATTAGGGGTGGGCACTTAGAACCGAAAACCGAAACCGAAACACGAACCAAATCGAACCGCATCGAACGGTTTGGTTTTGCGGTTTTGAAACGGTTTCGGTTTTGAAACCGAACCGCAACATAGAAAACGGTTTGGTTTTGGTTTTGGCTTTTGAAAACCGCACCGAAACCGAACCGCACCGCAATTATTAATAAACATTTAATTAAATATCCATATTAGATTTCATGTTTTAATTGGTTGTTTGTTAGAATATCATCATTCATCACTTTCTTTCGTTCATTAACTCAAAGGACCTTTGTTATTTTATACCATCACACACATATATGTACAATACAAGGGGGAACTAATCTTGTTATCAAGAGTCTAACAATGATCTAATGAAGTCCACTCATTTGAAGCATGATATCACATATTTTAATATGAAAGTTTTGCTCACGTTTAATGAATTCAAAGTTATTCAACTTGTTTTATGTTATACCTTGTACGAGACATCCTTTTGTTGCACAAACATATTTTAACATCACAACTGCATGCAACATGCTAATTGTTTACATAACAAATGTCTGTTTCCTATTGTTACTGGACAATGCTTATTAATATGTTAAATTGCAAATTGTACATTTTTTTCTTAAAAACCAAACCGAAACCGTTTGAAACCGCACCGAACCAAACCGTTTTCATTTTGGTTTTGGCTTCAAAACTGCACCGAACCAAACCGCAAAAAATTTTGGTTCGGTTTTGGTTTCACTCAAAACCGAACCAAATCAAACCGTGCCCACCCCTAGTGGGAATTATCCTGAGGAAAATCGAGAAGGATCAGGTGGGCACTGAGACGCCTTGGGCAATGCTTGGGCGGCCTAGGTGGGCAATTGGATGGCCAAGGCTGTTTGGGCGCTTCAATATTTTGTTTCTGTTTTCGGCCTGTGCGTTTCAATATATAAAGGAGTGTTCTATTTTTTTTTTTTTTTTTTTTGGATATAAAGGACTGTTCTTGATTCTGAATTCCAGCATAGAAGAGAGGAAGACGAGGAGGTGAGTTTCTCTCTCTTCGAATCTCACCCACCCCACGTGACCATTCTCAAGTCTACCTTTTATATTTAATATTTTTAAATTGCTGACCAATTATATTGGGACAGCTAGTATCCTATTTGACTTAGCGTGTGCTAAGAATTGGACAGCCACAAGCCTAAACCTAACTCCCTCCTATGCGTCTCTATCCCTCCCTCCCCATTTTATTTAATTTTTTTAATTGCTAATGAAATGCTATCTGTTATATTCAAAATAATTAAATGATTTATACGCCGCATGATCTTTTGTTCTATTTAATTTTTTTTTATAGATTCATATAATATCTTAAAAATATTTCGTAAAGTACTAAAAATATAGTAAATTTACTTAAATCCACTTAATCTGTCTAGGTTCACGGCTCCCACCTGACTAGCGTCTTTTAAAGCCATCCAGTTAATATTATGTAGGGATGTAAATCAAGAAGTAGAACTCAATAAAATTTGGGAGATCATATCTCCTTATGACTTGTATTCCTTGCAGGATAAAAAAAGTCTATGTGATTAGTGGATAGATAAAAGCATTAGGCCAAAAGGGAGACTCATATACAATATGTTTCCAAAAAAAAAAAAAAAGGCTAAGTTCCATTTCTCTCTTGAGATTGTTAGATTGGTTAAATAAGATTGATGTCACATGTACATGGAAACTTTCAAACCTTTTAATGCACTATTAGTTTGTTGGCAAATATGGAAAGATAGAAACAATGTGGTATTTAGGAATGAAAAACCTTCTCCCAATACAGTCTACAAGTTAACTTCAATCCTTGGTAATTGTGGAGCAAAAAATAATCTCAAAAATCCTAGAGGCGACACATGGACTTTTATTCAAGAAGGACAAGATTGGCCTCAATAAATGGGTAGGCTTCTCAGATGCTCCCACGCGCAGCTCACACCCCTGAAGGTCTCAGCAGCTGACCACAACTGCCCACAGCTCACCTGCCCTTGGCAAGGAATTAAAGATAAGGATTAATTACCCAGATCTTATCTTTAATTCATTCCTAATCAAAGATTGACTCCAATCAAGTAAGTAATCCTAATTTATTTAAATTAGGATAATTACACCATTATCTCAAGATATTATTTCCTATTTAACATCTTGGGAATAATTATAGAATATTTCTCCATTGAACCCTATATGGGCGGCCCTAGCCCTATAAATACCCCATATTCTACCATTCTCAGAGAGCTTTTTGCAACCCTAAAAAGCCTAAACACTTTATTCTCTCAGAGAAACTAACTTAGGCATCGGAGATCCGTTGACCTAACCCCCCCACCTCGTGGGCGCGTGAGGCTTAGGTCTTTGATCAAAGGTTATGATTGTTTTGCAGGTGCATTTTCGTCAAGACTGAAGACGGTGGAAATTTGCATCCACAAATTGGTGCTTTCATTGAGAGCTGATTCAAAATACTCGAAGAAGCCGCTCGCATTAGTTTCTTGAATTTCCTGTGACGTTGAATTTCTCACATGTCGTATCAATTAATTTTTCCTAGAAAAGTTTCTTGATCAATCCCTGGAGAAAGGATACAATGGTAGGAAATTCAGAAACTACGACGAATGGAACCTCCTACGTGCAAGGATTTGGACCGGAGAGTGGAGACGAGGACATAGCCCCACGACGAAGATCCTCAAGGCTCACGATGGCAAGAGGAGCCGCATCGCCACTATGGCCGTGACCCAACAACCACGGCAAGGCCACCAGGCCACGACACCACTCCCACCAAACCCTAGGCAGGAGCCCAGGTCCACTTCCAAGCCCATGGGCAGGAGATCCCAAACTTTGTAGTTGCCACAGCAAGCCCTGGGCAGGAGGCCCAGCCTAATCCGGCAGCAGGCCTTGTTGCACAGCAAGCCCGAAGCCGAGCCCAGAATTCGGCAGCTGCTGCTAGCCAAGCAGCTCAATGGGCCCAAGCCCAAGCCACTCAACCAGCAGGCCAATATGTGGCAGCCCAATGGCCAGGAAGGCCTACGGCCAAGCAGATCCAAGGCGAGCAGGCGCTGGTCCAACGTGCCTCGCGACCCGGTCTGATGACTCGGCCGGTGGCCCAACCTATTCCAAGGCCACCTCCAGCGATCCAGATTCCGAACCACTAGACCCGCGATCAATTTAGGGTTACTTACACCTTACTTTTCTGCAAGAATGCCTTCTCTGGGCTTAAGTTTGGTACCTGCAGTCCACTATACTTCCACCACATATGAAGACGCCCATTTTCCAAGCTATTCCAATCCAAATGGCGAGCACCACCTGCCCCAGTAGGTCACCATTTTCCAAGCTCTTCCAATCCAAATATAGAGATGCAGCGCGCACTAGAGGAGGTGTCCCGAAGCAGGACAAGGGTAGAAGAATGTGACTCATTCCAGCGATGTCCCGGCAAATAGTCGCTCAGCCCGCCACGAACCGAGCATTTGGGTAACGTGCACTCTCGTTTGGGCCCTCGGGGAAATGTCTTCTCCTGCCTAAATGCACAGAGAAGCGTTCATTCCCGACTAGGCTCACAAGTCAGTGTGCATTCGAGGTTGAGTCCACACTCTGACGAGCACTAAGGACATTCCGGGATAAGCGTCCACACGAGGCTAGGCCCATAAGGAGATCCTTCTACGAGGCAACGGAGTAGGCAGCTGCATGACGCCCAGAGAATAGTGCGTGAGCACTCCAGCTCAAGTTCCACTGGCAGCTCCCGTCCAGAACGACGACGAGCAGCACAAAGCAAACCACGTGAACCGCAACCACGGCACAGACCAGAAGGATGAACTAAAGAACAACATAGACTGGCAGGTCAACACTGGGGGCAGCCGGAAGTTTCACTACCCCACCAGACCCAAATCCAGGAGGAAGTACAAAGGCTCCTAGCAGAGCAGCTATGTGGATTCCAGCGCATTGACACTTCTAATGATGCCCTTCGTAGAGACATGGCTAACCTGAGCAGGTCACCCTTTATAGACAAGATCGAGTAGACGAAGCCACTGCGGAAGTTCAACCTACCACTTTTCACCTCGTTTAGGGGAGATAAAGATCCAGACAGGCACCTGATGCACTACCTGCCAGCGAACTCCACCCGCAGATGAGCCCTTGGCCATTCATTCAGTGGGCGATTGACCTGGTAGGACCAATGCTGCCTGCTACTAAGGGCAGAGGAATGATGATCATAGCGACCGACTACTTCATAAAATGGGTCGAAGCCAAGCCCATGACTACAACTACCGAGATAGACATAGAGTGCTTCATATAGAAGAACATCATCTGCCACTTCGGCTTCCCACATTTTATCGTTATCGATAATGGTCAGCAGTTCGTGGGCAAAGACTTGGAGAAGTTCATCGAGCATCACATGTCCACGCCCCAGTATTCGTAGGACAAGGGGCAGGCTGAAGCGTCCAATAAGACCATCATCGACTGCCTCAAAAAGACCCTCTAAATAAAGAACGGCAAGTGGCCAGACGAGCCACTGGCGAAACTCAATTCTCCCTAGCGTATGGTTTCGAGGTGGTCATTCAGCCCTACTTCATAGTGCCAAGCATCAACACTGTATTGTCGAATTTTGAGCAGAACGAAAAGGAGATGACCACCAACTTAGACCTGGCAGAGAAAGAGCGCGTGAAGGTTATCACTCGCATTACGGCCTATCAGCAGCAGCTTTTCTCCAGCTACAACAAGAGGACAAAAATCAAGCAGTTTCAGCCATGAGACTTAATCATCAGAAAAGCCTTCATCACCGCCCGATGGGAAGGCTCCAGAAAGATGGCTCCCATCTGGGAAGGTCCATACAAAATCAGCCGAGTAGGCAGAAGGGGCAGCTACATCCTCACCACTATGAGTGACAAAGAAATCAACAAGTAATGGAATGCCTACAACGAAAGAAAGTACTACGTGTGACCTCCCACCATTCCTTGGACCCTGTTTAAGACGACAAAGTTCGAAGACTCAAGCAGTTCGACGAACAAGACCTCGCATGCCGAGGATTATCAGTTGTTATGCCATTACCGCCAACGAGCAAAGTTAATAAAAGCCTTTATCTTCAACGAAGATTGAAGGATTTATTGACAAGCCCGGGCCAAATGCAAAAACAAACTGACCAACCCTGTGATAGGCAGAAGACACCCGCTGCCCTGCAAATATGGCGTAAGCTCTCCAATGCGAGAGGGTAAACTAATTCCCCGACACCCATCTAGGGTCTGCTCTCCAGCGCGACAGGGGAAACTAATTCCCCGACACCCATCTAGGGTCTGCTCTCTAGCATGAGAGGGTAAACTAATTCTCTGGCTCCCATCTAGGATCTTCTCTCCAGCGCGAGAGGGTAAACTAATTCCCCGACACCCATCTAGGGTTTGCTCTCCAGCGTGAGAGGGTAAACTAATTCTTCGACACCCCTCTAGGGTCTGCTCTCTAGCGCGAGAGGGTAAAATAATTCCCCGACACCCATCTGGGTAAGCTCTCCAATGCGAAAAGGTAAACTAATTCCCTGACATCCATCTGGGTTAGCTCTCCAATGCGAGAGGGTAAACTAATTCCCCCACACCCATCTGGGTTAGCTCTCCAACACGAGAGGGTAAACCACCCATCTAGGTTAGCTCTCCAACGCGAGAGGATAAACTAATTCCCCGACACCCATCTGGGTAAGCTCTCAAGTGCGAGATGGTAAACTAATTCCCTGACACCCATCTGGGTTAGCTCTCCAACGTGGGAGGGTAAACTAATTCCCCGACACCCATCTGGGTTAGCTCTCCAACACGAGAGGGTAAACCACACATCTAGGTTAGGTCTCCAACACGAGAGGGTAAACCACCCATTTAAGTTAGCTCTCCAACGCGAGAGGGTAAACTAATTCCCCGACACCCATCAGGGTAAACTCTCCAGCGCGAGAGGATAAACTAATCTGGAATATCCAGACGTGGATGGGTGGTACGACTGCTCATTTTCGCTTGAATGCAGCGACCACCTGCGCCGGACGATCCCTAGAATTGGCCACGATAGTCATTCCACTGGAATAGACTTAGCCAACTGAAGGATTCAATTCCATGGGATCCCGGGTCTCTAACCGGAAGAGACAATTAAGTGCAGGACCCCTGCCCATGAAAGAATTCGCGTGACAAGATGGTCCGTCCTCGACTTGCAAATCTTCATGAGTGGCTTGATTTCAAAGTGTTGCAATACTAGTTAAGCAACATGCGGGATCAAAGCTGCGACTTGGAAGGATATGGTATTTGAAGAGCGACTTCGCCTACACCTCATGACAAAAACACCTTCGAGGGCCAGGGTTGACGCCTGAAGTGGTAACGGGGGACGTCTGCTTCTGTAAGTAAGACGTTGGCCGACCCTACGGCTATAAGCCCAAGGTATCTCGTAAGCTGAGACTTACACCTGCTATGACTACGCGGACTTGCCTACTTACTTGCAAGCAGCACCTCCGGCCGATGGTCTATGGTTTAAGTTTTAGTGGGACAAAGTTGAGTGTTACCACTATAATAGTTACGCGGACCTCCTCTACTTCCTAAGAGAAGAACGAGTCCAACCGACGGCTCTGTAAGTAAAAAATGTCGCAACATGCCCTGGGAGGGCTAAAGCTCTAGAAGCCCCAAAGCCAAAACTGAAGCCTAAAGTAACCGGATGAGTCAACTGCTCTGTCGAAGTAGCCAACTCAACCTCCTGTCCTACGACAAAGTTTTGCAAGACGCCTCAAGCAGGCAAGGCTTTCAAAGCCCCAAAACTGAAACTAAAACCTCTGTGACGACGTGGGATCAACTGCTTCATTGAAGCGGCTCACCCAGCCGCCCATCCTGCGGTAAAGTTTTGCATAAGACATGGCGAAATAGAAGGATGAAGCAAAAACAAGGAAAGCTGTTTATTAAATTTCTAGCACATTGATAAACTAGCTCGAAGGCCAACAAAGCTCACGCAAAGCAGAACAAAAAGGAAAAGAAGAAAATTCCCAAGTCTAAGCAAAAAGACTACTCCTTAGCAGCTTGCGCAACCACTGGTTCCTCGACTGCTGCGCCTTCAGCAGCCGTCCCATTCCCAGTAGCTAAAGCTTCTATCAGCTCATCCTCAGCCACCTCTGCTTGGACTACCTGACCCTCAGCTGCTCCACCAAAGGCAGCCTTAAACGAGAAATCAAGCGGATCAACTAGAGATGGTCTACATAGCCAAGCTTGTAGAAATAAGCATGACAAGAAGCAAGCGCCACTTCGTGACCGACTTTCTCATTCTTCAGCTGCACATTCTCCTCAACAAGCCCAGTGTAAGCACCCTGCAACTCATCCAGTTCCTATTTCAAGTTCTCGCTAGCAGACAACGCACCTTGCAGATCCACTTCCTTGGACTCAAGCTTACTAGCAACCTCCTTAAGACGAGACACCTCAGCATGCATGAAGATAAGCTCCTCATCTTTGGCAAAGCAAGCAGATCGTAGCTCCGAATTGACACGCTCAAGGTCCTCGACCACCGGAGAAACACGGCTGATTTCCTTCTTTGCAACTTCCAACATCGCCTGAGTCGCACTAAGCCTTGCATTCAAATGGGCAGCCTCCTCACGAGCGATCTCCAACTGCAAAGAAGTGGGGGTAGAGGCATCAGACCCCTTCAAAACGATGAGTTCAGATTCGAGCTTATCCATCTTTTTAGCAGCCGAGCGAAACTAAGCCACCAACGCCACTTCGGCCTCCTTGGCACGCTTGACAACATCCTGATCAACGCGCATAGACTCAGCTACCAGGATCAAAGTCTTATGCATTGTATCAATTAAGGAGAACCTCATCGAGTAGGCCAGACGCTTCGCAAATGAGTCTGAGCGAACGATAACTTTCCCAACACTGTCAACAAACTTGGCGTATGCATCAACGTCCTCAAGCAGGTCAGCCTTCAGCAGCGCAAAAAGCTTAGGAAATTCTCCAACCTCACACTCGGTGGATTTCTCACAACTACCCGTGCGAGAAGATTTCCCCTTCTCAGCAGACGAGTCAGTCACGACAGAATGAGAAGTAGGCCCAGGCGACACTTTAGCAGCAGAATCCACTTTCCAACTCTTCATAGCGGCGAGCTTCTCAGAAGCCGATCCAGACTTAGCTCCTGACGAACGCTTCGATACAAACCCGGACACTGGAGGCACCACCGAACTCTTTCGATGGGCAAGTCTTTCAGCAACGGATGCGGACACCTTCAGAGTAACAGGTTTCACAGGCTCAGGCTCAACGGTCTTCTTCGCCCCATTGGGGGAAGTTAGATCAATAACAAGCTTCTCGGCAGTAGACGAGCTCCCTCGAGCAGCAGAAGAAGTCCTTGGTTTCTTCTTCATCGAAGGTTCATGAGCAGGTGAGGAAGATCTTTTCTTTATGCCCTCGTTGGAAGCAAGATGTACAGCAACGATCGGGCGAGCCAACGCATCGTCCTTTATCCGCTTTATCCCTTCCTTCGGAGGCAGACCACCTTTTTCCCTACAAAGGGGGTCGAGTAGAGCTGAGCGCCCCAGCGCATCGGCCCTCTTGCCGCACCACCTGCTGCACCGTGGCCTCCCCGCCATGCGCCACTCAACACCTCGGGCCCCACCGAGCCAATTTTTCAAGCCCTCAAGGCTACCAAAAAATTCAAGAAGAAGAAAGTTCAAATTTTTGTTACCTTGGTGCGGCACGGAGAAGAAGAACAACAACGAGAGACGACTCTTCACAAGTACAAGTAAAGAAGAGCGCTAGGGGAGGGGGAAGAAAAAATATCCTCTAGCTTCTCTTCCTTGTTGGAATAAAAATTGCTCTCCAAATTTATTTAATCCCCTGCTTAAGGCAGAATTAAATAAGTATTGGGAGTAATTGGTTTCCGTTTCCTAGAAGAAGTCTATCTCCAAATCAAGAAAGAAGATCAAGTTCAAATTGGGAAACAACTCTACAAACCCAAGCAACTTGGGACTTCTACACCTACTGCCTTTTCCATGCGAGCAGCACAGTAGTTGTGGGGGCATTTGTTGAGCCAAAAATAATCCCAAAAATCCTGGAGGTGACACGTAGACTTTTATTCAAGAAGGACAAGATTGCCCTCAATAAATTGGGAGGCTTCTCAGATGCTCCCACTCGCAGCTCACACCCCTGACGGTCTCAGCAGCTGAACACAACTGCCCACAGCTCACCTGCCCTTGGCAAGGAATTAAAGATAAGGATTAATTACCCAAATCCTATCTTTAATTCATTCCTAATCAAAGATTGACTCCAATCAAGTAAGTAATCATAATTTAATTAAGTTAGGATAATTACGCCATTATCTCAAGATATTATTTCTTAATTAATATCTTGGGAATAATTAGAGAATATTTCTCCATTAAACCCTATATGGGCGGCCCTAACCCTATAAATACCCCATATTCTACCATTCTCATAGAGCTTTTTGCAACCCTAAAAAGCCTAAACACTTTATTCTCTCAGAGAAACTAACTTAGGCATCGAAGATCCATTGACCTAACCCCCCCACCTCGTGGGCGCATGAGGCTTAGGTCTTTGATCAAAGATGTTGATTGTTTTGCAGGTGCATTTTCGTCAAGACTGAAGACGGCGGAAATTTGCATCGACAGTAATGATTACATTCGAGCACATAATGTGGCTAGGATGAGTAGAAAGCAAAATATGAAAATCAGATGGGAACCTCCACAAAGAGGACACCTGAAAATCAATTTTGATGGGTCAGTTATCTTTCATCAACTCAAAGTCGGCAGCTGGATTTGTGATCATAAATGAAGATGGAGTACTAATTGTTGATGGAGCAAGAAGCTTGGGTTAGAACAATAATTCTGTCGCAAAGACTTTAGCTTTGAGGGAGGCTCTTTCGTTAGCTAAATGGAAATGTTTCAAGAAAGTATGTGTGGAAGGTGATTCGAAACTCGTTATTGATGCAACAAAAGGTTGCTGCTCCACCCCTTGGCACTTGCGGAATATTGTTGAGGATATGAAGTGATTGACGACCACTTTTGAAGCCATTTCATGGAACCATGTTTCTAGAGATGCGAACTTTCTGGGGGATGTAATTACTAGTACTGGGCTTAGTTTTAATAACTTTCATGTTGGGATAGGACCTTGCTTTTTGTGCAAGAAAAGATTTTGGAATTGGCTGTGACCATGGTCATTCTATATAATTTTACGATTCTTATGAAAAATAATGATGTGATTAAAGTCAAATGACTTTGATAAAAATAAATAAAAATAAGGTTTTAATCAACTCAATATAAAAAGGAAAATACTTGGGGTAATCAATAGTGAGTACTCCATGTTGGTGTTGTCCGATCATAAATGAACACATTATTATTTAAAAAAAAAAATGGATGTGTTATAATTTTTCTTGACTTAAAAAAAACCAAGTAACACGTAATATTATCTAATTTGGCCATCAAAAAGTAAATACATAGAATATTCACCGGTAAGTAACATAGGATATTCATTAGTAAGAACGTAAGTATTATCTCAGTATAAAAATGCATGATGAGAACCTAGTTTCTCCAAAGTTTCAATCCGCAAAACTGCGGTAACTATGAGCATAACTTAGAACAAATTGACATGAATCCCAATTTTAATGGATGAAACCATCTTTTGTACACAATGACTTATTGATTGGAAAATACACCTCAACTGAGTTGATCATGACGATGAACATGTTTAAGATGCATATCCAAAGCAAAAATGTGCAATGAATAAAATGCTGAAAGTTTGTGGTAAGCCAAGAAAAGTTGTGTGCTCAAAATTTATCCCAAGTGGCATGATATATCATACAAAATTTGGCAAATTGCTTTGCAATAAGAAGCAAATAATATTATGACCATCTTGTAGATACATCGAGGTCAAATAGTCCACAATTAGATGTTGATTAAGCTCATAAATACGCTTTTAATTCTCGAGAAGAAAATGGAGATTCAAGGTCAATTATGACTTAGTTGGTTTGATGACCAATTCCGTGAAAGCAATCCTTGCGAGGACGTGCACGATGCACTATGATAAGGCCTGAAAATATACCAAAGACAATCATACACCTCATTGTGGATAGATAATTGCCAAGATAATCATGCCATGATTTGGTCAGTGAACTTCTACTTCAAGACAAACATACATTACTTATATGATTGTGCACTACAACTCATAATGGAAGCAGAAGCCTCTATGATAATTGAATCGATCGGAATTAAAATGCAGTTCATTGTAAAAATAAATTCAATTAAAATACAATAACATAAAAAAAAAATTAAAATAAATAAAATTGAAATTTGCATAGTACAGGTGATGAAAAATAAACAAAATAAGATAAAGAGCCAAACTATTAGGAGATAACTATGGATGCAAATTTCTTCTTCCTTGTTTTTGGACAAAATTGTACCTACAAAACAAACAACACCTTAGGTCAAGGCCAAGAGCCTCATGCGCCCATGATGAATTTTAGTGGGGTGGGAGGGGGGGCGCTTTGGCCGAAGAACCTCCGATGCCAAAGTTAGAATTTTGAGGGAAAAGTGTTCGGAGAATTTGGAGAATTTAGCAAGAGTGTAAAACTTAAGGTTTTGGAGAAAATGAGGGTGTTTATATAGGGGTGTGGCCGGCCCCTTTGGGAGGAGATGGACCGGCCACTTGGATGGTTTTTTGGGTGAGATTCATGATTTGTAACTAATTAATAAATTAATTGAATAATAAATCAATTAATTAGCTAATTAATATAATTTGAAAGGAAAGATTTGGGGGTTACCTTGTGGAGAACATTTGATGAGGATAGATGAAATAGGTTTTAAATAAATACCTATTTTGGGCACTTTTGACTTGATTAAGGGATGATTGCCCACTGCTTGCGCGTAGAAATCCCGGTGTGCCTCGAGGGTAATCTTGTCTTTTTACCCAAAAATTCACATGTCGCCTCCATATTTTTCTTGATTATTTTTGGCTCCACAAATGCCCCCACACCTGTTGGGCTACTCGCAGGAAATGGCAGCAGGGGTAGAGATCTTCATGCTTTGGGAAACATAAGATTGTTTCCTATTTTGATGTAGATTCCATTTTTAATAAGAAATTAGATCCTTCTAGGAAAGGGAAATAAATTTCTCTCAAAGCCTATTTAAGTCCACCTTAAGTGGATTATTAAATCAACTTTGGAGAGTGATTTATTCCACCCTACAAGAGAAAGAGAGAGAGAGAGAGAGAGAAAGCTTAGAGGATATTTGTTCCCCCTCCTTTAGCAATCTTCTCCATCTTGCCCGTGCAAAGGATCGTCGTTCGTTGCTTGCTTCATCTTCACGCCACTTCAAGGTAAGAAAAAATTAATTTTCTTTGTCTTCTTAATTTCTTGGGAGCCTCGGGGCTTGAAATTGGCTTGATAGGGGTCGAGGAAGTGTGAGAAAACTCGGGAGAGGTCATGGCATAAAGGCTGTCGTGGGTGGCCTAGTGGTCTGGGCTTGGCGAGGGCAAAGCCAAAGTCAGGTCGAGGACGGGTATGGCTAGCGCAAGCCAGGTTAGGCCATGAGGCTTACGAATGAAAGGGGATAGGCTAGGCCGTGGGGCCTGGCATGGGTGCTGGGCTCTTGCGGCTTAGCCATTGGTTTTTTTTTTTTTTTTTTCAAAAGCTAGGCTTGGGCCCATGCAAAGGACGAGAAAGAGATGGGCCGAGTGCCCTATTGGGCCGTGGGGCCGAAAGCTGCTTTTGCTCCTTTTTTATTTTTATTTTTATTTTTTTTCTTCAAGGAGCCGTCTAACGAATCTTCCTTGCATCTTTGTAGAATTTCTTCGAGTATGTCTTTCTCGAACCATAAGAATAATGATGGTGTGCCACCATTGTACCGTCAAGGCAGGTCTTTGAGTAAGGTTGGTTACTTCAAGGCTGTTCACTTCAAGATTAGCTCCGATGACTTGTTTAGAGACTTCCTTGAGGCATATTGGCACGCCATTCCGTCAGGAGTGCGCGTGAAACGTGTTAAGGATGGTAGCAGCCGTGAGCCATCAAGTTCTACCCCTATTATTTTGTGTTGGGGTTTACTTTTCCTATGCCGCGTTTCTTCCAAGAAGTGCTCTGCTCCATGAGATGTGCCCCCGCTCAATGTTCTCCGAATACGGTCCTTGTGATGGTGGGATTCCATAATCTAAGCCAATTCTTTGACTTAGATCTAACCGTCAATGAATTTTGGTACTTCTTTAATATAGGCCACATTGAGGAAGTTGGGCAACTGTGATCTTGCCACAGGCTTTTTGATAACTCGAGCAAGGGAGATCATGACTGGGCTAAGGAGACTTTGGAAATAAGTGGAGAATGGGAGTCTGGTTCTTCCCCAGAGATGCGTGTTCCAATGGTCTTCATATCCGGTAAATAAGCTGCTTAATCTCTTGGCTAATTTGTATTTGTGCTAAGCTACTCTTTAATTTTCTGATTGTCTCCCGCTGCTTTTGTAGATTCAGAATTAAGCCCCACTCCTAAGACTTCTCTGGACATAAAGAAAGTCCATGTCGCTCTAGGTATCCTCTTCGGGTACCGCGAGTGGCGTTGACTGCTTAGTCTTCTTCATAGGGAGAAAGATGGGTTGCCCCCGAGGAAGAGATAAAATGAATCAAGGCTGAGGCGTTGGCTCGTCTTATCACTATGGTGGAGCTTGCTACAAATGAAGGTGGGAAAAAGAGATCTTCCCCGCCTGTTCAAGAAACGCCTGCTAAGAAGAAGCTGAAAACTTCTTCCACTAGTCGCGAGGGTTCACCACCTGCTCCCAAGCTTGTGATTGACTTGATTTCCTCCAAGGGCAAGAAGGAGATGGCTGCTACATCTGTGCCCGTGTTGCCTGCTATTCCAAAGGCTACTAGTTCAATTGCTGATAAAATTGCTCAGCGTAAAAGCTCCTTCGTGCCTCCGGTGCTGAAATTCATGCCAAAACGTCCGTCTGGGGCTAAGTCTTGTTCACCTTTAGAGAGGCTTGCTATTATGAAGAGTGACAAGGTGCCCTTACCTGCTAAAGTGGCGCCAGAACCCGTTCCTTCTGCTGCTAAGACCGATTCATCTGCTGAGAAGAAGGAGACTGCTCGTGCGGCCAGTCGTGAGAAATCCACCAAGTCTGTTTCTGGGGAAGTTACTGAGATTTGTGCACTTTTGAAACCAAATCTTCTTGAGGACATGGATGTATGTGCCAAGTTTATTGATGGCGTCAAAGGGGTTGTTGGCCCAAGTTCCTTTGTGAAGCATACGATCGAGTATATGAGGATTGGTCTGCTGGCCATGATGCAAAAAATGATGATTCTAGCAGCCAAGTCTATGCTTCTTGATCAAGAGGATACCAAGGCTGTCAAGGAGGTAGCAACAACTATGGTAGCCGAAGCTTACTCCTTGGCAGAGAAAGTCAAGAAGTTGGAATCTGAGCTTGCTGCTTTGAAGGGGTCTAACATCTCTGCCCCCACTTCTTTGCAGCTTGAGATCACTCGCCAAGAGATTGTGGATTTGAAGACAAGGCTTGATGCGATCCAAGTAAAGTATGAAAGTGCAAAGAAAGAGAGATTGGGTGTTACATATCTTAGATTCAAGATCTTGAACGTGCCATCTCTGAATGCAAAGGATGAAGAATTGATCGTTGCTTACAACCAAATGATCCACTTCAAGAAGGTCATTGATAGGCTTGAGCCTCAAGTATTGGAACTCCAAGGTGCTTTAAAGATCAACGATAGTCTGAAGAAAGAAGTGGAGGAGCTGCAGCAAGTCCGTGCTTGTCTGCTCGAGGAGAATGAGCAATTGAAGGGTGAAAATGCTGGGTTCGAGGCTTTGCTTACTCAAGGTCAAGCAGATTTCTACAAGCTGGGTTATGTAGACCATCTCTTCAGGCGGTCGTCTGACTTTGAGTTTTCTGGTAAAGACTTCGAGACCTTCTTTATTTCTTCGGAAGACTTGCTCGCCTTCACTTTTGAGCCTTCTATTGGTAAAGTAGTCAGAATAGTTCGTGCCCAGGCTGGGACAGTTGGTGGTGAAGCACCGGATGGTGCCGCTGTTGAGAGCGTCGCCGCTGCTGAAGGTGTGGCGACCGAGTAGCTGTGGGATGTCCAAGTTGCTGAAAAGTAATCTTCTAGGAAGCCTTCAGGATTTTCTTTATTTTCCTTGTTGCTTTTGTTTTGCCTGAACTCCTTCGGTCTTTGCTAGTTGTTTATCAATTTTGCTAGATAATTTAATAAACTTGTTTCCTTCACTTTTCTCCATCTTCGTTCCTTTTGTTCATGCCCTAACCTTTAGACTTTATAGTCTAGTGGCAGACGTGCTACTATTCTATAAGCAAACCAGCTCGCGTAGCCTATGTAGCCATAGGTGTTGGTGTAGAACTTTGCAAGGTTGTTAGCCATAGGGTTAGCAGATGAACACCTTACTTACAGAAGCAGACAAGTCCGCTTAACCACTAAGTTGTTAACCTTGGCTTCCTCCAATTCCGTAGGTTGTGAAGCAAGTATGATAACACTTTAGGACTTGGTGTAGATCATTCTGCGCTTGGCAGATGTGAAGTTTATTGACTACGTAGCATGTCGATAGTGGATAAAGCTTCGTATATGAGCACTAGCTTATTTAACCTTTCATAAGAATGTGTGGTTGTATAAGTTTAACGCGGCTTTACAACTCGAAGAGCAAGCCATAGGTAGTTTTCCAGAAACTGTAGGCTACTTAGTGTACTCGGTAGCAACTTTAGCATTCCAGGGCAGCCATCTATTGGACGTATTGAGTAATGTGGCCCCTCTGTCTCTAGGGCCCGGTTCCCCGCGGATTAGGCCAAGAGACCCAAAATCCTTCAGTTAGCTAAGCCTTGAAAAAGACCATTGTGGCTATTTCTTGGAATCCCAACGCAAGCCATCGTGCATCTAGTTGTACTAGGGCAACCAGGCTCATCCACGTCTGGATATTCGGAGTGTAGAGTTTATCCTCCAACTTTGGAGAGTAGACCCATGTGGGTGTCGGGGGATTGGTTTACCCTCTTGCACTAGAGAGTCTGGTTGGTCCCTCGGGGGGTATGACTCCTACGACGAATTCCTCATTGAAAAACTAGTTAAACGAACGAATAACTTAGCTGCTTGAGTCTTCGGGTCTTGACATAGTGTGAGGTCACACATGGTACTTCCTCAGGTTGTAAGCGTTCAATTGCTTCTCATTTCTTTGTCGTTCATGGTAGCAAGGGTGTAATTACCCATACCACCTACTTTGCTGATCTTGTACAGACCTTCCCAGATGGGATCCATCTTTTTGGAGCTTTTTTTTAGGGCAATGATGAAGGCTTTTCTTAGGATTAGATCTCCGGGTTATAACTGCCGGATCTTGGCCCTTTTATTATTGCTAGAGTTGAGTTGCTGCTGGTAGGTTGCGATGAAGGTGTGGTCTGCTAGTGCCTCTCCTCTACCAGGTCTAAACTTGTGACCATCTTCTTACTATTATGCTTAATGCTTGGTAGTATAATGTTGATGCTTGGCACGATAATGTTGGGAGGAATGATGGCTTCCAAACCAAATGCCAAAGAGAAAGGAGTCTCAATGGTTGCTCATTTTTTGGTGGTGCGATACGCCCATAAACATCCGGGGAGTTCGTTTGGTCATTTTCCTTTCTTGTCGGTAAAGGATTTCTTGAGGCAGTTGAGGATCATCTTGTTGGATGCTTCGTCTGCCCATTGCTTTGAGGATATCTCGACATGGATATGTGCTGCTTGATGTTATACTTTTGGAAGAACTTCGCCAAATCTTTGCCCACGAATTTCCGACCATTGCCGGTGCATTGGACTGAGGGATGCTAAATCAAAAAAATGATGTTCCTCTATATGAAGCACTCTATCTTCGTCTGAGTTGTGGTCGTCATGGGCTCTACTTCTACCCATTTGGTGAGGTAATCGGTTGCCACGATCCTCATGCATCTGCCTCCAATACCGGCCAACATAGGTCCTACTAGGTCGATTGCCCACTGCATGGACGACCAAAGACTCGTCTGTGGGTGTAGTTCGCTGGCAGGCAGTGCTGGTACCAACTGTAGCGTTGTAGCGTTAGCAGCGGTTGCACTTTTGTACTAACTCCTTAGCATCTTGGTGCATAGTAGGCCAATAGTAGCATGTGTTAAGCCTTCGTGGATTGAGCTTAGAACCTTCAAGTCATTGGGAGGCGCTAGGCAGCGGAGATGTGGTCCAGTGTAGGATCTTCGAATGAGAATGTCGTTCCGCATGTAGTAGCGTGCTGCCTTTATTTGGAGCTTTCTAGACTCCAACCTTTCAGTGGGGAATATCTTGCTTACTAGGTAGTCTATAATGGCACTTTGCCAGTTGGGAGTTGTACTAACCTATGACACCTTGGCTGCCGGCTCCGCCACTATACTTGGCTTGTCTAGATACTCCACTAATAACTCATATATTTCATGCATTCATACCATCCATTTGTAGTCTCTTTGTGATGTTTTTGAGTTAAACTGGTTGCATTTTACCTTATTTTGTGTTAGTGTGCAGTTACATGTACTTTAGGATCAATTAGAAGGTAAAAGAAGCGAAAACACGCCATTTTTAGGGTTGGCCCTTATTCAAACGTGGAAAGAAGTTTAGTGGCCTGTTTTGAAGCCCAAATAAAGAATCCAAGATGAATCTGGCTTGTTAGAAGACCAAGAACAGAATGGGAAAGGAATTGGGATATCTAGCCTGATTTGGAGGTGCCAAATAAGGTAAAAACGTGCAAAATAAAGGCTAAGTTGCTGGGATCATTTTGGAATATCTTGCAGCCCCATTCAGCATATAAATAATATGGTTTTAGATCACTTTTAGACAAGCCCCCTTGGGGGTTGCCCAGAGCTCTTTCTCTCTTCTCTTTCTTTGGCCTTTCTTCCAGAAACAAAACCCTATTTCCCTTCACCATCTGCTGCTGCTGAAGAAACCACGCACCCACGCTGTTCTTGAAGGATTTCCACATCAGAATTGCTTCAAGGGGGCTTCTTCTATGAATTTAATTTCACTCATGTTGTTCTTGATATTTATATATTCTGTAATCATGTTGTGTAATTAAGTTCATAGCTGGGGATTTTGATGTAACCTTGCAAAACTATTCTATGTTATTAAGTTAAAGTATTTGATTCATCAATCTATTTTCTTGTTTCATTCACTGATTTTACAGTTTAATTTGTTTGTTTATCTTAATGTTTGATCACCATTAGGGTTTCTTACAGATTATTTGATCAAGATTATAGTACACATCATGCTTAATCTTGGTAGACATGTGAATGAATGAAGAAACTGCTATGCATACATCCGGCCATGTGATTTCTTTGGTTCTTTGAAGTTTTCTTGTTCGTAATGGATTCTTAGTTGGTAATCTAAGTTGAACATCACAACTAGGTTGCAGATTAGGAGTACTTGATCATAACCACACATCAAATGGATGATCATAAATAAGTAAAACGAACCCTAGTTGCAAATTGGAATGCTGAATGCGTTTTGAGTTAATTTTCATGGAATTGACTTGTAATGGTGAAAGTGGTATTCCTAGTTCCATTCCCATCCTTTCTTAATCAACCTATTATTTATCTTTATCTTTCTTGAATTTTTAAGTTATTTTAGTTTTCAATTGAAAAAACTAAATTCAGTTTGCATTTTCATTGTTTAGTTAGAGTTCACATAAAGCTAGTAATTTGTAGAGGTCTAATCAGTCCCTGTGGTTCGACACCCTTACTTGTGCCATTATACTATCCTTATATTTTCACTTGGAAAGGAATACAACATCCACCGGAATAAAGTGTTTGAGTTAGTGGTCGAGGGCGGAGCCTAGGCCAGCAAACGCGTTCGCGTGGGCATTGTCTGCCCGCGAAACTTGAGTAAGAGTGCAAGTCTTAAATGCCTAAATTTGCTTGCGTACCTTCTCTAGGTATTGCGTCATCCTTGGATGTTTTACCGTGTATTTCCCAGTAGTTTGGCTGGTGATTAGCTGGGAATCATAATGAATTACAAGCTTCTTCAACGCCAAGTCTTTTGCCATTCGAAGGCCTGCTAGTAAGACCTCGTACTCTGCTTCATTGTTGGATGCTTTAAAGCCTAGAGTGATTGCCTTCTCGAGCATTGAACCGTCTGGGTGACAAGGACCATGCCTACTTCCGAGCCTTTGTAATTGGATGCGCTGTCGATATGCAAATGCCAGAAGTCTCCGTTGGGGGGAGTAGGCACGGCTAAGGTGTGCTTGGTTGCTTCTGAAGCGTCGTTGGGCCACTCTGTTGTGTCGCCTATGCTAGGCATAAATTCTGCTATGAAGTCCACCAAGGCTTAGGCTTTTATCGTCGTGCGGGGTCAAAAGTCTAAACCGTATTGGCCAAGTTCCAACGCCCATTTCATCACTCATTGAGAAGCGTCCAGACCATGTAGGATTGATCGCAGAGGATATTGAGTCTTGACGATGACTGTATGAGCTTGAAAGTATAGTCTGAGCTTCCAGGCTGCAACAATTAGCGCCAAAATTAATTTTTCGATCTTTGGGTATCTAGTTTCTGCATCGAGAAGAGCTTTGGAAGTGTAGAATACTGATAGTTGGGCCCCCAGCTCTTCTCGTATAAGGGCAGAGCTCATTGCTACTTTTGATACTGCCAAATAGATGTATAAGTCCTTCGCTGCTTCCGGCATGGATAGTAAGGGAGGTGACGTGAGATATATCTTCAGGTCTTGGAAAGCTCTTTCGCATTCATCATCTCATTTGTATCGTTGTGTTGGAAGTATGCCCACAAAGCCACTCATTTGATGTAATAGCTTTTGGAATACTTATTGTATTAAACTTTTATATGTTTAATAAAGGGCAAAGCTTATTGTTAATCACTATTTATTGTATCATGTGTTTAAGCAATAAGGGAATCCAAGGAATGTAAATGATCTAAGAGATAAGTAATTTAAGTAAGTTAAATTAACGAGACCTTTCTCTTATGTTCATTCCTAAAACGTTCCTAGCCATAGGATTGCCAATTGGGTATTGACAGTCCGTTAAGGTTAGTATGTGTTATGTCTACTCAAGCGTGAGTATGACTAGTCTCAAGTCATTTGGTGTTAGACACTAAGACAAACACATAGGTGCTCGAAAGGTAATCGAGTACACTGAACAACGATCAAACGAGAGTTCGAACATACATGTCATGTAAGAACTCGTTAGTTACAATATGCAAAGTAGTCCTTTGACCTGAGGCATTATTGATGTCTAATGGTTAGGTCCTTGATCTTTGATCATGTCAAAGGCATTCCATTGTGAGTGTCCACGGCATTGTTGGGGTCAAGCTATCTAATCATGTAGACATGTGAATGCACAACAAGGGATCTCTAACCTTCCATGGTGGAAGGAGAATACTCTAAGATATGATTCGAGAGTCTTTGGCCAAAGCATATGAATATGACTTAGGAAGTTTGTTCCAAATCATATTCAAATTGAATCATATAGAAAAGTATCACATTGGATAGTAGACATGAAACAAACTATCACTCAAACAATGTGATAAAGAGTATTGTATTAGAGAAGGACCGTATTGCATTGTAGTTGTAACTGGATAGGTTCTCCAACCACTTCTACTTAGCTTGGGTAACCATGAAATGCTGCTAGGTGTCACTCATGGTTTGTGGAAGCCCTGAAGATTAGCAAACACTAATCAAAAGGGAGAATTGAAATGTTGTTTCAATTCACAATCGATCGTTAAGAGTAACAATCGCCCATTGCCTCGCTAATTGGAACCTAATGGATCGTACACCGAGTAAGGATGAAAGTGAAGAAATAAAATGAGATGGATATGCAATTAAAAGGTTTAATTGAATTATGGTCAAGATTAATTAATTAGTTAATTAATTATACGAAATGTTCGTATTGGGCTTTTAAGTTGGTTTTGGGTTTCAAGGCCCAAAAGTGTTTTAGTCCACAAGGTCCATTATGTTTAAGTTGTATGACAACTAAAACAAAATGGGCAATTAGCCCAATACCAAAAGGGGGCCGGCCATAAGGGTGAGGGGTAGTAGGTTATGCTTTATTGCAAGTTTGCCACTCACCTAAGAATGAAGTATAAAAGCAACTTTATAGCTTTATTTTCATTAAGGCTTTTCTAAGAGAAAAAGAAGAGAAACATTGTCTCCAATTTTCTCCATAGAGGCCGGCCAACTTAGGGGGTTTTACTAGCATCAAAAATCTCTCTAAGTCATCCATTTCATCTTCACACTACATCTTTGGTGTGGAGACTTAGAGGTACTAAATCTTTGGTACTTTTGGAGATCCTTTCCTCACATCCTCAAGGAGCAAAGGAGCATACAAATCACAAGGTAGATCCAAGGAGCTAGGAGGTGACTTGAAGGCCCTCCACTTGGGTGAATCCCTTGTGTAATCAAGGATGAGCTTCAAGGGTAAAAAATCTCTAAATCCTTTCTTCTCTTTAAGTTTGTTAAAGAGTCTATTGGTTCACCATATGCTAGGCTTTGAAAGTCATGGGTTTTATGAATTGTTTTTGAATGCATGCCTACTTTAAAGTGTTATTAGTTTGCATATGTATTCAAATGTTCTTACTTGTTCTTAGCTAGGACAATATTTTTCCTTCAAGTGGTATCAGAGCCAAGGTCTAGTGTATGGTGGATCCTTTTGGGTTTTGTGATTTTTCATATTTTGTGATTTAAATGTTGTAAATGTTACAAGCTTTGTTCTTGCTTTGAATATAAATTTTGTTTGAAAATTATGCATCTCAAATGTTGTAGATGTAGTTCATTTAAGCATGAATATTGGAACTAAAATTTGGTGCCATAAATTTTGGGATTTTCGGCCAAATCTAAAGGGTGAATTTTGGGTTCATGTTTGTCTTATTAAAATGGTTTTAAAGTGCCTTTTGGAACCCTTAAGTACCCTATGTTGTTAACCTTCTTTTAAGAAGTGAAAATTTGAGTTTTGTTGATTGAAAGCATTCATGGAGCTCTTATGAGTTTTTCATGAGTGTTCTTCATGTTCTTGAGTTTTTGGCCAAGAACAAAAAGGTTTTGTGTTTTGATTCAAAAGTTTTATGTTTTTCATAAAGTTTTGGTTTATTAAAAAGGGTGAAGACTTATTGGTGAGGATGATAAATGTCATTAATGTTTACAAAACATTTTCTTACATTTTCTTACATGTCTATAATGTTTTACAAAACATTTTCTTACACCCATCAATTTCACCTTTAATCTCACCAACCAAAATCAACTCACAAAAACTTTTTAGAAATTTTTTTTTCTTTTTCAACAAATCCGGCCAACCCCTTCAAGGGGGTTTCCTTGGGCCTTTTGTGTAATTACATAAAGTTTTGATGCTTTTGTGTATTTACATTTTGGCCCAAAAGTTTACGTTTTTCGCGTAAAGGTCCAAAATCATAAAAGGACAAATTGTTTTGTTCCTTTAATGTAGATTTTGTAATTATTGAAAATTTTGGGTTCTAGTTGTAATTACATGAAGTTGTGGACTCTTGTGTTTTTACAAAGTGACCCCAAAAATTTTTTGTTTTTGCTAAATGGCCCAAAAGTTGTGGTCATTGTTTTTGGCCCAAATAAAAGAGAACAAAATGGTTTTGTCTCTATAATGAGAATTGGATTTTCATTATATTTAGTTCCATTTAAATCAATTCTATGAATCCAAGAACCAATTGTTTAAAGTTGCTTTCTTAGTTAAATGTGTTTAATTAAGAAAAGGGTGATTATGAACCAAAGGCCTCGATAATTGAGCTATGTGATTGGCCGATTTACATTGTGAATGTTTGGGTTTAGTAGAGTAGATTTGAATGTAATTTGATTAGTTCAATTGTTGTAAATGGACATAAGTCCATCATTTGTTTTTGTAAAAGGGCATAAGCCCTTCTATTTATTTCAAGTATTCCTTTTGTTTATATGTATGCAAATTGGAATAGTTGGGTCCAACGCCCAATAGGAAATAACGGTTTAATTAGATTAAACGCGTAACTAAAATCAACAAGCTTCTACCTTAAATCCAAGGTCCAACACAAGGCTCGTGTTGGATCAAATCAAACGGTTCATAATCATCCTAAAACCTAAAATGACTATATAGTCCATATGAGGATGCAATGCGTTCGTTAGTAGTTCCATATAGTCTCGCTTGTTTCAACGAAACAGTGGGAGTATCATATGCTACTAAATCATATTAACTTGGACCAATAGTTATGATAGGCCCATGTTCTTTTAATTTGATTAAAATGATTTTGATGTAGCCCAAAACTACTCCCTCAACAAACGAATATTAAGTTGATAAACGAGAGATGTTTTGAACACCTCTTCGTAGGCCTTCCACCGTGGTGGACTCCAATCGTTTGTGACTTGTACACCGGCTTCACCCTATCATGGGGGAGTTCAAAGTGCATGCTTACCTTCAGGAGGAGTCCATAAACATATGATGAGGTGAATGTAGGCAACGAGGATAGCCGACATCGTATCATCGTGAGGCTATTCTTGAACCCCTACATGAACTAAGCATGGTGGGAATAACCTAACTAAGTGCAATGGTGCCGACATCGTATCATCGTGAGGCATCATTCTCTAGAGGCCGAAAGGATGGGTAATCACAAGAGGTTGTTGTGAATGAGTAAGTGTACTCTCTCATCATTATTTTTGCTAACCAACATCGTATCATCGTGAGGTGGGCTTGGTAATGGAGAGTCTCCCATACCCCGCTAAGAGTTCAATATAACTCTCGGATTCCATTGAGGGATGTGGAATTTGCCAAAAATAGTGGGTGGTACTATTTGATTTAAGACCCAATCAAGTAGTTAACAACAATCTAATACGATTTCTGTTATGTTATGTAGTTAACGACATGCCTAAAATACTACCCACCATTATACTTGACAAAAGGGGCCTTGTGGGCCAACGTTTCCTTGCTTGGTATCGCCACATTGAGAATGTCTCAAAGGTGATAAACATATTGTATGTGCTTAAGCAATCCCCTCCTCATGTACCTCCTACGAAACTAGCTTCAAAGGAGGAGTGTCAAGATTATGCTAGACACTATGAGGATGACTTACAAGCCAAATGCTTAATCCTCACTTCACTTAGTGAGGAGCTTAAGAAGCTACATAAGCACATGGACACTTCTTGTGCCATGGTTGAAAGTTTGCATAAGATGCATGACATTGAGACTAGTAACGTACGATTCTCAAATGTTTGTAGTCTATTAAATGCCAAAATGGCAAAAGGGGCATCGGTCCAAAAACATGGACAAAAGATGGAAAGGATCTTTCAAGATCTTAAAAGTTTAGGAACTTCCATCGATGGGAAAATGGCCCAAGATTTTTTCCTTGCATCTCTCTCGGATGATTTCACTAAGTTTATTGTAAACTATAAAGTGAATAGATTTGATCATACTTTCACCAAGATGATTGACATGTGCTGTAAATTTGAAAAATGTTTCAAAAGGGACAGTGGGAGTGAGTATGCAATAACAAGGAAAAGGTTGCATAAGAAGAAGGCAAAGAAATCCAAAGGAACATGCTTTCATTGTGGAAAGGATGAACATTGGAAGAAGAAATACAGGGTGCGCATTGCGAGCCTTATGACACGAACTTTTGGAGAGACTATTTCTGTCATAGAGAGTGCTTTTACAGTGAGTTCCAATTCCTGGATATTTGATTCAGGCGCTAGCCAACATATCTGTAATACGATGCAGGGACTAGTAGGGAGCAAATCACTGCGCAATGGGGAGATGGTTGTGCGAGTTGGGAACGACACTAAAATCTCTGCAAAAGCAATAGGCACCTATATGCTTGAACTACCCTCTGGGGAAGTCCTGGAACTTAAAAATTGTTTATATTTTCCTTCATGTATAAAGAATTTGATTTCTATCTCTAAGCTTTTACGAGATGGGCACTCAGTATTGTTTGACAAAATGAGTTGCACTTTATACTTGAACGGTCGTATTATCTCTCAAGGTAATATGATAGAGGGACTTTTTCACCTAGAGACGAATGGTGGTATGCACTGTATTGAAAGCGGGAATACCTCAAAACCCAAAAGGGCTACAGAAGATGTTAACCAAGAAAGGATGTGGCATCTCAAACTTGGACATGTGAACCTTGATAAGATTCGCAAGATGTCGAAAGACGGATATTTCCGCCCATTAGGTAATGACCAGATGGGTACTTGTGAATGTTGCTTGAAAGGGAAAATGACCAAATCTCCATTTACTGGAAAAGGAGAGCGTGCCACTGAAATTCTAGGGTTAATCCACACTGACGTGTGTGGACCTATGTCTACCACGTCGAGAGGAGGCTTCTCCTACTATATCACATTCACCGACGATCACTCTCGGTTTGGCTATGTGTATCTTATGAAGTACAAGTCAGAATCCTTTGAAAGGTTCAAAGAATTCAAGAATGAAGTAGAGAAGCAAACTGGGAAACAGATAAAGACCTTAAGATCGGATCGAGGGGGTGAATATCTGAGTAACGAGTTCCTAGATTATCTCAAAGAGTGGAATAAAATCACAGTGGACTCCACCGGGAACTCCACAACTTAATGGAGTTTCTGAAAGGAGAAATCGAACCTTCATGAACATGGTTCGTTCTATGATGAGTTCCGCTGATCTGCCAGTAACATTCTGGGGATACGCTCTATATACAGCAGCTTACTTGCTTAATAGAGTACCTTCCAAATCAGTTTCACAAACGCCCTATGAGATATGGCACGGAAGAAAGCCAAGTCTTAATCACATTAAGATTTGGGGTTGTGAAGCATATGTCAAGAAGCTTGAAGCTACTAAGCTTGAAGCGAGATCAGTAAGGTGCTATTTTGTGAGATATCCTAGAGAAACTATGGGATATGAGTTCTACCATCCTGACGACCAGAAAGTCTTTGTCGCCAGAACTGCTAAGTTTCTAGAGGACGAATTTGTTCTCAAAGGAACTATAAGTAAACAGATGGAAATTAATGAGATTAATGATGAACCACAAACAAGCACACGACATGTTGACAACCTTGTTCCGGAACCCCTAGCTCCACGTAGATCTGAAAGGGTTAGTAAGCCACCTAGAAGGTATGGTTTAGACAATGACTTTGCGGAATTGCACCTTCTAGGTGACAATGACACAAAGGAGGACCCTAGAGACTACGTTGAAGCAATGTCCGACATTGATTCAAAGAGATGGCAAGAAGCCATGAAATCCGAGATGGATTCCATGTATCAAAATCAGGTCTGGACTCTTGTTGACCCTCCAGAAGGTATAGTACCTGTTGGAAATAAATGGGTATTTAAGAGGAAGATAGGCGTTGATGGGAACGTGGAGACTTATAAGGCTAGACTAGTAGCCAAGGGTTATAGGCAAAGAGAAGGGATTGACTATGAAGAAACTTTCTCTCCTGTAGCCATGATTAAGTCCATTCGGATTTTCCTTGCTATAGCTGCGTACCATGATTATGAGATATGGCAAATGGACGTGAAGACGGCCTTTCTGAATGGCTACCTAGAGGAAGAGCTTTATATGGCTCAACCCGAAGGTTTCGTGTCCAAGTCTGAAAAGACTAAGGTATGCAAGCTGCAGAGGTCCATTTATGGACTTAAGCAAGCCTCAAGGAGCTGGAACATTCGTTTTGATACCGAAATCAAATCGTTTGGTTTTACTCAAAATGAAGACGACAATTGTGTTTATCAAAAGGTCGTTGGGGATGCAGTTGTATTCCTAGTGTTATATGTTGATGACATATTACTATTCGGGAATGACACTGCAGTGCTTTCTACTGTAAAAGTGTGGTTGTCTAAAACCTTCCACATGAAAGATTTAGGAGATGCATCTTATGTACTTGGGATAAAGCTCTATCGTGATAGATCCAGAAAATTAATTGGATTATCCCAATCTATGTACATCGATAAGGTGCTAAGTAGGTTCCAGATGGAACAATCTAAGAAAGGTCTTCTTCCTGTAAGACATGGAATTCACCTTTCCATGGGACCGAAAACTCCTGATGAGATACGGCAAATGAATAGGATTCCTTATGCTTCCGGCATAGGAAGTCTTATGTATGCCATGATATGCACAAGGCCTGATATCGCATATGCTGTGAGCATTACTAGTCGATATCAATCTAACCCAGGATCAGAACACTGGGCAGCTGTCAAGACGGTCCTTAAGTACTTAAGAAGAACTAAGGACATGTTCCTCGTTTATGGAGGAGCAGCAGAGTTGCGAGTGGAAGGCTATACAGACGCAGATTTCCAATCTGACGTCGATGATAGAAGTTCCAACTCCGGATATGTATTCACTCTGAATGGTGGGGCTGTTAGCTGGAAAAGCAAGAAACAAAGTGTAATTGCTGATTCCACGACAGAGGCCGAATATGTCGCTGCAACTGAAGCCGGCAAAGAAGCGTTCTGGATGAAGAAGTTCATTACTGAACTTGGAGTGGTTCCAACCATTACATCACCAGTAACTTTGTACTGTGATAATAGTGGGGCGATAGCTCAAGCCAAGGAACCAAGGGCACATCAAAAGAACAAGCATTTTGACAGACGCTTTAATATCATTAGATGATATGCTGCCGAGGGGAAAGTCAACATCCTCAAAGTTGCCTTAGCCGATAACGTAGCAGATCCACTGACAAAGCCAATGTCTCAAGACCAGCTTAACCGTCATATGGAAAAGATGGGTATTAGATACATGGGAAGATGGCTTTGAGTGCAAGTGGGAGATTGTTGGAAGTATGCCCACAAAGCCACTCATTTGATGTAATAGCTTTTGGAATACTTATTGTATTAAACTTTTATATGTTTAATAAAGGGCAAAGCTTATTGTTAATCACTATTTATTGTATCATGTGTTTAAGCAATAAGGGAATCCAAGGAATGTAAATGATCTAAGAGATAAGTAATTTAAGTAAGTTAAATTAACGAGACCTTTCTCTTATGTTCATTCCTAAAACGTTCCTAGCCATAGGATTGCCAATTGGGTATTGACAGTCCGTTAAGGTTAGTATGTGTTATGTCTACTCAAGCGTGAGTTTGACTAGTCTCAAGTCATTTGGTGTTAGACACTAAGACAAACACATAGGTGCTCGAAAGGTAATCGAGTACACTGAACAACGATCAAACGAGAGTTCGAACATACATGTCATGTAAGAACTCGTTAGTTACAATATGCAAAGTAGTCCTTTGACCTGAGGCATCATTGATGTCTAATGGTTAGGTCCTTGATCTTTGATCATGTCAAAGGCATTCCATTGTGAGTGTCCACGGCATTGTTGGGGTCAAGCTATCTAATCATGTAGACATGTGAATGCACAACAAGGGATCTCTAACCTTCCATGGTGGAAGGAGAATACTCTAAGATATGATTCGAGAGTCTTTGGCCAAAGCATATGAATATGACTTAGGAAGTTTGTTCCAAATCATATTCAAATTGAATCATATAGAAAAGTATCACATTGGATAGTAGACATGAAACAAACTATCACTCAAACAATGTGATAAAGAGTATTGTATTAGAGAAGGACCGTATTGCATTGTAGTTGTAACTGGATAGGTTCTCCAACCACTTCTACTTAGCTTGGGTAACCATGAAATGCTGCTAGGTGTCACTCATGGTTTGTGGAAGCCCTGAAGATTAGCAAACACTAATCAAAAGGGAGAATTGAAATGTTGTTTCAATTCACAATCGATCGTTAAGAGTAACAATCGCCCATTGCCTCGCTAATTGGAACCTAATGGATCGTACACCGAGTAAGGATGAAAGTGAAGAAATAAAATGAGATGGATATGCAATTAAAAGGTTTAATTGAATTATGGTCAAGATTAATTAATTAGTTAATTAATTATACGAAATGTTCGTATTGGGCTTTTAAGTTGGTTTTGGGTTTCAAGGCCCAAAAGTGTTTTGGTCCACAAGGTCCATTATGTTTAAGTTGTATGACAACTAAAACAAAATGGGCAATTAGCCCAATACCAAAAGGGGGCTGGCCATAAGGGTGAGGGGTAGTAGGTTATGCTTTATTGCAAGTTTGCCACTCACCTAAGAATGAAGTATAAAAGCAACTTTATAGCTTTATTTTCATTAAGGCTTTTCTAAGAGAAAAAGAAGAGAAACATTGTCTCCAATTTTCTCCATAGAGGCCGGCCAACTTAGGGGGTTTTACTAGCATCAAAAATCTCTCTAAGTCATCCATTTCATCTTCACACTACATCTTTGGTGTGGAGACTTAGAGGTACTAAATCTTTGGTACTTTTGGAGATCCTTTCCTCACATCCTCAAGGAGCAAAGGAGCATACAAATCACAAGGTAGATCCAAGGAGCTAGGAGGTGACTTGAAGGCCCTCCACTTGGGTGAATCCCTTGTGTAATCAAGGATGAGCTTCAAGGGTAAAGAATCTCTAAATCCTTTCTTCTCTTTAAGTTTGTTAAAGAGTCTATTGGTTCACCATATGCTAGGCTTTGAAAGTCATGGGTTTTATGAATTGTTTTTGAATGCATGCCTACTTTAAAGTGTTATTAGTTTGCATATGTATTCAAATGTTCTTACTTGTTCTTAGCTAGGACAATATTTTTCCTTCAGTTGTGCCCTCTTAATGACCTTGACAAAAGGCTTACATCGATTAGTGGACTGCGAGAGAAAGCGGTTGAGGATGGTTGCTCGTCCGATCAAGCTTTGGATCTCCTTCAAGGTAGTTAGAGACTTCATCTCTAGGATCCCTCGAATTTGCTTGGGATGTGCTTCAATTCCTCGTTAGGTTACTAAGTACCTTAGGAATCGGCCTGAAGATACTCCAAACGTGCACTTGGTGGGATTGACCTTCATCTTGTACTTTCTAAGGATGTCAAAAGTTTTCACCAAGTTGCCGATATGGTCTGACCGCTGTTTGCCTTTCACCATGATGTCATCGATGTAGGCCTCTATGATTACCCCAATTTGCTTCTTGAACATCATGTTTACTAACCTTTAGTAAGTGACTCCTGCATTCTTGAGGCCAAAGGGCTTGACCTTGTAGTAGTAGGTGCCTCGCTTGATCACGAACGCGGTTTTCTCCTTGTCGGGCTCGTATATGGCTATTTGGTTGTAACCGGAGTATGCGTCCAAGAAGCTGAGCAGCTGGTTCCCAAAAGTTGAATCTACCAATTGATCTATTTGAGGAAGCGGATAAGGATCTTTTGGGCATGCTTTGTTGAGGTCGGTGTAGTCCACGCAAACCCTCTATTTGGCCTTCTCTTTCTTCACAACTAGCACGACGTTGGCAAGCCATGCTGAGTGTGCTACTTCTTCTATGAATCCGACCTCCCGTAGCTTGTCAATTTCTGCCTCGATGATCGCCACTCGCTCGGGTGTGAAATGTCTTCTCTTTTGGATCACCGGTTTGGCAGCAGGGTCAACATGTAGCTTGTGGCAAGCTATCTTGGGGTTGATGTTGGGCATGTCGGAAGGTAACCATGCAAAGGTGTCACGATTTTCCCCAAGTAAAACCATGAACTCTTCCTTCTTGGCTGGGCTTAGATGTGAGCCGAATCTAGTCGTCTTTTCTGGCTACTTGGGATCAAGAATGATGTCTTCGAAGTCATTTTTGGGTTTCCATCCTATCTCGTCTGCTTATAGGCCGTTTTCTTGATTCATTTGTTGTAATTGCTATTTGGTAGCTTCTTCTTCCCTTTGGGACCTCAGTAGCCATTATAGGGGTAAAGGCTCTCTTCTTTGATTCCTTCAATACATGCACAATGCATCGTCGAGATACGGCTTGGTCAGACTTGATCTCTCCAACTCCTCTTCCCGGGATGCGTAATCGGATCTTTTGATACTTGACAGAAGTGATGGTATCCAACTTAATCAACCAAGGTCTCCCAAGAATCCCATTGTAGGGAGATAGGTCGCTTAAGATCGTGAATGTTTACTTTGAGACAACTGGTGGTGTTTTCACGTCAAGTATGATGTGGTCGATGGCGATGGCAGTCGAGGTGTCCCCGTTGAATCCAGTGAGTACCTCTGCTCGGCGTATGATCGTGCTTTCCAGGCCCATCTTCTGAATGACTGAGAGTTGAAGTAGATTGACTGCATTTCCATTGTTGACCATCATTCTGTTGACTATAGCATGGGCCAGTTGGACATATACTACTAGTGCGTTGTCATGTGGAAAATCGACGGCTTCTGCATCCTGCTCGGTGAAGCCAATGATGGGTCCAGGTTGAGTGTCGACTGCTTAGACTTGTAAGACTAGTAGAACTTGCTGGATCTTCCTCTTTTTAGAGTTGTTGGTGGCCCTAAGTGCTCGGATTCGGTGAAGATGTCATTGATTCGAATCGTCTTGGTTGACGACTCTTTGTCATCATCTGCGTCCCTTCTAGGTTGTGCAGCTAGCTTGTCTAAGTATCTGTCGACCTTGCCTTGTTTCACCAGCTTCTCTAGGTAGGTCTTCTAAGTGTAGCAGTCGTCGATTGTGTGACCGAGACCTCGGTGGAATGCGTAGTATTTGGTGTGATCCAACTTGGAAGTATCTTCTTTTGATTATTTCGGCAACTTGAACCATGGCTCATTCTTGATGTCGTGAAGGATTTGGTGGATCGGAATTGAGAGCTTAGAGTAGTTCTTGGTCATCGAGCCTTCTTTGGTCTTGGGTTGGTCTCCAGTTTTGGCCTCTTGCCTGTTTTTGCCAGACTACTTCCCATCCTCATTCTTTTGAGCTACTGCTGACTCTCTTTGAGGCTGCTCAGGCGCCTTGTATGCTCATCGAGCCTCATCCCAAAATGCATGCTTCTCTGCCAGAGCCAAAGAGTTTGCCAGAGTTAGATCTTCTTTCATGATCAATTCTTCGAACAATGGGTGGTCTGCTAGGAGTCATTTTTGGAAAGCTGCACTTGCTATCGAATTGCATCTGACGATGCCTTCTCTGTTTTGAACCTCTTCACATAGTCGCGAAATGACTCTTTTTGGTTCTTCTTCTTACTGAACAAGTGGTCGGACTTTTTCTTGATCAAGCGGTAGGATGAGTATTCTTTGGTGAAAACCAAGGAAAAATCATCAAAACTCCAGATAGATCGTGGTGGCAAGGTATGAAACCAATCTTGCACCTCGTCTCGTAAAGTGGTGGCGAATATTTTGCACATAAGGGCATCGTTGTTCCGATAAAGGACCATCGTGCTTCGGTAGTGCTTCATCAGCCACTTCGTTGCGTTGGAAATCATCAAATTGCTCATTGAGGAGCCTTTCTACCTTTTCCTGAATTTACCTTTCTTGGGGCAGCGAAGCTCTCGGTTGCCCTTGGTTTTGACCTGCTGGTTTAGGCCGCTCCTCTACATGCTTAGCTCGTCTATTCCGCGGTTGTGGTGCATAAGGTAAATTCCTAGCAGGCGAGGGATTTCTTCGCAGGCTACTGGTTAAACTTGAGCCGGATTGAGTAACTGCTTCTCTCCATCCATCGTGCTGCTTACTCCAATGAAATGTTGAGGACAATCATTGCTGTCCTAACCGCGATTGAATGCTTCACCTAGAATGCTGCTTATGTTGACCATTCGAGTGTGGTCCTAACCGTGAATGTATACTCATCCGCGAGCCTAGTCAAGAGTGCACGCTTCTTCCCGCTCTAAGATGGAAGTATACGCTATCTCGAGGGCCCAATCAAGAATGTACACTGCTAAAGAGGTTCTTCATCTGCCCTTGTCCTACTTCAGGACACCTCATCTGGGGCACGTTGGATCTCGATGCGCTGCAAGAGTTGATTCACCAAGGTCATCTGTTGTGCAAAGGCGCTCGTCAACTCTATGACTTGTCAGAACAAGTGTTGTTCGCCATTCGGATTGGAAGAGCTTGGAAGGAATGCGTCTCCTTGAATAGTGGAAGGGTGGTAGACTCCGAGCGCAAGATTTGAGTTGGGAAATGTCAAATCCGCAGAGAAATGTGGGGAAAATGCCCCCTGTTTAATCGTTTGTCCTAAAATTTGAAGCCGGGATGGTTGAGCTAATCTTGGGCCGACTTGGGCTGCTTGGGAAACCACGGGAGCAGGCTGGGCCACGTAAATGGGCTACTTAGCGTGTGAAACATGCGGGTGCGAGGTTTGGGCTCGGCTTGACAACACATTGGGCTCGCGTTGGGTTTGGGCGGTACGGGCTGGCTTGGCTAGGGCTTGGGCGACACGGGCTGGCTTGGCTAGGGCTTGGGCTCTTGAAGGTTGAAGTGGCAAGGCTTGGCCGTGGCCTTGGAGCCATGGGTTTTGCCAAAGGTGGCTGTCGTGGTGGTTGCAATAATGGTGCCTCATAGGGGTGCCACTCCACTCACCGCCATGTTAATCCTTGTAAATGGCCGCGGTCACAATCCTTGAACGTTGTCGAGGTTTCCGAATCTCTTGCTATTGTACTTTTCTTTTATGTTTTATCAAAAAAAAAATTAGAAATAATATCTATTTATCAGAAAACATTCCACAGATATGCATTTGCTTTGAACTAATATCTATTTATAAAAGTACTCCATTGATTCAATTACACAAAAACAGAGCATTTTGTACAAATCCTTTCATGAATTAGTGTAGACAGGAAAAATATGAATAACCACATTCACTAAATTCTTACGCTGCATCTTCGTAAATCAACAACCAAACACCCTTAAGGAAAAATCTAAACTTCAAGGGGTTCAGGCCTGACTCGTCTCTGCACCATTTCCCTCTCTCTCCAGTCTCCACCTTCCTCAAAGGCGAAGATCCCACAATGGCGATCATCCTGCAAGGATCAGATGATGATTTTGTTTTCTTCAGAATTTCTGGAGAAAGGAGACGAAATGAAAATGGGTATGCATAGAAACTCGCGAAGCAACGAAGTGGAAATTGGATGGCAAAATCTTTTGGTTAGTTGGAGAAAAGAGACAGAGAAGAATGGAAGGTTTCATAAGATAAAAATGGCGCTGGAGTGAATTGAAAATGCGCTGAACGTGGCCTTGTTTTGCGTGAATTTTTTTTAACATTTAAATTCACTTTATGGGGTTTCTGGTGGCAGGATGAAATTGGAAGGCTGACATCTTTTGATCAGTTGGATCTGCATGCTGGGATCCGAAGATGATTCCAATCCCTTTTTTTCTTCTATTGATTCCCACAAACAGTACAATTTTATTGATTCTAATTAGCAAATATTTTAGGGTAAATTATACAAAACTACCTCAACTATTGGTCTCACGACACTTTCATACCTTATCTTTTAAAATTGACAATGTCATACCTCATCTTTAGAATTTGGTCAATTTTATACCTTCCGTTAGTCTGGCCGTTAATTTGTCAGTTAAATGCTGACGTGGCTTGATCCAGAGCCCACTTTATATTAAAAATATTAAAAAAACTAAAAAAAAATCATTTAATATTTTTTAAATATGAAAAAAATAAAGAAAGGTAATTAAAAAAATAAAAATAAATAAATAAAGAAGCCAAAACCGTCCCCCCACTCCCCTCCCTATCTCTCTCTCTTCTCTCCCCCTCCCCCATCTTCATCTTCTTCCCCTCCCCTCTTCCCTTACCTGCAACCCAGAACAAAAAAAAACAAAAACAAAACCGTCCCTTCCCCCTTCCCCTCCCTGTCTCTCTCTCTTCTCTCCCCTCCCCCATCTTCATCTTCTTCCCCTCCCCTCTTCCCTTACCTGCAACCCAAAACAAACAAAAAATAAATAAAAAACCAAAATCGTCCCTTCCCCCCTCCCCTCCCTGTTTCTCTCTCTTCTTCCCCTCCCCTCTTCCCTTACCTGCAACCCAGAACAAAAAATAAAATAAAATAAAATAAACTAAAACCGTCCCTTCCCCCTCCCCTCCATGTCTCTCTCTCTCTCTTCTCTCCCCCTCACCCATCTTCATCTTCTTCTCCTCCCCTTTTCCCTTACCTGCAACCCAGAACAAAAAAAAAAAAAAAAACAAAAACCCAAACTTTTTCCGCACCCAACCTCACACCCACACACCCCCACTCCTTAAATCCACACCTATTCCCCCCATTTTCTCTGCGCCCAGGTTCTCCACTCACGGGATCGGCCCTCGCCAGGGTAGATGGGATCTGGGTTTTTTCTGGTTTTTTTTTTTTTTTTGGGTTGTAGGCAGTGGGTGCGAGGGTGGGTGCGGAGGGTTTAGGGAAGACGGGAGTGGGGAAGAAAGGGGCAGGTTGCAGGGAAGGGGGGTCGGGGAAGATGATTTTTTTTTTTTTGGGTTGCGAGTTGGGCTCATGTGGAGGAGACGACGGGGTGGTGGAGAAGACAGGGTGAGGTGGTGTGGGGAGAAGTCAAACTGAGGGTGGGTACGGGGGAAGAAAAAATTGGTTTTTTTTTTTTTTTTTTTTTTTTCTGTGTGGGAAGAGGGGATGAAGATGAAGATGGGGAGGAGAGAGAGGGGGATGGGGGGGGGGGGGGGAGGACGAACTCAGTTTTGATTTTTTTTGGTTTTTTTTGGTTTTTTTTTTTTTACTTTTTTTTTGTTTTTTTTAATATTTAAAAAATGTTACATGATTTTTTTTTGTTTTTTAATATTTTTAATTTTTTTAATATAATGTGGGATCTGGATCAAGCCATGTCAGCATTTAGCTGACAAATTAACGGCCAGACTAACGGAAGTTATAAAATTGACCAAATTCTAAAGATGAGGTATGACATTGTCAATTTTAAAAGATGAGGTATGAAAGTGTCGTGAGACCAATAGTTGAGGTAGTTTTGTGTAATTTACCCAATATTTTAATTTTTGTCTCTTCCTGTCTAAGTCTGGCTAGTTACTGTTTAAAAAATTAAGATATATACTAATTTAGCTAGCATGTTGGACTTAGGTGTTTCCATTTTTTTTTTTTTTTTTTTTTTGAACAAATAATATTATTTAGGATAAATTACATAATATCTCAATTATGGGTTGAACTACAATCTCATACCTCATGTTTTAAAAATGACAATGTTATACCTCATCTATCGAATTTGTGACAATATCATACCTCCGTCAGTTTGTTTGTTAATTTTTCTGTTAAATTATGACGTGGCTTGAGGCGAGACCCATTGTAAGATCCCACATCGCCCAGGGGTGTGGATCCTGTAAGCCTTATATGTATATTCCCATCTCTACCTAGCACAAGGCCTTTTGGGAGCTCACTGGCTTCGGATTCCATCGGAAATCCGAAGTTAAGCGAGTTCGCGCGAGAGCAATCCCATGATGGTTGACCTACTGGGAAGTTCTCGTGTGAGTTCCCAGAAACAAAACCGTGAAGGTGTGGCGGGGGCCCAAAGCTGAAAATATCGTGCTACGGCGGAGTCGAGCCTGGGATGTGGTGGGGGCCCAGGCCGGGATGTGACAATTTGGTATCAGAGCCAATCCCTGGCCGGAAGTGTGCCGATGAGGACGTCGGGCCCTAAGGGGGTGGATTGTAAGATCCCACATCGCCCAGGGATGTGGATCCTGTAAGCCTTATATGTATATTCCCATCTCTACCTAGCTTCAGATTCCATCGAAACTCCGAAGTTAAGAGAGTTCGCGAGAGAGCAATCTCATGATGGGTGAACTACTTTGAAGTTCTCGTGTGAGTTCCCATAAACAAAATCGTGAGGGCGTGGCCGGGCCCAAAGCGGACAATATCGTGCTACGGCGGAGACGAGCCGGGGATGTGGTGGGGGCCCGTGTAAGATCCCACATCGCCCAGGGGAGAGGATCTTCTATGCCTTATATGTACATGCCCACCTCCAACTAGCACAAGACCTTTTGGGAGCTCATTGGCTTTGGGTTCCGTAGGAACTCTGAAGTTCAGCGAGTACTAGGCCAGAGCATTCCCAGGATGGGTGACCAACTAGGAAGTTTTGCTCGCATGAGTTCCTAGAAACAAAACTGTGAAGGCATGGTTGGGGCCCAAAGCGGACAATATCGTGCTACGCTGGAGTTGAGCCCGGGATGTGGTGGGGGCCCGGCCGGGATGTGACAATTTGGTATCAGAGCTAATCCCTGACCGAAAGTGTGCGGACGAGGACGTCGGGCCCCTAAGAGGGTGGATTGTAAGATCCCACATCGCCCAGGGGAGAGGATCCTCTATGCCTTATATGTACATGCCCACATCCAACTAGCACGAGGCCTTTTGGGAGCTCACTGGCTTCAGGTTTCGTAAGAACTCCGAAGTTAAGGAGTACTGGGCCAGAGCATTCCTAGGATGGGTGCCTTTTGGGAGCTCACTGGCTTCGGGTTCCGTAAGAACTCTGAAGTTAAGCGAGTACTGGGCCAGAGCATTCCCAGGGTGGGTGACTCACTGGGAAGTTCTGCTCGCATGAGTTCCCAGAAACAAAACCGTGAGGGCGTGGTCGAGGCCCAAAGCGGACAATATCGTGCTACGGCGGAGTCGAGCTCGGGATGTGGTGGGGGCCCGGATCGGGATGTGACACCCATTCCCTAGCCAAGTGGATAAAAATATTAATTAAATATTAATAAATTAAAGATAAATTATTTTAATATTTTTATTTAAAAACATGTGGGACCTACCCCTTATAATTCTCTCCTATTCTCCCCTTTTTCCTGATCCGTTCCAACAGGATCCTCCTCGGCCATCTCCACCTCATTCCCATTGAGCTCCTCCCCTTCCTCCTCCTCTACCAAATCCCTGCCGCTGAACCCACCCCCTATAAACCCATCAACCTCATCCATCCTCCCCAATGATTAGTGAAATTTGGAGGATGAAGATGAATTTTTTTTTGGAGAAAGAGGAGGAAATTACTCTCGTATTTGCATCCTTATCATGCTCCATCTTCAATCCTCAAAAGACATACTTTCTTACTTGTAGGTATTGATGGATAGTTTGCCTATTGGTGAGGAGTTGATGCCTCAAATATCCCCCCCCCCCCAAAACTCTACATGTAACTCTCAAGGGGAACCAGTGTCATATGGTTCCCAAACAGCCTTACCCACAACCCCGATTCGAAAACTCTCTATGGCCGGGTTGTGCAGGAAGAATCTATTGTAGAAGAATCCCCTGAAAACAATGATGCTACTGGAACTAACGTCTTTCACAGGTCTAAGCGGAAGCTTTAATTCATATATAGGTGAAGGTGAAGAATGGAGGAAGAAATCTAGTGGATGTGTGTGTGTGTGTGAGAGAGAGAGAGAGAGAGAGAGAGAAGAGAGATTGGATGTGAGAGAGATATGGGAGAGATGGGAGAGATTGGATGTGAATGGGGAGAGAGAGAAAGGGTGGGTCCCACATATTTTTAAATAAAAGCATTAAAATAATTTATCTTTAATTTATTAATATTTAATTAATATTTTTATCCATTTGGTTAGAGAGTGGGCCCGCCTCAAGCCACGTCAGTATTTAATAGAAAAATTAACAGACAAACTGACGGAGGTATGACATTGCAACAAATTCTTAAGATGAGGTATGAGAAGTTGTTTTCCTTCCTAGTGCAAAAATATGGTTCGTATAATGGCACAAGTAAGGGTGTCGAACCACAGGGAATGATTGGACCGCTATAAATTACTAACTTTGAAAGAACCCTAACTAGAGAATGAAAGTAACCACTTGAAAATAGTTTTTGTGCTGTAAACTTAATTAAATTAAAATGCGAGAATGTAGCAGCGAATAATATATTGATGAAGAAGTAATGGGGATGAAGCCAAGGATTCGAATTCACCATTACAAAACCAATTCCATGTTTATTAAGTCAAAATGCATTCAAGTCTCCAATCTGCAACTACGGTTCGTTTTACTCATTTATGATCAGCCATATGATGTGTGGTTTTGATCAACTTCTCTTAATCTGTAACCTAATTGGGATGTTCAACTTCGGTTCCTAATTAAGAGTCTTTAGCATGCAAGAAAACGTTAAAGAACCAAAGAAAATACATGGTAGGATGTATGCATAGCAGTTTCTTCCTTCATTCACATGTCTACCAAGATTAAACATGATGTGTACTATAATCTTGATCAAATAATCTGTAAGAAACCCTAATGGTGATCAAACATTAAAATCAACTAACAAATTTAACAATAGATTCAGTGAATGAAACAAAAAGCAGATTGATGAACTGAATACTTTAACTTAAAAACATGGATCAATTTTGCAAGGCTACATCGAAATCCCTAGCTATGAACTTAGTTACACATCATGTTCACAGAAATTAAAATGAAAATACACAACATGAGTGAAAATAAATTCAGGAGAGGAAACCCTTGAAGCAATTCTGATGTAGAACTTCTCCAAGAACAGCCTTCTGCGATGAGTCTTTAGTAGTGGTGAAAGTGTATGGAACGGCTAGGGTTTTTTTAAGAGTGAATGAAAAAAAGAGGAAAAATAGGTCATCAGAATTGTGTTGTTCGCCCAGAATAAAAAGGGCATGTAAAAATGGCTAAAAGGCAAGTTTTTATGGTGTAAAAGAGGTTGAAAGATATCCCAAAGTGATCCCAGCAACTTAATTTTGCACGTTTTTGCCTTATTTGGCACCTCCAAATCAGGCTAGATATCCCAATTCCTTTCCCATTCTGTTCCTGATCTTCAAACAAGCCAGATTCATCTTGGATTCTTTATTTGGACTTCAAAACAAGTAACAACTTTATTTGGGCTCCAAAACAGGCCACTAATCTTCTCTCCACCTTTGAATAAGGATCAGCTCCAAAAAGGGCATGTTTTCACTTCTTTTTCCTTTAAATTGATCCTAAGGTACATGTAACTACACACTAACACAAAATAGGGTAAAATGCAACCAGTTTAACTCAAAAACAACACAAAGATACTAGAAATGGCTGGTAAAAATTCATGAAATATATGAGTTATCATGACATTGTCATTTTTTAAATATGAGGTATGAGATTGTAGTTCAACCCATAGTTGAGGTAGTTTTATGTAATTTATCCTATTATTTAGCCTAAGGAGGAAAAGGTTTGCTTAGTCATACTATGGACTACCAATAATGTGGTTGAAATTCGCTTTTAGCGAGAATTAAACTTAAAACCTTTTACTTGTGAAGAAAAATATCATTAGACCGTAATAATAATTAACTCTTTTTATTTTATTTTTTATTTTTATTTTTTTGAGAAAAGTACGATAATCATTAAGATAGACCGAACTCGTACAAACTGAGGATAGTGTGCATAATGGGCCTCGATAAAAACCTTGCCGGGGATTTCAACCCGGTCGAAGGAAAAGAGTGTCCCGCACAAAAGACCTAACCTCAAATGAGCAATTGTAAATTACACACTCTCTTGCAAAAGTAAATCTTGAATCAAGTCTGGAGGTTCCTCAAACCACACACACTCCTGCTCACTACTAAGCCCCATCCTGGCAAGACGATGAGCTGCCGAATTCCCTTCCCGTGGTATATGGCTAATCACTTCCTCCACCCACTCCGTGCGAAGACCCCGGAGGTCATTAATGAAATGTGAGATCCCACATCGCCCAGGGAAGTGATCCTTATATGTATATTCCCCTCCCTACCTAGCGCGAGGCCTTTTGGGAGCTCACTGGCTTCGGGTTCCATGGGAACTCCGAAGTTAAGCGAGTAGCGCGCGAGAGCACTCCCATGATGGGTGACCCACTGGGAAGTTCTCGTGTGAGTTCCCAGAAACAAAACCGTGAGGGCGTAGTCGGGGCCCAAAGCGGACAATATCGTGCTACGGTAGTGGAGCGGGCCCGGGAAGTGATCCGCCCCGGGTCGGGATGTGACAATTTGGTATCAAAGCCTAACCCTGGCCGTGGTGTGCCGACGAGGACGTCGGGCCCCTAAGGGGGGTGGATTGTGAGATCCCACATCGCCCAGGGAAGTGATCCTTATATGTATATTCCCCTCCCTACCTAGCGCGAGGCCTTTTGGGAGCTCACTGGCTTCGGGTTCCATGGGAACTCCGAAGTTAAGCGAGTAGCGCGCGAGAGCACTCCCATGATGGGTGACCCACTGGGAAGTTCTCGTGTGAGTTCCCAGAAACAAAACCGTGAGGGCGTAGTCGGGGCCCAAAGCGGACAATATCGTGCTACGGTAGTGGAGCGGGCCCGGGAAGTGATCCGCCCCGGGTCGGGATGTGACATGAAAGGACCGAACATAGAGTGATCTTCTCCACTCCCCTTCATGGCAGCCAACACAAGCGTCGAATCACCTTCAAACTGAACCTTCCTCACCATCCCACCGATAGAGTTAACCAAAACCGCAGCCTTCCGCGCTGCAAAGAACTCAGCATGCATCACGGACGAGACTCTCTCCACAGGGCCATCAGCAGCAGCAAGACAGACCCCCAAATGATTACGGATCACCACCCCAAAGCCCCCCCGGTTACTTATCTTATTCCAAGCTCCATCAAAGTTACACTTAATCCACCCCTCGACAGGCCTTTCCCATCTCTGGATTTCTCGGTGTTTCTTTTTTACCGTGGGTTTGTGCCATCTATAGAATTCCTGCAACCAACCTTTTGCCCTAAGCACAATTTCAAGCGGCTGCATTGCCTTTCCCGACCACAAGATCGCATTTCTATGGTTCCACAACTCCCAAATCAACATTAAACCCAATTCAAAACCCGGAGCAGACCCCTTAATCTGTAACAAAGCTAACCAATTTAAAAACCCCTCATTCTGCACACCATCCACTCTTACTCCCAGCCCTCGAAACCAAACCGCTCTTGCCACATGACAGTCACGTAACACATGTTCCGTTGATTCCACGAGACCTCCACAAACTACACACACCTCATCGTTCAACGCCCTTCGTTTACACAAATTCAGTCTTGTGGGGAAAGCATCCATGCATGCCCGCCACACACAGATCTTGACCTTCCCCGGAACACAAGCATTCCAAAGCTTCTTCCAAAACGTCTCTCCAATGGGAGAAGAAGATGATGGGCCAGCGACCCCTTCTCCATTAGCTACACTCAGTCCCCGAGCAACATGATATGCACTCCGTACAGTGAATTTCCCATTCCGTTCGTAGTGCCACACCCGACAGTCCTCATCATCCCGTATACTTAGGGGAGTAGTACAGATTAGGTCCACCTCTTCCTGGGAAAAAAGCTCATTCAACAATTGCATGTTCCACTGCCTCGGATACAACCAAAATAACTTATCTACTGTAGACTCCTCATCCCAATGGTCTGGGGTCGGAGTCAAAATCCTGAAGCAAGAGTCCCTCGGCACCCAGTTATCCTTCCAAATTCGAACTTTCCTCCCATTACCCACCTGCCAGCGAGATCCTTTTTGTATTACCAGACGAGAAGCCGCAATACTCCTCCAGACATATGAACTATTAGAGTGCACCCGAGCATCCAGAAAGTCTGTTGTAGGGAAATAACGGGCCTTGAAAACCCGATACACAAGCGTCTCTGGATCTTGAAGAAAGCGCCAAGCTTGCTTAGCCAACAAAGCCTGGTTAAAAGCAAAGAAATCACGGAATCCAAGTCCTCCCTCATGTTTTGGTTTACACAACGTCCTCCAGTTGAGCCAGTGAATTTTCCTCTTGCCCGGGTCTCCACTCTACCAAAACTTAGCTATCATCGTATGCAATTCCTCGCAAAACGTTTTAGGGAGCAAAAAGCATTGCATAGAGTACATCGGTAGCGCCTGAGCTACAGTCTTCACCAGAAGTTCCCGACCCGCACTACTCAACAAACCCCCTCGCCAACTCTGTAACTTTTTCCAAACTCTATCTTTCACATACGCAAACATTTCTTTCTTCGACTTTTGGACTAACACCGGGAGTCCCAAATATTTATCATGAAAATCCACTCTTCTCATACCAAGACAATTTGCTAGTAACTGCTGATCATACTCAGTGACATTGGTACTGAATGATACACAACTCTTCTCAAAATTTACCGCTTGTCCAGACACTAATTCATACATACTCAACACCTGCTTAATATTTTGGCACTCACTAAGTGTGCCTCGGGCGAAGAGAAAACTATCATCAGCGAAAAACAGATGATGAATACTAGGTGCAGCTCGACATACCTTAATTCCCTGCAAATCTCCATCAAGCTCAGCCTTGGACAACAATGCTGAGAGTCCCTCTGCACACATAACAAACAAATAGGGGGATAGAGGGTCACCTTGCCTTAATCCTCTTTCTGGAAGCACATAACCCACAGGATCACCATTCAGCTTGAAGGAGTAAGATACAGTTGTAACACATAGCATAACCATAGTAATCCACCGATTTGAGAACCCCAGCCGGTGCATCACAGCATCAAGAAACTTCCACTCCACACGATCATACGCCTTACTAATGTCCAACTTTACCGCCATTAAACCTTTTGACCCCGAAGCCCGTTTATGCATATAATGAGCGACTTCCGCAGCTACCAAGTAATTGTCAGAAATCAGTCTTCCTGGAACAAAGGCACTTTGTGTCGGAGAAATAACATTTGGAAGAATAGCCTTCAACCTGTTCGTCAGTACTTTCGCCACTATATTGTACAACACATTGCATAAACTAATAGGCCGAAGTTGAGTCATCAGCGTAGCCTCCTTGACTTTTGGAATTAATGTGACATGGGTATAGTTGATTTTTCGGAGTATGTGCCCAGACATAAGCATAGACCTAACTCCCTCACACACATCCGTGCCTACCACGTCCCAATGCTTTTGATAGAAACCCGGAGTCATACCATCCGGTCCCGGAGCTTTCGTAGGATGCATTTGAAATACCGCACACCTTATTTCCTCATTCGTGAATGGGCAATCTAGCTCAGAATTCATCTCCTCCGTCACCTTGGGCCGTATATTGCCCAAAATAGAATCAAAATTGTCTACATCAGTTGAACTAAACAATTTCGTGAAATACGATACCATAATGTCCTCCATACCTTTCCGGTCCTCGCGCCAATGCCCATTATCATCCATCAATCCATATAAATAATTGTGCTTCTGCCGCCTATTCGCCTTCTGATGGAAATATTTAGTATTCCGATCGCCAAGTTTAATCCAATTTTCCTTCGAACGTTGTCTCCAAAACTGCTCCTTTTGCTCAAGCAATCCATTTAATTTTCCAATAAGCTCTTTTTTCTTCCCAATAGACTCATCAGTAAACGGTTGACCTAACAAGCACGTAAGCTTATCCTCCATCTCCCGAATTTCACGTGGACCCGACCTTGCATTAAGACACACCCAGTTGTTAAGCTTCATATGAGTCAACTTGATTTTCTCCGTAACCTGGAACATAGGCGAGCCTTCTACAAACGGGTTCCACCCTTCTTTAACCGCTTCCACACAACCATCCAACATATGCCAGCTTTCCTCATAACGAAATTGTTTCTTACCTAGAACTGGGATACGTCCCGTCCAATTAAGAAGAATCGGCACATGATCTGACGAAGTCTTGTTTAAATGGTGTACTTTAGCCCCAGGGAATAACTCCATCCATTCCAGATTACCCAAAGCTCTATCCAATCGAACCTTTATTCCTCCTCCCTTCGTTGTGAACCACGTAAATTTATTCCCCAAAAAACCCAGATCTATGAGACGACATTGCGCCACTGCATCCCTGAAACCTTCCATTTGCCTCTCTTGTCTCACATTGCCTCCTTCCTGTTCATTAGGTTGGAGAGTTTCATTAAAGTCACCTATACATAACCAAGGCTTGTTGTTGTTGCCTGCAAGAGTCTCCAACAGTCGCCATGACTTATGTCTATCAGAAATGGATGGAAAACCATAGAAAGCAGTAAATCTCCAATAGTGTAAATCACCCGGATTCCCCACATCAAAATCAATGTGGTTTTGAGAATAAGAACGTAAACATAACTTTATTTCATCCTTCCAAAGAACACAAAGGCCCCCTGAACTTCCTCTACTATCAACTGAAAAACAATGATCAAAATTTAATTTGAACCGTAACTGGTCCATGTGTCGAGAATTACTTTTGGTCTCACACAAGAACACTACAGTGGGATCTTGGCTAGAAATTAATCGTTTAAGCGCATGAACTGCCCGAGGGTTCCCAAGCCCCCGGTAGTTCCAACTTAAGCAACTCATTGCTGACGGCGGGGTTGAACTCTGTCAACCTCCGCCGATGAACTGGAAAATTCAGAGCTAGCAAGCACTTTCCTACGCACCTCTGACCTTGGCTCCACATCGTCTTCCTCTCTCACCAATCTTTTACCAAGCTCAGAGACCTTTGCACCACTTCCATTTTGAACATTGACTTTCGCGTTGTGACCTCTAGAGCTGCCACCACCAAATCTACGTGCCCTTGTATGTTTCTTCCCCCTTCCCTTCTGTGTCTGCTCAATAAGAGGCATTAAATTGAAGGGATCCGCCCCCAGACTCGCCACATCCCACTGAGCATCCCCGGAGCCCATTGCAAATAAATCACGAACTCCGCTGGGCCCCCTATAATTTGCTGCTGACCCAGCCCAACCTCCTGCATCCGTGGCGGTCCAATCGCATGATCTCCATTCAAACCCCATCTGAAACCCAACGTTTCCCAAGGGGGCCCTCCAGAGCCCACTTCAGCCAAACCGAGTCCACCAAGCTTCCTGCTCAAAACTAGCCGCGGGCCTAGTCCAGACCCCTGATCTCCTGACTGCCCAACTGAAACTTCCCCATAATTACTTTTAAACTCCTCCCCAATTGAATTTAGTGGTCCCACCGTTGACTCCACCAATTTCGGCCCGAATAAATCCAAAGCTCCTCATCCCAGATTAACGGGATTTGGCTGGAAAGGGACAACGGCTAGATTATCTTCCGTTATTTCATCAGTGATTATTGCCTCATTTAAGTCCGGCAAAAGAGGTAATTTTAAATCACCATTAATGATGCTAAAATCCCAACCCTCTCCCCGCCGATCTTCAGCTGGCCCAGTTAGCCGTCCCTCTATAGCTTCCGGCGTATCTTCCTTCACAGCTCCTTCGACATCTGCATCCTCATTCATACAGTCGTCCTCCTCAAGATGCTTCGGAACTGTCATGACCCACCCTTGCATCGGTTCCAAACCAAAACATTTTCCTTGTGATCTCCTGTAGTCATCTCCCAACGCAACATTCTGAAACCACCGGCCATACGGTTTCGAGAGGTCGTCGTCATTCTGTACCCCTTGAAACTGAGTGCAGTGTTCTTCCATATGACCAATGATCCCACACAAGAAGCATGTTAATAGCAGTTTCTCATATCTCAACTCGACCCGTACCTCCTTTCCCTGAATGGCGAGTAATAAACTTCGACGTAATGGAACAGCAATATTCAAACCAACTCTAATACGTAAACTATTACCCAGGAGCTCTCCCTTTCTGCTCTGATTCGTGAGAACGTGGGTACCAATCTGATTCCCAATAAACTGTCCCATATAGCGAGTCATGTATGGAAGAGGTAAGCCCTTAATCTGCACCCAAAACACCTGATTTGCTAACGGGATACTTGCTGGATGCACCAAATCATCTGCCTCCGCCAACACCAACAAAGCACCATCATAAAGCCACGGGCCTCCCTTCTGCACCATCGCCCTTTCCCGTCGACTATCAAACCCAAAAGAGAACAAACCATCTTCAAGTTCTACGATCGTAACTCTTGTCTTAGGGCACCAAAGATTCACCATTTGACGTTTAAAGCGTTCCTTATTGAAAGTTTTTCGAGTAAGCAACCGGCCTACCAAGAACACCTTGTTGGTCCGGATGAGGGCGCTGTCATGATCATCAATTACCACAGCTCTCTGTTCCTCCATGGTGAGCGCCATCCCATCTGCAAACTTCATGACCATATCATCCATTGTTCAAGTCACCAACTGCACACTGGTTCTCCAAACTCCACAGAACGCAGCAACCACTATCGTTATTATTCTAGAGAACATTCACCCTCGGCGTGCGGGGATGAGTTTCGCTGACTGCCCTTGGACAACTGCCACAGGAAATCTTGAAAAGTTTGAAACGGCCGGCGCCGAAATAACAAACCCTAGCGCTCTCCTAGAGAAACCCGAGAGCAATTTTCACAAAGTTGTACTTTTTAAAGTTAAAAATAACTCTTTTTATTAAAGTTGCTAAAAAACTTCATTCAGAGACGGTTGGATATGCTCCTTATAAAAGGAAGGAATCTTATATATATATTTTTTTTTAATTTCAAGTGAGAATATGAGATTGTGAGCGATGAACGAGACACATCCAACTCTGTAAGACTCTGTACGTTATAGCCACAGCTACCTCCCAATAGGAGGAAGAAGTGGCGGCGGAACTGGAAGCCGTACAATCAGTCTACGGGGGCGATTGAGTGGTTCTCCAATCCTACCCTCCCCATCTCCACCTCCATATCAAACCTCGCACCGCCTATGTTGCTTCACAAGAGGTCCTTCCCAACATACTCTTTACTGCTTGCTTCTTTCTTATCACTCTCTTTCAATTTTTGGATTGAATTCTGTTTGGTTGCTGAGAAAGTCCGGGAAAATCTGATGAAAGGAACAAAAGAGCACCTTTTTTTTTTTGTATTTTATGCTTTCTGAAATTTTCTCAGCTGCCAAACAGCGATTTGCGTTTCAATTTCTTTGATTGCGTAGTTTGTTAGTGTAGAGGTCGAGCTGGTGGAGCAAAAGTTTAGTTTTTTTATTGCAAAGCTGCAATCTTTTCCTTCTTTGTTTTTGCTTCAATGGTGAAAATCTCTTATTACTTGTAGTTTGTGGAAGCTGTTATGGGAATTCGAGCAGATTCTCAGGTGAAGATTAATATGAAAATAATATTCTTTATGTATTCATCATTTGCTATAGGCTTGGTTTAATTTCTTATCTTTTCAGTTTCCTACTAAGTTTTATGTTTTTGGTTCTCTCTTCTGTGGTAGTATCCGAATGAACCGCCACATATTGATCTTATAGATTCAAAGGATCCTTATTTTCAAAGGCAAAAACATCTAACAAATTCGATAAGGGACAGAGCACGGGAACTCTCGCCTTGTTTAATGCTTGTGGTAATTTGCGAGGTAATTGCTGTTCTAGCCAACTTCGCAAAAACTGTTTGACATAGGAATACATTGCTCCTTTGTGACACTGTCAAGAAGTTTCGATAAACTCTGCACATTATGTAGCTCCTGCAATCTGCATGCTCATGAGTGTTTAAATATCGGTCTTGTGGTAGCTCGTGGTTTTTATCCCTTCCCAATGTAGAGATATATGCACCATTTGTGGACACTCCCCATGTTTAGCTTTGCATTTGCAGCGATTTGGGCTATTCCCTCCCCACGTTTAGCTTTGCATTTGCAGCGATTTGGCCCCAATAACAAATCTGATATCTAGCTAGGATTAGTTGGCATTGCTGGGACCAAAGAGGGTAATTCTTCTAGAGAAATTTGAGGCCTACAACAAATATCGCATCAGATATTTTCTTTTCCAGAATCCGTCCCTTCTTTTGTCCATTTAAGAATTCACTATATGCTTCCATATATATTATGGTGTCACCTAGCTAATCTCTACAAATCATTCGACTAAGTTTTGTTAGTACGGAGCTTCTTCTATGGTATATGTTCATAACATCATACCTTACGGCATTAAAAACACAAGAAAATAATGTCATATAGCTTATCATCACGTGGTTAACAGCATTTTGGGTGAACATCTTGAGTTTATCAGCTAAGTTTAGCTCAAATTCTCACTAAACCTAGGCCTTAGATTTGTTAATCAGCCTGAAATCTACAAAACAGAAGTTATATTACACGATTGTGTGGCATAATTGGACATAAACTACTTCTTTCTAACTGTGAGGATGTGAAGGTAAAAGAGTCTCACATAGGTGAAGGGTTATAAAGAGGTTGGGATACTCCCCATATTGCTAATTGGTTTTATGGTGGAACATCAACTTTAATCATAGTACCAAAGTAGGTTGGTCTACATATGAAGCCCAATGACCACACATGCTCCATGACATCCAATTCATGCTATCCATGTGTTTGGATTGAAAATTTGCATACATATGGGGGAGTTTGAGGATGTGAAGGTAAAAGAGTCCCACATCGGTAAAAGGAGAAATCTTGCGAGAGCATATAAGAGGTTGGACTACTCCCTATATTGCCAATTAGTTTTATAGTAGAACCCCGACTTTATTCAGCACCCCCCCCCCCCAACAATGTAATTTCATCATCTAAATTTTTATCTAGGGTCATTTATCAATGACCATTCATGAAAAAAAAAAAAGAGCTGAATCAAAAATTGATTAGCCATTTGGTTATTATCATGATGATTTTATTTTATTTTTTATCAAAAGCAATATATGTTCATAATTTATTTAGTTAATAGCAGTCAGATAATACTTATTTTGGATAGACTATTTTTTGCATAAAAGATATGTGAAGTGATGTAAAAAAAAAAAAAAAAAAAAAAACTATCAACAAACTTTCACAATCCATGCCCTATAAGAAAAGGTTTAATCTGGCAGAGCAAACAAATGTAGTTGAATAGAGTGAGTTTGATGAAATTGGCATTGGAACGGGGAGGGAAGAAGGGGTAGTGTGGATGCAAATTTCCGCTATCTTCTCATTTGACGAAAATGCACTTGCAAAATAATAACACTTAAGATTAAGGTCAAAAATCTCACGCGCCCACGATAAATTTGGGAGGGGGGGAGGGGAAGGTGGGGGGCTTTGGCCAAAGAATCTCCAATGCTAAAGTTGGAATTCTGAAAAGAATGTGTTTAGGATTTTGTGGGTAGCAAACGACTTAACTTTTTAGTGGGATAATCGGGCTATTTATAGGGGAGTGGCCAACCCTATTTGGAGAATAGTGGCCACCCATATATGGTGTATTTGGAGAATAATTGCAAGATATTATGTGAAATAATATCTTGCAATTAACATGGTAATTAATCCCAAATTAAATAGGAAGTTTTGGGAGTTACCTTTTGAATAAGGATCTGATGAGGAGTGATAAGAGTGATTTGAATAAATACCATTTTGATCACCTTTGACTTTTCCTTGATTGAGCCGTTATTGTCCATTGCATGCGCGTGGGAATGCTGGTGTGCCTCAAGGGTAATTTTGTCCTTTTCACCCAAAAGTCCATGTGTCACCCCTATAATTTTCTGGAACATTTTTGGCTCCACAAATGCCCCCACACATGCTGGGCTGCTCACAAGAAAGGGTAGTAGGTGCAGAGATCTTCAACTTTGATGCAAATTCCCACTTGGACTTGGAATTGGATTCTTCTAGGAAAGGGAAATAAATCACCACTAAAGCCTATTTAACCCTACCTTAAGTAGGAGATTAAATCAACTTCGGAGGACAATTATTTATCCCTACAAGAAAGAGAGAAAGCTAGAAGATATTTGTTCCCCCTCCCTAGCATTCTTCTTCGCTTGCCCGAGCAATGAACCGTCTTTCGTTGATTTCTTTGTCTTCTCCGTGCTGCACCAAGGTAAGAAAAACTTAATTTTCTTTGTCTTTTTCTAAGGTGGTGTTGTCGCAGGGCAGTCGTCGGGTGGTGCGACACATCGCGGCTGGCAGAGGCCAGGAGTCGGGTTGGCATGAGCCAAGAAGGTGGTGTGGCAAGGGCCACGACTTGGTTAGAGCCAAAGGTTGGCTCGGCATGGGTCAAGGAAGTGTTGTGGCATGGGCCATGGTTTGGACTACTTGCTAAGAAGGAGGAAATTGCTTGAGTTTGATTTCTCAGCTACTGTAGATGGAGCAATAGAGAAAGGAGTTGCCAAGATCGGAGCTGCTGAAGATGAAGTGTCGGATGGGCAAACTGCTGAGGTGGCTGTTGAGGGCAGGATGGCTGTTGGAGAGCCCATGGTCATCCAAGCTGCTAAATGAGTAGTCTGCTCTGTTTAGCTTGTGTCGGATTTCGGCAACCTTCGTATAAGTTTATCAATTTGCTAGAAATTTAATAAACTGCTTTCGCTTTACTCCATCTTCGTTTTTCTTGGAACTTTGTTTGCTTGAAGCGTATTGTAAAACTTTTAGCCATAAAACCGTAGGTTGGGCATGCTGCTTCGAAAAAGACTGACGGTCCCATAGAGTCACTATGGCTGTGAGTTTTGGCTTATTGGGGCGTCGAGCTATTAAGTTCGTCGTCTGCTGCTGCCTCTTAACCATTTGCTGCTTAGCTAGTATTCGAGTATTCGATCCTTTAAGATGTGTGGCGCAGATGGGTATGAGGAATTAGTTTTCCCTCTTACACTGGAGAGCTTACCCATATGGGTGTCGGGAAATTAGTTTATCCTCTCACGCTAGAGAGCTTACCCAGATGGGTGTTGGGGAATTGGTTTACCCTCTCGCACTGGAGATCAATTAGTTTATCCTCTCGCAATGGAAAGTAGACCTAGATGGGTGTCGGGGAATTTGTTTACCTTTTTGTGTTGGAGAGCAATTAGTTTATCCTCTCGCACTGAAGTGCAGACCTAGATGGGTGTTGGAGGAGAGCAATTAGTTTATCCTCTCGCACTGAAGTGCAGACCTAGATGGGTGTTGGGGAATTAGTTTATCCTATCGCACTAGAGAGCAATTAGTTTATCCTCTCACACTGGATAACAGACCTAGATGGGTGTCGAGGAATTGGTTTACCCTCTTGCATGGAGAGCAATTAGTTTATCCTCTCGCAATGAAGAGTAGACCCATATGGGTGTCGGGGATTGGTTTACCCTCTCACACTAGAGAGCATGGAAGTCGTTGTTTATGAGCAAAGTTGAGGAAAACTGGACTAATAGAAAATTGAAATAATCCTCAATTGTGAGGTCTTGTGTTAACGATCTGCTTAAGACTTCGAACTACTGGTGGAACCCACGTAAGGGTGTAAGTGGGAAGCGTAGCGAGCTGCTGCTGGACTTTCTTCAAGTATTGCGCCATCGTTAGATGTTTCGTCATGTGCCATTCTGAAGCTTGGTTAATGATAACTGAGAATCTAAATGGATTGCAAGCTTCATCATCGCTAAGTCTTTTGCTGGCAAAGGCTTCTAATAAAGCCTTGTCTTCTGCTCCGTCGTTGAATGCTTAGAAGTTTGGAGTGCCATGGGCTTAATTGGTGCAATTAAGAGCCATAAGGCAAGATCTACAGGGTTGAGAGCCATGGTGCAACATCGACACGGATAGGAGCCATGGTGACAGATCAAGGGTTGCCGGGAGTCGTAAAACAGGTAGGCATGACTGTGAATTCGGAGTTGGGGCTGGCTTGGGCTGGGTTATGCACAGTAGAAGGAATTGGACCACTAGGTCCTGGATGCTCGGTTACTGGTGATGTGCTACTTCAATATTAAATCGTCTGAAGTGATGAGAAAAAGACATGCTACCGGTTTGGGCTAGGGTATCCTTCTAGTACTTGGTACTCGTCTACCCCCATTGTGCCATTAGACTGGGTTGCTACGTTTGTCAGAATATAAGTAGTCTTTGTATCCACCAATGTATGTGGGATGGTTCCGTCTTCTCGATCTTGTCAATGAAAGGTGACCTGCTTATGTTGGTCATGTCTTGTCGAAGCACCTTGTCAGTAGCTTCATTACGCTAGAAATCACGCAATCGTTCGGTCATGAGCCTCTCAACTTATTCCTAAGTTTGCCTCTGCTGGGGCAATAAAGCTTCCGGCTATCCTCGGTCATGACATGTTGGTCTAGGCTGCCCTTCCCTGTTCTTGGCTCGTCTATCCCACGGTTGCAGTACATGTGGTACGCTCCTGACAAGCGAGCGGGTTACTCATTAGCTGCCGATTGAACTTGAGTCGGATTGAGTGACTACTTCTCTCCGTCTGTCATGGTGCCTGTTCTGATGTGAGGTGAGGGATGCTCCTTGCCGCCTAATCGCGAATGAACACTTCTCCTGGAAGCTTGTCCATGTTGATTATCAGAGTGTGGCCCCAACCATGAATGTATGCTCGGACGTCGGCCTAACCGAGAGTGGACACTCCTCCGCACGTTAAGACGAAAGTATACGCTATCTCGAAGGCCCAATCGGGAGTGTACACTATTAGAACGCTTGGTTAGTGGTTGGTCAAAGGGCTGCTTGCTGGGACGCTGCTGGAGAGGTTTAATGTCTACCTTTGTCTTACTTTGGGACACCTCGTTTGGGGCACACTGTATCTCGATATGCTGGAAAAGTTGATTCACCATGGTCGCCTGCTGCGCGTGGGCATTAGTTAACTCTATAACTTGTCTCGACAAGTGTTGTTTACCATGTGGGGTGGAAGAGCTTGGACGATATGCATCTCATTGAGTAGTGGAAGTGTAATGGATTCCGATCGCGAGATTTGAGTTCGGATATGTCAAATCTGCAAAAAAAACAAGGTCAAAATACCCCCAGTTCAATCGTCAATCCAGAAATTTGAAGCCGGGACGATTGAACCGGTCTTGGATTGGTTTGGATCGACAAATGGGTCGCGGAAGCGGGTTAGGTTGTGGAAGTGGGCCATGCCATGTGTGGGGCGCGGTACGGCGTTAGGAGTGCGTTGGATCTGGACAGCGGGAATTGTTGGTGTGACTTGGGCTTGCGATGCGCCTTGGGCCTGCGCTGCTGGGGCAGAGGCTTGGGCCGACTCGTGACAGACCTGGCTTGGCTACCTTGCGGCGTGGGCTACTTGGGCTGCCTTTTGGGCTGCTAAGCATAGCTGCACCATGCTTTCCATGGGCTTCTGCCATGGAGCTAGCCCACTCTCCACTATCACGGTGGTCCCCATGGTTGCCATGGTGGTGGTGCTCCATGATGGTAAAGTTGCTCTTCTTGCCATCGTGTTGAACCTCGTTAATCATCGTGGTGGGGCTACGTCTCGTCCTCCATCACTTGATCTGGATCTTTGAACGTAAGAAGTTCCTTTCATCGTGGTTTCCAAATTTCTCGTCATTGTATTTTTCCCTTGCCTCTATTCAAAGAATTAAAAAATTCTAGGAATAAGAAAGTACAAAAAAATTTACGAACGAATGAGAAATGAGAAACTTTAAATGTGAGAGTCTTCTTCGAGTGTGTGAATCAAACTCTCAATGAAAGCACCAATTTGTGAATCAAACTCTCAATGAAAATGCACCTGCAAAATAATAAGACTTAAGATTAAGGCCAAATGCCTCACGCACCCACAATGAATGGGTGGGTGGGGCTTTGGCCGAAAAATTTCCGATACCAAAGTTAGAATTCTGAAAAGAATGTGTTTAGGAGTTTGTGAGTAGCAAATGGCTTAGCTTTTTAGTGGGATAATAAGCCTATTTATAGGGGAGTGACCGTCCATATTTGGAGAGTAGTGGCCGGCCATATATGGTGTATTTGGAGAATAATTGCCATCCACCTGAGCGGGCCCTAGTTTGTAATCAGCTTATGGAGTGCCGGAGCGTTTCTGGGTTTATTCTATCCTTAGTTTTAGTTCAATGTTTGTTTTAATTTGGTTTTCAATTATGATGAATATGTGGAACTAAATTTCGTTTTAGCTAGAGGTGAATTCGAAGCCATGGACATATGTTTTATATGAATTTATTACATCCAGTTATTGTTTCATAAATTATGAATGCAATTTACTTATCTGTTTTATTGAGAACTTATTCTTGTGTGTTGATTAAGGACCCGTACTTAGTTCGCATGCATGAATTTGGTGCTAAAATATAAGGGAATTTCACCTAATCGTTATGAACTTATATTTATAAGTAGTAAAAGTCACTAGTCATGATTGTTTTAAGTAAATTCCTGGCAGGAGTATCATGCAGTTCATAGTTACGAATGCCTTGTCAATGCTTATGATTTTCATGGAACTTAATGATCTTTGATATGTATCTCTATCATGCAGCTCATATAGGGAACTTGATAAGAATAATTTGGTTGCGTCGTTGAGTCTAATTCAATGAACTTAGGAAAATCTGAGAATTAATTTGTGCAGTTCACGGTTAATTTGGGGCATTGTCATTCATGGTTTATAGGAAGAATAACTGGAAATCGATTTGTATGCATATGTGTCATGTGTGGAGAATGACCCTCTAGCTAGCATTTCACCCATAAATCACCCAAATTTTGTACCAAGCTTAGTTTGTTTATGCAATTTGTTTGTTTTAAGTCAAAATTCATCCAAACCTTCCCCCCTTCATTGTTTAGTGTCAATTTAGTTAGATTTTCGTCTAAATCACCCCTTAGTGCTTGTTTTGAGTTATTTGAGTCATTTTAGCTTGTTTTGAGTCAGTTTAGTTTAGTTTTCAGTTTGTGAGTCAAGTTAGTGTAGATTAGCATCCCTCCTAATCCCCGGCCTAGAACGATCCCTACTTGCTTATACTACAACTATCTAAATAGGGTTTAATTTGTGTGTTATTTTTTACCACATCATTAGTCATCCAAAACCCCCTACCTGAGCGGGCTCTAGTTGTAATCAGCCTATGGAGGTGCTACTAATTGAAGATATTGTCCAAAATCTTGGAATTGTTAACCAGTATTCAAGCGGTATGATATCTGATACCGGACATAGGTGCTGGTATCTGGGAGTGATACCTTTATACCAGAATGTCAGTTTACAGTTTCAGAATGTCTTAAATTTGTTAATTAGCATGCGGCTAATAGACTGATTAACAGTGACTACTGGAGTCGAAGAAACTAAATCTTGAAAAGTTATAAGCAAGCTTTGTATTAGGACAGTAAACTCATAGTTGTTTTTACCTTATCACCTAGCTATGTAAGCATAACCTTTCCGACTAGCCACCGTTTGATCACCTCCACAGTTAGATAGTAAAATCGAAGTACGGGTTAATTTCTCACTATTAGAGTGAATGAAGTATTGCGGAAGCTATGAAGACCCTTTAGCCCGTGGAGTAGTGAAAGGAAGTATTATTGTACGTTTTGAGGACGTACATTCATGTGTCATTCCAAGGTTTTACCTGGGATATTATCATCGCTCCACTTTCTCATACTGCACTAGTTTCCTTGCGTCTTTTCGAGCAACTCATACCGTCTGGAAAAACTTAGTTCCTAAAGCTTATTGATTAGGAATTTATTCAACCAAGCCCCTTATCTAGGGAACTTCGAACCTTAGGATTATACCTAGATTTTTGCAACTTTCTCAAGCAACAAAAAAAAAAAAAAAAAAAAAACATTATCCCCTACTTCAGGCTAATGATCTAGCTAACCCACCCTTTTGTAACTCGAGTTTTATTCCATAACCTGACGACTTTGTAGTAGTCTTTTCAACAACTTTCTTATCTACCTCGGCAGTGAGACCAAATTTCTCAAACATTAGTTTTGTTTAGATTGGTACTTATCTCGAAAGACGTGATCTTCGCAGACAATATTCTTTCCTTTTTCCACAAAAGAGTTTAGAGGAAGAAGGTTAAATTCTCACAAAGTGTGGTGAGATTTGAGATATCCTTAGTCTTGTCGAGTTTATCGACAATTGGTTAGCGATTTTCGGCTATAGTGTTTTTCCTCAATTATCAGCCGAGAAAAATTAGTCGAGCTTGAGGTGTTTCTTATGGGTAAAGTTTCTGACAACCGAACTGCTGTTCTCACCTCACCATTGCTTTACACTTTTCGATGACGTTGATCATTTTGGAAATCCATGATGACGTGTTCCTTGGATATTTCAACTGTGTAGAGGTAGTATGATGGAGTATCGTTTACATTTCCCAACGGTAGAACTGTTCAAATTGGACCATCATATATATGACCAAGAGTCCACAGTTGTCATTTTCATTTGAAAATCTAATGGTACTTCTGTGTGGAGAAATATGTCCAAAATCTTTATTAACCTTAGAACTTCCAAATTTCACTTACTTTTGGAAAGAGCTAAGTTTCTGACAGCAGCATTAGCAAAACTAAATCAACATCTATGATTGCACTATCTTGGATCATCCTGGTTTTGCAAACGTAATTGTTAAGCACCATAGTAAGAATTGTTTCTACCCCTAAACATTTTCAGTTGTCCTTATCCCATTCCAGTTGAAGTTCACGAGTATCGATATGACATTACCTCGAACTAATCAAGAAATCGTTTGAATGATTATAATCACTTTTTGTATCCAAATGCAAATGGGAAATGTCACCATAAGCTCCTGATACGAGGTATCTTGTACATGTGGAGATTACGATGATGTTTCGATGTTTATAGATCGATTTGACAAGACAACCCTTTTTTTTCATTGGTCTAGAGGGACTTTATTTTAGACCACTTGGTAAAATTACCCATTCTTGAATTTATCGGATTCTCTGGCATTTCGATCAGCATCTTTCCTGACTGTGACTCCATATTCACTTCTTGGTGCTGGAAAGACATTCTAGTCAACTTTGAGTACGTGTCTACTCTTTTGCAGTTCATATAATTTCGAAGACAGGTAAACTGTTCAAAAGAATTGTTTGGATATTGAAATCTAGTTGTGATCATTAATTCTTCAATCACCCGTCAAATACTTCGTCTAATAGATCGTTACCGTTGGTGATTGAATATTCCGAAAGTTGTTTTTGTAGTGTGATGGCAGGAAATCAATCTAGATATCTTGAACTTTAAATTTAATGAACTTGTTTTGACTCTCAAATTCTTGAGTGTTCTTTTAGCCTTCTCGGCATGGTCTTTTGCTCAATCAGTGCGGAAGTCACGATAGGTTGACTCGACAGATGTGTGAGCCAGTTTTATATCGATCCTAGCATGATCCATTAGAGTATAATCTTCTTGCGAGTTTACCAAACTTACCAAGAAAAAATTCCAAGCGCCTTTGAGGATTGAGCAGTATTTTAGCCTGGTATTGGTGAAGGTATGAACGTAGGTGGCTTTGAGGATTGAGCAGTATTTCAGCCTGGTATTGGTGAAGGTATGAACGTAGGTTATGAGCTTGGCGATTATGGCATTAATTTTCAAGTGTGGCTCAAAATTGCAACTGTCATTCGAAGAATGTCGTCAGAGATATGGTTTCTCTAATTTAAGCTTGCAGATCTTATACCCTTGATTTAGTGAACAACGCTAGTGAATAGTCACGAATGAAATATTTTACGATATGTGTTCGTCTCTATGCATTTTTTTTATTGTGTCACTCTAGGACTTGATGGTTTGGACGTACACGGATGTCAAAGCACTTCTAGCAGCTGGATTAGTGCGCTCTGGAATATTATGGCGTTGCGATTGAGGCATGAATCAAACGATCTAAATATATATTCGCAGATGAGGAGCAAAATGATATTTTAACATCCTAGGAACTTCTCACTAGCTTATTGAAACAACGATGAGTTATCGGCATTACAGGCTGCAGACTGTAATATAGATGGCTTAATTGTTGGGTTCACTAAGCAAGTGGGTAAGACCGCTCATCAACGGCAACACTTACTAGTTAGCTATGGTTTGGACTCATTCTCGAAGTTCGTGACACGACGAATGTTTGGCAAGGTCCATTTTCATTTTGGGTTTTGATTTTTCGTGAAAATATTTTTCTACTACTTATTTTATTTATATGGGTATTTCTGCCATTACAAATGTTGGGTGAGTAAGTTCCACTTTTGATTTTAAAATCAATACAAGTTTTAGAATCGTACATTTTTATATAAATATGTATCTATTTTTGATATTTTATTATGTGTATATTTTTGACCTTATGTTATTATGTAATGATTGGCGTTTTCCACTTTACAAATTATACGGGTGTTATACTACTATATTATCGCGGAAGGAAGAAGGTATGAGCTTGGAGGCATGAAAGATGAATAATTGCAATCTGATCGCGACGGAATGGCATTCTTTTTTATGCAGCCGCTCCAACTCGATTTCTTCCTTGTGTATGTATTTATATGCATATGCTCTTCCTATTTTCGAGTATTTTACATTTAACAAGTTATTTTAAATTTCGGGGACGAAATTTTTTTAAGGGGGGAAGATTGTGACTACCCGTCCCCAAAAATTATAATTTTTATAAGTGAATTTACGAAAATGCCATTCGAGGCAAATGCATTGACCATTGTTGGTTGCCGTGTCATGAATATCCTCATAGTACTCGTCCCAATGAATGCGTGGGCGCAAACGAAAAGTAATTTGGAGCTATAACGAATCAGTTATTAACGTTTAAAGTTAGGGATATTTTTGTAATTTTGACCTTGCTAGAAGATTCTAGATTTTCTGGAACCATCAGATGGGGCCACGTGTGTGGCTGGGATCAAAAAGGAAGAAGAAAAGGGAGAGAGATGTACGGTTGGGATAAAAAGATAAGGAGAGAAATGTAAAATGAGGAGGGGAAGTCGGCCAATAAGGAGGGGAAAGGAGAAAAGTGGACGAATAAGAAAGGGAAGAAAGGAGGGGGAGGGAAAGAAGAGAGAGGCACGGGATCGCAAATCTCTGCCCAGTTCGTGCGACCTGATCCGACGGGGCTTGCAAACCCGACACCATTCGCGGCGTTTCACAGCGAATTGAGGCAAATCACCACTTGGAAACGACTCCCTAGCCTTCCCTCTTCCACTTCCACCCAAAATTCGGAGAAATTTGCTGCTAGTTTTGGGGGGCAAACCGACGGTGGAACTTATAGGTGTATGGCTGCGATCCGCAAATCGTGAAACTAACTCAACCCATTTCCACCACTAATTGGCAATCCTCAACCTCAGAAACAAAGCCCAATCAACCTTGAGGGCGTCAGAGCTTGTTTGAGGACGAATTGAAGTACACCCTTTATAGGGTTTCCGACGGATTTGAGTGAAATTGGAGCTTTTCCCAGCCAAATTGGCCTTGGCCACAGGTTTGAAACTTGTTCCTCTTATTGAGATATTCATTCCTGTAGAATTTGGTAATTTTTAGAAATAGTTGAATTTTCCGGTGAGTCGGGGCAACCGACCGCCACCCGCGGCTGTGCATGCGGCGGCGTATGGCTAGCGGACTGACGATGTCGCTCTAAGTCATATTAGATGCCCTGAGTTCATATTTGATATTCATATGATGTGAATTAATTATTGTGAACATAGTTTGATTAAGGTATATCACTTGATTATTACATGAATCGACGATCGTCACCAAACTTTGATACGTTATGGTACGTAATATTTGAGTATATTTGGAACTTACAGATCGGGATCCGATATACAAATATTCCTAAATTGGATTTGTATGTTCATAAAATAAAACGTTAACCGCCACTTGAATTTGTAATTGACAGAGATCCAACCGTTGGATCGTAATGAAACTTAAGTATGATGTTTTAGAAGCATAATGTGGATCTTTAGAAGTTACAGATCGGAAATCCAAGGTACGGATCTTCCAGATCGAGTTACGTAGGGTTGTAGATCCTACCGTCGATCGTTGATCAATGGTTGACTTTTGGTCAATGGGTCTCAAATCATTCTAGAATGCACTTAGGGATGTGTGTTACGTAAGTTACATGTTCTATCAATAAGAATTCTGAGATGTGATTTGATAATTGTTCTAGGCGCCGATTGTTCGTGACGCCTCGATATTCGTGCTAGGGAGTTGTAGCGCGAACTCCAGGTGATTAGGCTTTTCGTTTTCCCAAAAATTGTTTTACATGGATTTACATTTTTAAATGCCATGTCAATTGCATCACATTTTAGTATATGTGTTAGTATAGATATGCATATCATTCCATGACGTTGCGGACGCCTAGGTAAGCTTTAGGTGAGTACATATTGATGACAGTGATTGCTATGGGTATGAGTATGTTTAGATGCATTAGCTCTCATTATCCTGCACCCCGATGTTAGTGCTCCGCTCGAGGCCAAGACCTAGCCTTCACGTGATCGTTCACCTCCAGCACCACACGCTCACCTTGGATCCAAGGCAGGTGCTAGCCTGTCGTACAGACCATACTAGGTGGTTCCTACTCGTAGGTGACTTGCAATACTTCGCACAGCCTTCACGTGATCGTAGCACTTGAGCGTATCTATTTACACCCAGCCTGTCGTACAGACCACATTAGGTGGTTCCGACTCGTGTGCAAGAATTGGTAGATGAGCTATAGGTTCAGCCGTACATGTCACATTAGGTGACTCCGGTTGACATATCATTTTACTTTGATTTATTTCACCTGGCTTACTTATTTCATTGCTGAGATACTTGACATGGCATATACCTGGTTTTCACTACTCTCGAGCATGATTTCTATATACGTATGTATTATTATTTTTTGGAAAATTATATGGCCTTTACGGTGTGGGGTTATTACATTTTAAAAAGAAAGATGTTTTAAAAAATTTTGCCCACTCACGTTTTCAGGTTTTAGTTGCTAAAAGTTCGTATCGACGAGGATTCTTGGCGAGTCTCCGTATTGGTGGATACCTTTGAGGGTATGATCCTTATCCACACTATTGTACTTTACTTATGCTCTGATGTCGCATGTGAAATGTGCTCATTCCCGCTCACAGCGCACTTTTGTGTTAAGGCACTTTTAGGTTTAAATTTATTCACATTTTCCACATCGTTATACTTTATGGCTTCATCACCTTCTAGGTGTCGGCCAGCACAGCTCGATTCGGGGTCCTAGTGGACATTCCAGGTCAGGGTGTGTCAATTTGGTATCAGAGCATAAGTTGGGCAGTATTACGTTCATCACACGCGTGATGTAAGCATTTTCGGTTCTTGAGCCTAATACACTCACTCATAACTTATAACTTATAAAAACTGTTTGTTAATTCAATACAGAGTTACAGACCTGACTAGACATTTTGAAGTCTAAAAAACAATAGCCTACCTCTTGCCAAAGACAAAGTGGCACTCAGACATATACATATATTCTTTGACTCTTAGTCTGCAAGTTTATTGATTTCTCTTATCAATTAGTAAGTTCTTGGCCACTTTACTTTTAATTCTTGACATAGTTGCGAGTTTATGTGTTTATTGTTTGGATTTTAAGAGTTCATACTTGAAATTTTAATTATTTTAACTTAGCTCACCCATCGAATAATTCCTGACTCCGCCATTGGGTGTAAGGATAATATTGAAAAGTATGTGAGGTAATTTAGATAAACTTTAGTTTAAAAAATAAATGTGAGGTGTGATAAGTACACGAGCTGTAGTCAACAAAATATAGGCTGTGTATAAAACAACCCTTAAAATTATACGCAAACTAACCGAAAGGGCTTGGAAACTTTGGGTTTTGACAAAAAATCATGTTATAAGTTTATTCAATGGTTAGTACAAAACCAACTTTTAAATCAGCCCAAAGGAAATGACTCAACCAAAATAACATGCTAATTTGTTAATTTTACCCCTACATTTTAAGTTAACTTATGTTAATTAATCTGTTAGTTTAGTTATTTTGAAATTAGCACAACCGAATGGAAGGCCATTTTTTCGCAAAACAGTTGCAGAGTTCTTCAATCTTTTTTCAAGAACTGGTTGAAGGTTTTGAGAGTCGATTTTGAAATCCAAATCTTCGTGTGTTCATTTCTGTTAGTTTAGGTGTTTCGAAACAAGCCTAGTTCTTCAATCTTTTTTATGAAATTGGTTGAAGGTTTTGAGGTTCTATTTTTAAATCTTGATATTCATTGTTGTTCATCGTTTCACTACAGTTCCATAATTTGATCGCCGTTCTTCATAGCTTCGTTGTTTGGATGTAATCGACACTGTATTACAGGTTTGATTACAATTTTGTTGTTTAATTTTGCAAGTAATATGTTTAGCTTTTGCCTTAACTGATATAATTTTTGTTAATTTGTGTTTGAATTACAAGATATCAGTTAGTTGATTCCTGTTTTTTGAAACTCTCAGTTTAGATTTACTATTTTGAAGAATCGCAAGTAATTTTGAATTGTTTTCCCTTTTTGGTTTGTTTATATTGTATGTTTTTGATAGATGTTTTTGTTTCCATTTTTCAGAAATTTTTAATTAATTAATTTTTGTTCATCACTGTGAGATCCCACATCGCCCAGGGGAGTGATCCTTATATGTATATTCCCATCCCTACCTAGCACGAGGCCTTTTGGGAGCTCACTGGCTTCGGGTTCCATGGGAACTCCGAAGTTAAGTGAGTAGCGCGCTAGAGCACTCCTATGATGGGTGACCCACTGGGAAGTTTTCGTGTGAGTTCCCAGAAACAAAACCGTGAGGGCGTAGTCGGGGCCAAAGCGGACAATATCGTGCTACGGTGGTGGAGCGGGCCCAGGATGTGGTGAACCCAGGGTCGGGATGTGACAATTTGGTATCAGAGCCTAACCCTGGCCGTGGTGTGCCGACGAGGACGTCGGGCCCCTATGGGGGGTGGATTGTGAGATCCCACATCGCCCAAGGGAGTGATCCTTATATGTATATTCCCATCCCTACCTAGCACGAGGCCATGGTTCCCATCCCTACCTACCTAGCACTAGAGCGTATTATTTTACACCCAGTCCTGTCGTATAGACCACTATAAGTGGGTTCGACTCGTGTGCAGGCATGATTTATGAGCTAGAATTCAGCTGACGAGCTGTTGCAGTTATTATTGCACTTGAATTGCTTACCTGATGATCTAGTGGCATGGCATGGCATATTCATGATTTCTTTGCATATATTTGATGATGATGGTTCAGTTGAGATTTAGTATATGTATATACTATTTTCTGGGAAAGTATACAGGTTTTACGGTGAGGGGATATAAAGCTTGTTTTTGAAATGATTTTAGAAAAGCTTTGTTTTTGCTCACTCACGCTTTTGTTTTGCGCCCCTCCAGGTATTAAGTAACTTTGTTGGTGGCTCACGAGGACATATCGGAGATTCTGACAGACATCACCCATGTAGGACCACCTTCGGGTGTTAATCATTTAAGTACTTCTTATGCATTGACTGCACCTAGACTTTTATGCTCTGAATGTGTATTCACACTTAATTCTGTTCTAACACTCTTTAAGTTGGTTTTTATTCATTCGTATTTCTTATTATATTATTGCTTCCGCACTGTGCACATGGTTATGTCACCCTCACGTGACGGCCAGCATGCCTCGATCTCAGTCGGAGTGTGTCAATATATATATAGGTTATGTAAATTATAAATTATGAATTATTTAGATAATATTTTGTTTTTTTTCCCGAGGCAAGCATATTATATATGTACATAAAATATTCACATATGTATGTTATTCTATAAGAAATAACATATTATTCAATAATTATTTACATTTGATATAGTAAATTTAATTAATTCATATAATATATAAGAAATTTACCTAAATCCGCCTAGGAGCTAGGCTCCAGCCCGCCGCCCGACTAGCGCCTAGCGTTTTTTAGAACCTTTAGTATATTGAGGCCTCAAGAGAGGGTGATCACATTTATGTCGGATAGACATGATGGTATTTTGAAGTGCATTGCATAATTTTTTCCCGAATCTCCACATTCGTTTTGTGTTGTTCATTTGAAACAGAATGTCAGTACTTTATTTTCAAAGACTGCTAGAGAGGGACTAAAGAAGAAAATGATGAATCTTTTAGCAAATTGTGCGTATGCATGTACTCCATCTGATTTTGATGATTACATGGCAAAATTTAAGGATAATGGGCAAGAGCATGCGAAGAATTTTTTGTCTGATTTGCTAGAAGAGAACTATGCTATCGCTAATTTTCTTGGTAAGAGATGGGGATCGATGAGCATAGCATTTTCATAATCTTTTAACGCCATGGTGTTGAATAGTCGTCGTATACTATTTATGGATCTTCTTGAAGACACTAGAGTTCAGCTGATGGTTAGTATGGCTGAGAAGAGAATATTTGGTTAGACTATTTATACAATTTTGTGTCCAAAAAAAGAAAATAAAATGAAGTTGCTATTGAAGGAGGGCATGCATTGGATGATTAGTTATTCTGATGTGGAAGTTTTTTAAGCTAGGACAGAGTGGAATCAGTTTGTTGTTTGTCTAGATGATATGACATGCTCTTTTGTGCAATGGCAACATAATTGTTTCCCATGTTCTCATGCATTGCAGGTGTTGCAACATGATAATCGTGATGTATTTGAGTATGTTGATGATTACTGGAAAGTAAGCTTTTATCGAGAAACATATCAGTTTGTCATGCATCCATTTTCATATTTGGATAAGCCAAATGTTGATACTATCATAAATGGTGTGAGGCCTCTAATGACAAATATTCTGTCTAGAAGACCAAAGAAAAGTAGGATTAAATCTAATGGTGAAATCAACGGGACTAAGAAAACAGTCACTTGTAACAGGTGTGGATGTTCATGTCGGAAATGTGCCCTAAAACCAATCATATAATGATACTTTACGGACATTTTACAAGTTAAACTAATCTAGGTTAAATATAAAGGGCAAAGATTATTGTTTCAAGTTGTCTCATATAAATGTTATGTGCTTAAACGATAAGTCCAAGGAATATGCTATTGGAAGAATGTGATCTAAAGAAGTTAGATTCATGAGACCATTCTTTTTCGTATAAATATCCTAAACATTCCTGATCATAGGATTGCCAATTGGGCATTGACAGTCCGTGAAGATCAGTACGTGCTATGTCTTCTCTTAGGGAGAGTGACTGGTCTCGAGTTATTGGTGTGAATGACACCAAGACAACATGTAGGTGCTCGATAGAGAATGAGTCCACTGAACGCGATCAACGAGGAGTTCTCATATTCATGTCATATGAGAACTCATGGTTGGGATAATGCAAAGTAGTCCTTTGACCTGAGGCATCACAGTTGTCTTGTGGTTAGGTCCTTGATCTTTGACTATGTCAAAGTCACTCCGCCAGAGGGTGTCCACGGCATAGTTGGGGTTAAGCCTTTTTAGCCATGGAGGCAAGTGAATGCGCAATAAGGGATCTCTAACCGTCAAACCGTTTGGGGGAGAATACTCTATGATATGATTAAGAATCTCTGGCCAGAGTATGAATGAGGTTTAGGAAGTCGTTCCAAATCACATTCAAGGTAATCATATAAGTAAATGAATCACATTGGATAGTAGACATGAATAAACTATCAAACCAAACAATGTGGTCAAGAGTATTGTATTAGAGAAAGACCGTATTGCATTGTAATCCTAAACTGAATAGGTTCTCCACCTCTTCTGATTAGCTTGGGTAGCCATGATATACTGCTAGGTGTCACTCATGGTTTGTGGAAGCCCTAAAGATGTATAATCATTTAAGGGAGAATTGAAAGTATGTTTCAATTCACAATCGATCGTTAAGAGTAACAATCGCCCACTGCCTCGCTAAAAGGAACCTAATGGATCGCACATCGTGTAAGGTAATGATTGAAGGAAATAATGAAGATGAGTAAGGACAATTAAATAGTTTAATTGTATGTGGCAAGGATTAATTAAAAGTTAATTAATCTAGAACGAAAGGTTCGTTTTAGGCCTTAAGTTGGTTTTGGGTTTCGGGACACAAATGGGTTTTGGTCCACAAGGCGCATAAGGTTTAAGTTGTGTGACAACTAAAATAAAATGGGCAATTAACCCACTAACAATAGATAGGCCGGCCATGATTAGAGAGGGAGTGGGTTTTGGACTTATTACAAGTTTGCCACTCCAATGAAGGGAGGTATAAATGTGACTTTATAGCCTTTTCTTCATTAGGGTTTTCTTTGAGGAAAGATGAGAGTTTATGGCTCTCTCTTTCTCTCTAGGGAGGCCGGCCACCATGGAAGAGTTTACTAGCATCTAACTCTTCCATGGCCACTCATCTTCTTCCTCAACCATCCTTGGTGTCGAAACTTAGAGGCCTCCAATTTTGGGGACTTTTGGAGAAACCTATTCTTCCATCCACATCCAAGAAGGCATGGATCCAAGAAGCAAAGTTCTTCCACCTTCATCCATGGAGCCAAGGAGCAAGGTGACAAAGGAACAAGACCCTCACATGGGTGATTAACCTTTGCTAAGCAAAGAGGTGCTTCAAAGGTATAAAGTTTCTCAACTCTTTCTCTTAGATCTTGAGTTGAGTCTTGGTTCACCATTTCTACTAGGCTTTGAATTTCATGGGTAATGTTTTGCTTTTGAGTGCATACAAGCATGATTCCGCCTTTAACTGTTAATTGCATGCCATAGATGTTGCTCAAATGAACATGTTTTTCACAAATTTTCCTTCAGTTCAAGACATAACAAGGTTTCATTTAAAGTTGTTATACAAGACAATTGATTTTTTTGTTTTTGTTTTGAGTGATAGGAGTTATTGGTGATATGTAATAGATTTTCATTTTGGAGATTGTTTATTTTGTTTTCAATTGATGTTTTGGATTATGTAATTCTTGATTTAAAATTTTGTTCGAGTATTATATATGAATGCAATGTTTGAGCATTTCCATTTTTACGAAACAATGTTTTGAGTTTAATAAAGAGTTAATATATAGATCCATCCATAAATATGTAAGTTTATGGCTTTGTGGTTTCAATATCTGTTTACTAGTTTGTTTATCTAAGTATATGTGAGTTGCATTAAAAGTTTAAAGTGAATGCAAGGTCTTTGTGGTATGCAACTATGTTGGTTTTCGATCTTGATCTAGTTGATCTAGTTCATCAAACTTTAGTTGGCCAACAATTCGGTTAGGTTTAAAATTAGTTGATACTTATGCACAATGGCTTTAATTTTAAAATTTGTTTAATAGGAGGTTTATTGATTTTGATGAAACAAATTTTCCAGTTTAATAAACAGTTGTTAATTTTACGAAATAGTGTCTATAGTTTAAAAAATAGTTGCCTATGAATGCAAAAATAGTGATACTTATTTTTAGAAATATCCATGTTTATGGCTTTTGATATTTTAACATCTTATTAATGTTAATTTGCTATATAAATTTGGCAGTTTTGTTGTTCCCATACATTCATACAAAGTAAACTAGATTAAAGTTTACATTATGAAATGAAACACACACACACACACACGCACGCGTGCGCGCACACACACACATATATATATACATATATATATATATATATATATATATATATATATATAATTGCCTATGAATGCAAAAATAGTGATACTTATTTTTAGAAATAGCCATGTTTATGACTTTTGATGTTTCAACATCTTATTAATATTAATTTGCTACATAAATTTGGCTATTTTTGTTGTTCTGCATACATTCATACAAAGCAAACTAAATTAAACTTTACTTTATGAAATGAAACACACACACACACATATATATATATAGAGGGAGAGAGAGAGACAAAGAGTTGTATCAGTCAATTTTTACAATAACAATGTAATGTTTGTGAAACCACATTAAAACTAAAATTGTACTTTTAAGAAGTAAATGCACATCAGAATTACATATAATCCATATTGTAAAAATTTGATTTTAATGTCTAATGCTTGTCATTCTCTATGAGATTTTAATAAATGCTTCTTATTCCTTTGTCCAGCTAAATTCATGGCTCATCAAATTGGTGACGATATCTTTCCATGCTTTTATTACTTGGTAATCATTGATACGTCCTTGAACTTTATGATTTTTCGAGAGTTGATCAATGAAGCTTATCATGTATAACCCGCACTCTGACCTGAATTTACAAATATATTTAAGTTGTAAATGGATATGAGGATTGAAGAAAATTGAAGTTTGCTATAAGTAGTTGCTGTTGCAAAAAAAGAAAAAAAAAAAAAAAAAAAAACTCTATTTCTCTTAATATATGAAAATTTTACACTATTTTTTTAAATTGCATAAAACACAAGGTGTATGTAGAAGTAGAAATTTTGTAAATTATTTTACTTACGAAGTTGATTTCTATTGTGCACATGTATTGTCTTCAAAGTCACTTTTGATGGAATTGTGTTTTGAGATGAATTTATAAGATTTTTATCACTCTTTGTTGATTGTCTTGCCTTATCAAGCCAATACTGGACGAAGTTGCCCTGAATAAAATTATAGAGATTAATAATATCCTTGTTTGTCAGTAAATATGATAGAGTCTTTTAGGGATGGTTTGTTGTTTTCCTTACTACTATTGCTGCATTTTCCCACTAACAATCAAATTCCAGATCATCATCTTTTGAACTTTATCGAAGAAAATTGTAATGGGTCATTTCAATAGTATTGGTGTCCAAAACTACCAAGGAGAGGTGGTTGTAATGAAACTATGGGAAGAAAATCTTTGATACTTTTCCACATTGGTCCATCAATTGGTTGTAGAGAAATTCCTTGTTTTCCATAGTTGCTTCAATGCTTTGTTCATTGATGTTGTGCTGGTTTAATGAAAATAAAGTTTAGTAAAGAATGATTCATGAAACTAATATATAGTTTGATATGCATGAAACATCATAATCACATATTTTATTTGTTCATATAGCTATATTGTCACATCCCGGCCTGGGTCCCACCACATCCCGGGCTCGACTCCACCGTAGCACGATATTGTCCGCTTTGGGCCCCGGCCACGCCCTCACGGTTTTGTTTCTGGGAACTCACATGAGAATTTCCCAGTGGGTCACCCATCATTGGATTTCTCTCGCGCGAACTCGCTTAACTTCAAAGTTCCTATGGAATCCGAAGCCAGTGAGCTCCGAAAAGGCCTCGTGCTAGGTAGATATGGAAATATACATATAAGGCTTACAGGATCCACACCCCTGGGCGATGTGGGATCTTACAATCTACCCTCGTTAGGGGCCCGACGTCCTCGTCGGCACACTTCCAACCAGGGATTGGCTCTGATACCAAATTGTCACATCTCGTCCCAGACCCCCACCACATCCCGGGCTCGATTTCACCCTAGTACGATATTGTCCGCTTTGGGCCCTGGCCATGCCCTCACGGTTTTGTTTCTAGGAACACACACGGGAACTTCCCATTGGGTCACCCATCATAGGGTTGCTCTCGCGCGAACTCGCTTAACTTCAGAGTTCCGATGGAATCCGAAGCCAGTGAGCTCCCAAAAGGCCTCGCGCTAGGTAGAGATGGAAATACTAGTTGTATTATATTTTAACTTTATAACGCATACAATTGATTAAAAAGTTACAGGACAAAAAACTACTTATATACTTACAAATATTGTTGTGGGGTATAGAAGTTCATTTGTTCATTGGTGTTCTCTTTCTTTCTTTTAATGTAGAAAAAAGAATCAACTATCTGAGTTGATATAGGTTCGTTCGCCATAAAATTGTGCATATCTTCTTTCAACACCAATATTCGGTAATAGTTAAACTATGTACTTTCTACTGTCCAGTATTCATCACTATAGAAAAGTGGAATTTTTTTTGGATATATAATAAGATGGTATTGTTATACAAGAAAAGCTTTTTGCGTACTAAACTTTGATTTAAGAGTGTTCGTAGTACTTACGTGTTCTCTTTTAAGCTGAACTGAATTAAACTTTGATTTAAGAGTGTTCGTAGTACTTACGTGTTCTCTTTTAAGCTGAACTGAATTAATCTCCTTCTGTCATCTGGTTTCAGCAACTTGTACACTTAAAGTTGGGTCCATTTCATGCCTTTGTCTGTGTGATTTCTTGATGGAAAGTCATCCGGCTGTGATGAAGGCTCATCGTTTAAATCCAGATTGAATGAGCGAGTGTCTCCTATGACCTTTTTTTTTCTCTTTGGTTGTTGTTCTATTGAGTGTTTGCTTTTTACCTTGCACGTCATTCTTCTCAAGAGCATCATTGTTTTTTATAGCTTCAGTGCCTACTTTTTGATCTATTACTTTTGTCATTAATAACACATTTCTCCCAGAATGTTTGTTGTCCACCATCACGTTTAATTGTTTGTTGTATTCCCTCATCATGGACCGTGCCTTCTTCATTTTGTTCCTTGTTTCATTTGGAAACATAATTCGCTTTTTCATTTTTCTCTCCCTTAGTCACTATTGGCTATTGCAGCGTTTGAAAGTTTTTCTTCTACCTCTTTCATCCATCTTCATTCTTTTCTTTAACTTCCTTCTTCTTCTTTTTTTCCTTTGTTGAGGTTGTTTTTTGTGTGTGCTTTGCGTTGGTTCTGCAACAATGTCTTCTTCGATAATGTTTTCAATCTATAGATGAATTGTTTCCTTCTTTGTACGTGATATCTTTTCTATATTCCAATTATTTTCCTTTGTTGCGTCATTTTGGTGGTTGTTGATATGATTTGAACATTGGTATTGGTTGAACTTAACATTTGGAGTTTTATGTTAATTATGACCATCTGCAAAAACAATGATTTTTGAATGCAAGTTGAACATAACCAATAGAAAATAAATACAAGGACACACTATTATATATAAAGATAACTGGACAAAAGTTTATATTTCCTTATAGATGAATATAGTGCAAATAGAAGAGTACAATAAGATAGATGTTAAACTATTTCTTAAATTGAAGTTAAATTGCAAACTATTTAAGAAAGGGTTTATATCACAAATGGTCCCTGAAATTGACCTCATCAATCATGATGGTACCTGAAATTGAAAATCGATCAATGTAGTCCTTGAATTTTAACCCCGCGAATCAATGTCGTCCTTCTGTTAGTGTTCCGTCCAAATTAACTTTAAAAAAGGTTAGAGAACCAATTTTTCATGGTAAAATGACCAAAAATAACCTTGTTACTTATAATTTTACTTGAAAAAAAAGGTGGTACCCAATTTCTTTTACAAGATAAATGATCAAAGGTGAACTTTGGCAGTAGCTTTTGGAGCTAACCCAATTTCTTTTAAAAAAAAAGAATGGAGCTAACCTAGTTAGAATTCTTTTTTACTTGATATTAAAAAAAATTGAAATTTCCCACTTTTTTTGTTTTTATTTTAGTTTTAGCACCAAATCCATGAAAAATGGAGAGAAAAGTGAAGATGGAAAAAGGAAAAGAGAGGTAGTAAGTAAAATTATAAGTAACAGAGTTATTTTTGGTCATTTTACCTTGAAAAATTGGTTCTCTAACCTTTTTTAAAGTTAATTTGGACGAAACACTAACAGAAGGACGACATTGATTCACAGGGTTAAAATTCAGGGACTACATTGATCGATTTTCAATTTCAGGGATCATAATGATTGATGGGGTCAATTTCAGGGACCATTTGTGATATAAACCCTTTAAGAAATGTAAGCTAAAATAGCAAACTATTTATGAACCTAAGGATATTTTGGAGACTATTTATGAAACTAAGAATATTTTGGAGACTATTTATGAAGCTGAAGATATTTTTTTTTTAAAAACTATTTATGAAACTTAAGATATTTTGCAAACTATTTATGAAAATGTACCAATATAAGGGATTGTTTATTAAAGTGAAAAAAAAACGCAAAGTATTTTATAGATCTGCAAAAATCTTTTTATTTTGTTGAACTGAGTAAAACACAACGATGAAATCACAGTAGTAAGTGCAATGTAGGATGATATAAATTTATACATTACAATCAAAGTTAGTTAAAAGTGTTAGTTGCGTGGATCTGTGATGAAATGATGTTGAGTGAAGAGAAAAAAAGTTGATTTTACCAAAACAATGTTTAAGTTCGCGCATGTCATTGTTTGTGTCACATCCCGACTCGGGCCCCCACCACATCCCGAGCTCGACTCGGCCGTAGCACGATATTGTCCGCTTTGGGCCACGACCACACCCTCACGGTTTTGTTTCTGGGAACTCACGCGAGCAGAACTTCCCAATGGGTCACCCATCCTGGGAATGCTCTGGCCCATTCTTGCTTAACTTTAGAGTTCCTACGGAACCCGAAGCTAGTGAGCTCCCAAAAGGCCTCGTGCTAGGTAGAGATGGGAATATACATATAAGGCTTACAGGATCCACACCCCTGGGCGATGTGAGATCTTACTGTTTGTGGTTAATTCGAGTTGATCTAACTTATGCATGTAATGAACTAAGTATAAAACTGTTAAATTTATGAAGGAATAGAGTAAGATTGTTACCTTGGTTAGTTCTTTACGTAGATTTGTGCGAAGAACTTGTTGATGGAGTTCAACAATTTTTGCTTGGTTTTTTCTGTGAGTAACTTGGATGATGGAAAATCGATGATATGGAGAACTTCGATGTGACGACTCGTCCCAAAAAATTATAATTTTTATAAGTGAATTTTTATAATTAGTGGAGATAGAAAATAAAGGAGAGAAAGGAAGTGGGCGCTGCCCAATCAGGGAAAAGGAAGAGAGAGTGACCAATTGTAAAGGAGAGGAAGGAGGGGTAAGTAGAGAATGGAGGACCACCGGATCTGACATAACCCGGTTCTGACCCGACAACAACTTGGTTTTGGGTAGCCAATTCCGACGATTTTAGTCCATTTTTCTGACGAATTGAGGTGACTCACCCCCACCGATCATCACATCGTTGCTTCCTCTTCCATTTACATCCATTATAGATGAGGATTAGCTCCTATTTCCAGAAGAACAACACCGGTGGCGTCGAGGCTTCGATGGCATCGATTTGCCATTCTTGAAGGTGTTACCGTCGATCATGACCATCAAACAACTTCCCTTGAACCTAGGAACATTACCCAAACAAGTTTTGGAGCATTGGGTTCGATTTGAGGATGAATTAGAGAGCACCCAAGTTAAGGGTTTCCAGCGAATTTTTGTGAAATTGGGGCTTTTCCCGGCCAAATTGACCTTGGTCACAGGTATGAAAGTTGCTCTACTCACTAAGATCTTCGTTTATGTGAAGTTTGAGAATTTGTGGAAATAGTTTAATTTTCCAGCGAGTCGGGGCGCCCGACCGCTGCAGCGCGTGCAGCGGCGCTTGGCCAGTGGGCCGCCAATGCTATTTTACGGTAAATTGATATCTTGATCTCAGATTTGATATTCGTATGACGTGATTTGATTATTGTGAACCTAGTTTCATTTCGTATCACTTGGTCATTATTTGGATTGACAATCTGACAGTTGGATAGTCACCAAACTTTAATACATTATAGTACGTAATATTTGAGAACATTAGGAGCTTACGGATCTTCCCAAATTGAATTTGTAAGTTCATAAAATAAAACGTTAACCGCCGCTTGAATTTGCAATTGGTGCAGATCCAACCGTTGGATCGTAATGAAATTTTAGTATGTAGATATTTAAGCATAATGTGGATATTTGGAAGTTACCGATCAAAAATCCGAGGTGTAGATCGTCCAGATTGAGTTACGTAGGGTTGTAGACCCTACCGTCGATATTTTACCGACAGTTAAGTTTTGGTCAATGGGTCTCAAATCATTCTAGAACGTCCTTGGGGATGTGATTTATGTAAGTTACGTGTTCTTTTGATAAGGATTCTAAGATGTGGTTTGATAACTGTTCTAGGCGCCGATAGTTCATGACACCTCGATATTCGTGCTAGGGAGTTGTAGTGTGGACTCCTGGTGAGTGGGTCTTTCCTTTTTATAGTATATCTATATATGCTTTACGGTTTCCAGAAACGTTTTTATATGAACTATGCTTTGAATGCCTTGTCGTGAATGAATTATATTTTTAGTATTTCATTACTATTGTTATGTATTATATGGAATGATGTTGCGGAGGCTCATGTAAGCTTCATGTGAGTTAGTATGTGAATGATTGATTACATTATATTGTTATGCATTGATGCACTTAGAGCTCATTATCCTGCACCGCGTGTTAGTGCTCCCGCCCGAGGCCAGGGCACAGCCTTCACGTGATCGTTCACCTCCCGCATCGCACGCTCACCTTGGACCCAAGTTTGTTGCCAGCCGATCGTACAGACAACAATAGGTGGTTCCAACTCGTAGGACGATTCATCGCACAACCTTCACGTGATCGTAGCACTTGAAAGTACTTATTTACACCCGCCTGTCGTACAAACCACATTAGGTGGTTTCAACTCGTGTGCTGGCATAGGTTGATGAGCTATAGGTTCAGCCGTACAGGTAACGTTTGGTCCGGCTGACATATTATTTTACCTTGATTTTCACACTTGGCTTACATGTTTTAGTGTTGAAACGTTATGACATGGCATACTTGGTTTTTACTTTCATTGTGCATTGTTTTACGTGTATGTGTACTATTATTTTCTGGAAACTATATAGGTTTTACGGCGATGGGTTATACTGCTTTCAAAAGGTTTTTATTAAAACTTTATTTTCAGGCCCACTCACCTTTGTTTTTTGCCCCTCAAGGTTTTAGCTGTTGAAAGTTCGTATCGACGTGGATTCTTGGCGAATCTCAGTATAGGTGGCTACCTCTGAGGGCATGATCCTTATCCACACTACTTTGCTTATGCTCTGACGACACGTGTGAAATGAGTTCATTCCCGCTCACAGCGCACTGTTCGTCACCTTCCAGGTGTCGACCATCATAGCTCAATTCGGAGTCCTAGTGGACTTACCAGGTTGGGGTGTGTCAGTTTGGTATCAGAGCATAAGTTGGGCAGTATTGCGTTCATCACACGCGTGATGAAAGCATTTTTGATTCTTGAGCCTAATGCTCGAATCTTGCCACCTCGTCGAATACGAAAAATGTGTTAGTTTTTCCTTAGTTTTGGGTAGTTTTGTCGACTTGTCGATATTTTAGATGATCACTTTGGCGAACATTTATAGACTTAAAGTGAAGAACTTCCCTACCAAGGAGATGTGTAGATTTGAGACAAATTGATGACCCTAAAGCCGGGCTAATGTATCGATAACGGTGTATTACCAGGGAACTATAAATCAATCCCATCATTATTTTCAAGCCATCATTATCAACCCTTTCGAGGTAGGAAACTTGAATTGATTTTGATTCCTTGGCAGTACCCATTGGCATACCATTTATTGGGATTCTTACAAAGTTTACTTCGTCAAGATTCAAAAATTGTCTTGAGCGACAACATGGTGCTAAAGGTGTAGCACTCGATAAAAGAAACATCTGGGGGATAATTACTTATGGTTCCCGATAGTACTAGCCTTCTTAACCACACTAGTTATCATTTTGGCTCTTCAGGAGAAAGATCAACTTCCGTTTAAGCCATTCTAAAGTAGATTATTAGTAAATTCCTCTTTTTGGCTATGGGACATCTTAACCAATACTAGTTTCCAAATTTCTTTTGGTGATGTACTCATCATTTCGATGAGTATATGCACAGAAGTATGAGTTGTTATACCTATAATTAGTATAAAATCTTCAAAGTAGTGAGTATTCCTCCTAGAATTATGGAACCCCTCATAGGACCAATTCCTTATCCATCATCAAAAACCACCCACCCGAACGGGCTTTAGTCTGTAATCAGCCTATGGTGGCGTTACTAATTGACGATATTGTCCGATATCCAGGAACTATCAACCAGTATTCAAGTGTTATGATTTTTTATACCGGACACAGGTGCTGGTATCTAGGACTGATACCCTATTACCATAATGTCGGTTCACAATTTTAGGGTAACGAACGATATCAAAATATCATAAATCTGTTAATTAGCGCACGACTAATAAACTAATTAATAGTGACTGCTGGAATCGAAGAAACTAAATCTCGGAAAGTTAGGACCAAGCTTTGTATTAGGACAGTAAACTTATAGTTGTATTTACCTTATCACCTATCTAGGTAAGTAGAACCTCTCCGACTAGCCACCCTTCGATCACCTCCACAGTCAGATAGTAGAATTGAAGTATGGGTTAATTTCTCACTGTTAGAGTGAATGGAGTATTGAGGAAGCTATGAAGTCCCTTTAGCACGTGGTGAACTGAAATGAAGTCTTATGGTACGTATTGAAGACGTACATTCAGGTGTCGTATTCTAAAGTCTTACTTGAGATATTATCATCGCTCCACTTTCTCATACTGCACTAGTTTCCTTGCGTCTTTTTGAGCAACTCATACCATCTGGTAGACCTTAGTTCCTAAAGCTTACCGATTAGGAATTTATTCAACCAAGCCCCTTATCTAGGGAACTTCGAACCTTATGATCATACCTAGATTTTAGCAACTTCCTCAAGTAACGATTAAAAACCGTTATCCCCTACTTCGAGCTGATGATCTAGCCGACCTATCCTTTGTAACTTAAGTTTTCTACCATAACCTAACGACTTCGTAGTAGTCTGATGTGAAAATTGCTTAGCACACAAATTAAACCCTCTTTTTGACAATTGTAGTATGGATAAGTAGGGATCGTTCTGGGCCGGGGATTAGGAGGGACTGCTAATCTACTCAAATTAGACTTAAAAACACTAAGGATTAGGAGGGACTGCTAATCTACTCAAATTAGACTCAAACACACTAAACTAGACTCTAATAACTCAAAACAAACTATAATGACTCAAAACAACACAAAACAAGCAAATTGACACAAAACTGACTCTAGGATTATTTGGACGAATTTCTAATTTAACTTGACTCAAAACACTAAAAAGAAACAGGTTTAAACCAATTCTAGACTAACTTGACACTAAACAATGAAGGGGCGTTGTTTTTGACGATTTTAAAGTAAAAACAAGCAACTTAAAGACACTAAAACAGATTAGTACGAAATTGGGTGAATTGAATGGGTAAAGGGCTAGCTAGAGGGTCATTCTCCACACATGACACATATGCAACACAAATCGATTTCCAGTTATTACTTCTTTAAACCTTGAATCTCAATGCCCCAAGTTAACCGTGAACTGCACCAATTAACCATCAGATTTTCCTAAGTTCATTGAATTGGACTCTGCGTCGACAACCAAATTATTCTTATCAAGTTCCCTACATGAACTGCATAATAGAAATACTATCAAAGATCATTAAGTTCCATGAAAATCATAAGCATTGACAAGGCATTCGTAACTATGAACTGCATGATACTCCTGACAGGAATTTACTTAACGCGATCGTGACTAGCAACCTTCACTACTTATGAATATAAGTTTATAACGATTAGGTGAAATTCCCTTATATTCTAGCATCAAATTCATGCATGCAAACTAAGTATGCATCCTTAATCAACACACAAGAATAAGTTATGAATCAAATAGTTAAGCAAATTACATTCACGACTTATGAAACAATAACTGAAGGTAATCAATTCATGTCACATATATGTTCATGGCTTTGAAATCGCCTCTAGCTAAAACGAAATTAGTTCCACATGTTTATAAAAATTAACAACCAATCTAAAAGAAACAATGAACTGAAACTAAGGATAGAATACACCTAGAAACGCTCCAAGCTTCTCCTTCCTTGTAGCTGCGGCAGATTGGGTTTAATTCCTCTGGAGGATTAGGGCTTGATACAAACCAAGGAGGTAAAGGATTAAGGGCTTGCGACAGATTCCATGGGGAAAGGGATTACTTGTTAGCATAATTTTAGGACTCTTTAAATCTGATTAGAATGTATTTAAATGTGATAAGGAATCCCTCTTGCTGCTTGAATTAAGGTAGAATAGGATTAGGATAAGGTTAGGATAAGATAAGGTAGTTTGGATAAGATAAGATAAGGTTTTGGATAATGTTTGAGATAATGTTCCATGTTTCTTGCTGTCTCCTTATCTTCTTTGTCTTGAATTAATTCTTCCATCTCTTTAGCATGATCCTAGCCTCTTTTGAACTCCAAATTCGTCCATCCACCTTGCTCCATAAGTAAGCTATCCATCCTTGGCCCAAAAATGCTCCAAAACACTCCAAAATGCACTTTCTTGATACTTTTGCCATTTGACCCTACAAACACACGAAATTAGCTTAAAACACTATAATAAGTAGAAACTAACTAAGTAAATGCAAGAAAACAAGCTAACTAAGTCGCATAAATATGCTCCTATCAAATTCCCCCACACTTAGCTTTTGCTAGTCCTCGAGCAAAACAAACAAACAAAACATAACCTAGACCTTCCAACGTTCGCCTCAGGGATTTCCAATGAAACATTACATGTTAAAAATTATCACTCCCATAGATTTTAGTCATCCTTACCCTAGAGCACATACTTAATCACAGTCGCCACTTACTAGCTCGCCTTTAATCAATTAAAAACAATGTTTTGAATGTAGCAACATGCCTTAGAGAATTCCCTCAATTCCTCATCGGATACTCTCTATTTTCACACAGATTTTATGACTGCACTCCCTACACTAGGTATATGTGAGAAGATTGATGTAAACATGTAGAGTAGCACTCACATATGTTTATAATCAAAGAAGGCACTTTCTGGAGTTATTAATACATGTGTATATATATGATCTCATGAATGGAATGCCACTACTTAAACGCGAGAACCAGGGATACCATATGCTCATACCAATCCTAACCTCCACATATTGAAACACATAACACTCAAGATAGAAGCATAGGGTTGTAACGGGGCTAGGGGTATTGGCTAACAAAGAATGGTAAAGATAAACAAAAGTTCTTAAAGCAATAGCAAGCAAGTAATGAAATTGACACCTAAAATTCACTCTTGATGGCAGAAACTAACTTTAAACATAAGGGGAAGATTCATGCAACATTTAGGGCCAGATTTCACATATTTGGACCCTTTGTTCAACAATCAACACTTAGAGCTCATTTTCTCTCCTTTTCAACTCTTTTTCTTTCTTTTCTTCACACTTTTCTTTTCTTTTTCTTTTTTTCCATGAATTTTCTTCCTTTTTTCTTTTTCTTTTCTTTTTCGAGCTCTTTGCTTTGGTACACAAATCATACTAATTCATAGATTTCCAAAGAAAAATTTCCCCCACACTTGTTTTTCTGCATAATTTCGTTCAAAAGGAGTTCCCTCTAAGTCATGCTCCACTATTCTTTAAGAACGAGGGTGTGGATAGTCCTATTCTAGGCTAGGTATGGATAACGTAGGCTAACAACAAAATAGGCTAAATAAGGCTCAACGGGGTTCAACCTACAAAACATAATGCAAGGGATAAGGCTTTTTGGCTCTAGTTTTAACTAACAACTTCATCTTGTTATGTGTTATGCTAATCAACCTGGTCGAATTGGGAGAAGCTGTAGGTATTATTGCGGGTCAATCTATTGGAGAACCGGGCACTCAACTAACATTAAGAACTTTTCATACCGGTGGAGTGTTCACAGGGGGTACTGCAGAACATGTACGAGCCCCTTCTAATGGAAAAATAAAATTCAACGAGGATTTGGTTCATCCCACACGTACACGTCATGGGCACCCTGCTTTTCTATGTTATATAGACTTGTATGTAACTATTGAGAGATTTTGCTTTGAATGAAACGGGCATGAGTTCTAGTATTTGGAACTAAAATGATGAAACGCCTTCTAAGTAGCAACCAAGCAAAGAAATAATGAGATCATGCAACGACTTTAGAAAACAAACAATCACAGATTAATAACTCTCCAAATAAAGCATAGGCTCAAGTCTCTCAGGGTTGTAGCGTTAGTTTGAGTTTCTTCCTTCAAGCATGTTACAAAAACTGATTTTTTTCTTTTGTGATTAAATGTGAACTTGTAAACGACAACTAGAACCAAGCATAAACCAAGGAGCATATCAAACTTCCATCCATGTTTGTAATTTTCTTTAACAGTTATGCAATTAAAAACCAAATCCTCATCATTGCGTTGGAAGGTACCCTAAGACACAAACAAACACACAAAAAGGACTCTAAAACGACTCTTTTTGGGTTTTTCAAACATTTTTCCAATTTTTTTCAAAATTTTCGGATTTTTCTTAAATGACACATAAAAACAGTTCAAAACACACTTAAAACAGTGAAAAACAACTTTTGAAGTGATAGGTGATAACATCCCATGAAAATCATGCAAAAATACTTAATTTACCCCCCACACTTAAACCAAACATTGTCCTCAATCTTTCAAACATAGACATACACGCAAGCAATCAAACAACACAACTAACAAACATGACAATAATGGCAAAGAAAAAGCAATAAAGAGTAGGGTTTAGGAACGCAAATCTGGTTATAGTGACGGAGCTTCCTAGGTCTTCTTTATTTGAATGCATGGGTTGCCTCCCAAGAAGCGCTTGCTTTAACGTCTTCCAGCCGAACGACACCTCCATTTAAGCTTGGATAGGACCCACTGCATGGAGGGGATCTTTGAATGGAAGGTGATACTTGAAATGATCCGGTAATGGTTTAAATTCTAACGTGGGTGCCTGAATCATTGAAATCAAGATGTTAGCAGAAAACGAAATTGAAATTCGGGGATGAGGCTTACATGTGTGTTCCGGCAAGAATTCAAGGACAAACACCACTTGAAAAGTTTTAGGACTAGAGAATTCGACCAGATTGGGTAGTTTTAGGGCAGTGGCGTGTTCCTTGTGATCTACTCCAATTCCTTCTTTGATGGTGGTTCTGAATACATCCTTCTTGATCGGTGCTAGATATTCCTCATCCACTTCTTTTTCTTGAATCATTCTTCTTGTTGTACATAGTTATTTAAAAACTTTAACACATTCTGGAACTTGCTTTATTGTACCAAGAATTGGGATATCAATTTGCACCTTTGGAAAGGTTTCGAAGATGCCTTTCTCACACTCTTCTTCCTTGGAATGCAAGAACCTGCAAGGAATAGGGACATTTGGTGGAATGGGGTTAGGAAGAATTGAATTTGGAACAACCTTACTTGAGTTGGATGGCATAGGGCTATTAGGGGGCTGCGGCAAGGGATGTTCTTCCCTTGCTGTGGCTTTGTCATCCTTCTCTTCCTCGAGCAGCAGCTGTTCATCCACGTTTTGGCTTGGTTTGGACGTCTTTGGTTCATCTCCAACCTCCATACTACTTCCCAAGGTGATAGCTTCAGTGAATTCAAAATCTCCCGTTGAATTTGCAATAGTTGAGTTGGAGAGTTCACTTTGAATTTGTCCCATGACTTCTGCAATCTCTCCCATTTGATTCTTCAATTCGTCAATCTTATTGGCTCGATTTTGAAATTCCTGCGTCAAATAGGTTAGTACATCAAGAATTTGATCACAATCCATCGATGAACCTGAATTCGGTTGGAATTGTTACGGGGGAGGCTGTGGTGGCTGCATAGGTCTTGAATAGAACTCCTCATATGGATGCCAATATCCTTCTTGTTGAGCCTCCTTGGCTTGATTTTGTGATCCCTGCGTCAAAGAAGTTAGTACATCAAGAATTTGGTCATAATCCATTGACGAACCTGAATTCGGTTGGAATTGATGCGCGGGAGGCTGTGGTGGCTGCATAGGGCTAGAATAGAACTCCTCATATGGCTGCCAATATCCTTCTTGTTGAGCTTGTTGAGGTTCCCACCATATAGAATTTGAATGATTGCTCCAATCTGAATTGTAGGTGTTGGAAAACAAGTCGTTCCTTGATTGATTATGGTCTTGATAACCCCAGGTATTGACACTCTCCCAACCTCTTTGTGGACGTTGATTAGCCTGATATCCTTGCCTATAGGACGCATCAAATGTAGGGGCTCTTTGCATTGTGGTTCTTTCGAGATGCTGTGACACAAGAGAAGTAAGATTCACTATTTGACCTTGAAGATTAGCAATTGCCATGTCATGCTTCTCTAGTATCTGAAATCAAAGAAAGAAAACTAAATCAAATATCAAAAGTAAAATAAACAAAACAAACCAAAATCAGAAACTAAAAACAAAAGACACGAAAAGAAATAAAGGGAGATTAGCGATTTTGCTAATCCCCGGCAACGGTGCCAAAATTTGATGTGAAAATTGCTTAGCACACAAATTAAACCCTTTTTTTGACAATTGTAGTATGGATAAGTAGGGATTAGGAGGGACTGCTAATCTACTCAAATTAGACTCAAAAACACTAAACTAGACTCTAATAACTCAAAACAAACTATAATGACTCAAAACAACACAAAACTGATTCTAGGGATTATTTGGACGAATTTCTAATTTAACTTGACTCAAAACACTAAAAAGAAACAAGTTTAAACCAATTCTAGACTAACTTGACACTAAACAATGAAGGGGGGGTTGTTTTTGACGATTTTAAAGTAAAAACAAGCAACTTAAAGACACTAAAACAGATTAGTACGAAATTTGGTGAATTGAATGTGTAAAGGGCTAGCTAGAGGGTCCTTTTCCACACATGACACATATGCAACACAAATCGATTTCCAGTTATTACTTCTTTAAACCTTGAATCTCAATGCCCCAAGTTAACCATGAACTGCACTAATTAACCATCAGATTTTCCTAAGTTCATTGAATTGGACTCTGTGCTGACAACCAAATTATTCTTATCAAGTTCCCTACATGAACTGCATAATAGAAATACTATCAAAGATCATTAAGTTCCATGAAAATCATAAGCATTGACAAGGCATTCGTAACTATGAACTGCATGATACTCCTGACAGGAATTTACTTAACGCGATTGTGACTAGCAACCTCCACTACTTATGAATATAAGTTTATAACGATTACTTGAAATTCCCTTATATTCTAGCATCAAATTCATGCATGCAAACTAAGTATGCATCCTTAATAAACACACAAGAATAAGTTATGAATCAAACAGTTAAGCAAATTACATCCACGACTTATGAAACAATAACTGAAGGTAATCAATTCATGTCACATATATGTTCATGGCTTTGAAATCGCCTCTAGCTAAAACGAAATTAGTTCCACATGTTTATAAAAATTAACAACCAATCTAAAAGAAACAATGAACTGAAACTAAGGATAAAATACACCTAGAAACGCTCCAAGCTTTTCCTTCCTTGTAGCTGCTGCAGATTGGGTTTAATTCCTCTGGATTTGTCTCTTCAGCTCCCCCCTAATATGTGGCAGATATGTGGCTATATATAGGCTAGGGAGCACGACCAGGTTGTGGAGGAGAAGGATTAGGGCTTGACACAAACCAAGGAGGAAAATGATTAAGGGCCTGCGGCAGATTCCATGGGGAAAAGGATTACTTGTTAGCATAATTTTAGGACTCCTTAAATCTGATTAGAATGTATTTAAATGTGATAAGGAATCCCTCTTGCAGCTGGAATTAAGGTAGAATAGGATTAGGATAAGGTTAGAATAAGATAAGGTAGTTTGGATAAGATAAGATAAGATTTTGGATAATGTTTGAGATAATGTTCCATGTTTCTTGCTGTCTCCTTATCTTCTTTGTCTTGAATTAATTCTTCCATCTCTTCAGCATGATCCTAGCCTCTGTTGAACTCCAAATTCATCCATCCACCTTGCTCCATAAGTAAGCTATCCATCATTGGCCCAAAAATGCTCCAAAACACTCCAAAATGCACTTTCTTGATACTTTTGCCATTTGACCCTACAAACACACGAAATTAGCTTAAAACACTATAATAAGTAGAAACTAACTAAGTAAATTCAAGAAAACAGGCTAACTAAGTTGCATAAATATGCTCCTATCATAGTCTTTTCAACGACTTTCTCATCTGCTTCGGCGGTAAGACCAAATTTCTCAAACATCAGTTTTGTTTAGATTGGTACTTATCTCAGGAGACATGATCTTCGCAGATGATATTCTTTCCTTTTTTCAAAACGAGTTTAGAGGAAGAAGGTTGAAATTCTCACAAAGTGTTGTTAGATTTGAGGTATTCTTAGTCTCGTCGAGTTTATCGCGAATGGATTAGCGATTTTCGACTATAGTGTTTTTCTTCATTTATCGGCCAAGAAAAATTAGTCAAGCTTGAGGTGTTGATTATGGGTAAAGTTTCTGACAACTGAACTGTTGTTCTCACCTCACGATCGCTTTACACTTTTTGATGATATTGATCATTTTAGGAATCCATGATGACGTGTTCCTTGGATATTTGAATTGTGTAAAGATACTATGGTGGAGTATCACTTCCATTTCCCAATGATAGAACCGTTCAAAATGAACCATCATATATATGACCTTGAGTCAACAGTTGTCATTTTCATTTGAAGACTGAATGGTACTTGATAGATATTTTTACCATCTGCAAAAGTAGGGATAAAAAACACTTAAAAATACTTGCAAGAGAACAAGGTTGTTGTAGTATAAAAGGCTCAAGCAAGGTCATTCTCCACAGGGATTGAATGAATAATCTATGTTAGAACCAAATCTTAGTTAATTATTTAAAAACGAAATTGGGAAAAGGTTGATTTTATTACCTAAAATATTAAAAACGAATTTAATTAAAAACAATTAAATAAATTGAGAAAGTAAATAAAACAAAAGAAAATTATTTTGAAAATAAATTTAAGCACTAGGGTTCCGCCGTCACCTTAACAATCCTATGTAGTTCTTTCAATTGCTTATGAATTACACATGCATATTTGAAGGTTAGGTTTTCCTAAAGTATGCCCTACTTGGAACCCCCAACATAGAACGTATATCTAACATGCAACCCGTCCGTGGTGTCCAGATCGAATGTGAACATGCAAGACTCATTAAGTTTTGTGAAAACCTTTTGAAAAACCATATAACTCCTAAGACGTGTCGTCCATCCTAAGTAGTTACACATATTAGCCACAAGAAGCCAACGCCAATTTCAGGAACAGCCCTCCGCTAAAATTGCATCAAATTACTTTTCTAAATATCCTAATGGTGGCCAATCATCAAGACAATTAGATAGTTTCAAGCACAGTGATTAATAATTCAAAACTTGGATGCATAATATCATAAGCAAATTAAAAAGAAACTACATATTCTTGCTAAGGCTCGTGGCCTCGCCCTAGCAAACAAAACTAGTTACTAACAACCATAAAACAAAAGGAATTTTATTGAAATAGAAAAAGGATAGAAAACACCTGAAATACAAATCGTCAAAACCTAGCTAAGTTCTCCAAAGTAGTGCCTCCTCAATGTTGCATCCACAACCCTAATGGCAAAAAGCCTTATTTATACTACTAGAAAATAAAACCCTACCTAGAAAAGGTCTTAGAATAAAACTAGGAAACCTAATAAAATAATAAAACAGAAAATAAAAGGTTTCCTATTTGAACTAAAATTCGGAGTTCTTAGAAAATCACACTTTTGACTAACCAAATCAACTCCGATTTGGTCCCAAAAAGTCTCTTTTGAAAGCTGAAGACGTTCCCTACAAATACTCAGAAATAAGTTTCCTCAAAATATACCATCTTGACCTCCAAACTTAGCTTAGGGTAAAATATATAGTAAATATGGACTCATCAAATACCCCCAAACTTAACTTTTTGCTTGTCCTCAATGACACACCCCGACCTGGAAAGTCCACTTGGATACAGAATCGAGTTGTGATGCCCGACACCTGAAGGGTGACGAAACCAACAAGTGTAGTGTAGTGGAAAAAGAATGAGAATAAATTTAAACCTAAAAGTGCCTAAACAAAAGAGTGCGCGGGCGAGCGGGATTGCACCCATTTCACACATGATGACAGAGGAAAAGAACAGTACAATAATTAGGGTGAAGGTTATACCACTAAAGATAACCATCTCCTGAGATTTGCCAGAACCCTCGTTTACACGTAAGCACAGCTACTAAATCTGGAGGGGCGAAAAACAAAGTTGAGTGGGTCAGCAAAACAATGCTTGTAAGAAAACATTTATTTTCGAATATACTAACCCCGCGCCATAAAACAAGTATAGTTTCTTGAAAACATACTACGTAAGTATGTAAACAATATTACAATAGTAACATAATCAGAAATATGCCAAGTTATGATATATCAAATGCCACAGTAATATAATCATGTGATAATCAAGTATAATCAATTGCTCATCAATCTGTGCTAGCACACGAGTCGGAATTGCTTGAAGCAATTTTACCCAACAGGACTAGGTGTAATCAATACGCTCTAGTACTACGATCACGTGAAGACTGGGGCAAAAGCACGGTCACATACAAGTCGGATTGCCTAATGCAATCTACCCGACAGGACTGGCACCTAACTTGGATCCAAGGTGAGCGAATGGTGCAGATGTGAACATACACGTGAAGGACTGGCCCTGGCCCTGGGTGGAGTACTAACACCGGGGTGCAACAAGATGAGCATGTACAAATATGTATGAATGTCATGATAGTAATATCTCAACCATATAGCAGCATTTATCACAATTAGTACCGCAATAACGATATTTGGCAGTATAAGCGTAAAAGTGAAGTAAATACGCATTTATGGAAACTATAAATATGTATAGATATAAAATAAACTGCCAACTCACAGGTACTTGTGAAAGCCACATTAAATCAAGCAGGAAGCTGGAGTCTCCATTAATCATTGCACCTAGGCACATAAAAGGATACAATTAACAAAACTATACTAAAGCGATTGAATTTGGGAAAACGGACATTGAAAACGGGTCCAGGACGTCGAAATTAGCCTACGAGGGGTTTTCGAGAAATTTCAAAAAATCGACATAAGGAATATTCCAAAAGAATATTCTAGCCCAATTGAAACTGGGTTGGGCTAGAACCATCGGCCCAAAGGTTTGGGGCCGGTTAGGACTAAGGATTTGGGCTTAGGCCCTTTCTTATTTTCTTTTTCAGCAGTTTTTCGATGGTGAAACTCAAACTTTAAACAGCGATAACTCATTCATTTCTCAACCAAAATTGATGATTGAAAGACCTAAATGAAGTAGGATATGCAGGGAACAAAACCATACCAAAGTAGGGCCGAGCTAAGGTCGGTGCTGGCCGAAAAAATGTCCTGAAAGTGGCCAAATGACCACGGTTCCTAGTTCCCAGAAATCTGGGAAGTTTCATCCCAACTTTCAAAGCTAATAACTAGCTCAAATCACCACCAAAATTGATGATACAAAAACCCATTTGAAGCTAGAAATGTAGGGAATAGATCCATACCTACTAAAAGTCCAACCATAGTTAGTGTTGATCAGAAATTTGGTCTTAATGTGGCCAAATGGTCACGGGTTCTTGTTGAAAAATCTGCAGAATTTCTTTCAAACTTTCAGGGCCAATTTCTTGTTTGATAGTTAACCAAACTTAGTGATTCAAAAGCCACTTTGAAGTTAGGAATATAGAGAAGAGATTCATACCCTTGGAAGACTGGATGGAGCATGAGGTTGACTGGAAAAATGGCTAGAAAGTGACTAAACGGTCACGGTTCCAAGCCTCCAAAATTTTCTGGGGAATTATTTTCGAGGTGTAACTGCACCAAAACACTATGCAGTGTTGAGCTGCCCGTCTGGGTTGATGCTCACGGTCTAACTCGCGCGGAAGAGTCGAGTGATGGTGAGTGGGTTTGGTGCATGGCCTTTCAGCCTCTCTGCATGTGCAGAGAAAAGAGGGGGTTTTGAGAGAGGGAGAGAGAGAGAGTGAAGTTTGAGTGCTATCAGTGGAGGACAGATTTCCTTTTGGACAATATCGGATTGGGTAAAGGTTTGTGGTAATATGTTCACTGATTGGGTGCCAGAATTGAGGAAGGCACTTGATTGGTTAGGAGGAAATGGGGAAAAATGAAAGGAAAACTAATGAAAAGTCCAAAAAAACTTCCCTTTTAACGAAAAGTCATTTTTAAAGGTATAGTGAATAGTGTCAGGTAAAGGTAAAAAAGTGGTTTTTCGTTAAAAGTGAACAGTACCGGGACCTTTTCATTAAAGCTCCCAAAAATGAATGGAGGAGATGAATTGGTGGATAATCAAATTAAATGATTTGATTGATGGGTGAGAGATGAAAGTGCACGGCTACATTTAAAGAAAAGAAAGGATAGGATTTTCTGATTTTGGGCTCAGAAAATCTGTTTCCCTAACTAATATAGTGTTTTTAACACTTATAGATTTGTATACACGCGTATACAAAATACCTGTTATCCTTGTACTTTGACGGAGCGTAACTCTTTCGTTACAAGTTCATTTCAAGTCTAACACGCGCTCACACGTTCGAATCACCGAGTACAATTTAAGTACGAACCCAAGAAAATGAAACTGAAAGCCGAAAACCATGTCCCCGTCAGATCCCACTTTTGTCCAAAGAGGGCAAAATCGTCAAAACACACCAATGAAAAAGAAATTCCAGTGAAAAGTAGGGACGGGTCGTCACAATCTACCCCCCTTAAAAAAAATTTCGTCCCCGAAATTTAAAATCATTTATTACACAGAACTCAAAGATAAGAGGAATAAAATATGTGTACGTAACGAAGAAATCAAGTCAGAGCGTTTGCAAAATAGGGAAAATGCCATTCCTCTCTCATGCCTCAAACTCATACTTACCTTCATCCTCAGTACAATACTATAATATAATAGTTTTTGCAAAAACAAAACATCGAAAATATTTATATGTGCTAATGTCCTGTCGAAAATACGTATATATAACCACATAAGGTTAGAGTAGTTGTAGTGATTTAAAACTGAACATATGATTTTTCTACTACGCTCCCGCACGTCGCGTACTCCGAAAGCAAGTATGTAATATCCTTGGACCGAACCCAAGTAATAAATAGGTAAAATACAACAAACACAGAAGTAAGTACAACGTAAAAGGGACTACCTATTTACTTGCTTAATGAATCAAACGGATAAGTCATTGATATTACGGTCTGCAGCCCGCGATATCGACAACTCACTGTTTTCATGATAAGCAAGTAACAAATTCCCGAGAATGCAATATTACCATCATGCCTCCCATTGGGAATTACACAACAACGTCTAGTCAAGCTTCTACCATACTCATGCACTTCCCTTTGGGTAATAGCAACAATAAGATAACATTTCTATAATGTGAACTCTCACAATTGAACACTTGTTCGTAAAACTCATCTGTCAAACAAGTGCTAAGTAAAGAATCTTCATACTACGTCTCAAATGTGTCACAACCAAGACCAAAAATCGTAACCGTAGTTACAAGCAGTTCTAATATAAATAAGTGTGTAATATAATCGTGCTACAACTATACAACAAATAAATGTAACACACCATGAAGGTCTAGGTAAATCATTCAGTCTAACAGTTAATTTAAGGGTGAAATGTAATTGGTAAGAAAACTTACTACACTTGGCCTTCAAGAAGACTTCCCCAAAACTCTATAGTAAAACTCGCATCACGATGAGACACAATAGTGACATACCTGTCATGTAGTCGAGCCAACGTAGACCGCAACGCCTTAGCAAGCAAATTCATAGTGAAGTTCTCTCGAACTTAGCGAAAAGTAACTACGTCGAGAAGGCTAGAAGAATACTCGAGAATTTGAGGATCAAGGCATGACCATCAAATCTAGGGTATGAGAAAATTGGATCGAATGCATAATATCAAACTATGACATTAGCTTTTGAGATATTCAATCACCACAGTAAAAATTCGTTCAACTGAGTATTTGCTGAGTGATTGAAAAATTACTGGTCATGACTGCACTTCTAACGTCAACGGTCCTTTTTGACAATGCATCCGCTTCAAGGTAACACGAAGTGCAGTAGGGTAGACACGTACCCAAGGTTAATTGGAATGCTCTCCGGCACAGAGGGGTAAACATAAAATCACCGTCAGAGTAGGTAATGATCGAAATGTCAAAAGACCCAATGGGTTTTAAGACTGGGGAATTTTACCAAGAGGCATAAAATGTTGTCCTTTTGGACCAACGGAAAGCTAATTAACTCGTCAAGTCAATCGATAGTCACCGTATATCACCAAAATCTCTACATGTACAGGAAACTTGTACTAGGAACGTATGGCGATATTTTCCTATCTCTACTGAGATACAGGAAGTGATTATAACCACTCGAACGATTCTTGATCATTTGGGAAAAATGTCAAATCGGTACTCACAAATCCCAACTAGAATGGAATAGGACAAGCTAAAAAATGTTCAAGAGTAGATGCGTCTTTTGTTGTTGTAGTAGTAACTACGTTTGCACAACTGGGATAATACATGATAGTGCAATAGTAAACGTTGATCTAGTCCTTCCATCATCGATGTCAGAAATTTTCAACATGAAGCAAGGAAAGTTGGTGTAATAATAGGAAGTGGTTCGATTATGTACTTCACTTCATAATTTGGTGCTATCCCAGGTAAAATTTTGGAATAGGACGCCAAAGGTATATGTCCTCGAAACTTACCATACTACTAACCAATTCGAAGACACAAACAAAAAGGTCTTCACAGTTTTGCCGAAACTCAAATCGCCCCAACAGCGAGATATTATCTAGTACCTTGATTTTACTGTCTACTTGTGGAAGTGATCGAGAGATGGCTAGTCGAAGAGGTTTTCTTTACCTAGGTAAGTGATAAGGTAAAAACAACCATGAGTTTACTGTCCTAATACAAAGCTTGTTCCTAAGCTTCCACGATTCTAGTTTATTGGGCTCAGGTAGCCACTGTAAATCAGTTTGTCAATAGCGTCACTAATTAACGCGCTTAAGATATTTTATTATTGTTCGTTACCCTGAAACTGTGAACCGACATATTGGCGTCTGGTATTAGAAATTATACCACCGAATGCTGGTCAACGGTCTCTGGATATCGGACAACATCGTCGATTAGTAGCGTCATCGTAGGCTGATTACGGGTTAGAGCCTATTCGGGTTATTGGGAAGGAACTGGTCAAGCAAAGTATTCCATTGATCCTAGGAGGATTTGATTACTATTTTTCAGATTCCTATTACTCCCAGGATATGACAACTTACACTCGCAAGCCTATACTCACCCAATTGATGAGTACAACAAAGGAAGATAAATCTGGGAATTTGCGTTGGTTGAAAAATTCCAAGGCTGGAAAAAGAACTTGCTAACAATCTAATTTGAAAATAGACTTAAACGGGAGTCGATCTTCCTCCTGAAGATCCAGCATGATCACCAGTACGTTCGAAGCTATTAGTGCTACAGGGAACCAAAAGTGATTATCCTCCAGATGATCTCCCGTCAAGTGTTACCACTTTAGCATCAGGTTGTCGCTTCAGGCATTTCTATAATCTTGACAAAGTAACCTTCGCAGGGATTCTAAGAGAGGGTAAACTAATAGGTGCTACCAAAGAAACAAAACCAAGAAACAAAACTATTTCTGATTTCCTAACTCGAAGGGTTGGTAAAATGATTAGTAAATCCCTGGTGATACTCAGCTCTTGATACCTTAGCCCGGCTGCAGGGCTAGCAACTCGTTTTCCAAAACAAAATTCCTTGGTAAGAAGACTTGTCGTTTAAAGTCTAGGAGCGATTTCCAAAACGATTTTCTAAAATGACAATAAGTCGTCAAAAGTACCCAAACTTAAGGGAAAGTTAGCACACTTTTCATGCTCAACGAGGTGGCAAGATTCGAGAATTAGGTTCAAAAACCAAGAATGCTTACATCACACGTGTGATGAATGCAATACTGGCCAAACCTATGCTCTGATACCAAACTGACACACCCCGACCCAGAAAGTCCACATGGATACGGAATCGAGTTGTGTTGGCCGACACCTGGAGGGTGACGAAGCCAAAAAGTGTAGTGTAGTGGAAAAAGAATGAGAATAAATTTAAACTTAAAAGTGCCTAAACATAAGAGTGCGCGGGCGAGCAGGATTGCACCCATTTCACACGTGATGGTAGAGCATAAGAACAGTACAATAATTAGGGTGAAGATTATACCACTAAAGATAACCATCTCCTGAGATTTGCCAGAACCCTCGTTTACACGTAAGCACAACTACTAGACCTGGAGGGGTGAAAAACAAAGTTGAGTGGGTCAGCAAAACAATGCTTGTAAGAAAATATTTATTTTCGAATATACTAACCCCTCGCCGTAAAACAAGTATAGTTTCCTGAAAACATACTACGTAAGTATGTAAACAATATTACAATAGTAATATAATCGGAAATATGCCAAGTCATGATATATGATATGCCACAGTAATATAATCATGTGATAATCAAGTATAATCAATTGCTCATCAATCTGTGAAAGCACGCGAATCGAAATTGCTTGATGCAATTTTACCCGACAGGACTAGGTGTAATCAATATGCTCTAGTACTACGATCACGTGAAGACTGGTGCAAAAGCACAGTCACATACAAGTCAGATTGCCTAATGCAATCTACCCGACAGGACTGGCACCTAACTTGGATCCAAGGCGAGCGAATGGTGCGGATGTGAACATACACGTGAAGGACTGGCCCTGGCCCTGGGCGGACACTACTACAAAAGGGGCTTATAGTGTCAGTTGTGGCGACGCTTTAATATAGTATAGTGGCGCATAAGACACAACCGACACTAAGTGAACATGACGTCGCTTTTAATCCGACGTAAACAACTAGCGTCGCTTTTAAACGACGTAAGAAATTAAAATAGTGTCGCTTTTAAGAGCCAGAAAGTATGCGCGTCGCTTTTAATTCGACGTAATATTTTAATGTCACTTTAAAGCGACGTAAGAGTTCATTCAGTGTCGCTTTCAAGCGACATAAATTATGAGTGTCGCTTTTAGGCGATACTAACTATTGTTTTTAATTATTTTAAATCCTGCGTCGGTTCTGAGCGACATAGATTTTAGTTTTTTAAATATTTTGAAACCTAGTGTCGGTTCTAAGCGACAGATTAAACCTCTTTATATATTCTCTCCCCCGTGTTTTATTTTTCCTCTCTCGCATTTTACTTGTTCGCTCTTCCAATTTACAAATTCTCCCCGTGTTCTCCCTTGCACTTCTTTGTTCTTCCAACTTCTTGTTCACAAAAGTAAGTTTTTTTTGCTTCTATATTTTTAATTTCTCATCTTATAATTTATAGTTTTTTTTGTTTATAATTTATTTTTGCAGGGAATTTATCGAGCTAGTTGAGTACATAAAGAATTGGTTGACGACGGATTCTTCCATAGTTCAGGTTTCTATGACTAAATTCTTTAATTTTTAAATTGTATAAGACACAAGTTTATTTATTTAAAAATTCTAATTTAAGTGCTTAGATAAATTTCTACTATTTTTGTTAAATTAATAAATATTTAGTTGAATTAGTTAATTTTGTCACTTGAATTGTTATGAGAAAATGAAAATGAATAATATTTATATGCATTTATGTTAAATTCACAATATTAAATATAACATAAACTTGTAATATTTAGTAATATAAGAATATATTATGTTAATTTAATTTGTTTTGCACTCTAATTGTTATTTTAATTTGTTGTTATTTTAATTTGTTTTTGTTGTTATTTTGATAACTTTGATAACTTTTGGTTGTTATTTACTTAAATGGTAATATGAGCATAGTTTTGATAACTTTTAGTTGTTATTTTAATTTGTTTTTACTATAATAGATGTTGAAAATTAAAAGATTGGAATCGTGTTAGAGTTCGAGGGTTGAAAGATGGAAAATACACAAATTTATTTATTTAAAAATTCTAATTTAAGTGCTTGGATAAATTTCTACTTTTTTTGTTAAATTAATGAATATTTAGTTGAATTAGTTAATTTTGTCACTTGAATTGTTATGAGAAAATGAAAATGAATAATATTTATAAGCATTTATGTTCAATTCATAATATTAAATATAACATAAACTTATAATATTTAGTAATATAAGAATATATTATGTTAATTTAATTTGTTTTGCACTCTAATTGTTATTTTAATTTGTTGTTATTTTAATTTTTTTTGTTGTTATTTTGATAACTTTGATAATTTTTGGTTGTTATTTCCTGGAATGGTAATATGAGCATAGTTTTGATAATTTTTAGTTGTTATTTTAATTTGTTTTTATTATAATAGGTGTTGAAAATTAAAAGATTGCAATCGTGATAGAGTTCGAGGGTTGAAAGATAGAAATTGAAAATTCTAGTAGTTATGCCTACATGATAGGGATTGAAAGATTGTAGGCATCTTAGTGTCAACATAATATTTTACCCTCGTAAAGTGGTAAAATATGGATAAGAGTTGGTTGACGATACCCCGAAATTTTGAAGCGTATACAGCTGGAATTAATTCGTTTTTGGATCAAGCAATTGCAAATGGTGTTGGTCCTGATAAGTTCAGATGTCCTTGCAAAAGATGTTGTAATCGATATACTTTTGTTAGGAACATTATTGTTGAGCATCTCATATTGTATGATATGGATAAAAATTATAAAAACGCTTGGTGGCGACATCATGGCGAGCAAAATATTGGAGAGCAAAATGTGGCAATTGAAGAAGAAGAGACAAGAGATGAGGTGATTGGCATGCATGATTTTATTAATGATGTATTTGTCCAACCATTAGCAGAAGAAGGTGATGGGCCGTCTACTGAACCCCCTATTGGGGAAGGGCGCCCAGAAGAGGTGGCGACTTTTTTTAGGTTGCTTGAAGAGGTAGATCAAGATTTGTGGCCAGGTTGTAAGGAGTTTAAGAAATTGGAAGTAGTTGTAAGACTGTATCAGATCAAGTGTTTAGCGGGAATGCCAGATGAGATCTTCACCACTTTACTGGAGTTAATTAAAAGAATGTTGCCTGAAGGGGTTGTTTGCCTGAATCCTGTTATAAGGCAAAAACACTTATAAATGACTTGGGTCTGTCGTATGTGAAAATTGATGCATGTCCCAATGATTGCATGATTTATTGGAAAGATACTTCAGATTTGACCGTATGCTCGGTTTGTGGTAAATCAAGATACAAAATTACCAACGCAGAGGATAGCTCAAGAAAAAAGATCGCAGCTAAGGTTATGTGGTATTTTCCTTTAGAACCACGATTGCAACGATTTTTTATGTTGAAGCATATGGCTGAACATATGAGGTGGCACGCAGTTGAATGTCCCAAGGATGAGTTTATGAGACATCCTTCAGATTCTCCTGCATGGAAGCATTTGGATAATTTATATCCGGATTTTGCGTCAGAAATTCGAAATGTCCGATTAGGGTTGGCCAGTGATGGAATCCTTTTGGAAAAATGAGGAATGACCATAGCATATGGCCGGTGGTGCTTTCTATTTACAATTTGCCGCCTTGGATGTGCATGAAGCAACCAAATTTGTTGTTGTCTCTGTTAATACCAGGACCGTGCAGTCCTGGTAAAGAGATTGATGTATACATGCGTCCATTAATTGATGAGCTGAATGAGTTGTGGGAGGTGGGCACTCCCACTTATGATGCGTATTCCAACCAAAGGTTTACAATGAAGGCTGCCGTCTTATGGACTATAAGTGATTTTCCAGCTTATGGAATGTTATCAGGATGGAGTACACATGGCTATAAAGCTTGTCCACATTGCATGCATGATAAAGAATCTATTTACTTGCCGGCGAGTCGTAAGATTTGTTATATGGGGCATCGACGCTTTCTTGAAGATAATCATAGGTTTTGAAGGCAATCAACAACTTTTAATGGTCGTCGAGAGCATCGTAGTGCACCAAGGCAGTGGACTGGTTTACAATGTCTCGAAGAACTTTCTACATTGAGATTTACTTTCGGAAAACCAAACAAAGATGCTTCAGTTGGGCAACGTAGAAGAAGAACTTCGAGCAGTACAAGTAGTAACAGTCAGTGGAAGAAGAAATCTATTTTTTATGAACTACCTTATTGGAGGCATCTGTTGATTAGACACAATCTTGATGTTATGCATATCGAGAAGAATATCTGTGACAGTGTGGTGGGAACATTGCTAGATATAGAAAAGTCTAAAGATGGATTGGCTGCACGTGCAGATCTTGAATTCTTGAACATAAGACGTAGTCAACACCCACGTAGAGAAGGAAATAGAACATTTCGACCTCCAGCATTGTTCACGTTGAAAAGAGAAGAAAAAACTGCGTTTTGCAAAGTGTTGTCTACTATTCGGGTCCCCGATGGATATTCATCAAATTTGTCGCGATGTGTGCACGTGAATGAACAAAAAATACATGGGTTGAAAAGTCATGATTGCCATGTTTTAATGCAGCAATTACTCCCGCTTGCAATACGCCCGGTTTTGCCTAAAGCTGTTACTATGGTATTATTGGAGTTTAGTGCAATTTTCAGACAGTTGTGTAGTAAAAAGGAGTCTGAGGAAGGATTCAAGCAACTGAATTCAAGAATTGCCTTGACATTATGTCAACTTGAAAAAATATTCCCTCCCGCATTTTTTGATATAATGGTGCACCTCCCATTTCACTTGGCAGATGAAGCAGCTCTTGCAGGGCCTATTCAATATAGATGGATGTATCCAATTGAACGGTAATGAATAAATTTTTATAATTTTTTTACAATTATAGTCGTAACTTCTATTAATAATTATAATATTTTGTATTTCGTTTTCTAATTGTAGGTATTTGCAAACACTGAAGCGCTATGTTCGTAATAAGGGTCGTCCCGAAGGTTCTATTGCTGAAGCATATTTGGTGGATGAGTGCTTATCCTTCTGTTCCATGTATCTTAGAGACGTTGAGTCTCGTCGTACCCGTAGAGGCCGAAATGAAGATGGTATTGGACGTGGAGTATCTGGTGGGTTATCAATTTTTGACTCGAAAGGATGTTATATGGGTTCAGCAGAAAATGTGGAGCTCGATCTAAATGTTCTTGATCAGTGCCATAAATACATTCTAAATAATTGTGATGAAGTTGGCCCATTTAGAAGGTAAGAACGTTTAATCATACATCTTAATGTTTTATTAGTTTTCTTAACTTTGAAAAATTAATTATCTAAATTTGGACATAATTGTCTAGGCAACATGAGGAATTCTTGAAAACTAAACATTGTCGAGAAAGGTTAACTATGCGACAAATTAAGGAGCTAAGCAAGAAAGAATTTCCAGAATGGTTCAAGCAACATGTGAGTTGATATAACAATAACATTATTTATTTATTGTTTTGCATTTTAATTATAACATGTTTATAGTTATTCTGTCAATTTTTATCTACGTACTTATTACAGATGAATTCAAGATGTCATGCTAATGACACGTTGATATCTCAAGACTTGCATTGGCTAGCTAATTATCCTAGCAGGGTTGTGAGTAGATATAAAAGTCACATTGTTCATGGGTTTAGATTTCGTACAAAATCTGTGGATGATAAGCATAAGAATCAAAATTGTGGTGTCTTTGTACCTGCAAATGTTCCTGGAGCAATGGGGCAAGTGAATTGTTATGGCAGAGTTATGGATATGTTCGAGGTTAAATATTGTGGTCCTACTGAGGCAGGAGATAGGGGTCGAGCTGACACACCCCGACCCTAGAATCAGGGCATGCTGGCCGTCACGTGAGCGTGACGTAACCATATGTGCAAAGCGGAAGCTGTTGTAATAAGAAAATCACTAAGAATTTAAAACTTAACTACTAGCAGTTCTATCCAGAAAGTGTGCTAAAGAGAGGGAGTTTAGGTGTAATACACATATTCAGAGCATAAGTCTAGGTGCAGTCAAGTAGGACACAAACTAAATTACAACACCCGAAGATGGGTCCTACATTTAAGCAGAACTGTCAGAACTTCCGCTGAATCCTCGTAAGCCACCAGCTAGATTCTACTTAATACCTGGAGGGGCGAAAAACAAAACGCGTGAGTGGGCAAAAATAAAGGTTTTACAAAACTCTTTCAAATATCACTTCTATCCCCTCGCCGTAAAACCTGTATAATATGTCCCAGAAAATAGCATATGTATATATATCACAACTCATGGTCACCAGAGTGAGCCACGATATGCCAACATCTCAAATCTCAATCTAAATCAAGTTTTATGCCAATATAGTCTTAACACATCTCAAAACAGTTTCAAAATAAGCTTTGAAGTAAGTTTGCCATGCCAAATAACTCTAAATGAAATCAATGATGCAAGTGAGTTATATCATACGCAATATCCATCATCTCATCAATATCTCATCTATCTCTAAGTGCACTCGAGTCGGAACCACCTATAGTGGTCTGTACGACAGGCTAGGTGTATAAGAACGCTCAGTGCGACATTCACGTGAAAGCTATGTGTACAACATGTGTCACCTCCGAGTCGGAACCACTTAAGGTGGTCTGTACGACAGGCTGGCACCTATCTTGGATCCAAGTGAGCGTGTGGTGCAATTAGGTGAACAATCACGTGAAAGCTAGGCCACTCTCGGCCGGCACTAACACCTGGTGCATAATCTCATCATATATCACATCTCATCAATATATCATAATCGTCATACTCACCTGCCTTACCTGACGGCCTCGGCGTCTTACCATATCACTTACCAATCATATAACATATGCATGAATAATGAGTATATTTTGCATGGCATTTCAAATGGCATAAAACGTTTAATTAAGTTTCTGGGAAAACCACTTTCATATATACATATATACTGAAAACAAAAGCCCACTCACTGATAAGTCGAAGGGTCGTAGCCCCCGTGCCTAGCCTGGCTACGCTCGTCCTCCGGATAAGTCTCGCCTATATGAGAAATAACTGTACAAACATTATTTTAAGCACATAGACGGAACTAAGGAAATAACTTCTCATACATTGCTCAAATTTGGCATATGAATATACCACAATGATCTACACGACATCACGAGCGTCGTGGTATTTTTTGTAAATTTTTTTACTGTAGCACGCGCCCCCACGCGCCTGGTAAGGCTCGGGTCCACGCGCCCCCACGCGCACCCGCCGGAAAATTGAAGAAGAACACCGGAAATGGTGTTTTTCGCCGGAAAAATCTGGGAATTTTCAAGGTCCATAACTTATTCATTTCTCAACCATTTTTCATGCATTTTATATCAAAACGAAGCCCTCAACACGTAGAACACATTTGTACTTACCAAAAGTTCCAAAGATGTCGGAAATTGGCCGGAAAAGCCTCGATAGTCCGGCCACTTCACCACCTTCGATCTAGCTATCCCGACGTCCAAAACTTTCAAACGAACCACTCCTAGACTCCTTAGGACCTCCACAAGCTTACTATGAACCCAGAAATCCATAAAAATCACGTATAAAAATTTGCATGAACAGTGCATGAATAGTAACATCGCGAGTTCAACGTGAAATCGAAGGTTTTACGTTCCAAAAACTATATATTTGAACTCAGGGACTTGAGATGAGTTCGAATATTACCTTTAGAGCTTCGATCCACGAAGTTGCAAGGGTTTTTGGCCTTTGGCCGTACCAAAGAGAGGAGAAGGAGAGTGCTTGAGGAAGAGAGAGGGCACGGGAGAGAGGTGAGGGAGTGAGTGTGTGTGTGGGTCAATTTTGTCCACATACACAAAACCTTATAATTAAAACATCCTCAATTAGTCCTAAGCATAACTAAAACTTAGGAATAATTAAATTCCACTTTGTCACCCACACAAACTAACTCATAATTTATAAAACTTACCTCAACATCCAGGGACATTTTAGTCGTTTCACATCCTCGCTCGGGACGGACTGTCACACGAGCAGTGATGTTATTTAAGTGCGAATGGGTTAATAGTGAAAGTCCACGTGGAATGAAGACTGATCAATATGGATTTACTATGGTGAATTTCAATCAATTGGGATTTAAAGAGGATCCTTTCATATTAGCATCACAAGCATTACAAGCATTTTACGTGGAGGACACAATTGAAAAAGATTGGCACGTAGTTGTTCGAACCCAGCCGAGGGATTTGTTTGACGTATTGGAGGATAATGATGCAATTGATGATTATGCAATACCAAACTTAGATGACCGAATTCTTGATAATGAAAATTTCCATACAAGGGTTGGCGTGGAAGAAACTCCTTTTCTTGAATCATTACCGATGCCTACCGAGTTCCTTAATCATGCTATTGCCGACGAGGAGCTAACAGACAATGACAGGGAATAAGTGTATTAACTATTTTATGTTTTAATTAGACCATATTTTATGTTTTATATTCGTATGTTATGATATATTCCCATAAAATCATATTTCTGCTTTTTTATTAAGTATTATAAATAAGTTAAATTTTATTTATTAAGTATTATAAATAACTATTTTATGTTTTAATTAATTAATTTTTTTTTAAATGCTTGTTTACTGTCGCTTTTAAGCGACGGCATACTTTTTCAGGTGTCAGAGGTTGCGTCAGTTAAAAGCGACGCAACAAGAGATTATTCCGACGCAAAGGTTCCTTAAACCGACGCAAGAGAGTAACTCTGTCAGTATAACGTCGGTTTTAGTTTCAGTACAGCCGTAGCTTGTAGCCTGTACGTGTTTTCTTTGTATGGAACAAAATTTGTCTTTCCTTTCCTTCCTTCCAGATTCTTCCTTCCTTCCCTACATTTGGGAGTTCTGAGGGTCCTCTACTCCTCTCATAACTCTGTTTCCGAGTTTGACTGTTTTCCACATTTACTAGTAGTACCAATCGAATTGAGCCCATTGTTTAAAATAGCAGTATCGGTATAAATATTAACATGCAAATTTATGAAAATATCGACGGATATATCAAATATCGATATTGGTTGTTTTTTTTTTTAAATTATGGAAATTTGAAATGAAATTTTGTTTCTGTCTTTTAATTTCTTTAAATTCTCAAAATTTAAGACTAAAAATAAATTAAAGTACGCATAAGGGCAATTGGCCTAATGGCACGCACCTCGGTTTTTATAATTTTCAATTTGGTAATTGGCCTAATGGCACCCACCTGGTTTCAACTCTTTTCTGTGTCCATCTGTTCAGTCAACTCGAACACGCCATGTGGACTTTTTCAACCCAAACCCCACAACTTGTATAACACACAAACCCACATTTTCCAAAAACTCACCACAACGTTCAAAGTCTGCAGGTTCAGAGATTCCATCATTTCCATGGATTCAACAGTGCGTCAGTTCAAAGTCAGAGGTTGCGTCAGTTAAAACCGACGCAACAGGAGATTATGCCAACGCAGAGGTTCCTTTAACCGACTCAAGTGAGTAACTCTGTCAGTATAACGTCGGTTGTAGTCGACGCCATGTCAGGTTATTTCGACGCAACCCCCTGTCAATATACCGTTTAAGTTCTTCATCAAATCTTTTACGTGCACCTTCAGCATTCTTCAACCTTTCAGCAAGAGCATTTTTCTCCCTCACCAATTTCTGTCACATTCATCCATTGCATTTAAAAAAGGGTATGTCTTGGTAGAAAAGCAAAGACAAAAACATCAAACAATGAAATTATCATAAACAAGGGTCACATAAATATGCACATACCACACATTACCACATAAATAGGCATATACCACACATTGCCACATAAATATTACTTCAAAACATTAAAACACATTTTTCGTTTAAGTACTGTCTACACTCGAAAATAAAAGCCTAATAAAAAAAAAATTTCATACACTACTAATCTATTACAAATATTAAATGTGCAAGGATATTACAAATATTACTTCAAAACATTATATATATATATATATAATTATATTATATAGTTATTATAGTTTTTAGGGATATAAAATTCTTAAATTAATATATATAATTATTATAGTTTATTCATACTTTCATTAAGTATAACATAAGATTTTGATGTATCCACTATTGTAAATATTTAAAATTGAAGATCGAGTTCATTCATTGTATTCATATAGGGTCAAGGAGTGTAGCTGTAAAAAATTATCAAAATCGGAGTTAAAATAACCGTTAAATCGTGATTTTTCGTTTATAACCGTCGAAAAGTTTTGTCCCGTTACTTGATCTCTGAATGTTTTTTTTTTGCAATTTTTGGCGTATTGGATCTCGAAGTATATACAAACATATTTGACGGTTGGATCGTTGAAACTAGTTTCGTAGAATGCGTATCCCATCAAAACAATATATTCACTAATACTTAAGAGTTTATTCATACTTTCATTAAGTATAACATAAGATTTTGATGTATCCACTATTGTAAATATTTAAAATTGAAGATCGAGTTCATTCATTGTATTCATATAGGGTCAAGGAGTGTAGCTGTAAAAAATTATCAAAATCGGAGTTAAAATAACCGTTAAATCGTGATTTTTCGTTTATAACCGTCGAAAAGTTTTGTCCCGTTACTTGGTCTCTGAATGTTTTTGTTTTGCAATTTTTGGCGTATGCGATCTCGAAACATATACAAACATGTTTGACGGTTGGATCGTTGAAATTAGTTTCGTAGGATGCGTATCTCATCTTTCCCTCTCTTTTTTGTTTCCTTTTCTTATCATTTTCTTTTTTCCCTCCCTTTATTATTATTTTTTTTTTAAAACTTTTTCCCTCCCTTTTTCTTCAGGAATTGCCAGAAGAAAAAACTACGATAAAAATCATATATAACAAGTCCTTGGTTACATGACTTCATAATTATTACACTAAAACATTACGATAATAATTAATTCGTTTCATGTAGATCCTTCGTGATTTTTTTCTTTTTGTTGCATAAAAGAGATGCCATTTAATGAAGAAGGATGAAATTCTCATGGATTCATGGTCCAAAAATGCTCATTCAATTCGTTTACCAGAAAAGATTTGGGAATTGAATTCCTCCTTTCCTGCTCCAAGTCCTAATAAACGGCTGTGTATTAAAAGCTTCTCTAACTGTGTGAGACGTTTGTCTCAATGTGTGCCATTGCAGAGAAACAAGAGGGACTCAGACACAACACATTTCTCCCTCTCCCTCTCTCTCTCGTGGTTGAGACAGCAAAGTTGTGCTTGTGGTGCAGATATAAAATCAAATTTTTATTCATGCACATTCAGTTATGCAATAATCTAAATAAAGTTGGAAGCTTTCTGTTAGGTAAGAGAGATTATGTCCGCAGCAAGAAAACCCAGTTCACCAAAACTCTTTAAGCTGTTTTAAAGTGGTTGTTGTGGTGAGTAAGTGCCTTTCGGAGTGAATTAATATATCTTAATAAATCTATATTATTTCATTTTTAATCAGTTAATAACAGTCAGTTCGCTTTCTTGCGCTTGAGTTTGAATCTCCTTTTATTTTTCATAACAGATTAAGCTAGATGTGAATTACACTTGTTGGCATAGGGCGATTTGCTAGCACATTTCTACCTAAGTTCGAATATCAATTTCAGAAACTAAATTAGTTTAAAAATCGTTTAGATAAAAGAATAATAATTGATAATCTAACCAATGAAAAAAAAAAGGAAAAGTAAAAGCAGAGAGAAGCATAAAGGAGGGAAAAGGGTATTTGCGGCAAATGGGCAATGCTTGCATGTGAGGATATGGATTGTATTGGAATGATCATCTGTCAAAAGTGTGGCAGAAGTGTGGCAGGGGCATTATTGCGTCGCGTGGGTTATTCCGTCGCTAGGGTTACGCCGCAATACATATCCGACGCAAGGCCATCAGGCCATCAGTCAGAAGTGTTATCTAATCAGTCAGAAGTGTGAGGTTATCTCAGAACCGACGCAAAGGTAGATAACAAAACCGACGCTAAGTGTGCAGGCCATCAGGCCATCATTCGACAAATTTTATTCTTGCCTTTACGACGCAAGGGTTATATAAACCGACGCAAAGCTTACATATGCCGACGCCAAGCTTACAACAACCGACGCTAAGTTTTTGTCTAGATTTAAAAGCCTTTCTTTCCCAACACTTCCTTTCAATTCTCTTTCATTTGCTCTCGTATCCTCCCTCTCCTTCCCCAATTTCAACCATTCTCTTTCTCTACGTCCTTCCACTGATTTTGCAATGGAAGATCAACCTTCTGAAGAACTTCATGTGGAAGAGGAGTTCCAATCTGGTTCTATTTTTAATTATTGTTAATTTCTGTTTTTGTTTTGTGTTTAAATTAGTGTTGTGCATTAACTGAAAACTAACATTTGTTTCCTGGTTTTTAATTGTTTTTTTTTAATGTGTGTTAATAAGGAACTTCCCAACGAAGGTGCGGACCTTCAATTCCCAAATGGACGAAACAGCTTTGTTCGTTTGATGCGTCCGGAAAATGCATTAGTGATAATTCTAGTGCATTTTCAAAGTATGTTGCAGGGGAGGTTCGAGACTACAGAAATCTCTCGTTGATGAGGGATTGGCGTAAGATTGATGAAGAAGTTAAGGAAGCTTTTTGGAATAGGATAAAGGTATAGATGTTTTTATTTTGACTTGAAAATAAAATTATAAGTCATTGGTTGTAATAATAATTGATGAGCTTGTTTTTTATTTTTATTTTTTTTATGGATGTAGGGTAATATTTTTTTTGAAGATGCAGATATCGTTAAAATGCCTATTATCCGCCATATGACACTTGAGTGTGCGGAGAAGGCGCACAAGGAGTATAGAAATAAGTTAAAAAAAGAGTATTATACTGAAAGAGCAGCGGAGGAGCGCAGCCACCCTCCTCCTAATGTGAATCCTGCACAATGGTTGGAATTGGTGGCATATTGGAATAGAGAAAAAACAAGGGTAATACGTATATGATTTATTTCATTTAAACTCTTAAGTTTGTCGAATAATTTCCTTTTTTTTTTTTGCAGGAGGTTGCTGAAAAAAATAAAATTAATCGGCAATCTAAGACAATGAACCATACTACTGGTACAAAATCTTTTGCCCGAGTGAGGCAAGAATTTGTAAGTATTGTACATTTTGAAGAAAGGTTATTGGTTTCTTAAAATTGTTATGTGAAATTTTAATTTTGATAAAGCGGAATAAGCATGGGAAAGAGCCTGATCCAGTAACATTTTTTCGTGAATGTCATACACGAAAAGATAAAAGCTGGATTGATGAAACATCAGAGCGTACAGGGGTAATATATTTTTTCGTGTTAGTTTATCAATGTTATTAATTTTTATTAGCTATAGCTTCTTTTTTTTTACTTACGATTGATTGAATTTTTATTTTTAAAAATTGTAATGCAAGGCAACAATGGAGAGCAATTTGCAAACTTTGATTGAGGCTGGCCAAGAGGATAGTGAAGAACTTAGGACCCGAGTTTATGTTGATACAATGGGTCCTGAGAATCATAATAGAGTCAGAGGATATGGTCATGGGGTGACTCCTGATATGGTGTCCTATGCATCTTCATCTTCTTCATCAAATTCCTCTAGGAGGTCATCTAAGAGTGCAATGGCAGTGCTGTTGACTCAAAACAATGAGTTGAGAATGAGGGACGAAAATAATAATAAATGAATAGCGGACCTAGAGAACAAGAAGGAACAGTTGTTTGCATTGTTTATGCAAAGATTTCAGCCGCAACCACCGCCTAGCCCGGGAACCCAACAGTCAGGCCAGGGTCAGCCTCCTCATTCTCAACAATCGGGCCAAAGTCAGCCTCCTCCTCAACAGTTGGGGCAAAGTCAACCTCCCCCTGCATATCCGTATGCAGGTCTTAATCAGCAACCTCCATATCCTATGTATACGATGCCCATGTAGCCAATGGCATACATGCAGCAGCCGCCCATGCCATACATGCAGCAGCCTCCCATGCCATACATGGTGCAGCCCCCTTATCAAGTACCAGTATATCGACCCGAGATGGCTGCTTCCGGTGGATTTTGTCCTGAAGTTCCAGCTGGGGGGTTTTCTGGAATGCTTGCGAGTGCTGGATTTGATGTGGACTTGACGAGGGTTTTTGGATCAGATGGAGGATCTCAGGGTCAGGGAGGAGAAGAATCTGGGCCACATTCAGGCGCATATTCGATTGAGTAGTTTATTTGGTTTGCTTTCTTGTCGGATAAATATGACACTTTTATTGTTCTATGTTTTTATTTTTGTATGTTGTGTTTGTAATGTCGGATTTAGTGTTTGTTATGACGGATGGGTTTTTGTATATTGTGGGGTATATTACATATGAAGTACTTGTATATTTTGGCCCTACTATTGAAGTTTGTTTTGGCAACTACTCTTAAGTTTATTATTTTGATTATAAAATTTTTGTTTACTTACAACTAGGTGAAAACGAATGAAGAGACAGATTTATATAATTGTTTTAATCACTATTAAAAAACGTGGTGTCGGTTTAGAACGTCACTCGTTTGTGTAATATATTTATTAATTGTTTTCTAACGTCGGTTTAATGTGTTTTTTTATTTATTTAAATGTTATATGACGTCGCTTTAAAGCGACTTAAGGTATATATTTTGTTATTTAATTGTTAGATGACGTCGGTTTAAAGCGACGTAAGGTATATATTTTTTTTATTTTATTGTTAGCTGACGGCGGATTAAAGCGACGTAGTGTTTAAATTTTATTTTTAATGTTGAAGTGTACGTCGCTTTAAAGCGACGTTATAGGTAGTGGCGCTTTAAAGCGACACTGATTAGTGGCGCATTAAGGATCCAAAGCGACGTTGAAGCCCTTTTGTGACGCAAGCAACTGTGTCGCTTTTCTCATGCGACATTGCATTGTTGTATGGCGGATGTTTGATGCGAAATAAATTAAGCACACAAATTAAACCCTCTTGGTGTGAATTGTAGTATAGATGCAAGTAGGGATCGTTCTAGGCCGGGGATTAGGAGGGATTGCCAATCGACTTTAAACTGACTCAAAGACTCAAAAACAAAGTTAAAAACGTTTGAATAGGTTCAAAAGACTTAAAACAAGTTCACAAGACTCAAAATAGGGTGAAAACACTCAAAACTGCCTAAAAACACAAACTAGGCAGTTTCTTACTCTAAACACAATTTTGGACGAAAATAAGTTTTTGGCTTGACTTAAAACACTAACAAAACAAGTTTAAAACAATTTGAAACAAGAAAGTAAAGGGGGGATTTTGTTTGAACGAATTTAAAAGGAAAACAATTTGAAAACAGATTTTAAAGTAAAACAAAGTTTGAAAACGTTTTTGAGAAGTTTGGATGGATGATGGGCTAGCTAGAGGCTCTTTCTCCACACATGTTATGTATGCAAACGAATCGATTCCCAGTTACTCCTTCATTGAATCACGAATGACAATGCCCCAAGTTAACCGTGACGTCACTAATTAACCATCAGATTTTCCTTGAGTTATTGGATTGGATGACATCATTCGACAACCCAAAGCATTCTTCGAAAGTCCCCTACATGACATCATAATAAAGATACAATCAAAGATCATTACAATCAATGAAAATCATAAGCATTGACATAGCACTTGTAACTATGACATCATGTCACTCATGCTAGGAATTGAACTTAACGCGATCGTTTATAAGCGACCTTCACCACTTATGAGTATAAGGTTGTAACGATTATGTGAAACTCCCTTATACTCTAGCATCAAATTCATGCATGCCAATTAAGTGTCGACCCTCAATCAACAAACACAAATAAGTTATCAATCAAACAGTTAAGCCAATTGCATTCACAACTCAAGAATTCGTAACTGAAACTTATCAATTCATATTGCACCCATAATCATGGCTTTGAAATCACCCTAGCCAAAAAGGGGCCTAGCCACTCATGTTCACAGCAAAACAACAAGAATTTAATTTAAACATTTAAAACAAAGAAAGAATTACACCTAGAACGCTCCAACGATCCAAAGCTTGAAGAGCAAACACGTCCAAGGTTTTCCTTCTTCTCCTTTGTTGCGGCACAAGTGGGTAAGGGATGTATGGGATGTATTTTGGGGTCAAAGATGTAAGGGAGGTGCGGCAAGAGTGAAAGTTTGGCTGAATGTGTGTATAGTTGTGTGAAGTGGTGAATGGATGGTGGAATGGTGTGTTTAGGGTGCAGCAAGGGCCTTGTATTTATAGGGGAAGGTAGAGCACGGTTTGGAATGATTTTAGGCAAGGTTTTTATTCCAAAACCTAAGGGGAAAGGTAAATAAAAGTCAGAATCCAAAGAAAAAGGGTAAGTAATATGCGGCTGACCTAGGGAGTAAAGGAAATCAACCTCCTTGCAGATTTGGGTGCTAAATGTCCTAAATGAAGTGGGAAGGAGGATCCCATGTGAGGCAAGGAAGGGAAATTAAAGGAGAGAGTGCAGCAACCTTCTAGAACTGGGATTTAGGTGTCCTAAAGTGTTTAGGAACCCTTCTTGTGGCTGAAACCCTTGTAGATTAGGATTAGGAAACTTTGACTTGGTCAATCCTTCTTCTTCTTAGATTCCTTTTCCTTCCTTGACTTGAATTAATTTTTCCTTCTCTGTTTGGCTGATTCCTAGCATGCTTTGGTCTTCAATTTCGTCCATCTACATTGCTCCAAGCATAAGCTATCCAAAACATGCCCAAAACTGCTCCAAAAGGCTCCAAAATGCACTTTCTTGCTACTTTACCCCTTTGGACCTACAAACACACGAAAATAGCTTAAACTACTAAATTAACTAAGAACAATTAACATAAATGCACGAAAACAAGCTAACTAAGTCGCATAAATATGCTTCTATCAATGTTTGCCAAATTAGCGACAGAAAATGGATTTCTTGTCGGTTTTCTCGTCGCCGGTGATAGGCTGTATTGTAGTAGTGGGAGTACGAACACCGGGGTGCAGCAAGATGAGCATGTACAAATATGTATGAATGTCATGATAGTAATATCTCAACCATATAGCAGCATTTATCACAATTAGTACCACAATAACGATATTTGGCAGTATAAGCGTAAAAGTGAAGTAAATACGCATTTATGGAAACTATAAATATGTAAGATATAAAATAAACTGCCCACTCACAGGTACTTGTGAAGCCACATTAAATCAAGCTAGGAAGCTGGAGTCTCATTTAATCATTGCACCTAGGCACATAAAAGGATACAATTAACAAAACTATACTAAAGCGATTAAATTTGGGAAAACAGACATTGAAAACGGGTGCAGGATTTTGAAATTAGCCTACGAAGGGTTTTCGAGAAATTTCGAAAAATCGACATAAGGAATATTCCAAAAGATTATTCTAGCCCAATTGAAACTGGGTTGGGCTAGAACCATCGGCCCAAAGGTTTGGGGCCGGTTAGGACTAAGGATTTGGGCTTAGGCCCTTTCTTATTTTCTTTTTCAGCAGTTTTTCGATGGTGAAACTCAAACTTTAAACAGCGATAACTCATTCGTTTCTCAACCAAAATTGATGATTGAAAGACCTAAATGAAGTAGGATATGCAGGGAACAAAACCATACCAAAGTAGAGCCAAACTAAGGCCGGTGTTGGCCGAAAAAATGTCCTGAAAGTGGCCAAATGACCACGGTTCCTAGTTCCCAGAAATCTGGGAAGTTTCATCCCAACTTTCAAAGCTAATAACTAGCTTAAATCACCACCAAAATTGATGATACAAAAATCCATTTGAAGCTAGAAATGTAGGGAATAGATCCATACCTACTCAAAGTCCAACCATGGTTAGTGTTGATCGGAAATTTGGTCAGAATGTGGCCAAATGGTCACGGGTTCTTGTGGAAAAATCTGCAGAATTTCTTCCAAACTTTTAGGGCCAATTTCTAGTTCGATAGTTAACCAAACTTAGTGATTCAAAAGCCACTTTGAAGTTAGGAATATAGAGAAGAGATTTATACCCTTGGAAGACTCGATGGAGCATGAGGTTGACCGGAAAAATGGCTAGAAAGTGACTAAACGGTCACGGTTCCAAGCCTCCAAAATTTTCTGGGGAATTATTTTCGAGGTGTAACTGCACCAAAACACTGTGCAATGTCGAGCTCCCCGTCTGGGTTGATGCTCACGGTCTAACTCGAGCGGAGGTGTCGAGTGATGGTGAGTGGGTTTGGTGCATGGCCTTTCGGCCTCTCTGCATGTGCAGAGAAAAGAGAGGGTTTTGAGAGAGAGAGAGAGATAGAGAGAGAGAGAGAGTGAAGTTTGAGTGCTATCAGCGGAGGACAGATTTCCTTTTGGGCAAAATCTGATTGGGTAAAGGTTTGTGGTAATATGTTCACTGATTGGGTGCCAAAATTGAGGAAGGCACTTGATTGGTTAGGAGGAAATGGGGAAAAACGACTGGAGGAGAGGAAAGGTAAGATCTGTATCCCTTCCTCTTATTTGTGCGTCATTCTCTGTGTTTGTGCATGTCTCCATTGATGTATGTGGAGCAAAAATATATGCATGAGGCTTGATAAATGTGCTCTCCTCTGTGCCTTAAACTTACATGTAATGGAATTTGTAAGTGAGAGAGAGTGAGCGAAAGTTTCCAAACAGGGCAAAGGGTAGCATAGTAAACCCCCACTGTGAGTATTTCAGAACTGATTTTCATCCGTTGAAGTCTGATGAATGTGGATGAATGAATGCTGCTGAAAGCATGATACAGTTGAATTTTTGCGTGCTTAATGGATATTTAGGGCCCTTCGAATCCAAATGCAACCTGTAAAAACACAGATTAAAAATCTAGTTAGAATAAATCCCAAAATAAAATACTGATTAACTAAAAACAATTGTTGTTTTTGTGTTTTTCAATTTTTTTTGTTTTTTTATTTTTATTTGTGATAAAGACTAGAAGGAAGAAAATAAAAAGAGAAGAGTTCAGAAAAATTGGGTTGCCTCCCAATAAGCGCTTTAGTTAACATCTGTAGCTAGACGGATTGGAATGAGGTTTGTGATCACGTCACTTGTTCTTGTAGAGTCAACCATTCTTTAACAGCATCATATGGTAACGGTAGGTATGGAATGAGTTGATGTTTATCAATGGTTGAATTCTTCATAATTGCCCTTGTATGTGAATATATCTTTGAAATCAAATAAGTTCCCTTCCCGTGATGTTTGTGTTTCCCTTGAACTGACTTAAATCTTGTATTTAATACCCACAATTTCTGCACTGGACGAATTTCTTGACGAGGAATTTGGCTGCCACAAAATGTTTTCTTCTCGTTGTATATCTTAGCCTGCTTGTAGGACTTGTCTCGATTTTCTTTAAATTTTATGGCTTTACTGCTGGAGTGTTCAATTCAGCAACAAAAACTGTTTCAGTAGGCACCTGCCCTGTATCCGAATCGGTCAGTGTGTTAGAAAGCTGATCATGTGACATATTATATCCTGAATTTTTGTGAACCTCTCCTAACACAACAAGACTCATGTCTTCCTGCAGTATTTGTGGGAAAGATTTAGGTGGCACATGAACTTGGGTAGCCAAAGGATCTGGAAGGATTTTAGGATCAACATGTGTTGTTTCATCCTTTGGGCATGAGTCAAGTGCAATTGGCTTTTCAATTTTAGTGTTTTCCATTATTTTATCATAACTTTCTGCATATTAGGGTGTTTGAATTACACACCATTCCTCTGAATCTTGTGGCACATCAATTTGTTGACAAGGAAACTCGTCTAACTGTGTTCGTCCCATTGATGCATGAGCTGCCCAAATTGCCTCTCCAAATTAGTTATTGAACCTTGCATATTTTGCATGTTCTGATTCATTGTCTGCTGTATCTTTTGCAGGTTCTGGTTGCTTTGCTCAATACTGATACGAGTGGCATCTGCCAACTTGTCAATTGCAATTTCCCACGAAGGTTTGGCTGGTGCAGCAGGTTGCTCAAAAGGCTGCAACAATTTGTCAACTGTAATCTCCTAATCAGCTTTTGGTGGCGCATGAGGCTATTCAAAAGGCTGATGGCTACCCACCCACATATGATTTTGATGCTCTGGCCATGATGGATTGTAAAAATTTAAATAGGTTTTGCACCCAGGCCTCTGAAAATTGTTCCTCATATTTATATGGTGTAGCACAAACTCTGGAAAATACTGCCTCTGAGGACAATACATAATATCATGCGTATTCAAATTGCAAAGAGCACAAATTGTTGGTGCAAATCCAAAGTACCCCATTGTTGCTAATGAAATCGTTGCACTGTTCTCAAAATCAACAAATTGTAACCTAAAACAAAAAAAATTAAAATCACGTAAAAAAAAGAGATATACAAAAATAATTAACTAAGAGTATGATAAACACAAATTATTTAAAACAATCTCCGGCAACGGCGGCAATTTCTTGATAGGTATTTTTACCATCTGCAAAAGTAAGGATAAAAACACTTAATAATACTTGCAAGAGAACAAGGTTGTTGTAGTGTAAACGGTTCAAGCAAGGTCGTTCTCCATAGGGATTGAATGAATAATCTATGTTAGAACCAAATCTTAGTTAATTATTTAAAAACGAAATTGGGAAAAGGTTGATTTTATTACCTAAAATATTAAAAACGAATTTAATTAAAAACAATTAAATAAATTGAGAAAGTAAAGAAAACAAAAGAAAATAGTTTTGAAAATAAATTTAAGCACTAGGGTTCCGCTGTCACCTTAACAATCCTACGTAGTTCTTTCAAATTGCTTATGAATTACACATGCATATTTGAAGGTTAGGTTTTCCTAAAGTATGCCCTACTTGGAACCCCCAACATAGAACGTATATCTAACATGCAACCCGTCCGTGGTGTCCAGATCGAATATGAACATGCACGACTCATTAAGTTTTGTGAAAACCCTTTGAAAAACCATATAACTCCTAAGACTTGTCGTCCATCCTAAGTAGTTACACATATTAACCACAAGAAGCCAGCGCCAATTTCAGGGACAACCCTCCGCTAAAATTGCATCAAATTACTTTTCTAAATATCCTAATGGTGGCCAATCATCAAGACAATTAGATAGTTTCAAGCACAGTGATTAATACTTCAAAACTTGCATGCATAATATCATAAGCAAATTAAAAAAAAACTACATATTCTTGCTAAGGCTCGTGGCCTCACCCTAGCAAACAAATCCTCAGATATAATTTTCCTCAAAATATGCCATCTTGACCTCCCAAATACCGAAAACGTCCAGAAACGTCAATCTGGGAAAGCTGCGCGCTGGGCCTTCTTTTCATCTCCACGGTCAAACGGCTTTGTAGAAAAATCTGAAATTTTGATACAATTATCTTGAAAGACTCACGAACATTCTCCAGTTCGAATCACTCCAAAATTCATCCGTTTGATAACTTTTTGCTCCAGAGGAAATCGAATGTCCTACATTGAAAATATAATCCCAAGTATCGAAATTCTCACAAAATAACCAATAAATTATAACTAAGAATAGGGTAAAATATATAATAAATATGGACTCATAAGTACTTCTTTGTGGAGAAATATGTCCAAAATCTTATGTAACCTTACAAGTTCCCAATTTCACTTACTTTTGGAAAGAGCTAAGTTTATGGCAGTAGCATTGGAAGAACTAAATCAACGTCTATGATTGCATTATCATGTATCATCCCGGTTGTGCAAACGTAATTACTGAGCACCGTAGTTAGAGTTGTTTCTACCCCAAATATTTTCAGTCTTCCTTATCCCATTCCAGTTGAAATTTACGAGTATCGATATGAAGTTACCTCTGACCCATTAAGAAATCGTTTGAATGGTTACAATCACTTTTTGTATCCAAATGAAAATGGAAAATATCACCATAAGCTCCTGGTACGAGGTATCTAGTACATGTGGAGATTATGATAATGTTTCGATGTTTATAGATTGACTGGACAAGTCAACGCGTTTTTCATTTGTCAAGAGGAACTATATTTTAGACCACTTGGTAAAATTACCTATTCTTGAATTTATTGGATTTTCTGGCATTTCGATCAGCATCTTTTCTGACTGTGACTCTATATTCACTCATTTGTGTCGGGAAGACATTCTAGTGGATTTTGGGTATGTGTCTACCCTACTGAAGTTCGTATTATTTCGAAGACTAGTAAACTGTTCAGAAGAATTGTTTGGATGTTGAAATCTAGTTGTGATCATTAATTCTTCAATCACCCGTCAACTACATCGTTGAATGGATCATTACTGTTGGTGGTTGAATATTCCGGAAGTTGTTTTTGTAGTGTGATGGCAGGCAATCACTATAGATATCTTGAACTTTAAATTTGATGAACTTGTTTTGACTCTCAAATTCTTGAGTGTTCTTTTAGCCTTCTCGACATGGTTTCTCACACAATTAGTGAGTAATTCACGATAGGTTGACTTGGCGGATGCATGCGCTAGTTTCATAGCGATGCTTGAAGGGAAATAATGAGATTTATTTAGGATTTCTAGTGACTAGCATGCATATACAATTCTAAATTTATATACATAAGCAACAGAAGCATATTATCACATATTATCGAAGCTGTAGTCATGCAAATCCCCTTCAAGAAGCATAGGTTCATATATGATGCATCAAACAAAATATTGAAGACCAAAGTGAAGGTTGAGTTTTATACCTCTTGATCTAGACTTTAGACCAAGGATGGACCACCTCCGAGCTCTTTGTTCTTGGAACTCCTTGAGTCTAGCCTCCCTCCTTGCTTCCTCCACCTTGATAGATTTGGAACTTCTTTGATTCTCCTTTAGTCTCCAAGGTAGAAGACCTCTAAAGATCCACACCCACTAGTGTAGTGAGATGGATGTTGGAATAACCAAAACGGAGAAAAGATGATTAGTTAATTTTCCCTTTTGGTGGCCGGCCTTGTATGTGTGTAGAGAGAGACATTTGTTTTCTCTTTTGTTGAAAAAGGAACACACAAAACCCTAATGAAATTTTTTCATTAAACTTCCTTTATAAATTTCAAAGAAGTGAGTCAACAAATTGACTCCTCTCTCTTCTTTCTTAGCAATGGCCGGCCCCTTTAGTGTGGGTTTGGACTTTGGGCTTTTATCATCACAAGTCATCCTATGTTTGAATAAAAAGACCCAATGGGCCCGAATGAACTTGAACTTTTCTTTAAGTCCTAAACGATCTTTCATCGCTTCTATGATTTCTTTAGACTTTCTAATTAATCATAACACTTAATTAATCCAATTAATTAATTCCATCATCCGTTAGTTGTCTCACCACAAGAGTGTATCGGTGTACAATCGTTTTAGGTTCTAATTAGCAAGGCAGTGAGGTGATTGGTACCAATCCAATTGATTAGTATTAATCCAATCACTTAGTGAATTAAAACTTACTTTTAATTCTCCTTCTTCTTTGATTACTACTTATTTAATCATCTAGAAGAACCCACTGATGTGAAAGGAAACTAACACACAAACTTAAACCCTATTAAGATAGCTGTAGTATAAGAAAGTAGGGATCGTTCTAGGCCGGGGAATAACTAGGGCTGCTAGTCTACACAAATAAGACTCAAAAACACAAAACTAAACTGAAAAACACTAAACTAGACACTAGGAACTCAAAACAAACTAAAAAGACTCAAAACAACATAAAACAAGCAAATAAACACAAAACTGACTGTAGGGAGTTATTTGGACGAATTTAAGACTACTAAGACTCAAAACACTAAAAAGAACCAAGTTTGGACAAATTCTAACAAATATGACACGAAATATAGAGGGGAATTGGGTTTGGACGAAATTAAACTTAAATAAACAGATTGCAAAAACAAAGTAAATTAAGAACGAATTGAGTGATTTAAATGGGTAAAGGGCTAGCTAGAGGGTCCTTCTCCACACATGACACATATGCAACACAAACCAATTTCCAGTTATTATTTCTCTAAACCATGAATGACAATGCCCCAAGTTAACCGTGAATTGCACTAATTAACCATCAGATTTTCCTAAGTTCATTGAATTGGACTCTGCGCCATCAACCAAATTATTCTTATCAAGTTCCCTACATGAACTGCATAATAGAGATACATATCAAAGATCATTAAGTTCTATTGATGTGAAAATTACTTAACACGCAAATTAAACCCTATTATTGACAATTGTAGTATAGATGTAAATAGGGATCGTTCTAGGCCGGGGATTAACTAGGGATGCTAATCAACACAAACAAGACTCAAAAATACTAGTTTAGACTCTATAAACTCAAAACTGACTTAAAACCCTTAAAACAACAACAAACAATCAAAAAGACTCAATTTAAGACCCAAGAAGTGATTTTGGACGAAAATAAACTCAAACTTGACTCAAAAGACTAAAAGAAAACAGAATTTGACTCAATTAACAAGATTAAATGAAAAGGGGATTGGTTTGGACGAAATTAAATTAAAACAAACAGATTCTAAAAGAAAAACAGATTGAATACGAATTTGGGTGTTTTGGATGGATGATGGACTAGCTAGAGGACCCTTCTCCACACATGAAACATATGCAACACAAATCAACTTCCAGTTATTATCTTTCTAAATCATGAATGACAACGCCCCAGATTAACCGTGAATTGCACTAATTAACCTTCAGATTTTCCTAAGTTCATTGAATTAGACGGAATACACATCCAACCAAATTATCCTTATTGATGACAGCACACTCAAAGGTCATTAAGTTCGTTGAAAACCATAAGCATTGACGAGGAAAACATGACAGCATATACGTTTGCCCAGAATTTAACTTAACACGATTGTGACTAGCAACCTTTACTACTCATGAATACAAGTTCATTATATGCAATTCCCTTATATTCTAGCATCAAATTCATGCATGCAAACTAAGTTTGCCACCTTAACCCACATACAAGAATAAGTTTTGAATCAAACAGTTAAGCAAATTACATTCATAACTTATGAAATAATAACTGGATAATCAATTCATGTCACATATATAATCATGGCTTTGAAATCGCCCCTAGCTAAAACGAGTTTAGTTCCACATAATTGAAAACCAAATTAAAATAAACATTAAACTAAGGATATAATACACCTAGAAACGCTCCAAGTATCTTCTTTTCCTTCCTTCCTTGCTGCGGCAGATGGTGTTTGGGGGTGGTGGATGGATGTAGGTGAATTATGGTGAAGGGTGGATGATTTTAAGTGCACAACAGGGATGTGTATTTATAGGGAGAGAAAGGCACGGTTTCAAGGTGTTTTGGAGAAGGATTTGGCATCCCAAACCACCAAGGAAAGGGTGAAATTCGAGCAGATTCCATGTAGGAAAAAAATTGGTCTTCAAATCAGGAGATATGGTTTCTAGAACAAGGAGATAAGGCACCAGATTTTTAGGGTTCTAGAACCATAAATTTAGGTGATAAAATCTGATAAGAATCCCCTTTTGTAGCTGGAAATAAGGTAGGATAGGATTAGGATAAGGTAAGGATAAGATAAGGTTGTTTGGATGAGATAAGATAAGGTTTTGGATAATGTTTGAGATAATGTTCCATATTTCTTGCTAATTTCTTATCTTCTTATCTTGACTTTATTTTCTCCATCTTTTTAGCTGATTCCTAGCCTCTTTTGATCTTCAAATTCGTCCATCCAACTTGCTTGAATCATAAGCTATCCATTCTTGGCCCAAAATTGCTCTAGAATGCTCCAAATTGCCTCTTTTTGCAAACTTTGTCATTAGGACCTGAAATTGCACGAAAATGACTTTAAACACTATAATAAGTAATAACTAACTACGAAAATGCAAGAAAACAAGCTAACTAAGTCGCTTAAATATGCTCCTATCATCTATGAAAATCATAAGCATTGACAAGGCATTCGTAACTATGAACTGTATGATACTCCTGCCAGGAATTTACTTAACGCGATCGTGACTAGCAACCTCCAATACTTATGAATATAAATTCATAACGATTAGGTGAAACTCCCTTATATTCTAGCATCAAATTCATGCATGCAAACTAAGTAGACCTCCTTAATCAACATACAAGAATAATTTATGAATCAAACAGTTAAGCAAATTGCATTCAAGATTTATGAAATAATAACTGAAGGTAATCAATTCATGTCACATATATGTTCATGGCTTTGAAATCCCCCCTAGCTAAAATAAACTTAGTTCCACATGATTGTAAAAAATCAACAACGAGTTCAACATAATTATAAAACTAAAACAAGGATAGAAGAAACCCCAGAGACGCTCCAGCACTCCCAAGGCTTGGGCACAGGCACGGCACTAGCTTTCCTCCTTCCTTCCTTCGCCTTGCTGCGGCACACCTTGGAGACTCTCTAAAATTCTCTCAATTGCTTTCAGAAATATCAAATGTGTATTGTGAATTGTCTTGTGTAATATGCAGCACAATCAGAGGTATTTATAGGGCAAGGGTGCGGCATAAACTTTGCAAAGGAAAGGGATTTATTTGATACAAATTCTGGTAGAGAAAGGATTGCACAATCCACTGCAACCAAGGAGAACACTTGCGGCAGATTCTAGAGCTTTTGGAAGGGGACCAGGCGGCATGGATTTAGGGATATGATGTGTCTTCTAGAAACAGGTTCTAGATGTTCTAATATACATAGGAATCCCTCTTTGTAGCTGAAAACAAGAGAGGATAGGATTAGGATAAGATAAGGTAGTTTGGATAAGATAAGATAAGACTTTGGATAATGTTTGAGATAATGTTCCATGTTTCTTGCTCTTTCCTTATCTTCTTTGTCTTGAACTTGTTTCTCCAGATTTGTAGCATGTTCCTAGCTTCTTTTGAACTCCAAATTCGTCCATCCACCTTGCTCCATAAGTAAGCTATCCATTCCAAGCCCAAAACTGCTCTAAAACACTCCAAAATGCACTTTCTTGCTACTTTTGCCATTTGAACCTTTAAACACACGAAAATAGCTTAAAACACTATAATAAGTATAAACTAACTACATAAATGCAAGAAAACAAGCTAACTAAGTCGCATAAATATGCTTCTATCGAATTCCCCCACACTTAGCTTTCGCTAGTCCTCGAGCAAAACAAAACAAACAAAACATAACCTAGACCTTTCAATGTTCACCTCAAGGATTTCCAATGGTACATAACATATTAAAGATCACCACTCCCACAAATTCTAGCTATCCTTACTCTCGAGCTTATACTTAATCACAGTCGCCACTCACTAGCTCGCATTTAATCAATTAAAACAATATTTTGAATGTAGTAACATGCCTTAGAGCATTCTCTCAATTCCTCATCGGGTACTCTCTATTTTCACACAGATTTTTTGACTACACTCCCTATACTAGGTTTATGTGAGAAGATTGATGTAAACATGTAGACTAGCACTCACATATGTTTATAACAAAGAAAGCATTTTCTGGAATTGTCAATACTTGTGTATATATATATGATCTCATGAACGGAATGCCACTACTTAGATGCGAGAACCAGGGATACCATATGCTCGTACCAATTCCAACCTCCACATATTGAAACACATAACACTCAAGATAGTAGTATAGGGTTGTAACGGGGCTAGGGGTATTGACTTACAAAGAAAGGTAAAGATAAACAAAGGTTCTTAAAGCGATAGTAAGCAAATAATGAAATTGACACACAAAATTCACTTTTGAATGCATAAACTAACTTTAAACATACGGGGAAGATTCATGCAACATTTAGGGCCGGATTTCACATATTTGGACCCTTCAACAATCAACACTTAGAGCTCATTTTCACTTCTTTTCAACTCTTTTTCTTTCTTTTCTACACACTTTTCTTTTCCTTTTCTTTTTCCACGAATTTTTTTTTTGGCACACAAATCATACTAATTCATAGATTTCCAACGAAAACTTTCCCCCACACTTGTTTTTCTGCATAATGTCGTTCAAAAGGAATTCCCTCTAAGTTATACTTACTATTCTGTAAGAACGAGGGTATGGATAGTCCTATTCTAGGCTAGGTATGGATAACGTAGGCTAACAACAAAATAGGCTAAATAAGGCTCAACGGGGTTAAACCTACAAAACATAATGCAAGGGATAAGGCTGTTTGGCTCTAGTTTTAACTAACAACTTCATCTTGTTATATGTTATGCTAATCAATTTTATGCTTTGAATGAAATGGGCATGAGTTCTAGTATTTGGATCTATAGTGATGAAACGCCTTCAAAGTAGCATCCAAGCAAAGAAATAGTGAGATCATGCAACGACTTTAGAAAACAAGAACTTCACAAATTAATAACTCTCCAAATAAAAGCATAGGCTCAAGTCTCTCAGGGTTGTAGCGTTAGTTTGAGTTCCTTCCTTCAAGCATTTTACAAAAACAGATTTTTTTCCTTTGTGATTAAATGTGAATTCGTAAATTACAACTGTAACTAAGCATAAACCAAAGAGCATATCAAACTTCCATCTATGTTTGTAACTTTCTTTAACAGTTATGCAATTAAAAACCAAATCCTCATCATTGCGTTGGAAGATACCCTAAGACACAAACAATCAAACAAAAATGACTCTTTGTGGGTTTTTTCAAACATTTTTCGAATTTTTTTCAAAATTTTCGGATTTTCCTTAAATGACACACAAAAACACTTCAAAACACAATAAAAACACTTAAAAACAGTGAGAACCAACTTCAAAAGTGATAAGTGATAAAATCCCAAGAAAATGCGTGAAAAACACTTTGTTTACCCCCCCCCCCCCCCCACACTTAAACCAAACGTTGTCCTCAATGTTTCAAACATAGACTCACATGCTCGCAAGCAAACAACATAACTAACAAACATGACAATAATGGCAAAGTAAAAGCAATAAAGAGTAGGGTTTAGGAACGCAAATCTGGTTATAGTGTCGGAGTTTCTGAGGTCGCTTTATTGAACGCATGGGCTGCCTCCTAAGAAGCGCTTGCTTAAACGTCTTCCAGCCGGACAAATTTTCCTATTTATGCTTGTATAGGACCCACGTCATGGAGGGTTTCATCCTCCACAATTTGCTCTTCAAAACTTTCGTAGTAAGGCTTCAAACGGTGTCCATTCACTTTGAATTCATGTCCGGTCTTTAAACTTTGAATTTGGACTGCACCATGAGGAAAGACATTAGTTCATTTAGAACGCAACTTACCGGGAAACAATCGAATGCGAGAGTTGTAAAGTAACACTTTCTGCCCTATTGTGAACGTTTTGGTACGAATCATCTTGTCATGGAACGCCTTTGTTTTTTCCTTGTAGATAAGAGTGTTCTCATAAGCCTCATTCCTAATCTCCTCAAGCTTATTCAATTGAAGCTTTCTCTGAAGTCCAGCAGCACCTATGTCCATATTGAACGTCTTGACTGCCCAATGTGCTTTGTGCTCCAATTCCATGGGGAGATGGCACAATTTTCCATAGATGAGCCGAAATTGAGACATCCCAATTGGTGTTTTGTAGGTTGTACGATACGCCCACAATGCATCATTCAAACGCAGGCTCCAATCTTTCCTAGTTGGTCCCACTGTCTTCTCCAGGATTTGCTTGATTTCTCGGTTCGAAACTTCGACTTGGCCACTTGTTTGAGGATGTTAAGGTGTCAAAACCTTATGCGTGACATTATACTTCTTTAGCAGTGCCTCAATGGTCCGATTGCAAAAATGGGAACTTCTATCACTTATGATCACCCTCGGCATCCCAAATCTAGAGAAAATGTTAGTTTTGACAAAATCTGCAACCACTTTAGAATCATTAGTACGGGTGGCTTTTGCTTCCACCGATTTCGAAACATAATCAACTGCAAGTAAAATATAATTGAAACCATGAGAGGAAGGAAAATGACCCATGAAATCGATGCCCCAATAAAAATCTGAACGTTGAAGATGGGGGTCTGCGGCATTTGATCCTTTGCACCTATATTTCCTGTTCAAGCATCCTTAAATATAGTAGGTCAATAAAATCCACATTCTAGAACCTTAAGTGCTGTCCTTTGAGTGCCAAAATGACCCCCACATGCATAAGTGTGACAGAAAGTTAAAATCGACTTAAATTCAGATTCATGCACACACCTACGAAGAATTTTATCAGGGCAATATTTCCACAAATAGGGGTCATCCCACACATAAAATCGTGCATCTCTTTTCAATTTGTCACGTTGGTGCTTGTTCATGGTACTGGGAACTTGTTTTGACACCAAATAATTGACAATATCGGCATACCATGGCTCACTTACCTCAATGGACAGTAGCTGCCTGTCTGGGAATGTCTCAGGGATGGGTAATGGGTCTTCATCATGCACCAAACGACTTAGATGGTCAGCCACTACGTTCTCACTTCCTTTCTTATCTCGGATTTCCATGTCAAACTCTTGGAGAAGAAGCATCCAACGAATTAGCCTAGGCTTTGCTTCTTTCTTGGTGAGTAAGTACTTTAAAGTTGCATGATCAGAGTAAATTATGACTTTAGATCCAAGTAAATAAGAACGAAACTTATCTAAAGCAAACACAATAACAAGAAGTTCTTTTTCAGTGGTGGAGTAATTCAATTGAGCGTCGTTCAAGGTCCGAGACGCTTAGTAGATGACATGCGGCTGCTTGTCCTTCCTTTGTCCCAAAACAGCCCTTATTGCATAATCCGATGCATCGCACATAAGCTTAAAAGGAAGACTCCAATCTGGTGGCACTATGATGGGGGTCGAAGTTAGCCTTTCCTTGAGGTGATTGAAGGCCTTCTCACATTCCTCGTCGAATTTGAATGGCGCATCCTTTTGTAGAAGTCGGAATAGGGGTGTGGAAATCTTTGAGAAATCCTTGATGAATCATCTATAGAATCCTGCATGTCCAAGGAAAGAACGAACCTCTCTCACCGAAGTGGGAGAGGGTAAGTAGCACACAAGATCTATTTTTGATTTATCAACCTCAATTCCTTTTTCTGAAACTATGTGACCTAAAACTATGCCTTGTTTTACCATGAAGTGACATTTTTCCCAATTTAAAACAAGGTTAGTTTCCATGCATCGTTTCAAGATTAAAGTGAGGTTATCTAAACAATCATCAAATGAATCACCAAACACACTAAAATCGTCCATAAAAACCTCAATGATCTTCTCAACAAAATCTGAAAAGATACGTACCATGCATCTTTGAAACGTGGCTGGTGCATTGCATAAACCAAATGGCATTCGACGATAAGCAAAGGTATCAAATGGACATGTAAAAGTGGTATTTTCTTGATCGTCCAGAGCTATATCAATCTGATTATATCCCCGAATAACCATCTAGAAAGAAATAAAATGAATGACCAGCTAACCTTTCAAGCATTTGATCAATGAACGGCAATGGAAAGTGATCATTCCTTGTGGTGGCGTTGAGCTTCCTATAATCAATGCAAACTCTCCAACCGATTTGGATACAGGTGGGCACAAGCTCATTCTCTTCGTTCTTCACCACAATGACTCCAGATTTCTTTGGAACAACTTGGACGGGTGAAACCCAACGACTGTCCGAAATTGGATAAATCACGCCACAATCAAGAAGCTTGATAATCTCTTTCTTCACAACTTCCATCATTGGAGGGTTGAGTCGACGTTGAGCCTCTCTGGTTGGTTTAGCTCCCTCCTCCAAAAGAATGCGATGCATGCACGTGGTAGGGCTTATTCCCTTGATGTCGGCCAAAGTCCAACCTATTGCCGTTTTGTATTCCTTCAATACCCTCACCAACTTCTCCTCCTCTTGTGCCGTGAGTGTATAAGAGACTATGACGGGCAAAGTCTCTTGGTCTCCCAAGAATACGTACTTTAAATGGCTAGGTAATGGTTTAAGCTCAAGGGAAGGTGGCTGAATCATTGAAGGTAACAACTTGTTAGTAGAAACTGAATCTGGAATTGGGTTTAGAAGCTTACCATTTTGTTGTGGCAATGACTCTAGGACAGCCACCATCTCAGCTATTTCCTCACAAGGGGGCACGGCAATGGCATCTTTATTGGTGTCGTGGGTGTGCTCCACTTCTGCCCTTTCGATTTTGATTCTTATTCTCTTTGCAATGGTGATTTCAAAGGCATCCCCATGTAGGTCCTCAAGGTATTCCTGCGCCAATGAATCAAGTATATCAATAGAAAAACAAGAATGATCATCAATATGATACCTTATAGATTCAGAAATATTGAAATCAATAACATCGCCATCAAATTTCATTGTCAACGTCCCTTTTAACACATCGATCTTGGTGCGGGCTATTTTCATGAAAGGTCTTCCAAGTAGGATCGGCAATGGTGTAGAATGGGCTGAATTGTCCATTTCAAGCATGTAGAAATCAGTCGGAAAGATTAGATGGTTCACCTGCACCAAAACATCCTCCAAAACTCCTTTCGGATATGCATTAGAACGATCGACTAATTGAATAATAACGCCATCAATTTTTAGCTCTCCTAGGTTCATAGATGCATAAATGGAGTAGGGCATGACATTAATGGATGCACCTAAGTCTAACATAGCATGCTCAAACTTAGTATTGCCAATAACACAAGGGATTGTGAAACTGCTCGGATCTTTGCATTTAGGTGGCAGTTTCCTTTGCAAAACGGCTGAGACGTTCTCACTTACCTTTACCACTTCTTTGTTCAAAATCCTCTTCCTTGTTGTGGAAAGTTCTTTCAAAAACTTAGCATACCTTGGAACTTGTTTAATTGCATCAAGGAGCGGGATATTCACTTGCACTTTCCTAAACGTCTCAAGAATGTCCTTCTCATTCTCTTATTTCCTTGATTGCATGAATCTACGAGGGAAAGGCACATTAGGTGGAATAGGATTAGAAGTAACGGAATTTGGACCTAACTTACCTTCATTGGACGGTTTAGAAGCCTTAGAAGGTTGCGGCAAGGGTTGCTCCACCCTTGTCGTGGCCTTGTCCTCTTCCTCCTCTTCTTGCAACAGCTTCTCGTCCTCTTTTTGGGCATATTTGGATTGTTATGGATCGGTTCCAACTTCCTTGCCACTTCTCGTAATGGCCTAGGCGATTTCAAATCCTCCCTTTGGGTTGACAACGGTTGAACTAGGCAATCTGCCTTGTTCTCTGAATTGGCCCATGAATTTCGCCATTTGCCCCATTTGCTTTTCCAATTCATCCACCTTTTGGCTTGATTTTGCATTGCTTGGGTTTGATTTTGTACTCCCTTCGCTAAAGTGGTTAATAATTGAACAATTTGATCATTATCCACGGACGAACCCGATTTTGGTTGGGCAGATTGTGGTTGGGGTTGTGTTGGTGCGAATGGCCTTTGAAATATCCCAAGAGGTGGCTGTCTAAATCCTCCTTGTTGTTGAGTTTGTTGAGGCTCCCTCCACTTCATATTTGGATGATCTCTCCAGCTCGGATTGTAATTGTTAGAGTATGGATCATATTTGGGCTGATTTTGACCTTGATAACCAATGGCGTTGGCACTTTCCCATCCCCCATTCTCTATCAATTGAGGAAATTTATCCGAGGGTTGTCCTTGCATAGAACACACGCCACAAACACTTGTTCCTTGCACTTTGTTTTCTTTAACAACCCGTGACACAAGAAGAGTAAGATTAGCCAATTGAGATTGAATTTCAGCCATTGAACTTACCTCATTCACTTACTGCCGTGGGAGGTCCCTTTGTCCAATGCCTTCGTATTGTTGTGCATTCGAGGCTCGATTTGCAATTAGAATCTTTGCATCAATTGGTGTTTTGTCGACCAAAGCACCACCTGCCGAGGCATCTAGCATTTGTCTCTCAATTGGAAGAAGTGTTTCGTAGAAATATTGAATTAGAAGCTCTTTCTTCATTTGGTGTTGTGGGCACGATGCAACTAGGGCCTTGAAACGCTCATAATACGCCGGAAAGGATTCTTCATGGTTTTTGTTGAATTCCACTAATCTTCTTCCTTAAAAGAAGGACTCTTGACGTTGGGAAGAATTTCTTCAAGAATGCTCTTTTCATGCTTTCCCAAGAAGTGACGGTTCCAGGCGCCAATTCGAATAACCAATCTTTAGCCTTTTCAAAAAGAGAGAATGGAAAGGCTTTCATCTTCAAAATATTGCCATCAACGTTGATTGGTGTCATGCTCGAACAAACAACTTCAAACTCCTTCAAATGCTTGTTTGGATCTTCCATGGACAGCCCATGGTATTTTGAAATATGATGCAGCAAGCTAGACTTCAATTTGAACTCATTGGTCTTGCCCGCAGCTGCCCTAGGATATAGAATGCATAAGGGCATGGCATTGTCCAATCCCGAGGCTGAAAGTTCCTTGATTGTTCGATTATCTTCAGCCATGACTTGTTCTTCCTCTTCCACTTCTTCTTCTTCAGATTCGGCTTCAGAATTGAGTGGACTAGGTTTTGGGTGCTTCCTCTTTCTTCTCAAAGCTCGTTCAAAATCGTCGTCAAACTCAAAGATATGTGCACGAACTGGTTGAGAACTTCGAGTCATAAACTAGTACCTTAAACAAGGAAAACAAACAAAACAAAATCAGAATCACAAACAAAAAGACACAACACAAACAAGGGAGATTAGCAATTTTGCTAATCCCTGGCAACGGTGCCAAAAATTGATGTGAAAGGAAACTAACACACAAACTTAAACCCTATTAAGATAGTTGTGGTATAAGAAAGTAGAGATCGTTCTAGGCCGGGGATTAACTAGGGCTGCTAATCTACACAAATAATACTCAAAAACACTAAACTAAACTGGAAAACACTAAACTAGACACTAGGAACTCAAAACAAACTAAAAAGACTCAAAACAACACAAAACAAGCAAATAAACACAAAACAGACTCTAGGGAGTTATTTGGACAGATTCTAACTAATATGACACGAAATATAGAGGGGGATTGGGTTTGGACGAAATTAAACTTAAATAAACAGATTGCAAAAACAAAGTAAATTAAGAACGAATTGAGTGATTTAAATGGGTAAAGGGCTAGCTAGAGGGTCCTTCTCCACACATCACACATATGCAACACAAACCAATTTCCAGTTATTATTTCTCTAAACCATGAATGACAATGCCCCAAGTTAACCGTGAACTGCACTAATTAACCATCAGATTTTCCTAAGTTCATTGAATTGGACTCTGCGCCATCAACCAAATTATTCTGATCAAGTTCCCTACATGAACTGCATAATGGAGACACATATCAAAGATCATTAAGTTCTATGAAAATCATAAGCATTGACAAGGCATTCATAACTATGAACTGAATGATACTCTTGCCAGGAATTTACTTAACGCGATCGTGACTAGCAACCTCCACTACTTATGAATATAAGTTCATAATGATTAGGTGAAACTCCCTTATATTCTAGCATCAAATTCATGCATGCAAACTAAGTAGGCCTCCTTAATCAACATATAAGAATAAGTTATGAATCAAATAGTTAAGCAAATTGCATTCAAGATTTATGAAATAATAACTGAAGGTAATCAATTCATGTCACATATATGTTCATGGCTTTGAAATCGCCCCAAGCTAAAATAAACTTAGTTCCACATGATTGTAAAAATCAACAACGAGTTCAACATAATTATAAAACTAAAACAAGGATAGAAGAAACCCCAGAGACGCTCCAGCACTGCCAAGGCTTGGGCAAAGGCACGGCACTAGCTTTCCTCCTTCCTTCCTTCCCCTTGTTGTGGCACACCTAGGAGACTCTCTAAAATTCTCTCAATTGCTCTCAGAAATCTCTAATGTGTATTGTGAATTGTCTTGTGTAATATGCGGCACAATCAGAGGTATTTATAGGGCAAGGGTGCGGTACAAACTTTGCAAAGGAAAGGGATTTATTTGATACAAATTCTGGTAGAGAAAGTATTGCATAATCCACTCCAACCAAGGAGAAGACTTACGATAGATTCTAGAGCTTCTCGAAGGGGACCAGGCAGCATGGATTTAGGGATATGATGTGTCTTCTAGAAACAGGTTCTAGATGTTCTAATATACATAGGAATCCATCTTTGTAGCTGAAAACAAGATAGGATAGGATTAGGATAAGATAAGGTAGTTTGGATAAGATAAGATAAGGTTTTGGATAATGTTTGAGATAATGTTCCATGTTTCTTGCTCTTTCCTTATCTTCTTTGTCTTGAACTTGTTTCTCCAGATTTGTAGCATGTTCCTAGCCTCTTTTGAACTCCAAATTCGTCCATCCACCTTGCTCCATAAGTAAGCTGTCCATTCCAAGCCCAAAACTGCTCTAAAACACTCCAAAATGCACTTTCTTGCTACTTTTGCCATTAGAACCTACAAACACACGAAAATAGATTAAAACACTATAATAAGTATAAACTAACTACATAAATGCAAGAAAACAAGCTAACTAAGTTGCATAAATATGCTCCTATCACCCACAAGCCATGAGTGACATCTAATCATATATCATGGCTACCCAAGCTAATGTAGAATATGTTCGGAGAACCTATTCATTTGGAATTACAATGTAATTCGATCCTTCTCGAATACAATACTCACAATCACATTACTAGGGTATGGATACTTAATGTCAAACCCCTAATGTGATTATATCAAGTTATATGATTCTATTGAGTCGTATAGGAACGCTTTCCATCATTACGCTCGATACTTTGACCGAAGATTCCCGAATCATATCTAAGAGTATTCATCCTCTCATAACGAGGATTAGAGATCCCTTGTTGATCATTCACATGCCTCTGAGAACAAATCACTGACCCCAACAATGCATAGAACACATCCAAGATGAGATGTGGTAACGTCTCATTATCAAATGATCAGCAACGTATCCCCAAGACAACTATGATGTCTCAGGTCAAAGGATTACTTACATTATTCCAACCAGTAGAGTTACTTACTTGACATGTGAGTACCTACATACTTGTCTTAGTGTCACTACACGAATGGCATGAGACTTTCCATCCTTCCATATGAAGCAGACATAATACGTGCTAGTCTATCCGGATTGTCAGTGTCCCTCTAACAATCCTGTGACTAGGAACCTTTTGGACATTATGGTTATGTGAAGAAGGTCTCTGTAATCTAACATCTTTAGATTACTTCTTCCATCAATCCATTGTCCATGGACTCACTAATTTTGGACGTATATCGTTCATTGGGATAGTCCTAATAAGTGACTTTGCCTTTTACTGTATTAGAGTTATCTATACATACAGACATTGTCCTGAAAAGTTTCTTCCAAAGATTGACTTTCAGGGCATATGTCCAACAATGCTAGCAGGAACCATTGGAGTACAATCTTCTCGTGAGTTTACTAGATTTACCAAGAAGAATTTTATGTGGTTTTGAGGATTGAATAGTTTTCTACATAGTATTGGTGAAGGTATAAAGCTCGGCAATTGTGGTATTAATTTCCAAGTCTGGCTCGAGACTGCAATTGTCATTCGAATGATGTCGTTAGAGATATGGTTTCCCTATTCAGGATTTCAGAGGTTATACCCCTTGATTTGGTAAATTACGCTAATGAATAGTCACGAAGGAAATCTTTTACGATATATGTTCGTCTCTACGCATCTTTTCATTACGTCACTCTAGGACTTGATGGTTCAGGCGTACATGGATGTCGAAGCATTTCTAGCAACTGGATTGGTGTGCTCAGGGATATTACGGCGTTGCGATTGAGGCATGAATCGAACGATCTAGATATATATTGGCACATGAGGAAAAAAACGATATGTTGGGTGAGTTATTTCTACTTTTGGTTTTAAACTCAATACAAGTATTTGAATCGTACGTTTTTATATATATGTATCTATTTTTGATATTTTATTATATGTATATTTTTGGACTTAATGTTATTATGTAATTATTGGTGTTTTCCACCTTACGAATTATACTGGAGTTATACTACTATATTATCGAGGAAGGTAGAAGGTATGAGGTTGGAGGCATGAAAGAGGAATAATTGCAATCCGATCGCGACGGAATGGCATTCCCTTTTATGCAGCCGCTCTAACTCGATTTCTTCCTTGTGTATGTATTTATATACATATGTTCTCCCTATTTTCAAGTATTTTACATTTAACAAGTTATTTTTAATTTTGGGGACGAAATTTTCTTAAGGGGGGAAGATTGTGACGACCCGTCCCCAAATATTATAATTTTTATAACTAAATTTAAGAAAATGCCCTTCAAGGCAAAGTGTTGACTTTGTTGACTGCTGTGACGTGTCACGTAAGACTCGTTTTCTTGGCATACCCTCGTAGTATTCGTCGCTACGAACGCGTGAGCGCAAACGGAACGTGATTTGAAGTTATAACAAATGAATGTTAATGAATGAATGTTAACGTTTGAAGTTGGGGGCATTTAAGTTATAATGGAACGTGATTTGAAGTTATAACGAATGAATGTTAACGTTTGAAGTTGGGGGCATTTTAGTAAATTAATTAATTTCTAGAAGGCTCCAGATTTGGAGAAAATCTGATTGAGCCACGTGTGTGGCCCAGATTTTAAGGAAGAAGGAATGATCGGTGGAGATAGAAAACAAAAGAAAAAAAAAGGAAGTGGGCGCTGCCTAATCAGGAAAAAGGAAGAGAGAGTGACCATCGGATCTGACATAATCCGATTCTGACCCGACGGCAACCCGATTTTGGGTAGCCAATTCAGGCGATTTTAGTCCATTTTTCTAACGAATTGAGGTGACTCACCCCCACCAATCATCACGTCGTTGCTTCCTCTTCCATTTACATCCATTATAGACGAGGATTAGCTTATATTTCTAGAAGAACAGCATCGGTGGAGTCGGGGCTTCCATGGCGTCGATTTGCCATTCTTGAAGGTGTTATCGTCGATCCCCACCATCAAACAACTTCCCTTGAACCCAGGAACACTGCCCAAACAAGTTTTGGAGCATCAGGTTCGATTTGAGGACGAATTGGAGAACAACCAAGTTAAGGGTTTCCGACGGATTTTCATGAAATTGGGGCTTTTTTCGGCTAAATTGGCCCTAGTCACAGGTATGAAAGTTGCTCCGCTCACCGAGATCTTCATTTCTATGAAGTTTGAGAATTTTTGGAAATAGTTGAATTTTCCGGCAAGTCCGCTACCCGCGACAGTGCGTGGCCAGTGGGCCGCCGATGCTATTTTACGCTAGATTGATATCTTGATCTCAGATTTGATATTCGTATTACGTGATTTGATTATTATGAACCTAGTTTCATTTCGTTACATCACTTGGTCATTATTTGAATTGACGATCCGACCGTTGGATCGTCAACAAACTTTAATGCATTATAGTACGTAATATTTGAGGACATTAGGAACTTACGGATCACGTGGTGATCCGTAAGTTCCTAATGTTTGAATTTGTACTATTGTTTGAAATTTATTTATATTTTTTAATTTTGTTTGTACCTTTTGGATCACGTGGTGATATATTTTAATTTTTAAAATATAAAGAATAAATATGTTTTATTTTTGTTTCAGGAATAATGTAAACTTATTCATAAATAGTGTAAACTTATTAATATATTTGATATTAATCTAGTATTGTTGGTTTGACTTCTGCTTTTCCAATTAAGGGATAGGTGAAATTTTTTTATTGGGTGTTGATTAATAAGATTTAGTACGATTTTAGTATCAAAAGGAGATAATAATGTAAAAAACATGGCCGCTTGAATCAACTTGATTGATCTCTGCCCTCATAATCTCACAGGCCTTTATTAGTTTCAGAAATAGTATAAACTTATTCATAAATAGTGTTCATTGGCACTCGATAATGACAGATGAGTACATCACTCGATAGCATTAGATGACAAATAATGATGTCATTTATATTTGAAGTAACATTAACTATAGAATTTGAATGCTTATGTACTATAAATTTTGTACTTACGAGTCTTCTCGTTGTTATGCACAACCCTTGCAACTTTCAATATCTATTGTTAAGGTGTTGTCACTCTTGAAGCCTTTGTATATTGTTCGGATCTTGCCTTGCTTAAAAAAAAAAATAATAAATAAATAAAATAGAAAGTTTTGTATGAAATGATTTGTTTTCATTTGAAATTTAGTACATAAAATGCATTTTAGTAAGGTTTTGTTCTTACCACTTGCAGAGTGACACACCCATATCTGAAATATCTACTAGGACTTTGAATCGAGCTGTGCTGGCCGGCACCTCGAAGGTGACGAAGCCATAAAGTGTAGTGATGTGGAAAATATGAGTAAATTTAAACTTAAAAGTGCCTAAGTGTAAGAGTGCCCTGTGAGCGGGAATGAACCCATTTCACACGTGATGTCAGAGCATATGTATAGTACAGTAAGATAGGGTGAGAATTATACCTTTGAAGGTAATTGTCTATGCGAAGATTTGCCAAGAATCCTTGTCAGTATAAAAGCTCAGCTACTAAAATCTGGAGGGGCGAAGAACAAGGGTGAGTGGGTCTGAAAATAAAGTTTTATAAAAACCTTTCTAAAAAAATTGCAACCCCTCGCCGTAAAACAAGTATAGTTTCCAAAATATACATACTACATATAGTATGAAAATACTTACTGTAGCTTGCAAAATCACAAGATTGCCATACTTCGCAATATTGCGTAAATGAACATATAACAACCAATAGCACATAATCTCGCACAAGCAAACATATCATATTGGGTGCTCATCAATACATGTTGACACACCAGTTCATACTCACACATGCCGATGTACGAATCTTCTCGAATTGAATTTCTAAAGTTTATAAAATCCAACTTTGACCGCCACTTGAATTTTGCGATTGCGGAGATCTGACTGTTGGATTGTAAAGAAGTTTTAGTATGTTGTTGTAGAAGCATAGTGTGGACTTTGGGAAGTTACGAATCAGAAATCCATGGGCGGATGTCCCAGATTGACTTGTGTAGGGTTATGGACCCTCCTTAGCGTATTTCAGCACGCTGGTTTCGAATTGATAGGAGCATATTTATGCGACTCAGTTAGCTTGTTTTCGTGCATTTTTGTTGTTAGTTCTTAGTTAATTTAGTATTTAAAGCTATTTTGGTGTGTTTGTAGGTCTAAAGGGTTAAAGTAGCAAGAAAGTGCATTTTGGTACCTTTTGGAGCAGTTTTGGGCATGGAGTGGATAGCATATGCTTGGAGCAAAGTAGATGGACGAAATTGAAAACCAAAGCACGCTAGGAATCTGCCAAAGAGAGGAAGAAAATAAATTCAAGTCAAGGAAGGAAAAGGAATCCAAGAAGAAGAAGGATTGACTAAGTCAAAGTTTGCTTATTTTGACCTTTGACTTTCCTAATCCTATTTTATCAAGGTTTTAGCTACAAAGGGGAGTCCTACATATATTAGGACACTTAAATACTTATTCTAGAAGACCTAAACCCACAGCTACAAGGGAGCCGCACTATCCCTTTCAGAAAACCCCTTTCCTTGCCTTGCAAGGACCCCCCTTTCCCTTTTACTTCCTGCCGCACCCCACATTCCCTTTCTCTCTTGGATTCTGACTTTTAATTGCCTTTTCCTTGCGGATTTGGAGATCAAACCTATCCAAAAATTAATTAAATTCGTGGCCCTTCCTTGCCCTATAAATAAAGCCTTTTGCCGCAGACTATTACACCATTCCACCATCCATCCTTCATCCTAACTCACCTACATCCATCCACCACCATAATTCACCACAAATCACCATCAACCACTCTTGTGCCGTAGCAAAGGAGAAGGAAGGAGACCCTTGGACGTGCTGCCATTCAAGCTTTGGATTGTTGGAACATTTCTAGGTGTAATCCATCCTTTGTTTTCAATGTTTAATTTATTTTCTCTTTGTTTTGTGAACATGAGGAGCTAAACTCGTTTTAGCTAGAGGAGAATTCAAAGCCATGATTATATTTGCAATATGAATTAATTACTTCCAGTTGTGACTTCATAAATTGTGAATGCAATTTGCTTAACTGTTTGATTGATACCTTATTCTTGTATGTTGATTAAGGTGGCCAACTTAGTTTGCATGCTTGAATTTGATGCTAGAATATAGGGGAGTTTCACCTAATCGTTATGAACTTATATTCAAAAGTAGTGGAGGTTGCTAGTCACAATCGCGTTAAGTAAATTCCTGGCATAAGTATCATGCAGTTCATAGTTACGAATGCTTTGTCAATGCTTATGATTTTCATGAATCTTAATGATCTTTACTTGTATCTCTATTATGCAGTTCATGTAGGGGACTTGTGAAGAATAATTTGGGTTGTCGAATGCGTTTTCATCCAATTCAATAACTTAAGGAAAATCTGAAGGTTAAGTAGTGCATCACGGTTAATCTGGGGCATTGAGGTTCATGGTTTATCGAAAAAGCAACTGGAAATCGATTTATGTGCAAGTGTGTCATGTGTGGAGAAGGACTCCCTAGCTAGCCCATCAACCATCCAACAAACCAATTTCGTGCCAAAATCTGTTTGTCTTTAATTTACTTGTTTTACTTTCAAATTCGTCAAAACCCAATCCCCCTTTACTTTATTGTGTCAAATAGATTAGAAACCGTCCAAACTTGTGTTTTTAAGTGTTTTGAGTCAAGTTAAAACCAATTTTCGTCCAAAATCATTCATAGTGTCCAGTTTGAGTCTTTTTGGTTGTTTCAAGTTGTTTTGAGTCTTTTAAACCTGTTTTGAGTCCTTTGAGTCTATTTAAACGTTTTTAAGTTTGTTTTTGTATTTTTGAGTCAGTTTAGAGTAGATTAGCAATCCCTCCTAATCCCCGGTCCAGAACGATCCCTACTTGCGTCTTTACTACAATTGTCAAAAACAGGGTTTAATTTGTGTGCTTAACTTTTATCACATCAATCCACCGTCCATTTTCCAAAGTTCGACCGCTGTAGGTAAGTATTTTTATACTATACGTAGTAAGTATATTTTGGAAACTATACTTGTTTTACGACGAGGGGTTACAATGTTTTAAGAAAGGTTTTCATAAAACTTTCATTTCAGGCCCACTCACCCTTGTTTTTCACCCCTCCAGGTTTTAGTAGCTGAGCTTTCAAATCAACGAGGATTCTTGGTAAATCTTGGTGTAGACGATTGCCTTCGATGGTATAATTCTCACCCTATCTTACTGTACTGTACTTATGCTCTGACATCACGTGTGAAATGGGTTCATTCCCGCTCACAGCGTACTCTTGTATTTAGGTACTTTAAGGTTTAAATTTATTCACATTTTCCACATCACTACACTTTATGGCTTCGTCACCTTCCAGGTGTCAGCCAGCACAGCTCGATTCGAAGTCCTAGTGGACATTCCAGGTCGGGGTGTTTCAGTCTCTTTGTAAAACAAGTATAGTTTCCAATGGGTCTTCGTAGGGAAGAGTTGAGGATGTTGATCCGGTGAGTGATTAGTCTGCTGGAGCTGGTGAGGCTGGTGGTTCACGGGAAAGAGCACAAAAGAAAGATGAGGGTGCAGGAGAGATGAGAGAATTTGTCCATAAACATGAAAAATACTAGGCTAAAAATAATAGGCTAAACGTAAATCGATATGCTGATATCGTAAATAAGAACCAATGAGATAGAAAAAAAGAAATCGTAATTTATAGGGTTCAGATTCGAGAACTCCAACTTATAACCGAAAGGAGTGGGGTGAGGTTGAGTCTTTTCGGCAAACATATGGGATATCACCGAATAAGTAGCACCCGAGTCAATTAAGATTCTAGCAAAATGACCAAGAACATTCAATGTATTCATAATTAAGTCAGGGTTCCCCTAAGCATCTTGCAAGGTAATGTTGTTGACACGACTCTGCACTTGTTATCTGCCTTCATGACCCCTGTTAGTTTGATTTTGGTTGTCGCGTCCCTGATTACCTCGACCTTGATTTGTTTGATTAGTTTGCCTGGTCGAACCGCTGCTGCTAGAAGCTACATCAAGATTCTGGTACTGTCCTCTAGCATACCACTGTGATCCGCCACCTTAATACAACATATAGCCTCCCAGGTACGGCGGATAGCCACCCTGGTAATAAGGATCAGGTGGGTACTGATATGCTCATCTTGGATATTGGGAGATGTCACCCTGATAATGGAAAACACCACCATAACCTGTTTGCTGGTAGGTACCAGGTCTTTGAATCTGCTGGAGAGGAACTGCAGGTGGTAGTGTAGGAGGCTGACTTTGTTGATTTTGCGAACACCGATTAACTCTGTGCCCCGTCTGACCGTATATGTAACATCCACTACTCCTCCTCTTGCACTCACCGTAGTGGCAACTATTGCATCTGCGATAGAGCTGAGCACCAGAATTGCTAGAGTTCCTCTGATTCTGAAAATGGGAATTGCCTATGGACTTACCGCCCTTCGTGGGGTATTAGAAATTGAACCACCACTCGACGATCCAGAACTAGTGCCGCTTCTCTTGAAACTTTGAGTCCTTGGAGGGCCAAATGATGACTGCCCCCTGTTATTATTCTTCTGGTCATTATTGTTATCCTCATCATCATCATCATCATCATCATCATCAAGAGCATTCTCGGAATCTTCGACACGAAGCAAAACCTCAAATAATTCTTGGTAGGTAGAGCCTGGAGTAAAAGTCACCAAAGAACGTAGTCACTTACGAGTCCCCTTTTTAAAATAATGGAGCACCTCTCTAGGATTCCCAGCGATTTTGAGACAATAACGGCATAAGTTAGTGAACTTTCGGTGGTACTCTGTGACTGACATTTTTCCTTGCTTCAGCTCTGTGAATTCATCTCTCTTTCAATCCTAATATGGTAAAATAGTAGCTTGTACACGTCACGAAGAGACGGCCAATAAAAGTCAACAATCTCACCTTTAGGCATTTTCGTCAATTCACTCATTTCAAGTTAATAAAATCGTAAAGTTAAGGATGGGTTGTCACATAGAGATGGTCAAAATATTGGTCTCTACCTCCTTCAAGCCTTGGTAGTTTGGAATTGTAATGTGTCATTGTTCATTTTTTGATGTCCCAAACTATCAAGGTGAACTGGAAGTAGTGCTTCATGATGATGAATACGTTGCCAACCTTGTCCATATTTTCTTCCAATATTCTCTACAAATGTTGGTCAAGATGTTCTACATCACTCTTTGGTATTTCCATCTACATGTCATTCTATTTGAATAAGAATAAATATTATATCAAACAAATGAACAACAGTTGTCTAGGGGTACTATTTATGAAAACTAAACCAATAGTGATACACAACTTATGAAACTGCAGGAATAATTGAACACTACTTATGAAAATGAAGGAATAACTAGACATTATTTATGACACTGAAGGAATAACTAAACACTATATATGAAACTGCATGAATAATCAAACACTATGTATGAAACTGCAGGAGTAACTATACACTATTTATGAAAGTGGACCAAGAATTGGGTACTATTTATGAAAATGGACAAAGAACAGGGCAGTATTTATGAAAGTTTACCAAGAGCTTGCACTATTTATGAAAGTAAACTGGAACTAGTCACTATTTTTTGGTGCTGAGAATAAGTGGACACTAATTATGTGACAACCCGTCCCTGATTTTACAATTTTATAATTTTTTTAATAGGTGAATTTATGAAAATGCCCTTACAGGCAAGGGTATTGACTTTCCTTGACCAACGTATAGTGAGATGTACGAAATATTCTTTTAGTGTATTCTTGAAATACTTGACGATACGGACGTGTAGAGGTAAGCAGAAGCGAATTTGGAGCTACGATTAAAATGTTACGGAATTACAAACCAGAAAAGTATTTTTGTAAGGGAGTTTTAACGAAACACTCCCGGTACTGTTCACTTTTAACGAAAAACCATATTTTTACCTTTACCTGACACTATTCACTATACCTTTAAAAAGGGCTTTTCGTTAAAAGGGAAGTTTTTTTGGACTTTTCATTAGTTTTCCTTTTTTGTAAAGGTTATCTTTACTATGTTATCTTTTATTTTTTTTCATAATTATACTATTATTTTATTTCATTTTTTAGATGGGGAAAGAATAAAATAGGTGGCGGATGGAGTATGAAATTTTAGTATGATGTTTTAGAAGCATAATGTGGATCTTTAGAAGTTATGGATTATTATAAGACGCCTTTGGGGTGCGTTTTATGTAAGTTACGTATTTATCGATAGAGATTCTGAGATATGATTGAATATTTGTTTTAGGCAAAGATCGTGCCCGATGTCTCGATATTCATGCTAGGAAATTATAGCGTGGATTCCAGGTGAGTGGGCATTTTGGTTTTCTATATATGTATATATGCATTGCGTTTTCCCAAAAAACTCATTTAAATGGTTTTATACTTTGGAAATGCCATGCTAAATGTTTTATATTTTAGAATATGCATTTAGTAGCTGTATATGTTATGGTTGACACTGCGGACGCTCAAGTAAGTACCAGGTGAGTTTATATGTTATGATTAGTGAGTTGTGTGATTATGATGATACTTGGATGCGTTTAGAGCTCATTAACCTGCACCTCAGTGTTAGTGCTCCCGCCCGTGGCCAGGGCACAGTCCTTCACATGATGTTCACCTCTCGCACCATACGCTCACCTTGGATCCAAGTTAGGTGCACAGTCCTGTCGTACAGACCACTATAGGTGGTTCTGACTCGTAGGTGACCCGCGATCATTCGCACAGTCTTCACATGATCGTAACACTTGAGCATACTTATTACACCTAATTCTGTCGTACAGACCACTTTAGGTGGTTCCGACTCATGTGCAGGCATATTTGATGAGCTATAGTTCAGCCGTACAGGCCACATTAGGTGGATCCGGCTGATATGTTACTTTCCATTGAATTACTTCGCCTGATTTACTTATTTCGTTATATTGAGATATTTGGCATGGTATACATGTGGATTTTGCTATCTTGAGCATGGTTTTTGATATAGATATATATTCTATTTTCTTGGAAATTATATAGGTTTTACAGCGAGGGTTATAACTTTTGAGAAAAAGAGAGGTTTTCAAAATCTTTGTTTTTGCCCACTCACATTTTCTGTTTTGCACCCCTCCAGGTATTAGTAGCCGAGCTTTCATATCGACGAGGAGCCGTGGCAAATCTGGGTGTAGATGATACTTTTCATGGTATAATTCTCACCCTATCTTACTGCAATAATCTTATGCTCTGCCATTGCGTGTGAATTGGGTTCATTCCCGCTCACACCGCACTCTGATATATATATATATATATATATATATATATATATATATAGACACTTTTAGGTTTAAGTTTACTCATTTTTCCATGTCACTACACTTTATGGTTTCGTCACCTTTCAGGTGTCGGCTAGCACAACTCGATTCGGAGTCCTAATGGGCATTTCGGGTTGGGGTGTGTCAAATTATGAAGCTGGAACAAGCAAGATACATTGTTTATGAAATGAACCAATAATTATACTCTATTTATGAAATTGCAGAACCACATACTAGTTGAAAAAGTATTTTGGCACTTACAAAGATGTAGGAAAAAATATAGAGATTTTATTCCTTTCGTTTCATTTTCTGACATGATTCAGAAAGAAGCATCAATTAATTTCGCATCAATTGCTCTATCCACAAACAATGATGTCAAATCACTCCTTAGCACAACAAGCTCAGTGCCCATGTTCTCTGTCTTCAGTACCAACCAAAAGTAGTCCCTGTGTAAGAAAAAGAAAATACACATACATATTTATTAAGTACATAATTTTAAATGTTATATATAATTTTTTTTTTGTCAATAATGTAAACTTACAATTGATATTGTCCGTAATACTTCTCGATTGTCATCCTTTTGTACATCATCTGCTGTTGGTGTCTTCGTATGAACTTGTATTTCAGCCGCATTTGGTACTGGTGATGGTTTTTTCTTATATTGCAAGTCTTCTGGAAGTTCTTGTGCAGAAGCATTCAAATTTAGAATTTGTGAGGGTTGAAGGAAAATTTGTGAAAAACATGTTCATTTGAGCAACATCTATGGCATGCAATTAACAATTAAAGGCGGAATCATGCTTGTATGCACTCAAAACAAAACATTACCCATGAAATTCAAAGCCTAGTAGAAATGGTGAACCAAGACTTAACTCTAGATCTAAGAGAAAGAGTTGAGATTTCTTTATACCTTTGAAGTACCTTTTTGCTTAGCAAAGGTTAATCACCCATGTGAGGGCCTTCTTCCTTTGTCACCTTTTCTTGGTTCCATGGATGAAGGTGGAAGAACTTTGCTTCTTGGATCCATGCCTTCTTGGATGTGGATGGAAGAATAGGTTTCTCCAAAAAGTCACCAAAGTTGGAGACCTCTAAGTTTCGACACCAAGGATGGTTGAGGAAGAAGATGAGTGACCATGGAGGAGTTAGATGCTAGTAAACTCCCCCATGGTGGCCGGCCTTCCTAGAGAGAAAGAGAGAGCCAAAAACTCTCATCTTTCCTCAAAGAAAACCCTAATGAAGAAAAAGCTATAAAGTCATATTTATACCTCCCTTCATTGGAGTGGCAAACTTGTAATAAGTCCAAAACCCACTCCCTCTCTAATCATGGCCGGCCTCCCTATTGTTAGTGGGTTAATTGCCCATTTTGTTTTAGTTGTCACACAACTTAAACCTTATGTGCCTTGTGGACCAAAACCCTTTTGTGTCCCGAAACCCAAAACTAACTTAAGGCCTAAAACGAACCTTTCGTTCTAGATTAATTAACTTTTAATTAATCCTTGCCACATACAATTAAACTATTTAATTGTCCTTACTCATCTTCATTATATCCTTCAATCATTACCTTACACGGTGTGCGATCCATTAGGTTCCTTTTAGCGAGGCAGTGGGCGATTGTTACTCTTAACGATCGATTGTGAATTGAAACATACTTTCAATTCTCCCTTAAATGATTATACATCTTTAGGGCTTCCACAAACCATGAGTGACACCTAGCAGTGTATCATGGCTACCCAAGCTAATCAGAAGAGGTGGAGAACCTATTCAGTTTAGGATTACAATGCAATACGATCTTTCTCTAATACAATACTCTTGACCACATTGTCTGGTTTGATAGTTCATTCATGTCTACTATCCAATGTGACTCATTTACTTATATGATTACCTTGAATGTGATTTGGAACGACTTCCTAAATCTCATTCATACTCTGGCTAGAGATTCTCAATCATATCATAGAGTATTCTCCCTCAAACGATTTGAAGGTTAGAGATCCCTTGTTGCGCATTCACTTGCCTCCATGGCTAAGTGGCTTAACCCCAACCATGCCGTGGACGTCCTCTGACGGAGTGACTTTGACATAGTCAAAGATCAAGGACCTAACCACAAGACAACTGTGATGCCTCAGGTCAAATGACTACTTTGCATTATCCCAACCATGAGTTCTCATATGACATGAATATGAGAACTCCTCGTTGATCGCGTTCAGTGGACTCATTCTCTATCGAGCACCTACATGCTTGTCTTGGTGTCATTCACACCAATGACTCGAGACCAGTCATTCTCCCTAAGAGAAGACATAGCACGTACTGATCTTAACGGACTGTCAATGCCCAATTGCCAATCCTATGATCAGGAACGTTTAGGATATGTATACGAAAGAGAATGGTCTCATGAATCTAACTTCTTTAGATCACATTCTCCCAATAGCATATTCCTTGGACTTATCGTTTAAGCACATAACATTTATATGAGACAGCTTGAAACAATAATCTTTGCCTTTTATATTAAACTAGATTAGTTTAACATGTGAAATGTCCGTAAAGTATCATCATATGATTGGTTGTAGGGCACATTTCCAACAATCTCCCACTTGCACTAGAGCCAATCAGCTTGGTTATCAGTGATGATACCTCTTCTGAATTCATTTCAAAAATGGCTGAGTAGTAGGCCTAGACAATGGATATCTATATGTTATCCATAGAAGCAACCTTGAGAATAACGACGTCACCATTATACATGATTCTCAATCATGTGGTTCAGTCTCTCACTTGAGTTCGGATCTTGATGAGACCTTGATTCCCTGGCTTGAGCTATCGCCCCATTAGTGTCGTAGTGTCTATACACTAGAGACACTTTCTGGTTGGAACCGAATAGAGAGTTCATAAATGAACTTTCCCATCCAAACAACATTGTTGTAAACTTCTATATGGCGATATATTTTGCATTCATGATGGAACACACTAAAGTCATTACTTGTAATGTTTCCACCCAAATATCTCTTTAGTTATAATAAAGAGATATCCTATTATCTCTTCATTCACAATGAAGAGACATCCAATGATGGATACTATATTAGATTCATAATCTAATACATTTACGCTTCCATTGCGTCACTTTAATTCTTCCTCATTCTTGAGGAATATATCCTTTAGTATTTCTTCAATACTTAAGGACCAACTTGACAGTTGCCATGGTTCTGATCCTGGGCTTGTACTGATATCATCTTGTACCGTTCTAGGTACAGCTCATATCAGTGTTTTTCATACAATATGAAATACGTAAATCGCTTTTATGCGTATGCATAAAGGATTCTAGTTACGCATTATGTTTCTTTGGGAGTCAAAGGGTACGTTCCCTTTGAGGAGAGCAACTTCCTAGTCTTAATAGAGTTGTCCTTCTGATTGAAGTTTATCATCATATAGAAACTTCCTAGCATTTTTTGTCTACCATTAGGTCTCGATATAATCCAATTATATCTTGAAATCGATCATTATAGATTTCCATCCTATGTGTATAGACTATGTCTCCCATATACATTCTATCATTATAGAACGTTTAAAGTCATAACTTTAACGAAGAAGAATTCCTTTCATTTCCAAAATTAATATATCAAATATATGTTCTAATTTAGGAATATGATTAACTCCCACTAATCTTTTGTAAACCTAGTAAACAAAAGATTCATTTACATCTTTATGAGAAATCGATTTGATCTTTCTCTCATAAGATGTTTATAGCTCCCACTAGCTTGCTAAGATTCATGATGGATGGATCTCTACAACTTACAAGTATTGTGATTCCTAGTTTTAGACATATATTATCAAGACTATCTTGATAATGGTTTCGGAAACCTATATTACGTCTAAACATTGAATCACTATTTTGTTGTACCTAGCAATCTTCGAATTAATAGAAACCAAGACTACATCAAAGATGGTTTCTTCCAAGTCAACCAATCTCCTTGATTGTAGTCACCTTAAGCTACCAATTAGCTATGAAGGTTTTATTATTTCGGGTCAAATGGTATTATACCATTTCCTTGAGTATATGTCATATATACACTCAATGTAGTCATAAGGATTTTCATTCTTATTTCTTTTGAATTAAGAGGTGTAACTCCATGACATAGTCATAAAGTTCAAACCATTCAACTAAGACGGTTTATAAATCCTTCTCGACTACCTTGTAGCTAGTGGTGTAGGAACTAGGTTGTCATATTTGTTGATTATCATCTTGTTTTTCAAAGAACCCATTCTTTGAATTCTATCTTTCGTTCATTTGCTTTATCTTAGGCAAATCCTAGTGTAGGATTCCAATGAACTACCCAACAAACAACATTTGTTAGTTGGTTCATAGAAGTGATATCCAAAAGTTAATTTAAGGATATCCCACAAGATTGTTCTATAACAAATATTGCTTATTAGCACATAACCTCAAGTCTTAACACGATTAAGATTTGTCTTTCTTTCCAACTACATCATATGGAGTTATGAAACATTTTGGAAGATTTTCTAATTGACAATCATATTGACTTAGAAATATATATCCTATATATGGGTGATTGATAACATCCAACGAACTAAATCTTATTCGAGTTCGTTTTTCTCCCAATGGAGAAATTCATTATCTTATGATGCTACATTCCTTGATATCTTTCAAGGAAACTCATCTAAAGTGTTAGTTTTCCTTGGATCAAATCTAAGGAGTAAATACTTTAGACGTCTTACTCATCAACTTACATTCTTGAATTCTTTGAAACCTTTTGCAAAGTATTCGAACTTGTATTTATTCAAAATAAACAATAGTCCAACCGAGAGCGATCTTCAGTGAATGTCATCCAACATGAGTAGTATTATGTTGTGGACATGTGCCACTAACATGTAAGTGAATTAACCTCAATGACTTTGTGATTCTTTCTTCTTTCCAAAAGAATAAAGATTCGAACATTTCGCGTCTATACAATTTTAACAAGAAGGCATCGGATCCGGATCTAACAATCCAAAGCATCCATATATGACCAACTCGTAATTTATATTTTAGAGGTGTCACAACTCAGTGGGATTAGTCACTACCTTGCAACCTTTTGGGTTTTAAGCATCGTTATATTCTAAACAGTTAACACTACCACATTATCTCTACTATAGAGACAACAATCAGATTACAATAATCCAATCATTCATAAAGAACAATTGTTTTGTCAAACAAAACATTCATCTATCACCTAACATTATAGTGACGGAATTAAGTTCCTTTTCAAATTGGAATGCAAAGACAATCTTTGTTTTTCCAATTTCTTTGGTAGTTCATATGAGGAAGTAAGTACTATCTGCTTTCGCAGAGATCAATATTTGATTCACGTTCCGAATGTGAAGTACTTTCTCTTCTCTCATTAATCTTCTACTTCTTGTTAGCAACACTTTTACAACGATTGTAAAACATAGTTACTAATACGGAATCAAACATTCAAGTAGAAGAACCAACTATTTTGAATTTATTCAAGAACATTTTACAACATCTTCGAAAAGTGTGTTCTTGACACTTGCAAGACATTTCTTGCAAATACCCCTTCCAATGTCCATCCTTTCATAAAGAAAGTTTGTTCCCTTGGAGTTTTTAGCTTTCTTCATTTGACTTCTCAATTGACTACAATAGTCACGGTCCCTAAACTCCCACTATCTCTCTTGAAACTTATTTCAATCGTGTTATACACATCAAACGATTTGGAGAGCGTGCGGTTATTGTTCACTATATAGTTTACAATAAACTTAGTGAACCAATTGGATAGGGACACAAAAGTGAAGTCCTTGCCTAGTTTCCGTCTATAGAAGTGGTTTAACACTTCAACACTCAATGATTCAAAATCATCATAAGTCCATGTTGATGGACTATTTTTGTCAACCAACCATTATGTTCTAAACATAAATACAAACTATTAAGAGTTGTTCAAGGCAACTCTCATTTCTTCATACAACAATTTGTAAGTGAAATTTCATGGCACATAAAGTGTCCATGCCCTTGTGCTTTCTTCTCAAGTTCTTTGTTCATGTAACAAAGAAACAAGCACTAGTGTTTGCGTTAACTAAGGGTTGTTCAAAGCAACTCTTATTTCTTCATACAACAATTTGTAATTGAAGAATTATGACACTAAAAGTGTTGTCCTCTTTATGATAGACATTTCTAACATATTTTTCCAATGATACATTATCAATAGGAAGATTGCGAGGATCAGACTACTTAGGTACAAATACAATCCATTCAAGACATTCTATGGGATTGCGGTACCAAGTCCGGAAACTAAAGCCTTCGGCTTTTCTTTGTCAAGTATTGGATAGCGTTTGCAAATATATCGGTAAATAAATACATAACGAATATAAATTGATTGATTTTAAGCTATTTGATCCGGGTCTTTAAATCAAATAGCACCACCCACTATTTTTGGCAAATTCCATATCCCTCATCGGAATTCGAGAGTTTTGGAGAAAACTCTTAGTAGGGTATGGGAGGCTCACTATTACCAAGCCCACCTCACAATGATATGATGTTGGCTAGCATCAATAATAATGAGAGAGTACGCTTACTCATTTGCATCTCTTGCAAGTACCCATCTTATTTGGCCTCTAGAGAATAAAGCCTCACAATGATATGATGTTGGCTCCATTGCACTTAGTTAAGTCATTCCCACCATGCAAGTTCGGGTAGGGGTTCAAGAACAACCTCACAATGATATGATGTTGATCATTCTCGTTGCCTACCTTCACAACATCATGTATGCATATAGAACTCCTCTTGAGTGTAAGCACGCACTTTGTACTCCCCCATGATAGGGTGAAGTCGGTGTACGAGTCACAAACGATTGGAGCCTACCACGGTGGAAGGCCACGAAAGAGTGTTCAAAACACTCTCACGCTTGTCAACTTAATAATGGTTTGGTTGAGGGTTTTAGGTCTCATCACATATAATCATGCATTTTAATCACATTAAAACTATTTGGTCCTATTACAACTATTGGTCCATGTGATTGATTTAGTTGTATATAATGCTCCCACTATGCTTGTAAAACGGTTTTTAAAGCAAGAGTATATGTTACTACTAACATAAGTTTTGCATTCATTGATGGACTATATAGTTGCCTTAGGGCCTTAGGATGACTATGAACCTTTGATTGGATCCAACACGAGCCTAGTGTTGGATCTCGGTCTAGGGATGGTGATTGATTTTAGTTACGCGTTTAATCACATTAAGGCGTGTTTTCTTATTGGGCGTTGACCCTCTACTCCAATTTCATGCATATCAAATAAAACAAGAAAGGAGTACTTCAAAGTAAAGAAGAGCTTATGCTCTTTTACAACATTTGATCAAAACAAATTACTTTAAAGCAAAGAAGAGCTTATGCTCTTTTACAACATTTGATCATATCAAATTACAACCAAAATCTAATCTACACATTCCCATGGTTCAAACAAATTTGAAACGGCCTTTCACATAGCTCAATTATCGTAGGCTTAGGTTCATAATCACCCTTTCTTTAATTAATTAACGCTTTAACTAATTAAACTTGAATGCAACATTGTCATTTGGTTTTTGTATCCATAGAATTGATTTAATAGGAGCTAAATGAAATGAAAATCCAATTCTCATTTAAAGAGACAAAACCATTTTGTTCTCAACCTAATTTGGGCCAAAAAGCAATAACCTCAACCATTGGGCTATATTGCAAAACACAAACTTTTGAGGTCACTTTGTAAAAACACAAAAGTCCACTACTTCATGTAATTAGAACTAGAACCCAAAAATTTCAACAAATACAAAAACTTCATTAAAGGAGCAAAACAATTTGTCCTTTAGTGTTTTTGGGCCTTTACGTAAAAAACGTAAACTTTCGGGTCAAAGTGCAAATACACAAAAGTATCAAAACTTTATGTAATTGCATAAAAGCCCCAAAAGTACTCCCTTTGAGGGAGTGGCCGGCCAAGGTAGTGGGGATAGTGTGTGTGAGTAGGTTTGTGTGTTTGAAAAGGTGATGGAAATGTGTAAGTGATTGGTATGGTGTGAATAGTTGAAAAGGTATGGGTGTTGATTTGAAAAATTCACATCATCCATCACTTACAAAAACAAGTAAACAACCAAACACCTTTTTGAATCAAAACTACAAACTTTTTGTTCTTGACAAGAAAATAACAAGAACAATGAAGAACATCCATGAAAACCCATAAAAGCTCCATGAACATTTTTCACCCAAAGACATCCCAAAAACTCTCAAACTTAAGGGAAATAACATATTACCATACTAGGGTACTTAGGGGTTCCTAATGTCACTTTAAAACATTTTTGACAAGACAAACATGAACCCAAAAATCCACCCCTTGGATTTGGCCGAATTTCCCAAAAAACATGGCACCAAATTTTAGCTCCAAAATTCATGCTCATATGAACTACATCTACAACATTTGAGATGGCAAATTTTCTAGCAAAATTTACATTCAAAGAAGCAAGAATAAAGCTTGTAACAATTACAACATTTAAATCAAAGACTATGAACTACAAAACCCAAAAGGATTCACCAACTACTAGACCTAGGCTCTTGATACCACTTGAAGGAAAATTTGTGAAAAACATGTTCATTTGAGCAACATCTATGGCATGCAATTAACAATTAAAGGCGGAATCATGCTTGTATGCACTCAAAACAAAACATTACCCATGAAATTCAAAGCCTAGTAGAAATGGTGAACCAAGACTCAACTCTAGATCTAAGAGAAAGAGTTGAGATTTCTTTATACCTTTGAAGTACCTCTTTGCTTAGCAAAGGTTAATCACCCATGTAAGGGCCTTCTTCCTTTGTCACCTTTTCTTGGCTCCATGGATGAAGGTGGAAGAACTTTGCTTCTTGGATCCATGCCTTCTTGGATGTGGATGGAAGAATAGGTTTCTCCAAAAAGTCACCAAAGTTGGAGACCTCTAAGTTTCGACACCAAGGATGGTTGAGGAAGAAGATGAGTGACCATGGAGGAGTTAGATGCTAGTAAACTCCCCCATGGTGGCCGGCCTTCCTAGAGAGAAAGAGAGAGCCAAAAACTCTCATCTTTCCTCAAAGAAAACCCTAATGAAGAAAAAGCTATAAAGTCATATTTATACCTCCCTTCATTGGAGTGGCAAACTTGTAATAAGTCCAAAACCCACTCCCTCTCTAATCATGGCCGGCCTCCCTATTGTTAGTGGGTTAATTGCCCATTTTGTTTTAGTTGTCACACAACTTAAACCTTATGTGCCTTGTGGACCAAAACCCTTTTGTGTCCCGAAACCCAAAACTAACTTAAGGCCTAAAACGAACCTTTCGTTCTCGATTAATTAACTTTTAATTAATCCTTGCCACATACAATTAAACTATTTAATTGTCCTTACTCATCTTCATTATATCCTTCAATCATTACCTTACACGGTGTGCGATCCATTAGGTTCCTTTTAGCGAGGCAGTGGGCGATTGTTACTCTTAACGATCGATTGTGAATTGAAACATACTTTCAATTCTCCCTTAAATGATTATACATCTTTAGGGCTTCCACAAACCATGAGTGACACCTAGCAGTGTATCATGGCTACCCAAGCTAATCAGAAGAGGTGGAGAACCTATTCAGTTTAGGATTACAATGCAATACGATCTTTCTCTAATACAATACTCTTGACCACATTGTCTGGTTTGATAGTTCATTCATGTCTACTATCCAATGTGACTCATTTACTTATATGATTACCTTGAATGTGATTTGGAACGACTTCCTAAATCTCATTCATACTCTGGCCAGAGATTCTCAATCATATCATAGAGTATTCTCCCTCAAACGATTTGAAGGTTAGAGATCCCTTGTTGCGCATTCACTTGCCTCCATGGCTAAGTGGCTTAACCCCAACCATGCCGTGGACGCCCTCTGACGGAGTGACTTTGACATAGTCAAAGATCAAGGACCTAACCACAAGACAACTGTGATGCCTCAGGTCAAATGACTACTTTGCATTATCCCAACCATGAGTTCTCATATGACATGAATATGAGAACTCCTCGTTGATCGCGTTCAGTGGACTCATTCTCTATCGAGCACCTACATGCTTGTCTTGGTGTCATTCACACCAATGACTCGAGACCAGTCATTCTCCCTAAGAGAAGACATAGCACGTACTGATCTTAACAGACTGTCAATGCCCAATTGGCAATCCTATGATCAGGAACGTTTAGGATATGTATACGAAAGAGAATGGTCTCATGAATCTAACTTCTTTAGATCACATTCTCCCAATAGCATATTCCTTGGACTTATCGTTTAAGCACATAACATTTATATGAGACAGCTTGAAACAATAATCTTTGCCTTTTATATTAAACTAGATTAGTTTAACATGTGAAATGTCCGTAAAGTATCATCATATGATTGGTTGTAGGGCACATTTCCAACAAGGGTTCCATTTCAGCCGTATTTGATTGACCTTCTTCTAACTTCTTTTTCAAAGCCCCAATATGATTCAGATAATCATTAATCTTCAGAGTATTTGCACTGTTCATTGACTATATATTTAACATTTCAACATTATGTGCATTGTTCTTCTTCTAATGAATCTATTCCTTTTAGGGAAGCTTTTCAATTTCATTATTGAGCATTTTGTTGATTTGACCAACTATCAAGCACTTTTTGTTTGATGTGTCAACTAGATGTGCAATCATCTCCCTAAAGGTTATGTACCTCTTCTCAGCAATGCTCATAGCTTACTTGAACTCATCGAATAGCTTTTCACTCTTAACTGTATCCATGTCGATGATGTGTTTTTGGACAGTGGCATCCAGCTTGATCATTTCCTCACTAAACATTTGGTCGAATTCTATGTGGGTTTTATTGATGTTGATATTCTCTGGTTCATCAGTTTGCTGCCCATTGTTGTTCAGATTCCGATCAAGCTCTGTTGTATCGTATTTGTTAGGTTCATTTTGCTTTTTGGAATGATCCTCCTTCGTATCTTTTCCAGCATCATTTGGAAAAAAATTGCCCTAACTAAGAACATGTGAGAACATTTGAAAACATATGCAAACTAATAACACTTTAAAGTAGGCATGCATTCAAAAACAATTCTAAAACCCATGATTTTCAAAGCCTAGTGAATGGTGAATCAATATACACTTTACCGAATTAAAGAGAAGAGAGAGTTTGAGTTTCATTACCCTTGAAGCTCATCCTTGTTTACATAAGGGATTCACCCAAGTGGAGGGCCTTCAAGTCACCTCCTTGCTCCTTGGATCTTCCTTGTGATTTTTCTTCCTTTTTGAATCTCCTTTGCTCCTTGAGGATGTGAGGAAAGGAACTAGAAAAATACCAAAGGTTTGGTACCTCTAAGTCTCCATACCAAAGATGTAGTGTGAAGAGAAGATGGATGACTTAGAGAGATTTTAGATGCTACTAAAAATGTCCCTAAGTGGCCGGCCTCTATAGAGAAAAAGAGAGAAAAAGTTTCTCTTCTTTGCCTCAAGAAAAACCTAGTGAGAAAAAGCTATAAAGATGTCTTTATACTACCTCACATGTGAGTGGCAAACTTGCAATTAATCCAAGTTTGTTTCCACTCACCCTTATGGCTGGCCTTGACTTAGTTATTGGGCTAATTGCCCATTTTGTTTTAGTTGTCATACAACTTAAACATGATGGGCCTTGTGGACCAAAACACTTTTGGGCCCCCGAGACCCGAAACTAAATTGAAAGCCCAATACGAACCTTCCGTATAATTAATTAACTAATTAATTAATCTTGAAGATTCTCAAATAAACTATTTAATTGCTTATCCATCTCATTTATATTTCTTCACTTCCATCCTTACTCAGTGTACGATCCATTAGGTTCCAATTAGCGAGGCAGTGGGCAATTGTACTCTTAACGATCGATTGTGAATTGAAACTACATTTCAGTTCTCTTTTTGATGAAGATTAGTGTTTGCTAATCTTCAGGGCTTCCACAAACCATGAGTGACACCTAGCAGTATGTCATGGCTACCTAAGCTAAGTAGAAGTGGTTAGAGAACCTATCCAGTCACAATTACAATGCAATACGGTCATTCTCTAATACAATACTCTTAATCACATTGTTTGAGTGATAGTTTGTTTCATGTCTACTATCCAATGTGATACTTCTCTATATGATTCTATCAAATATGATTTGGGACAAACTTCCTAAGTCATATTCATATGCGTTGGCCAAAGACTCCCGAATCATATCTCAGAGTATTCTCCCCCCACCATGGAAGGTTAGAGATCCCTTGTTGTGCATTCATATGCCTACATGACTAGATAGCTTGACCCAACAATGTCGTGGACACTCTCGATGGAATGCCTTTGACATGATCAAAGATCAAGGACATAACCATTAGACATCTATGATGCCTCAGGTCAAATGACTACTTTTCATATTGCAACTTACGAGTTCTTACATGACATGTATGTTTGAACTCTCTTTTGATCGTTATTCAGTGTACTCGATTACCTTTTGAGCACCTATGTGTTTGTCTCAGTGTCCAACACTAAATGACTTGAGATTAGTCATACTCACGCTTGAGTTAACATAACACATACTAACCTTAGTGGATTGTCAATGCCCAATTGGCAATCCTATGGCTAGGAACATTTTAGGAATGAACATAAGAGAAAGGTCTCGTTAATCTAACTTACTTAGATCACTTCTCTCTTATATTAAATACATTCCTTGGATTCCCTTATTGCTTAAACACATAATAAAATAAATAGTGATTAACAACAAGCTTTGCCCTTCATTAAACATATAATAGTTTAACACAATAAGTATTCCAAAAGCTATTACATCAAATGAGTGGCTTTGTGGGCATACTTCCAACAATCTCCCACTTGCACTCAGAGCCACCTTCCCATATATATATTACCCATCTTTTCCTTGTGGTGATCAAGTTAGATTTGAGACATTGGCTTCGTCAGTGGATCTGTTGTGACAGCCCGTCTCGATTTATGCATATTTGTTATTCCTCTAAAATATGAAAGTACGATTTTACCCTTGAGCGTTGGATTGAACACTCATTTTGGGCTAAGTTTAGAGGCCCAAATAGTTTGGTTGTGGACCAATAACATTACTTCCAAGTTAGTGGGAGCCAATTAGGGTTAGTAGTTTGTTCTAGTTTGGTTCTAAACCAATTAGAATTAAACTTTGGTGATTGGTTGTGTTGTTGGCTAGCTTAGGACCACACACTATCACCTATCTCTTTGAACTCTCTCCTACTCTCCCGTACTCTCTCTCTCCTCTTTCACTCTCGGACTCACTCTCCCTCTCTCTGCAACTGTACGGATCACACCCAAACCATCCTAAAACCTTGCAGATCAAACAATCTAAGGTCACCATTGTGATCCTGGAGGGTTAACGAGCACAACCATGTCATTTTTTGGCCGTGAAACCTTCGAAAAACCCTAGAGTTCGAGAGGTCTGTCGAGGTACAGTAGCGCCGAGTTGATCGACGAAGTTTCACACATTTTAAAAGCCCAAAAAGGTATCTCATCTTTCTCTTGAGTGTTTTGGGATGTTTTAGTTCGAGTTTGGATGTAAGGAACCCCGTAAAATCGAATTTCCGAGAAGAACACTATTCACCAACTTTTTAATGAAGGATTTTCTTTGAATTTCAAGCTCATAGGGAGCTTTAGGAGGTCCTCACGAACCTAGGAGTGGTTCGTTGTTGGAAATTGGACGTCGGAATCACGAGTTCGACAAGTTTCAAGTTTGGCCGGATTTTAAAGCTTCAAATAGGTATAACGTTGTTCTACTCACTCTAAGCTTCAAATAGGATTTTAAAGCACAAAATTCGTAGAAAATGGTTGAAAAACGAGTGAGAAAACAAGATCTGAGGTAGGAGATGACGGAATATTCCGTCAATTTGACGAAATATTTCTAATGGCGTCAGTTATCTTTAACCGATTCCGTTAGCTTTAACGGAATATTTCTGACGGCTTTAGTTGACACCGTCATTGTGCCAGGCACGTGCCTGCGCGTAGGTGGCGCGTCTAGCCGTGCCTTGGCCTGCGCGTGAGGGCGCGTGAAGAGTTGGAAAATTATTCTAAAAATATGGGGATGTTCCTGAGGTTGTGTAGATCATTTTGGTATATTCAAACACCCCAATTGAGCAATGTATGAGAAGTTATTCCTTAGTTTCGTTTATGTGCTTTAAAATAACGTTTTTATAGTTGTTTCTCACATAGGCGAGACCTATCCGGAGGACGAGCGTAGCCAGGCTAGGCACGGAGGCTACGATCCGTCTACTTACCGGTGAATGGGCTTTTGGTTTTCTGTATATACCTATATGCTCAGTATTTTTCCCAAAAATGCATTTTAAATGACTTTAGCAATGAATTGCATGCCAATATAGTTATACTATTGCTATTGCATTATGAATTGTATATGCATGATTAATGATGTTGCGGGCGCTCAGGTAAGTTCCAGGTAAGTTTATGTGTGGTTAATAAGAAGTTGTGTTATGAAGAGTATGATGAGATGCATCGAGAGCTCATTAACCTGCACCCCAGTGTTAGTGCTCCCGCCCAGGGTTAGGGGCATAGTCTTTCACGTGATGTTCACCTCCCGCACCACACGCTCATCTTGGATCCAAGTTAGGTGCACAGTCCTGTCGTATAGACCACTTTCAGTGGGTTCGACTCGTAGGTGACCCGCGATCATTCGCACAGTCTTCACATGATTGTAGCACTACAGCGTACTGTTTTACACCCAGTCCTGTCGTATAGACCACTATAGGTGGGTTTGACTCGTGTGCAGGTATGATTTATGAGCTACAGTTTAGCTGATGAGATATTGCAGTTATTATTGCATTTGAATTACTTACCTGATGATTTGGTTTAAATGGCATGGCATATTCATGATTCGCTTACATGTTTTGACGATGATGATTTCAGTTGAGTTTAGTATATGTATATACCATTTTCAGGGAAAGTATACAGGCTTTACGGCGAGGGGATATAACTGTTTATTGAAGAAATGATTTTCAAAAAGCTTTGTTTTTGCCCACTCACGTTTTTGTTGGTGGCTCACGAGGATACAACGGAGGTTCTGACAGACCATCACCTATGTAGGACCACCTTTGGGTGCTAATTAATTAAGTGCTTCTTATGCTTGACTGCACCTAGACTATTTATGCTCTGATTGTGTATTTACACTCATTTCTGTTCTAGCACTTCTTGAAGTTTGGTTTTCATTCATTCGTAATTCTTGCTACTTTATTGCTTCCGCACTGTGCACATGGCTACGTCACCCTCACGTGACGGCCAGCATGCCTTATCTCGGTCGGGTTGTGTCATCTGCTACGTTATCAGCTGAGGCAACCTTGAGGATGTTAACTTTCCCCTCGGCAGGATATCTTCTAATGATATTAAAGCATCTGTCAAAATGCTTGTTCTTTGGTGAGCCCTGGGTTCCTTGGCTTGAGTTATCGCCCCACTATTATCACGGAACGAAGTTACTGGTGATGTAATGGTTGGAACCACTCCAAGTTCAGTAATGAACTTCTTCATCTAGAATGATTCTTTGCCGGCTTCAGCTTCAGCGACATATTAAGCCTCTGTCGTGGAATCAGCAATTACATGTTGTTTCTTGCTTTTCCAGCTGACAACCCCACCATTCAGAGTGAACACATATCCGAATTTGGAACTTCTATCATCGACGTCAGATTGAAAATCTGCGACTATATAGGCTTCAACTTGCAACTCTGTCTCTCCTCCATAAACAAGGAACATGTCCTTAGTTCTTCTCAAGTACTTAAGGATCGTCTTGACAGCTGCCCAGTGTTCTGATCCTGGGTTAGATTGATATCAACCAGTGATGCTCACATATCTCTTCAGGAGTTTTTGATGTGATAGAAGTTAAGCACACAAATTCAACCCTCTTCTTGACAATTGTAGTAAAGATGCAAGTAAGGATCGTTCTGGACCAGGGATTAGGAGGGATTGCTAATCGACTTTGAATTTACTCAAAGACACAAAAACAAACTTAAAAACGTTTAGATAGATTCAAAAGACTCAAAACAAGTTCACAAGACTCAAAATAGGCTAAAAACACTCAAAACTGCCTAAAAACACCAACTAGGCAGTTTCTGACTCTAAACACAATTTTGGACGAAAATAAGGTTTGGGCTTGACTCAAAACACTTAAAAACACAAACAAAACAAGTTTAAAACAATTTGAAACAAGAAAGTAAAGGGGGGTTTTGTTTTGGACGAATTTAAAATAACAAAACAGATTGTAACTTAAAACAGTTTTGAAAACGTTTTTGGGAAGTTGGATGGATGATGTGCTAGCTAGAGGCTCTTTCTCCACACATGATATGTATGCAAATGAATCGATTTCCAGTTACTCCTTCATTGAATTATGAACGACAATGCCCCAAATTAACCGTGACATCACTAGTTAACCCTCAGATTTTCCTTGTGTTATTGGATTGGATGACATCATTCGACAACCCAAAGCATTCTTCGAAAGTTCCCTACATGACATCATAATAAAGATACAATCAAAGCTCATTACGTTCAATGAAAATCATAAGCATTGTCAAAGCACTTGCAACTATGACATCATGTCACTCATGCTAGGAATTAAACTTAACGCGATCGTGACCAGCGACCTTCACTACATATGAATATAAGTTTGTAACGATTATGTGAAACTCCCTTATACTCTAGCATCAGATTTATGCATGCCAATTAAGTGTCGACCCTCAATCAACAAACACAAATAAGTTATCAATCAAACAGTTAAGCCAATTACATTCACGATTCAAGAATTCATAACTGGAATTTATCAACTCATATTGCACCCATAATCATGGCTTTGAAATCACCCCTAGCCAAGAGGGGTTTAGCCACTCATGTACACAGCAAAACAAAGGGAAATTAACTTAAACATTGAAAAAAAAGAAAGAATTACACCTAAAACGTCCAACAATCCAAAGCTTGAAGAGTAAGCACGTCCAAGGCCTTCTTTCTTCTCCTTTGCTGCGGCACAAGAGGGTGAGGGATGTATGAGATGTGTTTTGGGGTTAGAGATGGGAAGGGAGGTGCGGCCAGGGTTGGAAATTGGCTGAATGTGTGTATGTGTGTGAATGATTTGGTTTGGCAGTGAATGGATGTGTTTTGTAGTGAATGGATGATTAAAAGGGTGCGGCAAAGGTCCATATATATAGGGAATAGGTAAGGCACGGTTTGGACTTTATTTAGGTAACACATTTACTCCAAAACTTAAAGGGAAATAGGAATTAAAGTCAGAAACTTAAGGGAAAGAAGAAATATGGTGCGGCTGAGTTTTTAGGAAAGGGTAAGTGGCTTAATTCCTGATTTGGGGAAAGAAAAAGGGAATGTATCTTGCAGCAAAGAAAGGGGAAAGTATAAGGAGAGGTGCGGCTGGCTTAGAAGAAAGGAAAGTTTGATTTACTTGTGCGGCAAGGAAGTTTAAGTGAAAGGAAATGTGATTTTTAGCAAGAAAAAGGGAATCCTAGGAGACTTTGGTGCGGCATTCTTTGTGGCTGGATTAGGACTTCTAGAAATATATAATTAAGTGTCCTAGATCATTTAGGGATCCTCCTTGCAGTTGAAACCTTTGTAAAATAAGATTAGGAAACTTTGACTTGGTCAATCCTTCTTCTTCTTGGATTCCTTTTCCTTCCTTGACTTGAATTAATTTTTCCGCTTCTCTTTGGCTGATTCCTAGCATGCTTTGGCCTTCAATTTCGTCCATCTACAATGCTCAAAGCATAAGCTATCCAAAACATGCCCAAAACTACTCCAAAAGGCTCCAAAATGCACTTTCTTGCTACTTTAACCCTTTGGACATACAAACACACGAAAATAGCTTAAAATACTAAATTAACTACGAGCAATCAACATAAATGCACGAAAACAAGCTAACTAAGTCGCATAAATATGCTCCTATCAAATTCCCCCACACTTAGCTTTTTCTAGTCCTCGAGCAAAACGAACCAAAACAAAACAAAACAAAGTAAACAAAACACACTCTAAACCTTCCAACATTGCCTCAGGGATGACTACACCCTACACTAGTTATATGTGAGAAGATTGATGTAAACATGTAGACGAACACTCACATATGTTTATAACAAAGAAAGCATTTTCTGGAGTTATTAAGCATGTTTAGATATGATCTCATGAATAGAATGCTACTACTTAGACGCGAGAACCAGTGACACCATATGCTCATACCAATCCCAAACTCCACAAATTGAAACACACAACACCCAAGATTGAAGTTAAGGGTTGTAACGGGGCTTAAGGGTATTGGTTAACAAAGAAAGGTAAGGATAAACAAACGTTATTTAAGCAATAGTAAGCAAAGTAATGAAATTGACACTTAGAATTCACTTTAGAATGCATAAATCAACTTTTAAACACAAGGGAAGATTCATGGAATACCTAGGGCCTAATTCAACTTTTTGGACCCTTTCTTCAACAAACAACACTTTAGAGCTCTTTTTCACATATTTTTCCAACTCTTTTTCATTCTTTTCACAACTTTTCTTTTTCCCTTTTCTTTTCATACGAATTTTTCTTTTCCTTTTGTTTTTCTAGCCGTGAACTTTGGCATACACACACACAAATCCCTTCCCCCGCACTTGTTTTCTGCAACATGTTACTCAAAAGGAATTCCTTTGAAGTTATGCTCCACTATGCTTCAAGAACAAGGGTATGGATGGTCCTAATCTAGGCTTGGTGGGGATGATGCGGGTTAACAAAGAAAATAGGCTAAACGAGGCTCAACGGGGTTAAACCTAAACACAAATGCACGGGGATGGCTTTTTGGCTCTGGTTCACTACACAACTTCATCTTGTTTGTGTGTTATGCAAATCAATGTCATGCTTTGAATGGAACGGGCATGAGTTCTAGCATTTGGAACAAAATGATGAAACGCCTTCTAAGTAGCAACCAAGCAAAGAATGATGAGATCATGCAACGACTTTAGAAAACAACAAATGCACAGATTTTTAACTCTCCAAAGAATGTTTTAGGCTTAAGTCTCACAGGGATGTAGCGTTAATTTGAGTTTCTTCCTTCAAGCATGTTACAAAAACTAATTTTTTTTCCTTTGTAATTAAATGTGAATTCATAAACAACAACGACAACCAAGCATAAACTAAAGGTATATCAAACTTCCATCCATGTTTACAACTTTCCTTAACAGTCATGCAATTAAAAACCAAATCCTCATCATTGTGTTGGAAGGTACCCTAAGACACAAACAAACACACAAAAAACAACTCTTTTTGGGTTTTTCAAAACAATTTTTCAAATTTTTATCAATTTTTGGATTTTTTTTTGTCAAAACACACTAAAAAGGTTCAAAACACACTAAAAACACATAAAAACAGTGAGAAACAACATTGTAAGTGATAGGTGAATAAAACCCACGAAAATCATGCAAAAACAGCTTGTTGACCCCCCCACACTTAAATCAAACATTGTCCTCAATGTTTCAAACATAAACTCACACAAAAGCAAACAAACAAACAACAAACAAAACACAATAAGCATGGCAGAATAGAAATAACAAAGATAAGGGTTTAGGGACACAAATCTGGAAATGGAGTGCTTTCTAGGTCTTCCTTTGTTGATTGCATGGGTTGCTTCCCATGAAGCGCTTTCTTTAACGTCTTGCAGCCGGACGAAGAACTTCATTCACTCCCCATTGGAGCCCACGGCATGGAAGGGAATGGCCTTCACAACATGCTTCTTGAAACGTCTATGCATTGAATCCTTGAATGGAAGCGGATAGTGATCCTTCCTGTTTTTGCTGTTTTGCTTCCTTAAGTCAATGTGAACTCTCCCACCACCTTTTGTTCGATTAAGTCCCTGTACCAAAGAAGGTAACAACCTATTAGTTGAAATGGGAATTGAAATTGGGATTGGAGACTTACCCATGTACTGCATTGAAGTGGCAGATTTGTCAAGAATTGCACAATGGTTGCTCTCGGCCAGATTGGGCTTTTTGAGGGGTGTGACCGAATTTCCTACTCCAATTCCTTCTTCTTTGGTGGTTTGAAATCCATTCTGCTTAATTCGTGATGAACATTCCTGCCTTATATCTCTAATTACATTAATAGCACAACAAGAACGAACATCATTAGTATGCTTAACTGATTCAGAAATTTTAAAATTAATCATATCACCACCAAATTGCATCATTACTGCTCCCTTAGCCACATCAATCTTGGTGTTGGCTGTTTTCATGAAAGGTCGTCCAAGTAAGAGTGGCGGTGATGGAGAGTAGGCGGTTTCCTCCATGTCAAGCACATAAAAATCTGCAAGAAAAATCAAATGGTCTATCTGCACAAAAACATCCTCCAAAACTCCTTTTGGATATGCGTTAGATCTATCGACCAATTGAATAACAACTCCATCCTTTTTGAGCTCTCCTAGATTCATAGATGCATAAACAGAATATGGCATCACATTAATTGATGCACCTAAATCTAGCATAGCATGTTTAAACTTAGTATTTCCAATAACATAAGGAATCGTGAAACTACCCGGATCTTTGCATTTAGGTGGTAGTTTTCTTTGTAAGACCGCAGAAACATTCTCACGTACCTGGACCACTTCTTTCTCCCGAATCCGTTTCCTTGTTGTACAAAGCTTCTTAAAAAAATTGGCATACTTTGGAATTTGCTTAATTGCATCAAGGAGCGGGATATTGACATGCACCTTCCTAAATGTCTCTAGAACGTCTTGTTCCTCCTCTTCGTTCTTTGATTTCATAAATCTGCTAGGAAAGGCGCATTTAGTGGAATAGAACTAGAAGAATTCGAATTTAGACTTACCTTGGTGGTTTGGGACGACCTAGGTGGTGTAGGTGGCTGCGGGAAGGGTTGTGCATCCCTTGTCGTGGCTTTGGTTCCTTCCTCTTTCTCGAGCAACAACTTTTTGTCTTCCTTTCGGGCAGATTTGGATGGTTGTGGATTGGTTCCAACTTCCTTGCCACTTCTCAACGTAATGGCCTTAGCGGTTTCAAAGCCTCATTTGGGATTCACAACGGTTGAACTAGGAAGTTTGCCTTGTTCTCTAAACTGCCCTAGGAACTTTGAATCTGCCCCATTTGTTTCTCCAATTCATTGACTTTTTGGGCTTGATTTTGCACTTCTTTGGTGTGATTTTACACTTCTTTGGCGTAATTATGTATGTCGTTGGCTAGATTTTCCTGTCCTTACGCCGAAGTAGTTAGTAATTGAATAACTTGAGCATTATCAAAAGACGAACCTGAGTTATTCAGGGGGTGGTGGCCGAAATCCCCCTTGTTGTGCAGGTTGTTGGGGATCTCTCCACTTCATGTTAGGGTGCTCTCTTCACCCAGGGTTGTATGTGTTCGAGTATGGATCGTATTTGGTTTGGTTTTGGCCTTGGAATCCAATATCATTGGCAGATTCCCACCCTCCATTCTCGATCAACTGAGGGCATGTCTCGGATTGGTGACCTTGGATGGAGCACACGCCACAAACTTGATTTTCTTGCGGTTTTGATCCAATTACAAGCTGAGACACACGAGAGGTAAGATTAGCTAATTGTGATTGAATTTCAGAAATTGCACTTACCTCATTCACACTTTGTTGCCGTGAGCTTCCTCTTTGTCCAACACCTTCATAATGTTGTGCGTTGGGAGCTCGGTTTGCAATTAGAGTCTTGGTAGCCACCAGAGTCTTGTCAACCAACGCACCACCCGCTGAGGCATCTAGCATTTGGCGTTCAATGGGCAGGAGTCCTTCGTAGAAATATTGAATGAGCAGCTCCTCCTTCATTTGGTGTCGTGGGCAGGATGCAACAAGGGTCTTGAAACATTCGTAGTAGGCCGGGAAAGACTCTCCTTCATTTTGTTCGATGCCACTAATTCGCTTCCTCAAAAGGATAACTCTTGATGTTGGAAAGAACTTCTCTAAGAATGCCCGTTTCATACTTTCCTATGAAGTAACGGTCCCAGGTGCTAGTTCATACAACCAATCTTTAGCCCTTTCCAAGAGAGAAAAGGGAAAAGCCTTCATCTTCAAGATGCTGCCATCAACATTCACAGGGGTCATGCTCGAACAAACCACTTCAAACTCCTTTAGATGCTTGTTTGGATCCTCCATGGACAGCCCATGGTACTTCGAGATGTGATGCAACAACCTTGACTTCAACTCGAACTCTTCCGTTTTCCCTTGAGCTGCCATGGGATATTGTATACATAGGGGCACGGCATTGTCCACTCCCGAGGCAGAAAGTTCTTTGATGGTTCGATTGTCCGCTGCCATGTCTTGGACCTCTTCCACAACTTGTGCCATGGGAATGTTCTCTTCCTCTACTTCTTGTTCTTCGAATTCAGGCTCAGGACTAGGTGGATTGGATGTTTGCTGATTTCTCCTCCTTCTCAAAGTTCTCTTAAAATCGTCGTCAAAGTCTAGGATGTGCACACGAACCGTTTGTGAACTTTGAGTCATAAACTAGTACCTTAAAACAAGAAACAAAACCAATTCAGAAACACACGAAAAATAAACAAAAAGAAACAACGGGGGATTAGCAAAGTTGCTAATCCCCGGCAACGGCGCCAAAAATTTGATGTGATAGAAGTTAAGCACACAAATTAAACCCTCTTGTTGACAATTGTAGTAAAGATGCAAGTAGAGATCGTTCTGGACCGGGGATTAGGAGGGATTGCTAATCGACTCTAAACTGACTCAAAGACACAAAAACAAACTTAAAAACGTTTAGATAGATTCAAAAGACTCAAAACAAGTTCACAAGACTCAAAATAGGCTAAAAACACTCAAAATTGCCTAAAAACACCAACTAGGCAGTTTCTGACTCTAAACAAAATTTTGGACGAAAATAAGGTTTGGGCTTGACTCAAAACACTTAAAAACACAAACAAAACAAGTTTAAAACAATTTGAAACAAGAAAGTAAAGGGGGGTTTTGTTTTGGACGAATTTAAAATAACAAAACAGATTGTAACTTAAAAACAGTTTTGAAAACGTTTTTGGGAAGTTGGATGGATGATGGGCTAGCTAGAGGCTCTTTCTCCACACATGATATGTATGCAAACGAATCGATTTCCAGTTACTCCTTCATTGAATTATGAACGACAATGCCCCAAATTAACCGTGACATCACTAGTTAACCCTCAGATTTTCCTTGTGTTATTGGATTGGATGACATCATTCGACAACCCAAAGCATTCTTCGAAAGTTCCTTACATGACATCATCATAAAGATACAATCAAAGATCATTACGTTCAATGAAAATCATAAGCATAGACAAAGCACTTGCAACTATGACATCATGTCACTCATGCTAGGAATTAAACTTAACGCGATTGTGACCAGTGACCTTCACTACATATGAATATAAGTTTGTAACGATTATGTGAAACTCCCTTATACTCTAGCATCAGATTTATGCATGCCAATTAAGTGTCGACCCTCAATCAACAAACACACATAAGTTATCAATCAAACAGTTAAGCCAATTACATTCACGATTCAAGAATTCATAACTGGAATTTATCAACTCATATTGCACCCATAATCATGGCTTTGAAATCACCCCTAGCCAAGAGGGGTTTAGCCACTCATGTTCACAGCAAAACAAAGGGAAATTAACTTAAACATTGAAAACAAAGAAAGAATTACACGTAAAACGTCCAACAATCCAAAGCTTGAAGAGCAAGCTCGTCCAAGGCCTTCCTTCTTCTCCTTTGCTGTGGCACAAGAGGGTGAGGGATGTATGAGATGTGTTTTGGGGTCAGAGATGGGAAGGGAGGTGCGGCAAGGCTTGGAAATTGGCTGAATGTGTGTATGTGTGTGAATGATTTGGTTTGGCAGTGAATGGATGTGTTTTGCAGTGAATGGATGATTAAAAGGGTGCGGCAAAGGTCCATATATATAGGGAATAGGTAAGGCACGGTTTGGACTTTATTTAGGCAACACATTTACTCCAAAACTTAAAAGGGAAATAGGAATTAAAGTCAGAAACTTAAGGGAAAGAAGAAATATGGTGCGGCTGGGTTTTTAGGAAAGGGTAAGTGGCTTAATTCTTGATTTGCGGAAAGAAAAAGGGAATGTATCTTGTAGCAAAGAAAGGGGAAAGTATAAGGAGAGGTGCGGCTGGCTTAGAAGAAAGGAAAGTTTGATTTACTTGTGCGGCAAGGAAGTTTAAGTGCAAGGAAATGTGATTTTTGGCAAGAAAAAGGGAATCCTAGTAGACTTTGGTGCGGCATTCTTTGTGGCTGGATTAGGACTTCTAGAAATATATAATTAAGTGTCCTAGATCATTTAGGGATCCTCCTTGCAGCTGAAACCTTTGTAAAATAAGATTAGGAAACTTTGACTTGGTCAATCCTTCTTCTTCTTGGATTCCTTTTCCTTCCTTGACTTGAATTAATTTTTCCTCTTCTCTTTGGCTGATTCCTAGCATGCTTTGGCCTTCAATTTCGTCCATCTACAATGCTCCAAGCATAAGCTATCCAAAACATGCCCAAAACTGCTCCAAAAGGCTCCAAAATGCATTTTCTTGCTACTTTAACCCTTTGGACGTACAAACACACGAAAATAGCTTAAAATACTAAATTAACTACGAGCAATCAACATAAATGCACGAAAACAAGCTAACTAAGTCGCATAAATATGCTCCTATCAGTTTTCGGCCCATGGATTTAGAAAGGTGAACTCCATGTCTCATACCTTTCTTCGATTGTTCCATTTGGAACCTACTTAGCACCTTATCTATGTACATAGATTGGGATAATCCAATTAATTTTCTGGATCTATCACGATAGAGCTTTATCCCCAATACATAAGATGCATCTCCTAAATCTTTCACGTGGAAGGTTTTGGACAACCACATTTTTACAGAAGAAAGTACTGCAGTGTCATTTCCGAATAGTAATATGTCATCTACATATAACACTAGAAATATAACTGCATCCCCAATGACCTTTTGTTCAACACAATTGTCATCTTCGTTTTGAGTAAAACCAAACGATTTGATTTCAGTGTGAAAACGAATGTTCCAGCTCCTAGAGGCTTGCTTAAGTCCATAAATGGACATCTGAAGCTTGCATACCTTAGTCTTTTCAGACTTGGTCACGAAACCTTCTAGTGGAGTCATATAGAGCTCTTCCCCTAGGTAGTCATTCAAAAAGGTCATCTTCACATCCATTTGCCATATCTCATAATCATAGTATGCAGCTATAGCACGCAAAATTCGAATGAACTTAATCATGGCTACAGGAAAGAAGGTTTCTTCATAGTCAATCCCTTCTCGTTGCTTGTAACCCTTGGCTACTAGTCTAGCATTATAAGTCTCCACATTCCCATCAGTGCCTATCTTCCTCTTGATGACCCATTTGTTTCCAACAGGTATTATACCTTCTGGAGGGTCTACAAGAGTCCAGACCTAATTTTGATACATAGAATCCATCTTTGACTGCATGGCCTTTTGTCATCTTTTTGAATCAATGTTGGACATTGCTTCAGTGTAGTCTCTAGGGTTCTCCTTTGTGTAATTGTCACCTAGAAGATGCAATTCCCCAAAGTCATTATCCAAGCCATACCTCTTAGGTGGTTTGCTGACCCGTTGAGATCTACGTGGAGCTAGGTGTTCAGGAACATGGTTGTGTATCTGTTGATTGCTTGTTTGTGGCTCATCAGGAATTTCCTTCAATTCTGTCGTTCATTTGCTAGTTCCATTAAGAACAAATTCATCCTCAAGGAATATAGTAGTTCTGGCGACAAAGACTTTCTGGTCGTCAGGGTGATAGAATTTGCATCCATAGGTTTGTTTAGGATACCCTACAAAATATCATTTAACTGATCTTACTTCAAGCTTTCCTGCCACTTGTTTCTTAATGTATGCAGGACAACCCCAAATCTTAAGATGTTTAAGAGTTAGCTTCTTCGCATACCATATCTTATATGGTGTTTGTTGAACAGATTTAGAAGGCACTGCATTTAGCAAATAAGCTATTGTGTGTAGTGCATATTGACACACCCCGACCGAGATCGAGGCATGTTGGCCGTCACGTGAGGGTGACGTAGCCATGTGCACAGTGCGGAAGCATTATAAAGAAAGATTTACAAATGAATAAAAACCAACTTCAAGAGTGTTAGAACAAAAATAAGTGTGAATACACATTCAGAGCATAAAAGTCTAGGTGCAGTCAAGCATAAGAAGTACTTAATTAAACAACACCCGAAGGTGGTCCTACATAGGTGATGATCTGTCAGAAGTCCGGTGTGTCCTCGTGAGCCACCAACAAAAGCTAGCAAAAACCTGGAGGGGCGCAAAACAAAAGCATGAGTGGGCAAAAACAAAGTTTTTCAAAATTCATTTCATAAACAACCTTTATATCCCCTCGCCGTAAAACCTGTATACTTTCCCAGAAAATAGTATATACATATACTAAATCTCAACTGAAATCATCACATCAAAACATATAAGCAAATCATGAATATGCCATGCCATGTCATCAAATCATCAGGTAAGTAATCCAAATGCAATAATAACTGCAATAGCTCGTCAGCTGAACTCTAGCTCATAAATCATGCTTGCACACAAGTCGAACCCACTTAGAGTGGTCTATACGAAAGGGCTGGGTGTAAACAATACGCTCTAGTGCTACAATCACGTGAAGACTGTACGAATAATCGCGGGTCACCTACGAGTCGAACCCACTGAAAGTGGTCTATACGACATGACTGTGCACCTAACTTGGATCCAAGATGAGCGTGTGGTGCGGGAGGTGAACATCACGTGAAAGACTATGCCCCTAACTCTGGGCGGGAGCACTAACACCGGGGTGCAGGTTAATGAGCTCTCGATGCATCTCATCATACTTTTCATAACTCAACTTCTTATTAATCACACATAATCTTACCTGGAACATACCTGAGCGCCCGCAGCACCAACAATCATGCGCATACAATTCATAATGCATAATCACAAGTATGTATGCATTGGCATGGCAATTCATTTATAAAATCATTTAAAATGCATATTCTGGGAAAAATACTTAGTGTATAGGTATATACGGAAAACCAAAAGCCCACTCACTGGTATGTAGACGGATCGTAGCCTCCGTGCCTAGCTTGGCTACGCTCGTCCTCCGGATAGGTCTCGCCTCTGTGAGAAACAACTATAAATACGTTATTTTAAAACACATAAACGAAACTACGAAATAACTTCTCATACATTGCTCAATTGAGGTGTGTGAATATACCAAAATGATCTACACAACCTCAGGATCATCCCCATAATTTTAAAATAAATTTTGGAGGTCCCACGCTCCCTCACGCGCCGGCCAAGGCACGGCCATACATGCCACCCACGTGCAGCCACGTGCCTGGCACACGGATGGAATCCTAACTGCCGTTAGGAATATTTTATGGAATATTCTGTTAAAAGCTAATATTTTATGGAATATTCTGTTAAAAGCTAACAGAACCTGTCAAAGATAACTGACGCCGTTAGAATATTCCGTCAGACTTGACGGAATATTCGCTCATCTTCTTCCTTCGACTCCGGCGACCGTCGCAGTCGCCGAAAAACTGGGAAATTTTCAAATTCACTATTCTCACTTGATTCTCAACCATTTTCTTCTAATCTACTACCAAAATGAAGCTTAGGTATAAGGAATCGCGTTATACCTATTTGAAACTTCGATATTCATGGGATCACGCCGGGAAAAGCCCCGATAATCCGGCCAAACTTGAAACTCGCAGAACCCGTGATTCCGACGTCCAATCTTCACTAGCGAACCACTCTAAGGTTCGTAAGGACCTTCTAAAGCTCCCCGTGAGCTTGAAATTCAAAGAAAAACCTTTGTTAAAAAGTTGATGAACAGTACTAAGATCGGGGTTCCATTTTTCTGGGTTCTTCGACGTTAAATCTCAACCAAAAGTCAACAAAAATACTTAGGAGGAAAAGAGGATACCTTTAGAAGCCTTGGAATGGCTTGAAACCTTGACAATCACCTTTGTGGTACTGTACCTCGACTACCCTCTTGGAAACTAGGGTTTTTCGAAGTTGCTACGACCACCCAAGGACACCACTCGACTCGTATGAACATGAGGAGTACAATGGTGCAATTAAGAACCTCGATCTACAAGTTTTCAAGTAGTTTTGGGGTTGGTCCGTACAGTTGCAGGGTGAGAGAGAGACAGTGTGAGTCCGAGAGTGAGAGAGAGGAGAGAGAGCACGGGAGGGTGAGGAAAGTCCAAGGATGTGTGCGTGTGGTCCTCACACTAACACATCACCAAAGAACAAAAAGAAACTAACCTTAGGTTCTAATTGGTCCTTAACCAATTTTACTACAAAACCCTAACTAAAACTTAGCAAAAAGGTTCCCATAACAACGGAAACAATTCCATTGGTCCAAAACCCAAACTTTTGGGCCTTTAAACTTAGTGCAAAATAAAATATAACCCACGCTCAAGGGTAGTTTCGTACTTTCACATTACCGAGAAAACAAATAGTACAAAAATCGGGACGGGCTGTCACAATCTACCCCCTTAATGAATTTCATCCTCAAAATTTCAAACAACAACATACAATAATAAAATAACCATTAGTAACCATAAAACAAACGTGGGTACAACTCTCTCATTCTATCCTCTGTTTCCCGCGTAGCCTCTTCCACTGAATGGTTCCTCCATATGACCTTTACCATCCGAATTGTCTTGTTTCTCAACACTTTGTCCTTCCAGTCCAGAATCGTCATTGGTTCTTCCTCGTAGGTCAAGTTCGGACTAATCTCAAGCTGTTGAGGAGGTATCACGTGTGAAGGATCCGAAACATAGTGTCGAAGCATAAAGACATGAAACACATTATGCACCTTAGATAACTCATCAGGCAACTCGAGCCTATAGGCAACTTCACCAACTCGCTCGATGATCTGGTAAGGTCCGATGTACCTAGGGCTTAGCTTACCCTTCTTTCTGAACCTTACAACTCCTTTCCAAGGTGACAACTTCAAGAATACCCAATCACTAACCTTATACACTCTGTCGGTGGCATGTCTATCAGTAAGGCTCTTCTGTCGATCCTGGGCCGTTTTCAGATTAGTTTTGATCACCTGAACATTCTGAGTAGTCTCCTCTACTATCTCGAGGCCCACTAATGGTCTTTGACCCACTTCTGACCAACACAATGGTGTACGGCAAGCTCTACCATAAAGTGTCTCAAATGGTGCCTTCCCGATGCTAGTATGGTAGCTGTTATTATAGGCAAACTCCATTAAATCCAACTTTGCATGCCAATCATCACCAAACTGAAGTACCGAAGATCTTAGCATATCTTCCAAAGTCTGAATCGTCCTCTCCGACTGACCATCTGTCTGAGGATGATACGCTATGCTGTAAAGTAGTTCTGCGCCAAAAGCTTCCTGGAATGCTTTCCAGAACTTGGAAGTGAACCGAGGATCTCGATCCGAGATAATACTCATTGGTACGCCACGATACTTCACAATCTTCAACAAGAACAACTCACCTAATTTGTTCAGAGAATACTTTTCCCTCACTGGAATGAAGTGTGCTGACTTTGTAAGTCGATCTACAATTACCCAAACTCCATCATAACCATTCCGTTTTACAAGGAAGCTTGTACACAAAATCCATAGTGGTTGCATCAAACCAAACAGCTTCTTCCTTTCAGCTTTGACCTGCTGACAAATCGCACACCTACTAACATTTCAGCAATTTCTCTTTTCATACTTGGCCAATAGTAAAATGGTCTAATGGTATGATACATCTTAGTGCCTCCAAGATGCATGCCATATGCGGAAATGTGTTCTTCATGAAGAATTTCTTTCTTTAATCCCTCTATATTTGGCACGTACATTCTTTGATCTTGTATAAGCATGCCATCGGTCTCACGAACTCCAAGATCCTTTTTCTTTCCTTCAGAAATTGCAAAAATTAACTCTTGAACTTCCACACTATTTCCTTGAGCTTCGAGTATACGATCAATCAAAATGGGCCTAACTTGGAAATTGGAGAGTAAAGCTTCTTCTTGAGCTTCGACCAAGACTTCTTCTTTTTCTTCTAGTCCCAGTTTTACTCTAGTGAACCTCAAATCTGCAAGAAGAGGAACACGGGATGCATACAAGGCATTAACTCGACCTTGGGACTTCCTACTCAGTGCATCAGCCATTACGTTTGCACAACCAGGGTGATACTCAATCGTGCAATCATAGTCACTGAGCAATTCTATCCATCTCCGTTGCCGAAGGTTGAGTTCTCTCATAGTCACTGAGTAATTCTATCCATCTTCAAAGCGAAAATGATGGCTGCTAGTTCCAAATCATGTGTAGGATAACTCCTTTCATGAGGCTTTAGCTGTCTCGAAGCATAAGCAATTACCCCACCATGTTGCATCAAAACACATCCCAGGCCGTTCAAAGAAGCATCGCTGTAAATCTCAAAGTTACCACTATCGTCCGGAAGTGTCAGAACTGGTGCATGAGTGAGACAATACTTAAGCTGCTGGAAACTCTGCTCACAATTCTCATCCCACTCAAACTTAACTTCCTTTCTAGTCAACCTCGTAAGTGGTAAAGCAATCATTGAGAAGTCCTTAACAGACCATCAGTAGTAACTTGCTAAACCTAGGAAACTCCATACCTCGGTGACGGTTCGTGGCTGTTCCCAACTCCCCACGGCTGCAATCTTCTGAGGGTCAACCCGAATTCCTTGAGCTGATACAACATGACCCAAGAATGCCACTTGATTTAACCAAAATTAGCACTTACTGAACTTGGCATAAAGACGATGTTTCCTCAACTTCTTCAACACCAAAGAGAGATGTCGCACATGTTCTTCCTTAGTTCTAGAGTATACCAGTATATCATCGATAAAACAATGACGAACCTGTCAAGATATTCTTGGTATACTTTGTTCATCAAGCCCATGAAAGCTGCTGGTGCATTCGTTAATCAAAACGCATTACAAGGAACTCATAATGACCATAACGAGTTTTGAAAGCCGTTTTAGGGACATCATCATTCCTAATCTACAGCTGGTAATACCCAGACCTCAAATCAATCTTCGAGAACACACAAGCACCTCGCAGTTGGTCAAAAAGATCATCTATATGTTGCAATGGATAACGGTTTTTAATCGTTACCCGATTCAATTGCCTATAATCAATATACAGCCTCAAGGTCCAATCCTTCTTCCGAATGAACAACACTGGGGCTCCCTAGGGTGAAACACTAGGCTGTATGAAACCTTTATCCACTAATTCTTACAACTGGGTTTTCAATTTTCTTAACTCCGCAGGATTCATTCTATAGGGAGTTAGAGATATAGGATCCGTACTTGGAAGTAAATCGATAGTGAACTCCACATCTCTATCAGGCGGTAATCCAAGTAAATCATCAGGAAAGACATCCGGAAATTGCCTAACCACTTGAACTCCTCCACACTACTGTGAGTAGTATCATTCAGCACAATGTGAGCTAACTATCCTTGGCACCCTTTACTCAACAGCTTCTTTGCTCTTAAAGTAGAAATAACTCCATGTATCATTCCACTACGTTCACCTACGAACGTAACTCCAAGTAAACCTGGGCGACGAAAAGTCATAGTCTTCTCACGACAATGAAAGTCAGCATAGTTATAGTGTAACAAGTCTGCTCCTTGATGTGATAAAAGTTAAGCACACAAATTAAACCCTCTTTTTGGTAATTGTAGTATATATGCAAGTAGGGATCGTTCCGGATCGGGGATTAGGAGGGATTGCTAATCAACTCTAAACTGACTTAAAAACACAAAAACAAACTTAAAAACGTTTAAATAGACTCAAAGGACTCAAAACAGATTCAAAAGACTCAAAACAGCTTAAAACAACCAAATAGACTCAAACTAGACACTAAGAATGATTTTGGACGAAAATTGATTTTAACTTGACTCAAAACACTTAAAAACACACAATTGGACAGATTTTAACTAATTTAACAAAACAAAATAAAGGGGGATTGGTTTTGGACGAATTTGAAATAAAACAAATAGATTGTAAAACTAAATAGATTTTGGCACGAAATTGTTTGTTTTGGATGGTTGATGGGCTAGCTAGAGGGTCTTTCTCCACGCATGACAAACTTGCACATAAATCTATCTCCAGTTGTTCTTTCAATAAATCATAAACCTCAACGCCCCAGATTAACCATGAACAACACTAATTAACCCTCAGATTTTCTTTAAGTCATTGAATTGGATGGATAACGCATCGCCAACCAAATTATTCTTCAAAAGTCCCCTACATGAACAGCATAATAGAGACACAATCAAAGATCATTACGTTCTATGAAAATCATAAGCATTGACAAGGCACTCGTAACTATGAACAGCATGATACTTATGCCAGGAATTCACTTAACGCGATTGTGACTAGCAACCTGCACTACTCATGAATATAAGTTCGTAACGATTAGGTGAATCTCCCTTATATTCTAGCATCAAATTCATGCATGCAAACTAAGTATGCATCCTTAATCAACATACAAGAATAAGTTCTGAATCAAACAGTTAAGTAAATTGCATTCACGATTTATGAAATCACAACTGGAAGTAATCAATTCATATTGCAAATATGTTCATGGCTTTGAATTTGCCCCTAGCTAAAACGAGTTTAGCTCCTCATGTTCGCAAAACAAAGATAATTGAATTTAAACATTGAAAACAACACAAAGATTACACCTAAAAACGTTCCAGCACTCCAACTTGAATGGCAAGCACGTCCAAGGCTTCTATTTCTTCTCCTTTGCTGCGGCACAAGGTTGAAAGGGATGTATGAGATGTGTATTGAGGTCAGAGATGTGAATTGGGGTGAATGGATGTGTATAAGGCTGCGGCAAGAGCTGAAATATATAGGGGAAGGTACGGCACGGTTTGGAATTAAATTAGGTAATGTTTAAGACTCCAAATCCTCCAAGAAAAGGGTAACAAATCAGAATCCCAAGAGAAAAGGGTAAGTGATACGCGGCAAAGGTTGAAACTAACGGGAAATCAACTTCCTTGCACGGCAAGGAAGTGTAAATTGCTGGATTTGGTGCGGCATAGCCTAAAAGAAAAGGGAAAGTGGTTTACTTATGCGGCAAGGAAAGGAAATGCAAGGGAATGGTGCGGCTCCCTTGTAGCTGGGTTTAGGTCTTCTAGAATAAGTATTTAAGTGTCCTAATATATTTAGGACTCCCCTTTGTAGCTGAAACCTTGATAAAATAGGATTAGGAAAGTCAAAGGTCAAAATAAGGAAACTTTGACTTCGTCAATCCTTCTTCTTCTTGGATTCCTTTTCCTTCCTTGACTTGAATTTATTTTCTTCCTCTCTTTGGCAAATTCCTAGCTTGCTTTGGTCTTCAATTTCGTCCATCTACTTTGCTCCAAGCATATGCTATCCATTCCATGCCCAAAACTACTCCGAAAGGCACCAAAATGCACTTTCTTGCTACTTTAACCATTGGGACCTACAAACACACGAAAATGGCTTGAAATACTAAATTAACTAAGAAATAACAACATAAATGCACCAAAACAAGCTAACTAAGTCGCATAAATATGCTCCTATCAAATTCCCCAACACTTAGCTTTTGCTAGTCCTCGAGCAAAACGAAACAAACGAAACAAAACAAAGTAAACAAAATAAACAAAACAAAACCTAAACCTTCCAACATTTGCCTCAGGGATTTCCAAGCAACATGACATGTTAAAAATCGTTATTCCCACAGATTTTAGTCATCCTTTCCCTCGAGCACATACTTAATCACAGTTGCCCCTTACTAGTTCGCATTTAATCAATTAAAACAATGATTTGAATGTAGTAACATGCCTTAGAGAATTTTCTCAATTCCTCACAAGATACTCTCTATTTTCACACAGATTTTCTGGACGTATTGATGTGATAAAAGTTAAGCACACAAATTAAACCCTCTTTTTGACAGTTGTAGTATGGATAAGTAGGGATCGTTCTGGACCGGGGATTAGGAGGGATTGCTAATCAACTCTAAAAACACAAAAACAAAATAAAAAAACGTTTGAAAAGGTTCACAAGACTCAAAACAAGTTAAAAACACTTAAAAAGGCTTAAAAACACTTTTTGGACAGATTCTAACACTAAAGATGGTTTTGGACGAAAATTGGTTTTAGTTTGACTCAAAACTCTTGGAAACACAAACAAAACAGATTTTAAACACTTTAAAACAAGAAAGTAAAAGGGGGGTTTTGGTTTGGACGAATTTGAAAGTAAAACAAAGACTTTGTAAAGTAAAACAGATTTGAAAACGAATTTGAAAACTTGGATGGGTGATGGGCTAGCTAGAGGGTCCTTCTCCACACATGACACACTTGTACATGAATCGATTTCCAATTGCTTTTCAATGAACCATGAACCTCAACACCCCAGATTAACCGTGATGCACTAATTAACCCTCAGATTTTCCTTATGTCATTGAATTGGATGATGCATACGACAACCCAAATTATTCTCCAACGGTTCCCTACATGATGCATAGAAGAGATACAATTAGAGATCATTAAGTTCCATGAAAATCATAAGTGTTGACAAGGCATTCGTAACTATGAATGCATGATACGTTTGCCAGGAATCCAATTAACGCGATTGTGACAAGCAACCTTCACTACTCATGAATATAAGTTCATAACGATTAGGTGAAACTCCCTTATATTCTAGCATCAAATTCAAGCATGCAAACTAAGCGGGCCCTCTTGATCGACATACAAGAACAAGTTATGAATAAAACAGTTAATCGAATTGCATTCATGATTTATCAAATCACAATTGGAAGAAATCAATTCATATCTCAAGCATGTTCATGGCTTCGAACTTCCCCCTAGCTAAGTAGGGTTTTAGCCACTCATGTTCACAGCAAAGCAAAGATAATTGAACTTAAACATAAACAAAGAATAGAGTACACCTAGAAACGCTCTAACAATCCAACGTCTTGAATGGCAAGCACGTCCAAGAGTCTCCTTCCTTCTTCTTTGCTGCGGCACAAGGGTGTTTGGTGGTGATTTGTGGTGAATTGTGGTGGTGGATGGATGTAGGTAGGTTATGGTGAAGGATGGATGATGGAATGGTGTAGAATGGTGCGGCAAAGGGTCTTTATTTATGGGCTTGGGTAAAGGCACGCCCCAATTAATTTGGGAATCAGATTTTATTCTAAATCCTAAAGGAAAAGGAGAATTAAATGATAAAATCCAAAGGGAATAAACAATGTAGGGTGCGGCATTGACTTAGAGAGAAAGGGAAAGGAGATTTGGTGCTGATTTTGGGGAGAAAGGGTATGTGAATGGACTCCTTGCACGGCAAGGAAGTTTAAATATATGTGAGGGAAGGGCACGACCAGAGACTAATTAAGGGCAAGTTTAATCTCCAAATCCTCCAAGAAAAGTTAACAAATCAGATTCTAAAAGGAAAAGGAAAGGGAATATGCGGCAGAGATTAGGAAACAAGGCAATGCCTTGCAAGGCAAGGAAGGATGCTTTCTTTAAAGATTTGGTGCTGCAGGATTTGGGAATATATTAGGCCTTCTAAAGTTATGCATTTAAGTGTCCTAAAGTGTTTAGGAACCCCCTTTGTGGCTGATTTTCCTTGCACAATAGGATTAGGAAACTTTGACTTGGTCAATCCTTCTTCTTCTTGGACTCCTTTTCCTTTCTTGACATGAATTAATTTTTCTTCCTTTCTTTGGCTGATTCCTAGCATGCTTTGGTCTTCAATTTCGTCCATCAACATTGCTCCAAGCATATGCTATCCAAAACATGCCCAAAAATGCTCCAAAATGCACTTTCTTGATACTTTACCCCTTGGGACCTACAAACATACGAAAATAGCTTAAAATACTAAATTAAATACGAATAAACAACATAAATGCACGAGAACAAGCTAACTAAGTCGCATAAATATGCTTCTATCAAATTCCCCCACACTTAGCTTTTGCTAGTCCTCGAGCAAAACGAAAGAACAAAACAAAACAAAGTAAACAAAACACACTCTAAACCTTCCAACATTTGTCTCAGAGATTTCCAACGCACATGACATGCCAAAGATCATCATTCACATAGATTTTAGTCATCCTTACGCTCGAGCACATACTTAATCACAGTCGTCACTTACTAGCTCGCATTTAATCAATTAAAACAATGATTTGAATGTAGTAACATGACTTAGAGAATTCACCCAATTCCTTACAAGATACTCTCTTTTTTCACACAGAATTTCTGACTACACACCCTACAGTAGTTATATGTGAGAAGATTGATGTAAACATGTAGATGAACACTCACATATGTTTATAGCAAAGAAAGCATTTTCTGGAGTTATTAAACATGTTTAGATATGATCTCATGAATGGAATGCTACTACTTAGACGCGAGAACCAGAGACACCATATGCTCATATCAATCCCAAACTCCACAAATTGAAACACACAACACCCAAGATCGAAGTTAAGGGTTGTAACGGGGCTAGGGTAATGGTTAACAAAGAAAGGTAAGGATAAACAAACGTTCTTTAGGCAATAGCAAGCAAAGTGATGAAATTGACACTTGAAATTCAATTTAGAATGCAGAAATCATCTTTTAAACACAAGGGAAGATTTATGCAACTCTTAGGGCCTAATTCATCTTTTTGGACCCTTTCTTCAATAATCAACACTTTAGGACTCTTTTTCACATATTTTCCACTCTTTTTCATTCTTTTCACAACTTTTCTTTTTTTTCTTTTCTTTTTCATACGAATTTTTTTCTTTTTTCCTTTTGGCACACAAACACACAAAAATCCCTTCCCCCACACTTGTTTTCTGCAATGTCACTCAAAAGGAATTCCTTCTAAGTTATGCTCCACTATGCTTCAAGAACAAGGGTATGGATGGTCCTAATCTAAGCTAGGTGAGGATGATATGGGTTAACAAAGAAAATAGGCTAAACGAGGCTCAACGGGGTTAAACCTAAACACATTTTGCATGGAGGATGGCTGTTTGGTTCTTGGTTCACTACACAACTTCATCTTGATATGTGTTATGCAAATCAATGTCATGCTTTGAATGAAACGAATATGAGTTCTAGCATTTGGAACTAAATGATGAAACGCCTTCTAAGTAATAACCAATCAAAGAATAATGAGATCATGCAACGACTTTAGAAAACAAAATGCACAGATTATAAACACTCCAAAGAACGTTTTAGCTCAAGTCTCTCAGGGTTGTAACGTTAATTTGAGTTCCTTCCTTCAAGCATGTTACAAAAACTAATTTTTCTCTTTGTGATTGCATATGAATTCATAAACGATAACCACAAACAAGCATGAACCAAAGAGCATATCAAACTTCAACCCATGTTTACAACTCTCTTTAACCGTCATGCAATTAGAAATCAAATCTCATCATTGTGTTGGAAGGTACCCTAAGACACAAAAACACACAAAAACAACTCTTTTTGGCTATTTCAACACAAATTTTTCAAATTTTTATGAAATTTTCGGATTTTTTTCTTCAACATGCATAAAAACAGCTTAAAACACACTAAAACACACAAAAACAGTGAGAAACAACATTGCAAGTGATAGGTGAATAAAACCCACGAAAATCATGCATAAACAGCTTGTTTACCCCCCCCACACTTAAATCAAACATTGTCCTCAATGTTTCAAACATAAACTAACATAAACATAAGCAAACAAACAACAATTAAACATGGCAAGATAAAGGCAGCAAGGAGGAAGGTTTAGGAACGCAAATCTGGAAATGGAGTGCTCCCTAAGTCTTCCTTTGCATGGGTTGCCTCCCATGAAGCGCTTGCTTTAACGTCTTCCAGCTGGACGATTCCTCCTTTATCCTTGAATGGAGGATGGTAGTTGAAATGATCCGGTAACGGTTTAAACTCAAGAGTAGGTGCCTGAATCATTAACAACTTGTTAGTATAAAATGAAATTGAACTTCGGGGAGGTGGCTTACCTGTATGGTCCGACGAAAACTCAAGGACAAACACCATTTCAAAAGTTCTAGGAATTGTACATTCGGCCAGATTGAATATTTTTAGGGCAGTGGCTTTGTGATCCACTCCAATTCCTTCTTTGACAAATTCTAGACATTCCCCAGCCACTTCTTTCTCTTGAATCGTTTGAAAGGTTTCGAAGATGCCTTTCTCACCCTCTTCTTCATTGGATTGCATAAATCTGCAAGGGAATTGCACATTTAGTGGAATGGGGTCAGAAAGGATTGAATTTGGACTCACCTTGGTTGTAGTGGACGGCATAGAGGGCTTAGGGGGCTGCGGCAAGGGTGGTTTTTCCCTTGCCGTGGCTGTGTCTTCCTCTTCTTCCTCAAACAGCAGCTGTTCATCCATTATTTGGCTCGATTCAGATGTCTTGGGTTCATCTCCAACCTCCATGCCACTTTGTTCTTGGATTTGGCCCATGAATTCTACGATTTCTCCAAGTTGAATTTTCAATTCGCCCAACTCCTTGGCTTGATTTTGTAATTCTTTGGTTTGATTTTCATGTACCTGTGCCAAAGAGGTTAGTACATCAAGAATTTGATTATAATCCATCGACGAACCTGAATTTGTTGGGGCCACTTGCGGGGGAGGCCGTGGTGGCTGCATAGGTGTTGCATAAAACTCCTCGTATGGCTGCCAATATCCTTCGTGTTGAGCCTCCTTGGCTTGAGTTTGTGAGCCCTGCATCAAAGAAATTAGTTCGTCAAGAATTTGATTACAATCTATTGACGAACCTGAGTTTGGTTGGATTTGTTGCGGGGGAGGCTGCATAGGGCTAGAATAGAACTCGTCATATGGCTGCCAATATGCTTCGTGTTGAACTTGTTGAGGTTCCCACCACATAGAGTTTGAATGATCATGCCAATCAAATGTAGGGACACTTTGCATTGAAGTCCTTTCGATGTGCTGCGACAACAAAGAAGTAAGGTTCACTATTTGCGCTTGAATATTAGCAATTGCCATGTCTTGCTTCTCTAGCACCTGAAATCAAAGAAAGAAAACTAAATCAAAAGTAAAATAAACAAAACAAAACAGAAAATAAAAACAAAAGACACGAAAAGAAACAAAAAGAAAACAACGGGGTATTAGCAAAGTTGCTAATCCCCGGCAACGGCGCCAAAATTTGATGTGATAAAAGTTAAGCACACAAATTAAACCCTCTTTTTGACAGTTGTAGTATGGATAAATAGGGATCGTTCTGGACCGGGGATTAGGAGGGATTGCTAATCAACTCTAAAAACACAAAAACAAAATAAAAAACGTTTGAAAAGGTTCACAAGACTCAAAACAAGTTAAAAAGGCTTAAAAACACTTTTTGGACAGATTCTAACACTAAAGATGGTTTTGGACGAAATTGGTTTTAGTTTGACTCAAAACTCTTGGAAACACAAACAAAACAGATTTTAAACACTTTAAAACAAGAAAGTAAAAGGGGGGTTTTGGTTTGGACGAATTTGAAAGTAAAACAAAGACTTTGTAAAGTAAAACAGATTTGAAAACGAATTTGAAAACTTGGATGGGTGATGGGCTAGCTAGAGGGTCCTTCTCCACACATGACACACTTGTACATGAATCGATTTCCAATTGCTTTTCAATGAACCATGAACCTCAACACCCCAGATTAACCGTGATGCACTAATTAACCCTCAGATTTTCCTTATGTCATTGAATTGGATGATGCATACGACAACCCAAATTATTCTCAACCGGTTCCCTACATGATGCATAGAAGAGATACAATTAGAGATCATTAAGTTCCATGAAAATCATAAGTGTTGACAAGGCATTCGTAACTATGAATGCATGATACGTTTGCCAGGAATCCAATTAACGCGATTGTGACAAGCAACCTTCACTACTCATGAATATAAGTTCATAACGATTAGGTGAAACTCCCTTATATTCTAGCATCAAATTCAAGCATGCAAACTAAGCGGGCCCTCTTGATCGACATACAAGAACAAGTTATGAATAAAACAGTTAATCGAATTGCATTCATGATTTATCAAATCACAATTGGAAGAAATCAATTCATATCTCAAGCATGTTCATGGCTTCGAACTTCCCCCTAGCTAAGTAGGGTTTTAGCCACTCATGTTCACAGCAAAGCAAAGATAATTGAACTTAAACATAAACAAAGAATAGAGTACACCTAGAAACGCTCTAACAATCCAACGTCTTGAATGGCAAGCACGTCCAAGAGTCTCCTTCCTTCTTCTTTGCTGCGGCACAAGGGTGTTTGGTGGTGATTTGTGGTGAATTGTGGTGGTGGATGGATGTAGGTAGGTTATGGTGAAGGATGGATGATGGAATGGTGTAGAATGGTGCGGCAAAGGGTCTTTATTTATGGGCTTGGGTAAAGGCACGCCCCAATTAATTTGGGAATCAGATTTTATTCTAAATCCTAAAGGAAAAGGAGAATTAAATGATAAAATCCAAAGGGAATAAACAATGTAGGGTGCGGCATTGACTTAGAGAGAAAGGGAAAGGAGATTTGGTGCTGATTTTGGGGAGAAAGGGTATGTGAATGGACTCCTTGCACGGCAAGGAAGTTTAAATATATGTGAGGGAAGGGCACGACCAGAGACTAATTAAGGGCAAGTTTAATCTCCAAATCCTCCAAGAAAAGTTAACAAATCAGATTCTAAAAGGAAAAGGAAAGGGAATATGCGGCAGAGATTAGGAAACAAGGCAATGCCTTGCAAGGCAAGGAAGGATGCTTTCTTTAAAGATTTGGTGCTGCAGGATTTGGGAATATATTAGGCCTTCTAAAGTTATGCATTTAAGTGTCCTAAAGTGTTTAGGAACCCCCTTTGTGGCTGATTTTCCTTGCACAATAGGATTAGGAAACTTTGACTTGGTCAATCCTTCTTCTTCTTGGACTCCTTTTCCTTTCTTGACTTGAATTAATTTTTCTTCCTTTCTTTGGCTGATTCCTAGCATGCTTTGGTCTTCAATTTCGTCCATCAACATTGCTCCAAGCATATGCTATCCAAAACATGCCCAAAAATGCTCCAAAATGCACTTTCTTGATACTTTACCCCTTGGGACCTACAAACATACGAAAATAGCTTAAAATACTAAATTAAATACGAATAAACAACATAAATGCACGAGAACAAGCTAACTAAGTCGCATAAATATGCTTCTATCACGTATATGTGAGAAGATTGATGTAAATATGTAGACTAGCACTCACATATGTTTATAACAAAGAAAGCATTTTCTGGAATCATTAATCAAACATGAATATGATCTCATGAACGGAATGCTACTACTTAGACGCGAGAACTAGTGACACCATATGCTCATACCAATTCCAAACTCCACAAATTGAAACATACAAAACCCAAGATTAAAGTCAAAGGTTGTAACAGGGCTAGGGTATTGGCTAACAAAGAAAGGTAAGGATGAACAAACGTTCTTAAAGCAATAGCAAGCAAAGTAATGAAATTGACACTGAGAATTCACTTTTGAATGCAAAAATCAACTTTTAAACACAAGGGAAGATTCATGCAACACTTAGGGCTGGATTCAACGTTTTGGACCCTTTCTTCAACAACTAACACTTGTGAGCTTATTCTCACTTATTTTTCAACTCTTTTTCATTCTTTTCACAACTTTTCTTTTTTTCTTTTCTTTTCCACGAATTTTTTCTTTTTCTTTACCAAACCCGTGCCCTATTTCGTTGGCACACAAAACACACATTTTGAAAACCCTTCCCCCACACTTGTTTTCTGCATAATGTCACTCAAAAGGAATTCCCTCTAAGTTATGCTCTACTATGCTCAAGAACAATGGTATGGATGGTCCTATTCTAGGCTAGGTGGGGATGATGTGGGTTAACAAAGAACATAGGCTAAACAAGGCTCAACGGGGTTAAACTTAAACACATATGCACGGGGATGGCTTTTTGGCTCTGGTTCACTAAACAACTTCATCTTGTTTGTGTGTTATGCAAATCAATGTCATGCTTTGAATGAAACGGGCATGAGTTCTAGTATTTGGAACTAAATGATGAAACGCCTTCTAAGTAGCAACCAAGCAAAGAATAAAGAGATCATGCAACGACTTTAGAAAACAAGAAATCACAGATTAAATAACTCTCCAAATAACGTTTTAGGCTCAAGTCTCTCAGGGTTGTAGTGTTAGTTTGACTTCCTTCCTTCAAGCATGTTACAAAAACTGATTTTTTTCTTTTGGGATTACATGTGAATTTGTAAACGACAACCACAACCAAGCATAAACCAAAGGCATATCAAACTTCCATCCATGTTTGTAACTTTGTTTAACAGTCATGCAATTAAAAACCAAATCCTCATCATTGTGTTGGAAGGTACCCTAAGACACACAAAAACAACTCTTTTTGGGTTTTTCAAAACAATTTTTCGGATTTTTATCAAATTTTTGGATTTTTCTTTCAAAACACATTAAAACACTTCAAAACACTTAAAAACAGTGAGAAACAAAATTAGAAGTGATAGGTGATAAAATCCCATGAAAATCATGCAAAAACAGCTTGTTTACCCCCCCCCCCCCACACTTAAATCAAACATTGTCCTCAATGTTGCAAACATAGAGTCATAGCAAGCAAGCAAACAACACAACTAACAAACATCACAAACATGGCAAGATAAATGCAGTAAACAAAAGGGTTTAGGAACGCAAATCTGGTTGTGAAGCGATTCCTCGGTCTTCTTTATTTGAATGCATGGGTTGCCTCCCAAGAAGCACTTGCTTTAATGTCTTGCAGCCGGACGAATCTGCCACTTAAGCTTCATTGGAGCCCATGACATGGAGAGGTATCTCCTCCACGACATGCTCCTCTAAAACATCGTAATATGGCTTCAAACGGAGCCCGTTTACTTTAAATTCTTGGCCGGTCTTGTAACTTTGGATTTGGACTGCGCCATGAGGAAAAACATTAGTAATAACAAACGGGCCAATCCACTTAGAACGTAACTTATCGGGAAACAAACGAAGGCGTGAATTGAAGAGTAGCACTTTATGCCCAATGGAGAATGTCTTGCTACGAATCATCTTATCATGGAATGCATTTGTCTTCTCCTTGTAAATTCGAGCATTCTCATAAGCCTCATGCCTAATCTCTTCGAGTTCATTCAATTGGAGCTTCTGATGAACTCCAGCCGCATCCATGTCCAGATTGAAGGTTTTGACGGCCCAATGTGCCTTGTGTTCCAATTCTATCGGAAGATGGCACGGTTTGCCATAGATGAGCCAAAATGGGGACATTCCAATGGGTGTTTTGTAAGCCGTACGATATGCCCACAATGCATCTTCCAAGCGTAAGCTCCAATCTTTCCTTGTTGGTCCAACGGTCTTTTCCAGAATCTGCGTGATTTCTCTATTCGAAACCTCGGCTTGGCCACTTGTTTGAGGATGATAAGGTGTCGAAACCTTATGCGTGACATTGTACTTCTTGAGCACTGCCTCGATGGTTCGATTGCAAAAATGAGACCCTCCATCACTTATTAGCACTCTACGCATCCCAAATCTACAGAAGATGTTAGTTTTAACGAAATCTGCAACCACCTTGGAATCGTTAGTTCGGGTGGCTTTTGCTTCCACCCATTTTGACACATAATCAACAACAAGTAAGATATAATTGAAACCATAAGATGAAGGAAAAGGGCCCATGAAATCAATGCCCCAAACATCAAAAATTTCAATAGAGGGAATGGGTGTTTGCGGCATTTGGTCTCTTGGGCCTATGTTACATGTTCGTTGACATCGATCACATGTGAGGCAAAAAGTTCTAGCATCTTTAAAGATAGTAGGCCAATAAAAACCACATTCTAGAACATTAAGTGCTGTCCTTTGAGTGCCAAAGTGACCACCACAAGCATAACTGTGACAGAATGCTAAAATCGAATTAAACTCAGAATCATGCACACACCTTCGTATAATCTGATCAGGGTAGTATTTCCACAAATAGGGGTCATCCCAAAAATAGAACCGTGCATTCTTTTTAAGTTTATCACGTTGGTGCTTGTTGAGGGTGCTTGGAACTTGTTTAGCTACTAAATAATTGACCAAATCTGCGTACCAAGGCTCACTTACCTCAATGGACAGCAATTCTTCGTCTGGGAATGTTTCCGGAATGGGTAAGGAGTCCTCATTGTGCACCAAACGGCTCAGGTGGTCAACCACCACGTTTTCACTTTCCTTCTTGTCTCGGATTTCAATATCGAACTCTTGGAGAATGAGCATCCAACGTATCAGTCGCGGTTTGGCCTATTTCTTGGTGAGCAAATACTTCAAAGCTGCATGATCAGTATAAACAATCACTTCAGTGCCAAGTAAATAAGAACAAAACTTATCTAATGCAAACACAACAGCAAGAAGTTCTTTTTCCGTGGTGGAGTATTTCAATTGAGCATCATTCAAGGTCCAGGAGGCATATTAGATGACATGGGGCTGTTCGTTCTTCCTTTGGCCTAAAACAGCTACAATTGCATAATCTGAGGCATCGCACATTAGCTCAAAATGAAGGCTCCAATCTGGTGGAATGATGATGGGGGTCGAAGTTAGCATCTCTTTGAGGTGTTTGAAGGCCTTCTCACATTCCTCGTTGAACTCAAATGACATTTCTTTTTTAAGGAGATGGCATAGGGGTTGTGCAACTTTTGAAAAATCCTTGATGAATCGCCTATAGAATCCTGCATGTCCAAGAAAAGAACGAACCTCTCTCACCGAAGTGGGAGAGGGTAAGTAGCGTACAAGATCTATTTTTGACTTATCAACCTCAATTCCTTTTTCTGAAATGATGTGGCCCAAAGCCATGCCTTGTTTTACCATAAAATGACACTTTTCCCAATTTAAAACAAGGTTAGTTTCAATGCATCGTTTTATGATCAGAGTGAGGTTAGATAAACAATCATCAAACGAATCACCAAAAACACTAAAATCATCCATGAATACCTCAATTATGCTTTCAACAAAATCTGAGAAAATACTTACCATGCACCTTTGAAACGTGGCTGGTGCGTTGCACAAACCAAATGGCATTCGACGATAGGCAAAGGTACCAAAGGGGCACGAGAAGATGGTCTTTTCTTGGTCCTCCGAAGCTATGACAATCTGATTATAACCCGAATAACCATCAAGAAAATAATAAAATGCATGACCGGCTAACCATTCAAGCATTTGATCAATGAACGGCAAACGGAAGTGATCCTTCCTTGTGATGGCGTTGAGCTTCCTATAATCGATGTAAACTCTCCAACCGGTTTGGATACGGGTAGGCACAAGCCCATTGTCTTCGTTCTTCACCACAGTGACTTTGGACTTCTTTGGCACAACTTGGACCGGCGAAACCCAACGACTATCAGAGATTGGATAGATCACTCCACAATCAAGCTGCTTGATTATTTCCTTCTTCACAACGTCATCATGGGAGGGTTGAGTCGGCGTTGAGCTTCTCGAGATGGTTTAGCCCCCTCCTCCAAAAGTATACGATGCATGCACGTGGTAGGGCTTATTCCCTTGATGTCGGCCAAAGTCCATCCTATGGCTGTTTTGTATTCCTTCAACACCCTCACCAACTTCTCCTCTTCTTGTGCCGTGAGTGAGGAAGAGACTATGACGGGTAAAGTCTCTTGGTCTCCCAAGAATACTTACTTCAAATGGCTTGGTAATGGTTTAAGTTTGAGGGAGGGTGGCTGAATCACTGAGGGTAGCATTTTATTAGTTGAAACTGAACTTCAAATTGGGATTGGAAGCTTACCATATTGTTGTGGCAATGACTCAAGGGCATCAACCATCTCAACTATTTCTTCACTAGGGTGCACGGCAAGGATGTCATTATGCATGCCGTGGGTGTGTATTGGTTTTGACCCTTCATTTTTGAGTCCTTCTCCCTTTGTGACGGTTGTTTCAAGTGCATCCTCATTCAAGTCTTCAAGATATTCATGCGCCAAAGTATCAACTATATCAATAGAAAAACAAGAATGATCATCACTAGGATATCTCATGGCTTCAGAAATATTGAAATCAATAACTTCCCCATCAAATTCCATTGTTAATGTCCCTTTGAACACATTGATCTTGGTGCGGGCTGTTTTCATGCATGGCCTTCCAAGGAGGATTGGTAATGGGGGAGAACGGTCCGAATCTTCCATTTCAAGCACATAAAAATCAGCCGGAAAGATTAAGTGATTAACATGCACCAAAACATCTTCCAAGACTCCTCTTGGATATGCATTAGAACGATCGGCTAATTGAATAATTACTCCACCATCATTTTTCAGCTCTCCTAAGTTCATAGATGTATAAATAGAATAAGGCGTGACATTGATTGATGCACCTAAATCTAACATGGCATGTTCAAAACGAGTATTGCCAATAACACAAGGAATTGTAAAACTACAGGGATCTTTGCATTTAGGGGGCAGTTTTCGTTGCAAAATGGCTGAAACATTCTCACCTACCCTTACCACCTCCTTCTTTGAAATCCTCTTCCTTGTTGTGCACAGCTCTTTCAAGAATTTGGCATACTTTGGGACTTGTTTGATTGCATCAAGAAGTGGGATATTGACTTGTACCTTTATGAATGTGTCAAGGATGTCTTTGTCACTCACATCCTTCTTTGATTGCATGAATCTGCGACGGAAAGGTACATTGGGAGGAATAGGGTTAGAATTGACAGGAATTGGACCTAACTTACCTGATTGGGACAGATTGGGATCTTTGGGAGGCTGCGACAAGGATTGCTCAATCCTTATCGTGGCTTTGTCTTGTTCCTCCTCCTCGAGTTGCAGCTTTTCGTCTTGTTTTTGGGCAGATTTGGATGGTTTTGGATTAGTCCCTACTTCTTTTCCACTCCTCAACATGATGGCCTTTGCGGATTCAAATCCTCCCCTTGGATTCACAATGGTTGAGCTAGGCAGTTTGCCTTGTTCTCGAAACTACCCCATGAATTCAGCCACTTGTCCTATTTGTCTCTTCAATTCAGTCACCTATTTGGCTTGATTTTGCACCTCCTTGGCATAATTTTTCATTTCTTTGGTTTGATTTTGCTGCCCATGCGCCAAAGTGGTTAGTAATTGAATAACTTGATCATTATCCATGGATGAACCTGAATTGGTTTGGGCCGAAGGTGGTTGAGTTTGTGCTGGTGCATACGGCCTTGGGAACATCCCAGGGAGTGGTGGCCGAAATCCTCCTTGTTGAGGTTGTTATGGCTCCCTCCATTTCATGTTCGGATGATCTCTCCAGCCCGGGTTGTACGTGTTTGCATATGGATCGTATTTGGGCTGATTTTGGCTTGGGAATCCAATGGCATTTGCACTCTCCCATCCTCCATAATCGATCAATGATGCGTAAATTAACTAAACACATAAATTAACCCTCTTTTGACAATTGTAGTAAAATGAATAAGTAGGGATCGTTCTGGACCGGGGATTAGGAGGGCTTGCTAAAACCTCTAAACTGACTCAAAAACATAAAAACAAAGTTAAAAACGTTTAAAAAGACTCAAAAGACTCAAAACAAGTTCAAAAGATTCAAAACGGGCTGAAAACACTCAAAACTGCCTAAAAACACTAACTAGGCAGTTTCTGACTCTAAACACACTTTGGACGAAATTATTGGTTTGGTTTGACTCAAAAACACTTAAAACATCAACAAAACATATTTAGAACACTTTGAAACAAGAAAGTAAAATGGGGGTTTTGATTTGGTCGAATTTAAAACAGAAACAAGTAATTTAAAGACTAGGACAGATTTGGCACGAAATTGGGTTGAATTGGATGGATGATGGACTAGCTAGGGAGTTCTTCTCCACACATAACACACTTGCACACAAATTGATTTTCAGTTGCTCCTTCGATAAACTATGAAACTCAACACCCCAGATTAATTAGGTCCGCTTAAATTAACCTTCAAGTCTTCCTTAAGTTATTGAATTGGACGGGAAAGCGCATACACAATTCAAAACATTCTTCAAAAGTCCCCTACGTGAACAGCACAATAGAGATACAATTAAAGATCATTAAACTTTGTGAAAACTATAAGTATTGACAAGGCATTCGTAACTATGAAAAGCATGATACTCTTAACAAGAATTCACTTAACACGATTGTGACTAGCAACCTTTACTACTTGTGAATATAAGTTCATAACGATTAGGTGAAATTCACTTATATTCTACCACCAAATTTATGCATGAAAACTAAGCGTGCACTCTCAATCAACATACACAAATAAGTTATCAATCATACAGTTAAGCAAATTGAATCCACAATTTATGAAATCGCAACCGAATGTAATCAATTCATAACACAAGTATAGTCATGGTATTGAATAACCCCCTAGCCAAAAGGGCTTAGTTCCTCATGTTCACAGCAAAACAAAGATAAATAATCTTATACATTGAATTCAAAAGAAAGATTACACCTAAAACGTCCAGCGATCCAAACTGAAAAGCAAGTACGTCCAAGCACTCTCAATCTCTCCTTTTGCTGCGGCACCAAGAACTCAGGGTAAGGATGGATGTGTTTGGATGAAAGGATGGTGGTTTGGGTGGTGAAAGGCTGTGGCAGAGATGGAGAGTGTATGGAGGTTGCGGCTGGATTGATTCTGGGTGAATGGGGTGCGACTAGGTTGTATGGGTGGATGGAGTGGTGAATGAATGAAAATAAGTGAATGGCTGGATCCCCTTTAAAAGGTGCGGCAGAGATGGATTAGGGTTTTGGGAAATCAGAAATTTAATGCAAATCCCCTAAGAATAAGTAATTCAAATCAAGAAATCAGAAATTAGGGGAAACTAAGGTTGACTTGCGGCATAAGGGTTTAAAGGGAGTTAATATGGTTTAATTCCTGATTTGAGAAATAAATGGTATGTAAAATATTCAAATAGAATCAGGAATTAAGGAGAAAAGGGAGTGTGATCTGCGGCAAAGGGTTTTGGGAAAGGGAAAGGTTCCAAAAGAAAGGGAAACCACCCTTCCTTGCACGGCAAGGAAGGGAAGGGGAAGGGGATGGTACGGCATGGGTGTTAGGGAATGTATAAGTTCTTATTTGTTGCTGGAACTTAGGGACTTTTAGGATTAGGAAAGGTCAAAACCAAATTAGGAAACCTAGGCTTAATATTCCTACTCCAAGTAGGAATCCTTGTGTAAGTAGGAATCCTATTTCAATTAGGAATCCTTCTTCATTTAGGACTCCTTCTTCATTTAGGAATCCTTCAACTTCAAGTCTTCAATTTCGTCCATTCCTTTTGCTCCATGTCCTTCATTCCAAGCTCCATTATGCTCCAAAAGACTCCCAAAGGCTCCAAAATGCACCTTATTGCTTCATAGGCCCTTTAAACCTACAAACACACGAAACTAACTCAAAATACTAGAATAACTAAGAATTAACAACGTAAATGCACGAAAACAAGCATACTAAGTTGCATAAATATGCTCCTATCAATCAATTGAGGGCACGTTTTAGATTGGTGCCCTTGTATGGAACACACTCCACAGATTGAAGTTTCTTGTACCTTGGGTTTTTCAACGACCTGCGACACAAGAAGAGTAAGATTAGCTAATTGAGATTGAATTTCAGATATTGCACTTACCTCATTCACATGTTGCTGCCGTGGGGCCTCTCTTTGTCTAACACCTTCATATTGTTGTGCATTCAAAGCTCGGTTTGCAATTAAGGTCTTGGCAGCCACCGGAGTTTTGTCAACCAACGCACCACCCGCTGAGGCATCTAGCATTTGGTGTTCAATGGGAAGAAGTCCTTCGTAGAAATATTGAATGAGCAGCTCTTCTTTCATTTGGTGTTGAGGGCATGATGCTACAAGAGTCTTGAAACGCTCATAATAGGCCGGAAAAGACTCTCCTTGATTTTGTTGGATGCCACTAATCCGCTACCTTAGAAGAATGACTCTTGACGTTGGAAAGAACTTTTCTAAGAATGCTCATTTCATTCTCTCCCATGAAGTGACTGTTCCAGGTGCCAATTCATACAACCAATCTTTAGCCTTTTCCAAAAGAGAAAACGAAAAAGCTTTCATCTTCAATATGCTGCCATCGACATTGACTGGGGTCATGCTTGAACAAACAACTTCGAACTCCTTCAAGTGCTTGTTAGGATCCTCCATGGACAGCCCATGATACTTTGGAATATGGTGCAACAAACTGAACTTCAACTCGAACTCCTCAGTCTTTCCTTGAGTTGCCGTGGGGTATTTGATGCATAGGGGCACGGCATTGACCACTCCTGAGGCAGAAAGTTCTTTGATTGTTCGATTGTCCGCTGCCATGTCTTGTGCTTCCTCGGAAATCTGATTCATGGCTTCCTCTTCCTCTTCTACTTCTTGTTCTTCAAGCTCAGATTCAGGGCTAGGTGGATTAGATTCTTGCTAATTCCTCCTCCTTCCCAAAGTACGTTCAAAATCGTCGTCAAAGTCAAAGATGTGCTCACGAATAGGTTGAGAACTTCGAGTCATAAACTGGTACCTGAAAACAAGAAATAAAACAAGGTCAGAAACTAAAACAAAAGCACACGAAAAATAAACAAAAAGAAACAATGGGGGATTAGCAAAGTTACTAATCCCCGGCAACGGCGCCAAAATTTGATGTGATAAAAGTTTAGCACACAAATTAAACCCTCTTTTTGGCAATTGTAGTATATATGCAAGTAGGGATCGTTATGGACCGGGGATTAGGAGGGATTGCTAATCAACTCTAAACTGACTTAAAAACACAAACACAAACTTAAAAACATTTAAATAGACTCAAAGGACTCCAAACAGATTCAAAAGACTAAAAACAGCTTAAACCAACCAAATAGACTCAAACTAGACACTACGAATGATTTTGGACGAAAATTGATTTTAACTTGACTCAAAACACTTAAAAACACACAATTGGACAAATTTTAACTAATTTTTGAAAACAAAGTAAAGGGGGATTGGTTTTGGACGAATTTGAAATAAAACAAACAGATTGTAAAACTAAACAGATTTTGGCACCAAATTGGTAGTTTTGGATGGTTGATGGGCTAGCTAGAGGGTCTTTCTCCACACATGACACACTTGCACATAAATCGATCTCCAGTTGTTCTTTCAATAAACCACAAAGATCAACGCCCCAGATTAACCGTGAACAGCACTAATTAACCCTCAGATTTTCCTTAAGTCATTGAATTGGATGGATAACGCATCGGCAACCAAATTATTCTTCAAAAGTCCCCTACATGAACAGCATAATAGAGACACAATCAAAGATCATTATGTTCTATGAAAATCATAAGCATTGACAAGGCACTCGTAACTATGAACAACATGATACTTATGCCAGGAATTCACTTAACGCGATTGTGACTAGCAACCTCCATTACTCATGAATATAAGTTCATAACGATTAGGTGAAACTCCCATATATTCTAGCATCAAATTCATGCATGCAAACTAAGTATGCATCCTTAATCAACATACAAGAATAAGTTCTGAATCAAACAGTTATGTAAATTGCATTCACGATTTATGAAATCACAACTGGAAGTAATCAATTCATATTGCAAATATGTTCATGGCTTTGAATTTCCCCTAGCTAAAACGAGCTTAGCTCCTCATGTTCGCAAAACAAAGATAATTGAATTTAAACATTGAAAACAAAAGAAAGATTACACCTAAAAACGTTCCAGCACTCCAACTTGAATGGCAAGCACGTCCAAGGCTTCTCCTTCTTCTCCTTTGCTGCGACACAAGGTTGAAAGGGTTGTATGAGATGTGTATTGAGGTCAGAGATGTGAATTGGGGTGAATGGATGTGTATAAGGCTGCGGCAATAGCTGAAATATATAGGGGAAGGTAGGGCACGGTTTGGAATTAAATTAGGCAATGTTTAAGACTCCAAATCCTCCAAGAAAAGGGTAACAAATCAGAATCCCAAGAGAAAAGGGTAAGTGATATGCGGCAAAGGTTGAAACTAAAGGGAAATCAACTTCCTTGCATAACAAATCAGAATCCCAAGAGAAAAGGGTAAGTGATATGCGGCAAAGGCTGAAACTAAAGGGAAATCAACTTCCTTGCACGGCAAGGAAGTGTAAATGGCTGGATTTGGAGCGGCATAGCCTAAAAGAAAAGGGAAAGTGGTTTACTTATGCGGCAAGGAAAGGAAATGCAAGGGAATGGTGTGGCTCCCTTGTAGCTGGGTTTAGGTCTGCTAGAATAAGTATTTAAGTGTCCTAATATATTTAGGACTCCCCTTTGTAGCTGAAACCTTGATAAAATAGGATTAGGAAAGTCAAAGGTCAAAATAAGGAAACTTTGACTTGGTCAATCCTTCTTCTTCTTGGATTCCTTTTCCTTCCTTGACTTGAATTTATTTTCTTCCTCTCTTTGGCAGATTCCTATCTTGCTCTGGTCTTCAATTTCGTCCATCTACTTTGCTCCAAGCATATGCTATCCATTCCATGCCCAAAACTGCTCGTAAAGGCACCAAAATGCACTTTCTTGCTACTTTAACCCCTGGGACCTACAAACACACGAAAATGGATTGAAATACTAAATTAACTAAGAAATAGCAACATAAATGCACGAAAACAAGCTTACTAAGTCGCATAAATATGCTCCTATCACTCCCAAAATCACATCAAAATTCGCAAGATCTAATGGGAGAAGATTAGCTAGCATGACTGCATCTTGAATCACCACAGGACAACCCGGGTAAACAAAGCTAACTGAGCATTTCTCTCCTCTAGGCATAGAGAATTCTAACTCGTAACCCAAAAGTGTAGACTGAGGTTGAGTTAACTGAGCAAATGTATGAGAAATAACCGAGTGGGTTGCTCCACAGTCAATTAAGACTCTAGCAAAAAGACCAAGAACATTTAACGTACCCATTATTAAATCCGGATGGTTATGGGCGTCCTGCAAGGTAATGTTGTTGATACGCCCCTGGCCTGCTGTCGTCCTCCTCGACCTCTACCATAATGAACACCTCGGCCCTGCGTACTACGCCCCTGACCTACCTAACTGTGCTGTCTCGACGATCCAGCACTACTAGCCGCAACATCAACCTGCAGGGGCTGTCTTCCAGACTGCCACTTGGACCCACCGGCTGGATACTGACCCATGCCACTCTGCTGATAAGGCATATATCCTCCTGGGTACTGGCCATAATCACTCTGCTATTAGGGATCCTGGGGGTACTGGTACTGCCCTAGAGCATAAGGAACGGGATCCCCCTGATAATGGTACGCACCACCTCGACCTCTCGGAACATAATGGTACTGCTGGGTCTGAACTGGTGGTGGTAAGGAAAGCTGTCGTGGCTGCTGAAGTCTCTGTGGGTTCTGAGGACAATACTTAGCCAGATGCCCTGTCTGACCACATGAATAACATCCGCTGTTACCTCGACGACACTCTCCAAAATGTCGATTATTGCACCTACGACATAAAGGTGCGCCTGAACCACCTGCTTCTTTTGGCCTCTGGAAGCGAGATCCTCCAGTGGGCTTACCACCTCTCCTCTGACCAGTGGCACTAAAACGCCCACTGGAAGAACTAGAACTAGTCCCACTTATCAAACTTCTTCAGATTACTGCCCTTTTCTTCTTCTTCTTCATTCTCACTCGGCATTTTATCAGAATCCTCAATCCTCAATAAAACATCGTGAACTCCTGATAAGTAGCACAAGGTAGAATAGTCGCCATAGAGCGCTACTTCTTCTTAGTATCCAACTTAAAGCGGTGAAGCATCTCAGCTGGATTAGCAGCAATCTCCGCATCATAGCGGGATAAATCTATGAACTTCCTGTAATACTCAATAGCGGTCATCTTCCCCTGTTTTAGATTTGTGAACTCCTGTTTCTTCTGGTCAAGGTATGCTGGAGGAATGAATCTCTTATAGAACGACCGTCTAAAATTCTCCCAGTTCGCTTTTTCCTCGGGAGTCCATCCATAAGTCTCCTGATCTGATTCCACCAAGATGCAGGCTCTCTACCCAAAAACCAAGAAGTGGTCTCGACCCATCTTTCAGCAGGAAGACTGCCATGACTCTGCATAACCTGAAAAGTCTTCTCCACATGCTCGAGCCAACGCTCAGACCCTTCATGGCCCTCATTACCCATAAAAGTAGGTAACTTGAGATTATACACTGTCTTCGAATGAGTCCTCTATGGAGGGCGAAGTGAAGCCTGAATGGCATTAGCGATAGCCTTCCCCCTAATTGAGCAACATCGGGGAAACTAGGTTCAACAGAAGAACGTGGATCCCTACGAAGCAGCATAATTCTGACAGAAGATATCACAATGATTAGATTACTCACAAAAATATGCAGGACTACGAAACCTATGCTCTGATACCAAACTGACACACCCCGACCGAGATCGAGGCATGCTGGCCGTCACGTGAGGGTGACGTAGCCATGTGCACAGTGCAGAAGCATTATAAAGAAAGATTTACGAATGAATAAAAACCAACTTCAAGAGTGTTAGAACATAAATAAGTGTGAATACACATTCAGAGCATAAAAGTCTAGGTGCAGTCAAGCATAAGAAGTACTTAATTAAACAACACCCGAAGGTGGTCCTACATAGGTGATGATCTGTGAGAAGTTTGGTGTGTCCTCGTGAGCCACCAACAAAAGCTAGCTAAAACCTGGAGGGGCGCAAACCAAAAGTGTGAGTGGGCAAAAACAAAGTTTTTCAAAATTCATTTCATAAATAACCTTTATATTCCCTCGCCGTAAAACCTGTATACTTTCCCCGAAAATAGTATATACATATACTAAATCTCATTTGAAATCATCACATCAAAACATATAAGCAAATCATGAATATGCCATGCCATGTCATCAAATCATCAGGTAAGTAATCCAAATGCAATAATAACTGAACTCTAGCTCATAAATCATGCCTGCACATGAGTCGAACCCACTTATAATGGTCTATACGACAGGACTGGGTGTAAACAATACGCTCTAGTGCTATAATCACGTGAAGACTGTGCGAATAATCGCGGGTCACCTACGAGTCGAACCCACTGAAAGTGGTCTATACGACAAGACTATGCACCTAACTAGGATCTAAGATGAGCGTGTGGTGCGGGAGGTGAACATCACGTGAAAGACTATGCCCCTAACTCTGAGCGGGAGTACTAACACCGGGGTGCAGGTTAATGAGCTCTCGATGCATCTCATCATACTTTTCATAACTCAACTTCTTATTAATCACACATAATCTTACCTGGAACTTACCTGAGCGCCCGCAGCACCAACAATCATGCGCATACAATTCATAATGCATAATCACAAGTATGTATGCATTGGCATGGCAATTCATTTATAAAATCATTTAAAATGCATATTCTGGGAAAAATACTTAGTATATAGGTATATACGGAAAACCAAAAGCCCATTCACTGGTATGTAGATGGATCGTAGCCTCCGTGCCTAGCCTGGCTACGCTCGTCCTCCGGATAGGTCTCGCCTATGTGAGAAACAACTATAAATACGTTATTTTAAAGCACATAAATGAAACTAAGAAATAACTTCTCATACATTGCTCAATTGAGGTGTGTGAATATACCAAAATGATCTACACAACCTCAAGATCAGCCCCATAATTTTAAAATAAATTTTGGAGGTCCCACGCGCCCTCATGGGCCGACCAAGGCACGGCCAGGCGCGCCACCCACGCGCAGGTACGTGCCTGGCACATGGACAGAATCCTAACTGCCGTTAGGAATATTCCGTTAAAAGCTAACAAAACGTATCAAAGATAACTGATGCCGTTAGAATATTCTGTCAGACTTGACGGAATATTCGTTCGTCTTCTTCCTTCGACTCCGGCGACTGTCACAGTCGTCGGAAAACTGTGAAATTTTCAAATCCACTATTCTCACTCGATTCTCAACCATTTTCTTCGAATCTACTACCAAAATGAAGCCGTTATACCTATTTGAAACTTCGATATTCACGGGATCACGCCGGGAAAAGCCCCGATAATCCGGCCAAACTTGAAACTCGCAGAACCCGTGATTCCGACGTCCAATCTTCACTAGCGAACCACTCCGAGGTTCGTGAGGACCTTCTAAAGCGCCCTGTAAGCTTGAAATTCAAAGAAAAACCTTTGTTAAAAAGTTGATGAACAATACTAAGATCGGGGTTCCATTTTTCTAGGTTCTCCGATGTTAAATCTCAACCAAAACTCAGCAAAAATACTTAGAAGGAAAAGAGGATACCTTTAGAAGCCTTGAAATGGCTTGAAACCTTAACAATCACCTCTGTGGTACTGTACCTCGACTGCCCTCTTGGAAACTAGGGTTTTTCGAAGTTGCTACGACCACCCAAGGACACTACTCGACTCGGGCGATGCAAAGTTTTCTGACGAACGCAACAACTCAGCCCAAAAGGCGCGCCAAGGGCAGACGAACACTAGAAGGACGCACTCGGAAGCAAGTTTTGTCCTCGTCACCCCAAAAGATTCTACATAGGAGCATCATGTACCAGCATTTGAGCACTATCTCCTGCTATGTGTCACACGGCCCCAACCGACAGTTTCTCCATAATTCAACTCTAGAGTGGTCCAATATCGGCAGTTAAGCATTTCCTGCTACGTGTAACATTGCACCGGCTCCCTACTGCACCTTCACGCCTAGCCTAGGCAATGTAACAGAGAGGCCAAATGACTCCCCGGAGGCAGCCGAGCACACCTTAGCCTCACCTGTTCCCTCAATGGAGATTTCTGGCATTTGCATGTCGACGACGCATCCAACTACAAAGGATTGGAAGCAGGTGTGGTCCTTGTCACCCTAGATGGTTCAATGCTCGAGAGGTAGATGAGCCTGGCTGCCTTAGTATAACTAGATGCACGTTGGCTTGCGCCGGGATTCCTAGAAGTAGCCATAATGGTCTTTTTCAAGGCTTAGCTAATTGAAGGATTTTGGGTCTCTTGGCATAATCTGCAGGGAACCGGGCCCTAGAGACGGAGGGGGCACATTACGCATTACATCCGATGGACGGCTGCCCTGGAACCCTAAAGCTGCTACCGAGTGCACTAAGGTAGCCTACGATTTCCGGAAGAGTGCCTACGGCTTGCCCTTCAAGCAGTAAAACCGCGCTAGACTTATACAACTGCACATTCTTGTGAAAGGTTAAACAAGCTAGCGTGCATATATGAAGTTTATCCACTGCCAAAATGCTACGTAGTCGATAAAATTCACCTCTGCCAAGCGCGGAACGACTTGCACCAAGTCCTAAAGTGTTGTGATACTTGCTACGCAACCTACGGAATTGAAGAAAGCCAAGGTTAACAGCCTAGTGGTCACGCGGAGTTGTCTACTTCTGTAAGTAAGGCGTCTGGCTGCCGACCCTATGGCTAACAATTTTGCAAAGTTCTACACCAACACCTACGACTGCATAGGCTACACGGCCTGTCTGCTTATAAAAAAGTAGCACGCCTACCACTGGTCTATAAAGCCTAAAGGTTAGGGCATGAACAAAAGAAGCGAAGATGGAGAAAAGCGAAAGAAGCAAGTTTATTAAATTTTCTAGCAAAATTGATAAACAACTAGCAAAGACCGAAGAAGTTCAAGCAAAGCAAAAAGCAATGAGGGAAACAAAGAAAATCCGAAAGACTACCTAGAAGACTACTCTTCAGCAGCTTGGACACTCCACGACTACTCGGTCGCCACACCGTCAGCAGCCGCGACATTCTTAGCAGCGGCACCATCCGGCGCTTCACCCCGGCTGCACCAGCCTTGGCACCAACATCTCCGACTACTTCACCAATGGAGGCCTCAAAAGTAAAGGTGAACAAGTCTTCCGGAGAAATAAAGAAGGTCTCGAAACCTCGAGCTCATCCTTCTCACCCTTCAGCTGCTCATTCTCCTCGAGCAGACCAACACGGACGCGTTGCAGCTCATCCACTTCCTTCTTCAGACTTTCGTTAATCTTCAGTACACCTTGAAGTTCCAACACTTGGGGTTCAAGCCTATTGACGATTCTCTTGAAGTGTATCCCTTGATTATAAGCAGCAATCAACTCTTCATCCTTTGCATAAGCAGCGAAACGAAGCTCAGAAACTGCAAACTCAAGATCTTCATCCTTTCATACTTAACTTGGATCGCATCAAGCCTAGTCTTCAAGTCAACGATCTCTTGGCGAGCGGTCTAAAGCTACAGAGAAATGGGGGCAGAAATATTAGACCCCTTCAAAGCAATGAGCACAGAATCCAACCTCTTAATCTCCTTGGTTGAGGAATAAGCTTCAGCTGCCATAGTCTTCGCCACCCTCCTTGGTAGCCTTGCTATATTTGCATCATAGCAAGCAGATCAATCATTATATATTGTGTCGTATGCGTCACAAAGGAACTTAGGCAAGCAAACCTTTCTAACGCCATCAACAAACTTGGCACAAGCTTCCGTGTCTTCAAGCAGATCTGGTTTCAAGAGCACACAGCTGCCCATGCTAGCAGTCTCTTCCTTCTGAGTGGGCGAATCAGTCTCAATAGCAGAGGAAGTGGGCCTTGGCGCCACCTTAGCAACATAGTCCACCTTATTGCTCTTTATAATAGCAAGCTTCTCCAAAGGTGAACCAAACTTGGCTCCCAACGGACGTCTTGGTACATGCTTCGGCACTAGGGGCATGAAATGACCTTTACATTGAGCAATTCTATCAGCAATCGTACAGGCCATTCTCGGCATGGCAGACGCGGCAGCAGGCGGACCCTCACAAGCAGCGGAGGAAGTCTTCAATTTTTCCCAACTGGCATCTCTTGAGCAGGCGGGAAGATCTCTTATTTCCACCTTCATTCATAATAGGCTACACAACAGCGTTCAGACAAGCTAATGCATCCGCCTTGATCCACTTTACCTCCTCTCTCAGGAGCAGCCTACTTTTCTCACGACAAAGAGGACTAAACAGCTAACGCCATTTGCGGTACTCAGCAGATGAGCTCAACCCAGCATTCTAGCAGGTAGAAGGTCTGCATGCCCAGCATTCCAGCAGCCCACGAAGCCCGCGACCTTCTCATTTCTCTCAATCGCCAGCTTGGCCCGCGTTAGATCCAAGAGCCTAATGGATATGAGCCATACGACTACCCTAGCATTGCGCCCCAGCGCCTCAATTCGCGGCCCCAGCCGCTCAAGCTGCCCTTGGCTCTAGCCAAGCCAAGCAACCCAAGCAGTGGCCCTTGCCACAACACCTCCTCGGCCCATGCCGAACCGACTCTTGGCCCCTGCTAGCCGACGTGTTGCACCACCCCGACGGCTGCCCCGCGACAGCACTATCCAAAAAGAAGACAAGAAAAATTAAAATTTTCTTACATCGGTGCGACACGGAGAAGACGAAGAAATCAACGAAAGACGGACCTTTGCACGGGCAAGATGTAGAAGATTGCTAGAGGAGGGGGAACAAATATCCTCTAAGCTCTCTCTCTCTCTTGTAGGGTAGAATAAATCGGTCTCCAAAGTTGATTTAATAACCCACTTAAGGTGGACTTAAATAGGCTTTGAGAGAAATTTATTTCCCTTTCCTAGAAGGATCTAATTTCCTATTAAAAGAGAGAATCAACAACAAAATAGGAAGCAATTCAGAGTTTCCTAAAGCGAGAAAATCTCTACACCTGTTGCCCTTTCCTGCAAGCAGCCCAACAGGTGTGGGGGCATTTGTGGAGCCAAAAATAATCACAAGGCGACACGTGGATTTTTGGGTAAAGAAGGACCAAACTACCCCTGAGGTACACCAGGATTTCTACGTGCGAGCAGCAGACAATCATTTTTCAACAAAGTCAAAAATGCTCCAAAAGAGGTGAACAAATTCAAGGTTATCTCATCCATCCTCATCTTAGCTAATTATTACATAACCTCCCAAAAAACATTCATTTTATTATGTTAATTAGCCAATTAATATATTTATTCATAATCAATATATTAATTGCTAATTAATCACCAAATAAACACCCATCTCACCCAAAAACGAAAGGGAAGGCCGGCCACCTTTCCTTGCTCCACACCTTTCTTATTTTCTCCATTTTATTACCCCATTTATGCAAATTAATCAATTTTGTAACCACCAATTTATTCCTTTAGGTTTAATTAGCCAATAAATTGGCTATTGGCTAATTAAACCAAAATTTCAACCTAAAAACCCCATTAAGGCCGGCCAACTCTTCTCAAAAATGGACAAGCCTAGCCTTATAAATAGGCTCCCATTTTCACAAAACTTTCATTCCAACACTTTGGTAAAAATCCCAAAATTCTCTAAACACTCTTTCTCTCTAAATTCTAACTTTGGCATCGGAGGTTCTTCGGCCAAAGCCCCCCCCCCCCCCCCATTCATCGTGGGCGCGTGAGGCTCTTGGCCTTGACCTTAGGTGTTAATTGTTTTGTAGGTGCAAAATTGTCCAAGATCAAGGAGGAGAAAATTTGCATCCACAGTTATATTCTAAACAGTTAACACTACCACATCATCTCTACTATAGAGACAATCAATCAGATTACAATAATCCAATCATTCACTAATAAAGAACATTGTTTTGTCAAACAAAACATTCATCCATCTCTTAAACTATAGTGAAAAAATTAAGTTCCTTATTCAAATTGGAAGGTAAAGACAATCTTTCTTTTTCCAATTTCTCTGGTAATTCATATGAGGAAATAAGTATCATCTGCTTTCGCAGAGATCTATATTTTATTCATGTTCCAAATGTGAAGTACTTTTTCTTCTCTCATTAATCTTCTGCTTCTTATTGGCCACACTTTTACAACGATTATAAAACAAAGTTACTAATACGGAATCAAGCATTCAAGTAGAAGAACCAACTGTTTTGAACTTATTCAAGAACAATTTACAACACCTTCGAAATGTGTGTTCTTGACACTTGCAAGACATTTCTTACAAATACCAATTCCAATGTCCATCCTTTCATAAAGAAAGTTTGTTCATTTGGAGTTATTTCGCTTTCATCATTTGACTTCTCCATTGACTACAATAGTCATGGTCCTTAAACTCCCACTATCTATCTTGAAACTTATTTCAATTATGTTATACACATCAAAAGATTTGGAGAGCGTGCGGTTATTGTTCATTATACAGTTTACAATAAACTTAGTGAACCATTTGGATAGGGACTCAAAGGTGAAGTCCTTGCCTAGTTTCCGTCTCCCGAAGAGGTTTAACACTTCAACACTTAATGATTCAAAATCATCATAAGTCCATGTTGATGGACTATTTTTGTCAATCAACCATTATGTTCTAAACATAATTACAAACTTTCAAGAGTTGTTCAAGGCAACCCTCATTTCTTCATACAACAATTTGTAAGTGAAGAATCATGGCACATAAAGTGTCCATGCACTTGTGCTTACTTATGAAGTTCCTTGTTCATGTAACAAAGAAACAAGCACTAGTGTTTGCGTTAACTAAGGGTTGTTCCAAGCAACTCTTATTTCTTCATACAACGATTTGTAAGTGAAGAATTATGACATTAAAAGTGTCTATGTCTTTGTGCTAATCTTCTCAAGTTCCTTTGTTCATACAACAAAGGAATGAGCACTAGTTGTTTGTGTTGTCCCCTTTATGATAGACTTATCTAACATGTTCTTCCATTGATACATTATCAATAGAAAGATTGTGAGGATGAGAGTACTTAGGTACATATACAATCCATTCAAGACAATCTATGGGATTGTGGTACCAAGTCTGGAAACCAAAGCCTTTGGCTTTTCTTTGTCAAGTTTTGGATAGTGTTTGCAAATATATCTGTAAATAAATACATAAAAAATATAAATTGATTGATTTTAAGCCATTTGATCCAGGTCTTTAAATCTAATAGCACTACCCACTATTTTCGGCAAATTTCATATCCCTCATCGGAATTTGAGAGTTTTGGAGGAAACCCTTAGTAGGGTATGGGAGGCTCACTATTAACAAGCCCACCTCACAATGATATGATGTTGGCTAGCATCAATAATAATGAGAGAGTACGCTTACTCATTTGCATCTCTTGCAAGTACCATCTTATTTGGCCTCTAGAGAATGAAGTGTCACAGTGATATGATGTTGGCTCTATTTGGTCCTATTACAACTATCGGTCCATGTGATTGATTTAGCAGTATATGATGCTCCCACTATGCTTGTAAAACGGTTTTTAAAGCAAGAGTATATGGTACTACTAACATAAGAGTTGCATTCATTGAAAGACTATATAGTTGCCTTAGGGCCTTAGGATGACTATGAACTTTCAATTCGATCCAACATGAGCCTAGTGTTGGATCTCAGTCTAGGAATGGTGATTGATTTGAGTTACGTGTTTAATCACATTAAGGCGTGTTTTCTTATTGGGCGTTGGATCCTCTACTCCAATTTCATGCATATCAAATAAAACAAGAAAGGAGTACTTCAAACTAAAGAAGAGCTTATGCTCTTGTACAACACTTGATCAAATTAAATTACTTTAAAGTAAAGAAGAGCTAATGCTCTTTTACAACATTTGATCATATCAAATTACAACCAAAATCAAATCTACTCATTCCCATGGTTCATACAAATTTGGAAGACGACCATTCACATAGCTCAATTATCGTAGGCTTAGGTTCATAATCACCATTTATAATTAATTAACGCTTTAACTAATTAAACTTGAATGCAACATTGTCATTTGGTTTTTGTATCCATAGAATTGATTTAGATGGAGCTAAATGGAATAAAAATCCAATTCTCATTTAAAGATACAAAACTATTTTGTTCTCTACTAATTTGGGCCAAAATTCAATAACCTCAACTATTGGGCTATATTGCAAAACACAAACTTTTGAGGTCACTTTGTAAAAACACAAAAGTCCACTACTTCATGTAATTACAACTAGAACCCAAAAATTTCAACAAATGCAAAAATTTCATTAAAGGAGCAAAACAATTTGTCCTTTAGTGATTTTGGGCCTTTACGTAAAAACGTAAGCTTTCGGGTCAAAGTACAAATACACAAAAGTATCAAAACTTTAAGTAATTGCATAAAAGCCCCAAAAGTACCCTACTTTAATAGGGTGGCCGTTTATGGTAGTGAGAGAAAGAGCGGTTTTGTGGTTTGAAAGGTGATTGAAAGATGTAAGCGATTGGTACGGTGTGAATAGTAGAATGGGTATGCGTGTTGATTGAATAAAAGCCATACCATCCATCACTAACAAAAACTTTATGTAAACAACCAACAACTTTGAATCAAAATTCCCAACCTTTTTGTTCTTGCCAAGAACAATGAAGAACATCCAGGAAAACCCATAAGAGCTCCATGAACATTTTTCACCCAAAAACACCCCAAAAATTCCCAAACTTAAGGGAAATAACATATTACCATACTAGGGTACTTAGGGGTTCCTAATGTCACTTTAAAATACTTTTAACAAGATAAACATGAACCCAAAACTCCACCCTTTGGAGTTGGCCGAATTTCCCCATAAACATGGGACCAAATTTTAGCTCCAAAATTCATGCTCATATGAACTACATCTACAACATTTGAGATGACAAATTTTCAAGCAAAATTTACATTCAAAGAAGGAAGAATAATGGTTGTAACAATTACGATATTCAATATCAAAGACTATGAACTACAAACCCCAAAAGGATTCACCAACTACTAGACCTAGGCTCTGATACCACTTGAAGGAGATATTTGTGAAAACAAGTTCATTTGAGCAACATCTATGCATGCATTTAACAATTAAAAGGAATCATTCTTGTATGCACTCAAAAAAAAAACTTTACCCATGAAATTCAAGGCCTAGTGAGTGTGATGGACCAAGACTCAACTCAAGAACAAAGTGAGTTGAGAAATATTATACCTTTGTTGATTCCTCTGTTGGAAGTATGCCCACAAAGCCACTCATTTGATGTAATAGCTTTTGGAATACTTATTGTGTTAAACTATTGTATTGTTTAATGAAGGGCAAAGCTTATTGTTAATCATTATTTATTGGATTATATGTTTAAGCAATAAGGGAATCCAAGGAATGTATTTAGTCTAAGAGAGAAGTGATCTAAGTAAGTTAGATTAATGAGACCTTTCTCTTATGTTCATTCCTAAAACGTTCCTAGCCATAGGATTGCCAATTGGGCATTGACAATCCGCTAAGGTTAGTATGTGTTATGTTAACTCAAGCGTGAGTATGACTAGTCTCAAGTCATTTAGTGTTGGACACTGAGACAAACACATAGGTGCTCGAAAGGTAATCGAGTACACTGAACAACGATCAAAAGAGAGTTCGAACATACATGTCATGTAAGAACTCGTAAGTTGCAATATGCAAAGTAGTCCTTTGACCTGAGGCATCATAGATGTCTAATGGTTAGGTCCTTGATCTTTGATCATGTCAAAGGCATTCCATCGAGAGTGTCCACGGCATTGTTGGGGTCAAGCTATCTAGTCATGTAGGCATATGAATGCACAACAAGGGATCTCTAACCTTCCATGGTGGAAGGAGAATACTCTGAGATATGATTCAGGAGTCTTTGGCCAAAGCATACGAATATGACATAGGAAATATGTTTCAAGTCATATTCAAATGAATCATATAGAGAAGTATCACATTGGATAGTACACATGAAATAAACTATCACTTAAACAATGTGATCAAGAGTATTGTATTAGAGAAGGACCGTATTGCATTGTAATTGTAACTGGATAGGTTCTCCAACCACTTCTACTTAGCTTGGGTAGCCATGACATACTGCTAGGTGTCACTCATGGTTTGTGGAAGCCCTGAGGATTAGCTAACACTAATCTTCATCAAAGGGAGAATTGAAATGTAGTTTCAATTCGCAATCGATCGTTAAGAGTAACAATCGCCCACTGCCTTGCTAATTGGAACCTAATGGATCGTACACCGAGTAAGGATGAAAGTGAAGAAATATAAATGAGATGGATAAGCAATTAAATAGTTTAATTGAGAATGGTCAAGATTAATTAATTAGTTAATTAATCTTACGAAAGGTTCGTATTGGGCTTTTAAGTTGGTTTTGGGTTTCGGGGCCCAAAAGGGTTTTTGGTCCACAAAGCCCATTGAGTTTAGGTTGTGTGACAACTAAAACTAAATGGAAATTAACCCAAAAACAAAGCCAAAACCGGCCTAGGGTGAGTGGTGCCCAACTTGGGTTAATTACAAGTGTGCCACTCACATGTGAGGTGGTATAAAGGCAACTTTATAGCCATAACCTCATTAGGGTTTTCTTGAGGCAAAGAAGAGAAACATTTTCTCTCCTTTTCTCATAGAGAGGCCGGCCCTTAGAGAGAGTTTTCACTAGCATCAAAATCTCTCTAAGTCATCCATCTTCTCTTCACACTACATCCTTGGTGTGGAGACTTAGAGGTACCAAATCTTTGGTACTTTTGGAGATCCTTTCCTTACATCTTCAAGGAGCAAAAGGAGCAATCAAAAGGAAGAAAATCACAAGGAAGATTCAAGGAGCTAGGAGGTGACTTGAAGGCCCTCCACTTGGGTGAATCCCTTGTGTAAACAAGGATGAGCTTCAAGGGTAATGAATCTCAAAAACCCTCCTTCTCTTTAATATTGTTGAAGAGTCTCTTGGTTCACCATTCACTAGGCTTTGAAAGTCATGGGTTTTAGAATTGTTTTTGAATGCATGCCTACTTTAAAGTGTTATTAGTTTGCATATGTGTTCAAATGTTCTCACATGTTCTTAGCTAGGACAAAATTTTTCCTTCATCCTCTTTGCATAAGCAAAGGCTAATCACCCAAGAGATAGGGCCTTCATTCCTTACTTCTTAGCTCCATGGAGTTCTTGGATGAGGATGGTAGAATGGATTCTCCAAGTTCCCAAAATAGAGAACCTCTAAGTCTCCACACCAAGGAGGGACTTGAAGAAGAGATGAGTGACCTTGGAGGAGGGAATATTGCTAGCTAATCTCCTCCAAAGGGCCGGCCTCCTAGAGAGAAAAAGGGAGAGACTTGTGCTATCCAATTTCCTCTAAAAGAAAACTAATGAATATTTGCTATAAAGTTCTTTATATATAGTCACTTCACTAAAGTGACAAAAAGAACAAAAAGCCTTTCTTTCAACATATGGCCGGCCATCTTAGGGCATTGGGAAGTTTGGGCCCTTTTGAATCTTTATTCATTAAGTTGTCATACAATTTAAGACAATGGGCTTCACGTTCAAAGCCCATTGGACCTTGAGGCCCAAAACTAACCTGAGGTCTAATCAACATATTACTTAATCCTAGCCATATAAAATTAAACCATTTAATTGTTCTTACTCAACTCCGTTCTTTCTTCAACCTCTGCCTTACACGGTGTATGATCCGTTAGGTTCCTTGTAGCGAGGCCGTGGGCGATTAAAACTCTTTCAAATCGATTGTGAATTGAAACTTACTTTCAATTCTCCCTTTAGTGATTATACACCTTTAGGGCATCCACAAACAATGTGTGACACCTAGCAGTATATCATGGCTACCCAAGCTAATTAGAAGAGGTGGAGAACCTATTCAGTTTAGGATTACAATGCAATACGGTCTTTCTATATACAATACGCTTGACGACATTGTTTGGTTTGATAGTTTATTCATGTCTACTATCCAATGTGGTTCACTTACTTATATGATTACCTTGAATGTTATTTGGAACGACTTCCTAAATCTTATTCATACTTTGGCTAGAGATTTTTAATCATATCATAGAGTATTCTCCCTCAAACGGTTTGAAGGTTAAAGATCCCATGTTGCGCATTCACTTGCCTCCATGGCTAAGTGGCTTGACCCCAACTATGTCATGGACACCCTCTAATGGAGTGTCTTTGATATAGTCAAAGATCAAGGAACTAACCACAAGACAACTATGATGCCTCAGGTCAAATGACTACTTTGCATTATCCCAACCATAAGTTCTCATGTGACATGAGTATGAAAACTCCTCGTTGATCATGTTTAGTGGACTAATTCTTTATTGAGCACCTACATGCTTGTCTTGGTGTCAGTCACACCAATGACTCAAGACCAGTCTCTCTCCCTAAGAGAAGACATAGCACGTACTGATCTTAACAGACTATCAATGCCCAATTGGCAATCCTATGATCAGGAACGTTTAGGATATGTATACGAATGAGAAGGGTCTCTTGAATCTAACTTCTTTAGATCATATAACATTTATATGAGACGGCTTAAAATAATGATATTTGCCCTTTATATTAAACTAGATTAGTTTAACATGTGAAATGTTCGTAAAGTATCATCATATGATTGGTTTTAGGGTACATTTCCAACAGGTGGTAGGGAGTCAAGGTACCTCCAAACCTTGGTCGGCAAAAGGGATTTCTTTCGAGGGTCTTTCAATATGGTGCATTGAATTTCCACAATGACTTGATTGTGATGGTGTTTTCGTCTCTCCGGAGGAGCAGATACTCAAAAATTGTTGAAGATGTGGCTGGAGCAATGATTTCAATGGATGAGTTTGTGGCTGCTAAGGTGGAATGAAATTCGTTCAAGGCAGCAATCTCATCGTCTAGCTTCGAATCTTCTTTCTTATGGTGAATGGGCAGCAATGATTCATTATCCAACTTCAATTTGTTTTCCTCTTGATATGGCAGCAAATCATCTCCGAAAGACTCCAAAATGGCACCCGCAAAGATGTAAAACAACAAGGAGAATCCAACATAACTTTTGAAAAAAATTCAAGCGAATTAGCAGATTGGGAAAGAACTTCAAGTTTAAGATCTTCTCTATGTATATAGGCACAACTAGATTCCAATGATTGTTCAACGCTCACATCTTGACCATCACCCCAGAGTTGTTGTTCATTTAATGCTTGGACAATCTACCCCAATTGAATTTCCAACTTGGTAAGTGCAGTTGAGTGTTCTTGAATCATGCTACTCGTTGATTGTTGAAATTGTAAAGTGCTTTGAGCAAATAGCTTCAAAGTGTCCTGCAAAGTAGTGTCAGAGGATTCCTGCTGTGATGGAGGTGCAAATGTTTGACTTGGAGCTTCTATGTTGTTCCAAGAGCCATGATCAGAGTTCCTCCAAGCAGGGCTATATGTGTTTGACAATGGTTGCAGTGGCTCTTGGTTAGAGAAACACATGCGGTGTGAGTGCTTTTGGACAAACGTAGGAAACTCATCTCTCCTTGGGCAGAATTGAAGAGGATGGCCAGTTTCAGCACATAACGGACATTCGCCGTACATCTCTCCATACCACCTGAAATCAAACAACCTAAAATGTAAATTAAAAATCTAAACTAAGAAAAGAAAAACATATAGGGTTTATAAAGCAAGCAATTATAGGGGACTAAAATTAGTCCCCGACAACGGCGCCAAAATTTAGTTGTGTTCCTTTCAAGTTCAAATATAAGGATAGTATAATGGCACAAGTAAGGGTGTCGAACCACAAGGACTAATTAAACCTTCACAAATTACTAGCTTTATGCGAACCTTAACTAAGCAATGAAAATGCAAACTGAATTTAGATTTTCCAATTGAAAACTAAAATAACTTAAAAATGCAAGAAACATAAAGATGAATGATAGGTTGATTTAGAAATAATGGGAATGGAACTAGGGATACCGATTTCACCATTACAAGCCAATTCCATAAAAATTAAGTCAAAATGCATTCAACTCTCCAATCTGCAACTAGGGTTCATTTTACTCATTTATGATCATCCATTTGATGTGTGGTTATGATCAAGTACTCCTAGTTTGCAACCTAGTTGTGATGTTCAACTTAGATTACCAAATAAGAATCCATTAAGAACAAGAAAACTTCAAAGAACCAAAGAAATCACATGGTAGGATGTTTGCATAGCAATTTCTTCATTCATTCACATGTCTACCAAGATTAAGCATGATGTGTACTATAACCTTGATTAAATAATTCAAAAGTAGTCCTAATGGTGATCAAACATTAAGATTATCAAACAAATTAAACTATAAAACCAATGAATGAAACAAGAACACATATTGCTAGTTTGAATACTTTAACTTAATAACATAGAGTACTTTTGTAGGGCTACATCGAAATCCCCAGGTATGAATTTAATTACACAACATGATTACAGAATATATAAATATCAAGAACAACATGAGTGAAATTAAAGTTCATAGACGAAACCCCCATGAAGCAATTCTGGTGTGGAAATCCTTCAAGAACAGCGCGGCTGCGTGGTTTCTTCAGTGGCAGCGGATGGTGAAGGTAAATAGGGTTTTGTTTATGAAAGAAAGGCCAAACAAAGAGAAGAAAAAGAGCTCTGGGGCTTGTGTAAAAGTGATATGAAACCCTAGTATTTATATGCTAAATGGGGCTTCAAGATATTCCCAAGGGATACCAGCAACTTAGCATTTATTTTGCACGTTTTTGCCTTATTTGGCACCTCTAAATCAGGCTAGATATCCCAATTCCTTTCTCATTATGTTCCTAGTCTTCTAACAAGCCAAATTCATCTTGGATTCTATATTTGGGCTTCAAAACATGTTGGAAATGTGCCCTAAAACCAATCATATGATGATACTTTATGGACATTTCACATGTTAAACCAATCAAGTTTAATTAAAGGGCAAAGATTATTGTTTTAAGCCGTTTCATATAAATGTTATATGCTTAAAGAATAAGTCCAAGGAATATGTAATTGGGAGAATGTGATCTAAAGAAGTTAAATTCCAGAGACCATTCTCTTTTGTATACATATCCTAAACGTTCCTGATCATAGGATTGCCAGTTGGGCATTGACAGTCCGTTAAGATCAGTACGTACTATGTCTTCTCTTAGGGAGAATGACTGGTCTCGAGTCATTCGTGTGACTGACACGAAGACAAGCATGTACGTGGTCAATAGAGAACGAGTCCACTGAACGCGATCAATGAGGAGTTCTCATATTCATGTCACATGAGAACTCATGGTTAGGATAATGCAAAGTAGTCATTTGACCTGAGGCACGACAGTTGTCTTGTGGTTAGGTCCTTGATCTTTGACTTTGTCAAAGTCACTCCGTCAGAGGGTGTCCATGGCATAGTTGGGGTTAAGCCACTTAGCCATGGAGGCAAGTGAAAGCGCAGCAAGGGATCTCTAACCTTCAAACCATTTGAGGGAGAATACTTTATGATATGATTAAGAATCTCTAGCCAGAGTATGAATGAGATTTAGGAAGTCATTCCAAATCACATTCAAGGTATCATATAAGTAAATGAATCACATTGGATAGTAGACATGAATAAACTATCAAACCAAACAATGTGGTCAATAGTATTGTATTAGAGAAAGACCGTATTGCATTGTAATCCTAAACTGAATAGTTCTACACCTCTTCTGATTAGCTTGGGTAGCCATGATATACTGCTAGGTGTCACTCATGGTTTGTGGAAGCCCTAAAGGTGTATAATCACTAAAGGGAGAATTGAAAGTATGTTTCAATTCACAATTGATCGTTAAGAGTAACAATCGCCCACTGCCTCGATAAAAGGAACCTAATGGATCGTACACCGTGTAAGGTAGAGACTGAAGAGACAACGGAGTTGAGTAAGAAAAATTAAATGGTTTAATTATTTATGGCTAAGATTAATTAATATGTTGATTAATCAGACGAATAAGTTCGTTTTACACCTCGGGTTTGTTTTTTGCCTCAAGGCCCAATGGGCTTCGAATGTCAAGGCCATTAACTTAAGTTGTATGACAACTTAAATAACTTAAGGTTTAAAAGGGCCCAAACAGCCCAATGCCTGCGGTAGGCCGGCCATGTGATGAAAATTTGGTTTTTTGTTCTTTTAGTCACTTAAGTGAAGTGACTATATAAAGAACTTTATAGCGAAAATTCTTTAGGGTTTTTCTTTTGAGGAAATTGGAGAGAACATGTCTCTTCCTTTCACTCTAGAAGGGCCGGCCCCTTGGAGGAGATTAACTAGCAATCTTCCCTCCTCCAAGGTCACTCATATCTTCTTCAAGTGTCTCTCCTTGGTGTGGGGACTTAGAGGTTCTCTATCTTGGGAACTTGGAGAATCTATTCAACCATCCTCATCCAAGACATCCATGGAGCTAAGAAGTGTAGAATGAAGGCCCTCTCCTTGGGTGATTAGCCTTTGCGGCAAAGAGGAATCAACAAAGGTATAAGATTTCTCAACTCACTTTGTTATTGAGTTGAGTCTTGGTTCACCACAACTACTAGGATTTGAATTTCATGGGTAATGTTTTGTTTTGTTTTGAGTGCATACAAGCATGATTCCGCCTTTAAATGTTAATTGGATGCCATAGATGTTTTTCAAATGAACATGTTATTCACAAATTTTCCTTCAAAACAAGCCACTAAACTTCTTTCCCTGTTTGAATAAGGGTCAACCCCAAAAATGGCATGTTTTCACTTCTTTTGCCTTCAAATTGATCCTAAAGTACATGTAACTGCACACTAACACAAAATAAGGTAAAATACAACCAGTTTAACTCAAAAACATCACAAAGAGACTAGAAATGGATGGTATAAATGCATGAAATATATGAGTTATCACTTGAGTGTAGGTTGCTTCCATTTATTTGCCTTCATTTTTTATCGTTGTGTTTTCGATGGCTCTACATAGGGCTGATCAGAAGGAATGACATCCTTAATCTGCATATAGTCACATTAGATAGATGTCATTTTATATGATAATGTCAATAATTTTGTGTTGGAAAGCATCATTTCAAAGTGAAATATATTGATTATTGGTGATTACCTTAATTTTCTCCACTAGTTTTGTGTGAAGACATACCCAATACTGTATGAATTAAGGAATTGGAGTAAGTTGTATGAAATTTGTAAGAAACAATTCATATTATTTTCATACTACTATTTTGATTACTTTCCAAAACAAGAACAGTGCATCCACTTGTTGTCGGTTCTTCTTCTTCCTCCTTTTTTTTTTGTTTTATGTGCTTTGTCAAGCATCTTGAAGTGATAGTCCCTTACTCCTTTTGCCCAGTTGTACTTGTTTACCTGCTCCAAGTTCCCACAGATTTTTTGGGAAATTCCATGTCAGTTTCGGAGTTTGTAAACTGCACTGACTGAATGAGGTGTGCACATATGAGTGCAACGGTACCTTTTTGCGCCCTCATGTGTTTCATCTTTGACTGATTTCTTGTATTCCTTCTTTTATTTACCATCTTTTTTCTTAGTTTTACTCTGCTTTGTACGTGGTTTTTTTTTTGTTCCATCAGCAACAATGAAAATTGTTAGGACACTATTTCTTAAACTATACCAAAGTAACGCATGTTGTTTCTGGAACTACGCTAAATAAACTCACACCATTTATGAAATGAACCAAAATGAACAACAATGTTCCTGGAAGGTACGAAAATAAACTCTACTTGTGGAATTACATCAAACTAACCAAAAACAAAAGTAAACTTACAATATTTATGAAAGGGAGCAAAATCAATCCACACTGTTTATGAAATATCCTATACTATTTATAAGGAAAGGGAACAAAACCAAACCAAAACAACCCACATTGTCTGTGAAAGAGAGAATCAATATTAGTCCGTGAACTACAACAAAACATCCCACACTTTTTATGGTTATGAATTAACATAATGCACACTATTTATATGACTAGAACAAAAAACAATAGTATTTATGGAATTACAGCCTAGTAACTTGTACTATTTTGTGAAATTGATAAAATAATCTCCAATATTTATGATATGTAACATAATAAACATTGTTTATATTTATGGATCTAGAACAATATAACCCACATTGTTTATGAAAGGAAGCAAACAAATCCAGAACAATCCACATTGTTTATGAAAGGGAGCAAAATCAACATTAGTCCGTGAACTACAACAAAACATCCCACACTTTTTATGATTATGAATTTAACATAATGCACATTATTTCTCGAATTAGAACAAAAAGGCAATAGTGTTTATGGAATTAAAGCATAGTAACCCGTTCTGTTTTGTGAAAATGATCAAAAATAACCCCCAATATTTATGAGATATAACAATTAAACACTGTTTATGGATCTAGAAAAATTAACCCACACTATTTATGAAATATTCCACAGTATTTATATGGAAAAGGAGCAAAACCGAACATTATTTATGGAGTTTAAGCATAATATGTAAGATCCCACATCGCCCAGGGTGTGGATCCTGTAAGCCTTATATGTATATTCCCATATGTACCTAGCACGAGGCCTTTTGGGAGCTCACTGGCTTCGGGTTCCATCGAAACTCCGAAGTTAAGCGAGTTCGCGTGAGAGCAATCCCACGATGGGTGACCCACTGGGAAGTTTTCGTGTGAGTTCTCAGAAACAAAACCGTGAGGGCGTGGTCAGGGCCCAAAGCGGACAATATTGTGCTACGGCGGAGTCGAGCCCGGACCGGGATGTGACATAATAACCCTCACTATTTTCTGAAATTGATCAAAAATAACCCCCAATATTTATGAGATGTAACAAAATAAACACTATTTCTTGATCTAGAACAATATAATCAACACTAATTGTAGATTTGAAGCACAAATAACACACAATATTGCTTGAAGTATCCTAAAGTTATACATGAAATTGAAAAAGTAGGAAATATATGGAATTTCAATTTCGGAAAAAATTGAGTAGTTATCAAAATGCATTAAAAAGAAAATTAATTGTCTTGTAGTTTTTTTCCACGTAAGAATTGATAGGTTTATGGAATCACGAACATGCAAACATACATATTACTGTTTTTTGAAGTGAGAATTTAACAAGGATTTCAGTTTAGAACCTCTTGTTCGTCGGGAACTTGTTCATTGGGAATATGTTGTTCTTCTGCCATTGATGTGTAGATTTTTGTTTGAAAATTGGACTTTGAAGTTGAAATTGGATTTTGCGGAATGGATTGTTGTTTGTGGAGTTCGAATTTGGTTCTATTGCTAGTTTGTAGGAGTGGTTGGTGTAATTAATGGCGGTGGAGCTGGTGGATTGAAAGTGGTAATCGTTGTTTTGGTAACGGGTCTGGGTTAAAGTTCCGTTGGGGGCATTTTTGGAATAGTAATTGTTATGCGGGTTGGGCTTTTTATTGAGCCCATGTTTTTTGTTTTCTAGGGATTTGATATATGTCCTTATTGTTAAAACTTAAGCTTTTTTTTTAAGTAATAGTTTAGGGTGATTTTTGGTTAAATGAAAGTTAGCCCGAGCTATTTTTCGTTAAAACTCCCTAAAATTATTCTAAGAAAATTAAAATTGATTCCTCTAAATGCATCGTACTGACAAGTTGGTTTACCAATTTATTTTAGTTTGCTAGTGTTTTTCTGGTAGCAATGCTTGAACATTAAAACAATTGAAAATAAAACTAAACAAGTTAGCACACATATTAATCCAACGTCAGTAATGGTCCCCGTCGGATTAAAGACACAAGTTGGGCAGCAAGAATAGTGTATGTTTTGCAAATTTGACTCCGATAACCGTCGTTTTAAAGGAACAACAACGCGCATCAAACAAACCAGTTTGATGTGATGTAAGGGCACTTTAAGCCAAATTTTATCTTTACAATGTTTTATAAGGATTTAAAGTTTAAAGACGTTGTTATCACTTTTTGTTATTAATTGTTTAATTTTAATTATATTGGACTGCTAAAGCTTCTTAATAGGCACTATAAATAGGATGGTTAGGCGTTAATAAAGTCTGTTATCTTTTAATTATCAATGTATAAACTTTGAGGAAAAAGTAAGGTTCTAAAATACGCTAGGCGCTAGTCGGGCGGCAAACTGGGGTCTAGTGTCTAGGAGGCTAGAAGGGGCCTAGATGGACTAGGCGAATTTAAGTAAATTTATTGTATGTCGTGTAAATAAGTGTATATTTATGCTTTAAATATATATAATTTCATTGTAAACTACAAAATAGAATGACATATATATTAGGAAGTATTGGAACATAATGAAAACATGGGCAACATGCATACAATGTGTATTCATTTAACTATTCAACAAGTCTCTTACAATTTATTGAAAAAAATAAAATGCAAAATGAAAGTTATCTATCTTCTGTCTAAGTGAGTCGCAACCTAGGCGGGTTTGGGCGGGCTAGGCAGGATGCCTAGGCGGTCTAGGTGGGGGCCTCAGCAGGTGTAAGCGCCCTTTCTTAATTTTCAAATGCCTAGGCATTAATCAGGGCGGTGGCCAACCACCTAGCGCCTAGACGGGGTGTAGATGGCGCTAGGCGGGGTTTTTTAGAACAGTGGGAAAAAGCATTTCCGTAGAACCACATAAACTGAATAGTACCAGCAGTTGGAATTGATAATATTGCAGATAGCTGCTGTACCAAGCCATTTTTCTGTTAGAAAAGTAGGTAGTGTGAAGCTTCCTTGACAAGTAATATATGAACTAACAGTTAAAATTTATTTTAGTAGTAAGGAAGCAACTCTATGTTTTGCAGTTTCCTAACATGGTAGTTGTTTGTTCGTGACTTTCCAAGAGTCTAACATTGAGTCCTCTTTAAGTCCAAATCTAAGAAAGCAGCACACTAGCTGCTTGCTTTCTCAAGTTTGACCGATTGAGTCATCCACACGTCTAAAATTATCATAGCATCCTAACGACCATGAGTGCAAAGCTTCGGGCATTTTAGTTAGACTTTTTTTCTTACCATACATACCAAACTTGAGATCAACAACCAACATTGGACCTGGAAGCTAATGATTTCCCAAACCACCACCAGATTAACTATTAGTATGCAACATGGTATTAGTAGGAATTCAATAGGTATACTAAATGAAGCTTTGTCCTCTATATCAAATCAAATCAACGTTAGATTAGCAAGGTTATGAAATTAATAGGATCTTTTTTTTGGAATCAACAACTACATGATCTGGGGCTTTTGGAGGGATGGCAGAGCTCTCGGGATGGAAGCTAAATCCGTTAGGAGTTAACCAACTAAATTTGGACTTACTCAACTTGGTTAGAACATGTACACTTTTTCTACATTCTCTAATTATAGTTTCGATAAATATAAATGAAATATCGCTTGTATATATATAAAGATACTTTTAACCAAAAGAGATTGCAATAATTAATGAGTAATGTGTCAACAAGTGGATTCCATTTTTGTGAGAAATGTGATGAGTATATATATGACTGATCTTTTAATCAAAATTAACAAGAAAAGAAAGCTTAATTAATTAAGAGTACGTTTTTAGGATATAGATAATCATATACATTCAGTGTTGGTATCAGGTGTTAGCACAACATTATCTGACCTTCATATGCAGGATCATCCTCATCAACGGTTACAGGATCGATTTAGGATAAATCTATTAGTTGGTTTCACACTGCTTTATTATTGTTTTATTTTATTTTATGAACAAATGATATTATCTAGACAAAGGGGGTGGAAGCACTACTAGAAATTTCCACTTTGCCGACAAAATTAGTTTGTCGGCAAAAGTCAAAATTCGTCGGCAAAGAGCCTTTCCCAACGAAAAATTTTGTCGGCAATTTTGTCACTAAAAGCATGTCGCGCAAGATCTTTCCCGACAAATCTTGATATTTCGTCATGTCATTTTTAAGGCGACAAATCTCAGCTGTCAAACTGTGCCCGTCACCAAAACAACATTGCGACAAAATATTTTGTCAGCAAAGGTTGGTTTTTCGCGATGAAATTATTTGTCGGCTTAGTGATCTTGTCACGACAAAACATTTTGTAGGCTGAGTAATCTTGTCACGATGAAATTATTTGTCGGCTCAGTGATCTTGTCACGACGAAACATTTTGTAGGTTGAGTAATCTTGTCGCGACAAAATGGTTTTTCGATTGAGAAGTCCTATCCCAACAAATGCAACAAATGCAAGGATATCATCGACCATAGTGCCGTCAAGACTCTGCGCTTTGAAAGCAATCTGAACACCACTCATCAAATCCTCGGGCCCCTATTCAAGAAACCGGTGCCATCGCCCATCACCAGCATCATGAAGAATCACTACCTGGCGCCCTTGCGACAAGGGTTTGAATGGTCGAAATGGGATATGTCAAAGCCCCAAAGAGCCTGACCCTTATAATTTCTAGTAGTGAAGAGTGGGCTAAGCTTCACAATGAGTTAGCAATAATGTAGTTCAAATTTTCCTATGACGAGAATCGAATCTAAGACCTCTCACTTACAAGTGAAAAAAAATATCACTAAACCGTAGTACTTGACCACTGTGTTATTATTGTTAGATACGTTAGTATAGTCCCATGATTAATTGTTACAATTTTATTGACTCATACTTCAAATCATGATCAAAAGCATCTGAAATGTCAGATCTTCTTTTAGTAATGAAAAGGACCTGCTACCATAAAAGAACACACAGATTCCTCCCAACACTCCGTTATAATTTCAGTATGGTTAGAACCAAATTATCCCTAACATTTTATTTGTCCTTCATATTAAAGCTACCTTCCAAACCCTCCAATCCCTTTAACTGGCTTTTCCTGCCATGTCTCTGTTATTCAGTTATTCTCTCTACCTCTCCTTCTTCTTGCTGCTAAACTTAACGCCATCCTTTTCCACAAGAACAGTGCCAACCATAGCCTCCGACACATTGAAGAAAATCGAGGCCTTCCTCTATGCTCGGACCGACAGCTACGCTGCCGCCAGAAAATCAGAGCATATACACCATAGTTTCACGTTGCATGGCATACAACATTATGTGTATTTTCCTGAAAAACCTAGGTGGGTGCGTATGACGCCCATGACACTCACCTACGCATTCTCTATTGACAACCTGATTAACTACTTGAGCTTATCCGATATACAGCATGTGTTTAAACGTGCTTTCTCCAGATGGGCATCCGTGATTCCGGTGAGTTTCATGGAGACTAACGACTACGGCTTTGCCGACATCAAAATAGGGTTTTATAGCGGTGATCATGGGGATGGAGAGCCTTTTGATGGGGTGCTGGGGATTTTGGCCCACTCATTTTCGCCTGTGAGCGGGAGGCTCCACCTCGATGCAGCGGAGAGGTGGGCAGTGGACTTTCGGAAGGAGAAGTCCATGGTGGCCGTGGATTTGGAGTCGGTGGCGGTGCATGAGATAGGGCATTTACTAGGGTTGGGGCATAGTTTGGTGAAAGAGGCTGTTATGTATCCGAGTTTGAAGCCTCGGGGCAGGAAGGTCGATTTGCATCTTGACGACATTGAAGGTGTTCAAGCTTTGTACGGATCAAACCCAAATTATACGGTTAGTGATTTATCGGAGTCCTACATTTCGACAAATGTGGCCGTTGATTTCAAAAGCAATAGACCATCAACATGGGGAAATATCATCTTGGTTTTGATTATGATATTTCTATGCTTGTATTGTTAATTAATTAGAATTAGAACTTTGTCTTTCTTTATGTTTTTTGTTTTATTTGGAGGATCAGAGTAGTGATCCTCCTCAAAGTCGTAACGCTTCATCATGTGGAGCTAGTTAGGAAAGCACAATCAGTAAAGGTTATACGTACAAAAACAATTAAAGCCATGAAGCTTTGGAGAGAGTCACTTTCCCCTTTTTTCTTTGTCTGTGGCCAAATTGTATACTGGCTGGCTGTCCTCCAACTAAATTAGTTTTGACAGGGACTGTCTTTCTACTATTTGCAATATTTTTTCTTCTTCGTGTTTCTCGCGTGCGTTAATGTTTTTGTTAATAAAAACTTTCATTTAAGCAGTGTTCTAAAAATGGGTCTAGATGTTAGGTGGTGAAGGCATGCAGAAATTTAGTGCAAATCATTTTGAAAAATCAGTCTGGAGCTAGGTGGGCTGCCTAGGCGGTCCTAGGCGAAGTATAGGCGGGCTAGGTGGCTAGGCGGTTTGGTTATTTATTTATTTATTATTGTGGAAACTAAATTTTAATCCTTAAATAAGATGAAGTTTAGAAAAATGTTTTATACAAGATTAAAAATTGATGTTAGTCCCTAGACTCTATTTAATGCCATTATATGTATTTAATATCTCTTTTTTTATTTAAATTTTATAGTGTTCATAAATAAAATTTTAAGTTTATATTATAAATTTTAATTTTCATTATGGTAAGTATCTTATATAAGAAAATATTTTCGTACAAATTTTTCGGTACACTTATATTTTTGCATATTTGACACACCCCGACCGAGATCGAGGCATGCTGGCCGTCACGTGAAGGTGACGTAGCCATGTGCACAGTGCGGAAGCATTAGAATAAGAAGAAATACGAATAAATAAAAACCGAATTCAAGAAGTGTTAAGACACAATCAGAGCATAATTGTCTAGGTGCAGTCGAACATAAGGAGTACATGAAATAAAAACATCCCAAGGGTTCTACATGGGTGAAATTCTGTCAGAATAGCTGCTGCTGCCTCGGATAACCAACAACGCTACCTAGAACCTGGAGAAGCGCAAAACAAAAGCGTGAGTGGGCAAAAACAAAGTCTTTCGAAAATCATTTCAAAAACAAGCTTTATATCCCCTCGCCGTAAAACCTGTATACTTTCCCAGAAAATAGTATATACATATACTAAAACTCATCTGAAATCATCATCATGCTAATATGCCAATAAATCATGAATATGCCATGCCATGCCACTAACTCATTAGGTAAGTAAATCAGATGAAATAAACTCATCATAGATAATAACATGTCCACCGTGTGATCAGCACGGCTGGAACTATAGCTCATAATCAATCTCAACATATCTCATCATAATATATATCTTGCACACGAGTCAAACCCACTCAAGGTGGTCTATACGACAAGACTGGGTGTAATATAGTACGCTCTAGTGCTACAATCACGTGAAGACTGTGCGAATGATCGCGGGTCACCTATGAGTCGAACCCACTGAAAGTGGTCTATACGACAGGACTGTGCACCTAACTTGGATCCAAGATGAGCGTGTGGTGCGCGAGGTGAACATCACGTGCAAGACTGGCCCCTAACTCTGGGCGGGAGCACTAACACCGGGGTGCAAGTTAATGACCTATCGATGCATCTCAACAATCTCGTCATAACTCAACTCTTATTTAAACACACAAGAGTCTTACCTGAACTTACCTAAGCGTCCTCAGCACCAACAATCATGCGCATACAAAAATTTCGTTACGATACAACGGTCGGATCTCCACCAATTGCCAAGACCAAGTGGCGGTTAACATTTTATTTTATGAACTTACAAACTCAAATTGGGAAGATCCGTACGTCGGCTGGATCGTCGATTCACATTTTGCCCTAACCATGAATCGTATTGAAATTAAGTCCAAAAGATCAACCAATGTCATACCATTAACAAAACTGAATTCTGGACATCAAATATAACATTAAAATGACATTGGCGGCGCACTGGCCATGCGCCGCCGCACGCGCCGCCGTGGGTGGCGGTTGGCCGCCCCGACTCGCCGGAAAATCCATCTATTTTTAAAAAATCTCAAAAAATACATAAATGAATATCTCAAAAAGTAGAGCAAACTTTATACCTATGGCCACGTCCAATTGGGCCTAAAAAGGCTCCAATTCCACCAAAACCGTGCGGCACCCTAAAAATGGGTGTGTTCAATCCAACCTCCATAGCAACTCCGATGCTCCAACCAATGCTTGGGCTTTGTTCTAGGCCTCAAGAGGAAGCTATGGGTGGTGGCAATTGAAAGAAATTGCTTCGGGATTGAGCAATTTGAAGCCAAAGCCGCCTCACCCTTCCTTGCACTTTCATCCAATTTCAAGGCCAAATCTCTCCAAATTTGAGGTGAAATGGATAGAGGGAAGGTTATGGAGAAGTTCCCAAGTGATTTCTTGAAGCAACTCGCCGGAAAAATGAAGAAATTTCGACGAAAATAGGTGTGGGTCGCGCGCGGGTCGAATTGGGGATCTGGCCGATCCCCTCCAAACTTTCCTCCCTCATTTCCTTCTTTTCCTTGTTCCGATTGGCCGGTCTCTCTCTCTCTCACTCTGATTGGCCTCCGGTTTCTCTCTCTTCTCCTTACTGGGCAGTGCCCACCCTTCTTCTCTTCGTTTTCCGCGTCTGTTCTTCTCTGTCGCTGCCATCAGGCAGCTTTGTTTCTCTTTTTTTTTTTTTTTTTTTTTTTTTTTCAAATCCATCACAGCCGTCCATCTTCCTTCTCCATCCTGGCCGTCCATTCTTTCTTACTTAAATCTGGGCCATCCAAAATCCAATTTTCTAAAATTATAATTTCTAAAATATCCAAACTTCAAACGTCAATAACTTCTTCGATATAGCTCCAAATCACGAACCGTCTGTGCCCACGCGTCCGTAGTGACGACTACTATGAGGGTATACCGAGAAAATAAATCTTAGGTTACACGACACAACGATTAACCTCGAACAACGCACGTGCCTCAAAGGACATTTTTGTAAAATCCTTTATAACAATTTAAAAACTCTTAAAATCAGGGACGGGCTGTCACAATCTACCCCCCTTATAGAAATTTCGTCCTCGAAATTCAAACAACAAAATACATCACTGATACTCATAAAACAAGCGAGGATATATATCTCTCATCCTATCCTCAGTCTCCCAAGTAGCCTCTTCCACTAAATGGTTCCTCCACAGAACCTTTACCATACGAATGGTCTTGTTTCTCAGCACTTTGTCCTTCGAATACAAAATCGTCACTGGTTCTTCCTCGTATGTCAAATCCGGACTAATCTCAAGCTGTTGAGGAAGTATCACATGGGAAGGATCTGAAACATAATGTCGAAGCATAGAGACATGAAACACATTATGCACTCGGACCAACTCTAAAGGCAACTCAAGCTTATAAGCACCCTTACCAACTCGCTCGATAGCCTAGTAAGGTCTGTTGTACCTAGGGCTTAGCTTACCCTTCTTTCCGAACCTTACTACTCCTTTCCAAGGTGATAACTCTAAGAATACCCAATTACCAACGTCATACACTCTATCAGTAGCATGCCTATAAGCAAGGCTATTCTGTCGATCCTGGGCCGCTTTCATATTAGCATTAATCACTTGAACATTCTGAGTAGTCTCCTCTACTATCTCAGGGCCCACTAATGGTCTTTCACCAACTTTAGACCAACACCAAGGTATACGACAAGCTTTCCCATAAAAGTGTCTCAAATGGTGCCATCCCGATGCTAGAATGATAGCTGTTAATATAGGCAAACTCCATCAAATCCAACTTAGCTTGCCAATCATCACCAAACTGAAGTACCGAAGCTCTCAGCACGTCCTCTAAAGTCTGAATGGTTATCTTTGACTAACCATCTGTTTGTTAATGATAAGCTGTGCTGACTTAGTAAGCCGATCAACGATTATCCAAACACCATCATACCCGCTCCGTGTACGAGGAAGCTTGTAAACAAAATCCATAGTGATATTTTCCCATTTCCACTGTTTAACGGAAAGTGGCTGCATCAATCCAAAAGGCTTCTTTCTTTCTGCTTTGACTTGCTGACGACTGATACACGTACTCACATATTCAACAATTTCCCTTTTCATACCTGGCCAATAATAAAGTGGTCGAATGGTATAATACATTTTAGTACCTCCAGGATGCGTTGCATAAGCTGAACAGTGTGCTTCATCCAAAATTACTTTCTTTAATTCCATATCATTAGGCACATACATCCTGTTCTCTTGCATAAGCATGCCATCTGATTCTCTAACCCTGAGGTCTTTCTTTTTCCCGTCGTTCCTTGCCTCAATTAATTCTTGGGTCTCTTCATCATCCATCTAAGTTTCAAGCACACGATCCACTAAAATTTGGCCTAACTTGAAAATTAACAAGTAATGCTTCTTCTTTATCTTCCACTCCTAACTTCTTTCCAGTGAAGCGTAATTCATCAAGAAGAAAACCATGACAATCGTAACTGGCATGAAGTCTAGCTGAAGTCTTCCTATTAAGTGCATCAGCTACCACAATTGCACGATCAGGATGATACTCAATCGTGCCATCTTAATCTTTTAGCAACTCAATCCACTTTCGTTGATGAAGATTAAGATCCCTCTGAGTAAACAGATACTGGAGACTCTTATGGTCCGTAAAAATCTTACACGTTTTTCCATAAAAGGCAATGTCTCCAAATCTTCAAAGTAAAGATGATAGCCATTAATTCCAAATCATGAGTAGGGTAATTTATCTCATGAGGTTTTAATTACCGTGAGGCGTAAACAATCACCCTACTACGTTGCATCAGTACGCATCCAAGACCATTCAAAGAAGCATCCTATAGACCTCATAATTACCGTTATCATCTGGGAGTGCTAAAATAGGTGTATGAGTGAGAAGATTAACCGGCATAACTACATCTTCCACCTCAAAATCCACAATATCTAACAATCTGTGCCCAAAATCACCTCAAAATCCACAATATCTAACGAAAAGATTAGCTGGCATAACTACATCTTCCACCATCACTGGACACCCTGGATAAACATAATCCACATAACACTTCTCTTCTCTAGTCATAGCAAACTCTAACTCAAACCCTGGAGTCGTAGGATGAAGTTGCGTCGCTTGAGCAAATGTATGAGAACTTACAGAATTGGTAGTACCACAACCAATTAAAACTCTAGCAAAGTGAGAATGTTTAACGTAACCATGATCAAATCTCGATTGCTCTCAGCATCCTGCAGTGTGATGTTGTTAACACGTCATTGGGCTTGTTGTCGTCTCCCACGACCTCCATTAACTTGATTATTTCGTCCCTGCACACCACGGCTTATTTGACCATAACTATTAGATCCAGGAACCTGCTGGATCGGCGCTGGTGGTGGCAAAGAAGACTGCTAGGCCTCTGTTGATTCTGGGACCACCAGTAAATCTACCACCTCGCCTCTGGCCAGTGACACTAAAGCCTCCACTAGAAGAACTGGAACTAGCTTCGCTTCTTTTGAAGCTCTGAGTCTTGCGAGGTCTTTGAGATGACTGACCTTTACCTTTGTCATCTTTCCTCTGATTCAAATTTGTAAACTCTTGCTTATTACCATCAATATATGCCGAAGGGATAAACCTTTTCTTAAACAACTCCCAAACAACTGTTTTCTCTAGTGTCATCGTATAAGACTCCTGTTTCTACCAGGATGTAGATTCAGTACCCAGAACCAGGTAGTCGTCTCGACCCACCTTTCCAGAAGAAGATTCCCTTGACTTCGCATCACACAAAAGGACTTTTCAACATGATTAAGCCATCGCTGTGCTCCCTCAGGTCCATCATTTCCCATAAAATGATTCAGCTTCGACTTATAAACAGTCTCAAGAGAAGTCCTTTAGGGAAAACAGATAATAAACTGAATCATATTAGCAATAGCTTCCCCTAATTGAGCTATATTAGGGAAACTAGGCTCATCTGAACGACGTGGATCCCTACGAGGCGGCATAATTCTGACAGAAGACATCACAATGATTAACCTACTCACAAAATATGCAGGACTGCGGAACCTAGGCTCTGATACCAAATTGACACACCCCGACCGAGATCGAGGCATGCTAGCCGTCACGTGAAGGTGACGTAGCCACGTGCACAGTGCAGAAGCATTAGAATAAGAAGAAATACGAATAAATAAAAACCGAATTCAAGAAGTGTTAAGACACAATCAGAGCATAATTGTCTAGGTGCAGTCGAACATAAGGAGTACTTGAAATAAAAACATCCCAAGGGTCCTACATGGGTGAAATTCTGTCAGAATAGCTGCTGCTGCCTCGGATACCACCAACAACGCTACCTAGAACCTGGAGGGGTGCAAAACAAAAGCGTGAGTGGGAAAAAACAAAGTCTTTCGAAAATCATTTCAAAAACAAGCTTTATATCCCCTCGCCGTAAAACCTGTATACTTTCCCAGAAAATAGTATATACATATACTAAAATTCATATGATATCATCATCATGCTAATATGCTAATAAATCATGAATATGCCATGCCATGCCACTAACTCATCAGGTAAGTAAATCAGATGAAATAAACTCATCATAGATAATAACATGTCCACCGTGTGATCAGCACGGCTGGAACTATAGCTCATAATCAATCTCAACATATCTCATCATAATATATATCCTGCACACGATTCGAACCCATTCAAGGTGGTCTATACAACAAGACTGTGTGTAATATAGTACGCTCTAGTGCTACAATCACGTGAAGACTGTGCGAATGATCGCGGGTTACCTAAGAGTCGAGCCCACTGAAAGTGGTCTATACGACAGGACTGTGCACCTAACTTGGATCCAAGATGAGCGTGTGGTGCCGGAGGTGAACATCACGTGAAAGACTGGCCCTTAACTCTGGGCGGGAGCACTAACACCGGGGTGCAGGTTAATGAGCTATCGATGCATCTCAACACTCTCGTCATAACTCAACTCTTATTTAAACACTCAAGAGTCTTACATGAACTTACCTGAGCGTCCTCAGCACCAACAATCATGCGCATACAATTCATAATGCAATCACATCTCATAATGCATAATTGAGATATATAAATATGTGATGGCATGGCATTTCGTTTATAAATGCATACTTTCCTTTAAAAAAAGCATTTCAAAGTATACTTAAACATAAGTATACTTAACATGGCATTTCGTCTCATCACTCATATAAAACAATTTCTGGGAAAACGCATGGTATATAGGTATATACGGAAAACAAAACCCCACTCACCTGGAGTCTGCGCTATGGCTCCCTAACATGAACATCGAGGCGTCCCAAAACGTTCGGCACCTAAAACAAATATCAAACTACAACTTAGAACTCTTAACCATAGAATTCATAATTCACGTAAAACATATCCGCTAGGATATTCTAGAATCATTTCAGACCTTTAATCAAAAGTCAACCGCGATCGACGGTAGGGTCCACAGCCCCACATACTTGATCCGGAAGATCCGTAACTCAAATCTCCGATCTGTAACTTCCCAAGATGCACATTTTGCTCCTAGACCAACATACTAAAATTTCGTTACGATCCAACGGTCAGATCTCCTCCAATTGCCCAGACCAAGTGGCGGTTAACAGTTTATTTTATGAACTTACAAACTCAAATCGGGAAGATCCGTACGTCGGATTTTTGATCCATAAGTTCTTACATTCTTAAAAAATTACGTACTACAACGTACCAAAGTTTGACGACGATCCGACGGTTGGATCGTCGATTCACATTTTGGCCTAACCATGTATCGTACCGAAATTAAGTCCAAAAGATCAACCAATGTCATACCATTAACAAAACTGAATTCAGGACATCAAATATAGCATGAAAATGGCATTGGCGGCCCACTGGCCATGCGCCTCCGCACGCGCCGCCGTGGGTGGCGGTCGGCCGCCTCGACTCGCCGGAAAATCCAACTATTTTTAAAAATTCTCAAAAAAATACAGAAATGAAGATCTCAAAGAGTAGAGCAATCTTTATACCTGCGGCCAAGTCCAATTGGGCCTATAAATGCTCCAATTCCACCAAAACCGTGCGGCACCCTAAAAATGGGTGTGTTCAATCCGACCTCCATAGCAACTCTGATGCTCCAACCAATGCTTGGGATTTGTTCTAGGCCTCAAGAGGAAGCTATGGGTGGTGGCAATTGAAAGAAATTGCTTCGGGATTGAGTAATTTGAAGCCAAAGCCGCCGCACCCTTCCTTGCGGTTTCATCCAATTTCAAGGCCAAATCTCTCCAAATTTGAGGTGAAATGGATAGACGGAAGGTTATGGAGAAGTTCCCAAGTGATTTCTTGAAGAAACTCGCCAGAAAAATGAAGAAATTTCGACGAAAATGGGTGTGGGTCGCGCGAGGGTCGAATTGGGGATCCGGCCGATCCCCTCGAAACTTTCCTCCCTCCTTTCCTTCCTTTCCCTGTTCCGATTGGCCGGTCTCTCTCTCTCACTCTGATTGGCCTCCGGTTTCTCTCTCTTCTCCTTACTGGGCAGTGCCCACTCTTCTTCTCTTCGTTTTCCGCGTCTGTTCTTCTCTGTCGCTGCCATGAGGCAGCTTTGTTTCTCTTTTTTTTTTCTTTTTTTTTTTTTTCTCAAATCCATCACAGCCGTCCATCTTCCTTCTCTCCATCCTGACCGTCCATTCTTTCTTACTTAAATCTGGGCCATCCAAAATCCAATTTTCTAAAATTATAATTTCTAAAATATCCAAACTTCAAACGTCAATAACTTCTTCGATATAGCTCCAAATCACGAACCGTCTACGCCCACTCGTCCATAGTGACGAGTACTATGCCGAGAAAATAAATCTTAGGTGGCATGACACAACGATTAACCTCGAACAACACACGTGCCTCAAAGGACATTTTTGTAAAATCCTTTATAACAAATTTAAAAACTCTTAAAATCAGGGACGGGCTGTCACAATATTGCCTTATGCACCACTAATTCATTGTAATATTATTTAGGTACGAACATTTCGATACACTAGTTTAGTATAATATGTTTAGGTATGAACATTTCAGTACACTAGTTTAGTATAATATATTTGAAAAGATTGAAATTTAAAATAAATCTGGTGTTAGATTGCACATTTATTATAATCCCTTGTTGTGTCCTTAATGCAAAATAATTAATGTGCATTTTATTTAGTGTCTCTCATTAAATGTTTAAATTTATTAATATACAAATTTTAATTTATTTTTTGACCCAAAAAGAGTTTTTTTAATTTATTAATTTTATTTAACATTCTCAAATGTACCTAAATGTTAGTACCGAAATGTATTATATTGATCTAATGTATTTAAATGTTAGTATCGAAATGTATGTCCCGAAATATATGCACCGAAAATGTATTATATTAAATTAATGTACCTAACTATGTGGGGAATTGTTATTTGTGAGATCCCACATCGCCCAGAGGAGTGGATCCTGTAAGCTTTATATGTATATTCTCATCTCTACCTAGCACGAGGCCTTTTGGAAGCTCACTAGCTTTGGGTTTCGTAGTGACTCCGAAGTTAAGCGAGAATGGGCCAAAGCATTCCCAGGATGGGTGACCCACTAGGAAGTTCTGCTCGCGTGAGTTCCCAGAAACAAAAACCGAGAGGGCGTGGTCGAGGCCCAAAGCAGACAATATCATCCTACGGCGGAGTCGAGCCCAGGATAAGGTGGGGGCCCGAGCTGGGATGTGACAATTTGGTATCAGAGCCAATCCCTGGCCAGAAGTGTACCGACGAGGACGTCGGGCCCTAAAGGGGGTGGATTGTGAGATCCCACATCTCCTAGGGGAGTGGATCTTGTAAGCCTTATATGTATATTCCCATCTCTACCAAGCACGAGGCCTTTTGGGAGCTCATTAGCTTTGGGTTCCGTAGGAACTCCGAAGTTAAGCAAGAATGGGCCAGAGCATTCATAGTGAGGGCATGGTCGGGGCCCACAGCGGACAATATCGTGTTACGACAAAGTCGAGCCCGGGATGTGGTGGGGGCCCGAGCCGGGATGTGACATTATTAGCACTCCTAAAATCTCATTTGGCACTCCAAACTTTCTATAATTAGAAAGAAAAATACACTTGTGAGGAGAGTAGAATGAGATTTTTGGAGTGCTAATAACAGTTCCCAATGTATGTACTGAAATGTATGCACCAAAATGTTAGCACTAAAATGTATTATATTGAATTAATGTACCTAAATGTTTGTATTGAAATGTATGTACGAAAGTGTTAAATGTATGTACTGACACACCCCTACCCGAAATGTCCACCTGGACTCCGAATCGAGTTGCGCTGGCAGACACCAAGAGGGTGACGAAGCCATAAAATGTAGTGATGTGGAAAATGTAAGTATATTGAAACCTAAAAGGGCCTAAGTATAAGAGTGCGCTAGTGAGCAGGAATGAACCCATATCACACATGATGTCAGAGCATAAGTAAAGTACAATAGAGTGGAATGAGAGTTATACCATTAGAGGAAATCTCCAATATCAAATTTGCTAGAAATCCTCGTCGATGCGAAAGTTCAGCTGCCAAAACCTGGAGGGGTGAAAAACAAGGGTGAGTGGGCGTAAAAATAAAGTTTTATAAAAACCTTTTTGAAAACATTACCACCCCTTGCCATAAAACGAGTATAGTTTCCACAATATACATACTACATATAGTAAGAAAATAAGTACCGTAGCATGCAATATCTCAAGAATTTGATACAGAAGAATATTTCGTAAATAAGTACATGACGTTCGTGTTGGAAATGTGTCCTAAGGGCAATCATATGATGATACTTTACAGACATTTCACATGCTAAACTAATATAATTTAATGTAAAGGGAAAAGATTATTGTTTGAAGCCGTCTCATATAAATGTTATATGCTTAAACGATAAGTCCAAGGAATATATAATTGGAAGAATGCGATCTATAGAAGTTAGATTCATGAGACCATTCTCTTTCGTATACATATCCTAAACGTTCCTGATCATACAATTGTCGATTGGGCATTGACAGTCCGTCATGATCAGTACGTGCTATGTCTTCTCTTAGGGAGAGTGAATGGTCTCGAGTCATTGGTGTGACTGACACCAAGACAAGCATGTAGGTGCTCAATAGAGAATGAGTCCACTGAACATGATCAATGAGGAGTTCTAGTTGTAATTATATGAAGTAGTGAACTTTTGTGTTTTTACAAAGTGACCTCAAAAGCTTATGTTTTGCAATATAGCCCAATAGTTGGGGTTATTGCATTTTGGCCCAAATTAGTGGAGAACAAAATAGTTTTGTATATTGGATTTTCATTTCATTTAGCTCCATCTAAATGAATTCTATGGATACAAAAACCAAATCACAATGTTGCATTCAAGTTTAATTAGTTAAAGCGTTAATTAATTAAATAAAGGGTGAGTATGAACCTAAGCCTACGATGTCTTTCAAATTTGTTTGAACCATGGGAATGAGTAGATTAGATTTTGGTTGTAATTTGATATGATGCAATGTTGTAAAAGAGCATAAGCTCTTCTTTACTTTGAAGTACTCCTTTCTTGTTTTATTTGATATGCATGAAATTGGAGTAGAGGGTCCAACGCCCAATAAGAAAACACGCCTTAATGTGATTAAACGCGTAAATAAAATAAATCATCATCATCCCTAGACCGAGATCCAACACTAGGCTCTTGTTGGATCGAATCAAAGGTTCATAGTCATCCTAAGGCCCTAAGGCAACTATATAGTCCATCAATGAATGCAAATCTTATGTTAGTAGTACGATATACTCTTGCTTTAAAAACCGTTTTACAAGTATAGTGCGAGTATCATATACTACTAAATCAATCATATGGACCAATAGTTGTAATAGAACCAAATAGTTTTAATAAGATTAAAATGCATGCTTATATGTGATGAGAACTAAAAACCCTCAACCAAACCATTATTAAGTTGACAAGCGTGAGAGTGTTTTGAGCACTCTTTTGTGGCCTTCCACCGTGGTAGGCTCCGATCGTTTGTGACTCGTACACCGAAGTCACCCTATCATGGGGGAGTACAAAGTGCATGCTTACACTCAAGAGGAGTCCTATATGCATACATGATGTTGTCAAGGTAGGCAACGAGAATGATCAACATCATATCATTGTGAGGCTTCATTCTTTAGAGGCCAAATAAGATTGGTACTTGCAAGTGATGCAAATGAGTAAGCGTACTCTCTCATTATTATTGATGCTAGCCAACATTATATCATTGTGAGGTGGGCTTGGTAATAGTGAGCCTTCCATACCCTACTAAGAGTTTCCTCCAAAACTCTCGAATTCCGATGAGGGATAAGGAATTTGCCGAAAATAATGGGTGGTGCTATTTGATTTAAAGACCCGGATCAAATGGCTTAAAATCAATCAATTTATATTTGTTATGTATTTATTTACCGATATATTTGCAAACGCTATCCAAAACTTGACAAAGAAAATCCAAAGGCTTTTGTTTCCGGGCTTGGTACCACAATCCCATAGATTGTCTTGAATGGATTGTATATTTATCTAAGTAGTCTCATCCTCACGATCTTCCTATTGATAATGTATCAATGGAAGAACATGTTAGATAAGTCTATCATAAAAAGGACAACACAAACAACTAGTGCTTATTCCTTTGTTGCGTGAACAAAGGAACTTGAGAAGATTAGCACAAAGACATGGACGCTTTTAATGTCATAATTCTTCACTTCCAAATCGTTGTATGAAGAAAAAAGAGTTGCTTTGAACAACCCTTAGTTAATGCAAACACTAGTGCTTGTTTTCTTGTTACATGAACAAGGAACTTGAGAAGTAAGCACAAGGGCATGGACACTTCATGTGCCATGATTCTTCACTTACAAATTGTTGTATGAAGAAATGAGGGTTGCCTTGAACAACTCTTGAAAGTTTGTAATTATGTTTAGAACATAATGGTTGATTGACAAAAATAGTCCATCAATAGGGACTTATGATGATTTTGAATCATTGAGTGTTGAAGTGTTAAACCACTTCAGGAGACGGAAACTAGGCATGGACTTCACCTTTGAGTTCCTTTTTCAAATGGTTCACAAAGTTTATTGTAAACTATATGGTGAACAATAACCGCACGCTCTCCAAATCGTTTGATGTGTATAACACAATTGACATAAGTTTCAAGAGAGATAGTGGGAGTTTAGGGACCATGACTATTGTAGTCAATGGAGAAGTCAAATGAAGAAAGCGAAATAACTCCAAGGGAACAAACTTTCTTTATGAAAGGATGGACATTGGAAGGGGTATTTGTAAGAAATGTCTTGCAAGTGTCAAGAACACACCTTAAGGTGTTGTAAACTGTTCTTGAATAAGTTCAAAACAGTTGGTTCTTCTACTTGAATGCTTGATTCCGTATTAGTAACTATATTTTACAATCGTTGTAAAAGTGTGGCTAATAAGATGTAGAAAATTAATGAGAGAAGAAAAAGTACCCCACATTTGGAACGTGAATAAAATATGGATCTATGCGAAAGCAAGTAGTACTTATTTCCTCATATGAACAACCAAAGAAATTGGAAAAAGAAAGATTGTCTTTACATTCCAATTTGAATAATGAACTTAATTCCATCACAATAATTTAAGAGATGGATGAATGTTTTGTTTGACAAAACATTGTTCATTATTAATGAATGATTGGATTATTGTAATCTGATTGATTGTCGCTATAGTAGAGATGATGTGGTAGTGTTAATTGTTTAAAATATAACGATGCTTAAAACCCAAAAGGTTGCAAGGTAGTGATTAATCCCACTAAGTTGTGACGCTTCTAAAACATAAATTACAAGTTGGTCATAGATGGATGTTTAGGATCGTTAGATCAGATCCAATGCGTTCTTGTTAAAATTGTATAGAGGCGAAATGTTCAAATCTTTATTCTTTTGGAAAGAATAAAGAATCACAAAGTTCTTGAAGTTAATTCACTTAGATGTTAGTGGCACTTGTCCACAATATAATACCACTCATGTTATATGACATTCACCGAAGATCGCTCTCGGTTGGACTATCGTTTATTTTGAATAAACACAAGTCCGAATACTTTGCAAAAGGTTTCAAAGAATTCAAGAATGTAAGTTGATGAGTAAGACGTCTAAAGTAGCATCATTAGATAATGGATTTCTCCGTTGGGAGAAAAACGAACTCGAATAAGATGAAGTTCGTTGGCTGTTCTCAATTACCCATACATAGGATATATATGTTTCTAAGTCAATATGATTGTCAATTAGAAGATCTTCCAAAATGTTTCATAACTCCATATGATGTAGTTGGATAGAAAGACAAGTCTTAATCATGTTAAGACATGAGGTTGTGTGCTAATAAGCAATATTTGTTTGAGAACAATCTTGTGGGATATCCTTAAATTTGTTGGAATACTTATTGTGTTAAACTATTATACGTTTAATGAAGGGAAAAGCTTATTGTTAATCACTATTTATTGTATTTTGTGTTTAAGCAATAAGGGAATCCAAGGAATGAATTTAATCTAAGAGAGAAGTGATTTAAGTAGTTAGATTAACGAGACCTTTCTCTATGTTCATTCCTGAAACGTGCCTAGCCATAGGATTGCCAATTGGGCATTGACAATCCGTTAAGGTTAGTATGTGTTATGTTAACTCAAGCGTGAGTATGACTAGTCTCAAGTCATTTAGCGTTGGACACTGAGACAAACACATAGGTGCTCGAAAGGTAATCGAGTACACTGAACTACGATCAAAAGAGAGTTCAAACATACATGTCATGTAAGAACTCGTAAGTTGCAATATGCAAAGTAGTCCTTTGGCCTGAGGCATCATAGATGTCTAATGGTTAGGTCCTTGATCTTTGATCATGTCAAAGGCATTCCATCGAGAGTGTCCACGACATTGTTGGGGTCAAGCGATCTAGTCATGTAGGCATATGAATGCACAACAAGGGATCTCTAACCTTCCATGGTGGAAGGAGAATACTTTGAGATATGATTCGGGAGTCTTTGGCCAAAGCATACGAATATGATTTAGGAAGTATGTTTCAAATCATATTCAATTGAATCATATAGAGAAATATCACATTAGATAGTAGACATGAAACAAATTATCACTTAAACAATGTGATCAAGAGTATTGTATTAGAGAAGGACCGTATTGCATTGTAGTTGTAACTAGATAGGTTCTCCAACCACTTCTACTTAGCTTGGCTAGCCATGACATACTGTTAGATATCACTCATGGCTTGTGGAAGCCCTGAGGATTAGCAAAAACTAATCTTCATCAAAGGGAGAATTGAAATGTAGTTTCAATTCATAATCGATTGTTAACAGTAACAATCGCCCACTGCCTCGCTAATTGGAACCTAATGGATCGTACACCGAGTAATGATGAAAGTGAAGAAATATAAATGAGATGGATAAGCAATCAAATAGTTTAATTGAGAATGGTCAAGATTAGTTAGTTAATTAATCTTACGAAAGGTTCGTATTGGCCTTTTAAGTTGGTTTTGGGTTTCGGGGCCAAAAAGGGCTTTTGGTCCACAAGGCCCATTGAGTTTAGGTTGTGTGATAACTAAAACTAAATGGAAATTAACCCAAAAACAAAGTCAAAACCGGCCTAGGGTGAGTGGTAGCAAACTTGGGTTAATTCCAAGTTTGCCACTCACATGTGAGGTGGTATAAAGGCAACTTTATAGCCATTCTCTCACTAGGGTTTTCTTGAGGCAAAGAAGAGAAACATTTTCTCTCCTTTTTCTCAATAGAGGCCGGCCTTCCTAGGGGAGTTTACTAGCATCTAACTTCCTCTAGGTAATCCATCTTCTCGTCACACTACATCTTTGATGTGGAGACTTAGAGGTACCAAACCTTTGGTACTTTTGGAGTTCCTTTCCTCACATCCTCAAGGAGCAAGAGGAGCATCAAAAGGAAAGAAAATAACAAGGAAGATCTAAGGAGCTAGGAGATGACTTGAAGGCCCTCCACTTGGGTGAAACCCTTGTGTAAACAAGGATGAGCTTCAAGGGTAATGAATCTCAAAATCCTTTCTTCTCTTTAATGTTGTTAAAGAGTCTTATGGTTCACCATTCACTAGGCTTTGAAAGTCATGGGTTTTAGAATTGTTTTTGAATGCATGCCTACTTTAAAGTGTTATTAGTTTGCATATGTGTTCAAATGTTCTCACATGTTCTTAGCTAGGACAAATTTTTTCCTTCAAGTGGTATCAGAGCCTAGGTCTAGTGTATGGTGAATCCTTTTGGGTTTTGTGTTTTTCGTGATTTGTGATTTAAATGTTGTAAATGTTACAAGCTTTGTTCTTGCTTGTGAATATAAATTTTTCTTGAAAATTTAGCATCTTAAATGTTGTAGATGTAGTTCATTTAAGCATGAATATTGGAACTAAAATTTGGTGCCATGTATGTGGGGAAATTCGGCCAAATCCAAAGGGTGGATTTTTGGGTTCATGTTTGTCTTGTTAAAAGTGTTTTAAAGTGACTTTTGGAACCCCTAAGTACCCTAGGATGTTAACCCTCTTCTGAGTAGTGTATTTTTGAGTTTTATGGAGTGAGAACATTCATGGAGGTCTTATGAGTTTTCATGTGTGTTCTTCAATGTTCTTGTTGCTCTTACCAAGAACAAAATGGTTTGGTGTTTTGATTCATTGTGTTTGTTGTTTTTCATAAAGTTTTGGTTTGTTATTGATTGGTTATGGATGATTTTTCTTTACTATTTGACTAATCTATTCTTGCAACCCATTCCAATCAAACTTTTCAACTATGTCCACTATTCAACCCATACCTTTCACTTTTTCAACACACTTTAAAATTTTGAATTTTCACCAAAACCAATCCCCCATTTTACACTACCAAAACCGGGCACCCCTTAGTGGGGGTACTTTTGGGGCTTTTTATGCGATTACATAAAGTCTTGATACTTTTGTGTATTTGCACTTTGACCCAAAAGTTTACGTTTTTACGTAAAGGCCTAAAATCACTAAAGGACAAATTGTTTTGCTCCTTTAATGATGTTTTTGTTATTGTTGAAATTTTTGGGTTCTAGTTGTAATTACATGAAGTTGTGGACTCTTGTGTTTTTACAAAGTGACCCCAAAAGTTTATGTTTTACCAATGTGGCCCAATAAGTTGTGGTGATTGCTTTTTCGGACCCCAAATTATGATGAGAACAAAATGGTTTTGTCTCTTTAATGAGAATTGGATTTTCATTTCATATTAGTTCCATTTAAATCAATTCTATGAATCCGAAAACCAATTGTTTAAGTTGCTTTCTTAGTTAATGTGATTGATTAAGAAAAGGGTGATTATGAACCAAAGGCCTCGATAATTGAGCTATGTGATTGACCGCTTTGCATTATGAATGTTTGGGTTAAGTAGTTTAGATTTGAATGTAATTTGATTAGTTCAAATGTGTTGTAAAGGGGCCTAAGTCCTTCAAATGTGTTGTAGCCCTTCTCTTTATTTCAAGTATTCCTTTTTGTTTATATGCATGAAATTGGAATAGTTGGGTCCAACGCCCAATAGGAAATAACAGTTTAATTAGATTAAACGCGTAACTAAAATCAACAACTACCTACCTTAGACCCAAGGTCCAACACAAGGCTTGTGTTGGATCAAATCAAACGGTTCATAATCATCCTAAGACCTAAGATGACTATATAGTCCATATGAGGATTCAATGCATTCGTTAGTAGTTCCATATAGTCTCGCTTGTTTCATCGAAATAGTGGGAGTATTATATACTACTAATTCATATAAACTTGGACCAATGGTTGTGATAGGCACAAGTGATGTGAAAATTACTTAAGCACACAAATTAAACCCTCTTGGTGTGAATTGTAGTATAGATGCAAGTAGGGATCGTTCTAGGCCGGGGATTAGGAGGGATTGCTAATCGACTCTAAATAGATTTAAAAACACAAAAACAAAGTTAAAAACGTTTGTATAGACTCAAGGGACTCAAAACAAGTTAAAAACACTTAAAACGGCTTAAAAACACTTTTCAAAGAAAACAGATTTTAGACACTTTAAAACAAGAAAGTAAAAGGGTGGTTTTGGTTTGGACGAATTTGAAAGTAAAACAAAGACTTTGTAAAGTAAAACAGATTTGAAAACGAATTTGAAAACTTTGATGGTTGATGGGCTAGCTAGAGGGTCCTTCTCCACACATGACACATATGCAACACAAATCAACTTCCAGTTATTATCTTTCTAAATTATGAATGACAACGCCCCAGATTAACCGTGAATTGCACTAATTAACCTTCAGATTTTCCTAAGTTCATTGAATTAGATAGAATACGTATCCAACCAAATTATCCTTATTGATGATAGCATACTCAAAGGTCATTAAGTTCGTTGAAAACCATAAGCATTGACGAGGAAAATATGACAACATATATGTTTTCCCAGAATTTAACTTAACACGATTGTGACTAGCAACCTTTACTACTTATGAATACAAGTTCATTATATGCAATTCCCTTATATTCTAGCATCAAATTCATGCATGCAAACTAAGTTGGCCACCTTAACCCACATACAAGAATAAGTTTTGAATCAAACAGTTAAGCAAATTACATTCATAACTTATGAAATAATAACTGGATAATCAATTCATGTCACATATATAATCATGGCTTTGAAATCACCCCTAGCTAAAACGAGTTTAGCCTCTCATGTTCACAATTACACACAAGAAAATTGAATTAAACATTGAAGTATAAGGATAGAAAACACCTAGAATAGAGCTCCACTAGGCACGGCAAGGTCCTTCTTCTCCTTGGTATTTGCGGCACAAGAGGCTTTGTGAATGAATGAGTGTGGATGAATGGCTGAATGTAGAGTGAAATATGAGAGAGGTGGTGAGTGAATGAGCTGCAGCACCTATGTATTTATAGGGCTGAAAAGGCACGGTTTGAAGGTAGTTTTGGATAAGATAAGATAAGGTTTTGGATAATGTTTGAGATAATGTTCCATATTTCTTGCTCTTCTCTTATCTTCTAGAACTTGAACTTGTTTCTTCCTTCTTCCTAGCTGATTCTTTGTCTTTAAATCTCCAAATTCGTCCATCCTTCTTGCTTGGCTCATAAGCTTTCCATCCTTGACCCAAAATAGCTCCAAAACACTCCAAATTGGCTCTTTTTGCATACTTTGTTATTAAGCCCTGAAATTGCACGAAAATGACTTTAAACACTATAATTAACATAATTAAGCTAAGTAAATGCAAGAAAACAAGCTAACTAAGTCGCATAAATATGCTCCTATCACCAAGTTCTTTTAATAAGATTAAAATGAAATTGATGTAGCCCAACACAAATCCCTCAACAAAACGAATATGAAGTTGATAAGTGAGAGATGATTTGAACATCTCTTCGTAGGCCTTCCACCGTGGTGGGCTCCAATCGTTTGTGACTCATACACTGGCTTCACCCTATCATGGGGAAGTTCAAAATATGTGCTTACATTCAGGAGGAGTCCATATGTACATACATGATGTAGTGAGGTAGGCAACGAGGATGGCCAACATCATATCATTGTAAGGCTATTCTTGAACCCCTACACGAACTAGCATGGTGGGAATAACTTAACTAAGTACAATGGTGCCAACATCATATCATTGTGAGGCATCATTCTCTAGAGGCCAAACTAGATGGGTAATTACAAGAGTTGTAAATGACTAAAGCGTTATTATCTCATCATTATTGTTGCTAACCAACATCATATCATTGTGATGTGGGCTTGGTAATGGTGAGTCTCCCATACCCCTCTAAGAGTTCAACATAACTCTCGGATTCCATTGAGGGATGTGGAATTTGCCAAAAATAGTGGGTGGTACTATTTGATTTAAGACCCAATCAAATAGTTTTAAAATCAACAATCTAATACGATTTTTGTACTTGACAAAAAGGGCCTTAGGGGCCAACATTTCCTTGCTTGGTATCATCACATTGAGAATGTCTCAAAGATGAATGACATATCGTATGTACTCAAGCATTCCCCTCCTCATGTACCTCCTACGAAGCTAGCTTCAAAGGAGGAGTGTCAAAATTATGCAAGACACTATGACGATGACTTACAAGCCAAATGCTTAATCCTCACTTCACTTAGTGAGGAGCTTAAGAAGCTACCAAGCACATGGACACTTCTTGTGCCATGGTTGATAGTTTGCATAAGATGCATGACATTGAGACAAGTAACATACAATTCTCAAATATTTGTAGTCTATTAAATGCCAAAATAGCAAAGGGTTATCGGTCCAAAAACATGGACAAAAGATGGAAAAGATCTTTTAAGATCTTGAGAGTTTAGGAACTTCCATCGATGGGAAAATGGCCTCAGACTTTTTCCTTGCATCTTTCTCGGATGATTTCACTAAGTTTATAGTAAACTACAAAGTGAATAGATTCGATCGTACTCTTTCTGAGATGATTGACATGTGCAGTAAGTTTGAACAAGGTTTCAAAAAGGACAGTGGGAGTGAGAATCCAATCACAAGGAAAAGGTTGCATAAGAAGAAGGCAAGAGAATCCAAAGGAACATGCTTTCATTGTGGAAAGGATGAACGTTGAAAGAAGAAATACGGGGTGCGCATTGCGAGCCTTATGACACGAGCTTTTGAAGGGACTATTTATGTCATAGATAGTGCTTTTACAGTGAGCTCTAATTCCTGGATATTTGATTCAGGCGCTAGTGAACATATCTGCAATTCGTTGCAGGGACTAACAAGGAGCAAGACACTGCGCAATGGGGGGATGATTGTGCGAGTTGGGAACGACACTAAGATCTCTGCAAAAGCAGTAGGCACTTACATGCTAATATAACAACCTAGTTCCTACACCACAAGCTCGAAGGTAGTCGAGAAGGATTTATAAACCGTCTTAGTTGAATGGTTTGAACTTTATGTCTATGTCATCGAGTTACACCTCTTAATTTGAAAGAAATAAGAATGAAAATCCTTATGATTACATCGAGTGTATATAGGACATATACTCAAGGAAATGGTATAATACCATTTGACCCGAAATAGTGAAACCTTCATGGTTAATTGGTAGCTTAAGGTGACTACAATCAACGAGATTGGTTGACATGGAAGAAACCATCTATAATGTAGTCTTGGTTTCTATTAATTCGAAGATTGCTAGCAACAACTAAACCCTGATTCATTGTTTGGACGTAATATGGGTTTTCGAAACCATTATCTGTTGGAAGTATGCCCACAAAGCCACTCATTTGATGTAACAGCTTTTGGAATACTTATTGTGTTAAACTTTTATATGTTTAATGAAGGGAAAAGTTTATTGTTAATCACTATTTATTTTATTACGTGTTTAAGCAATAAGGGAATCCAAGGAATGTATTTAACCTAAGAGAGAAGTAATCTAAGTAAGTTAGATTAATGAGAACATTCTCTTATGGGCATTGACAATCCGCTAAGGTTAGTATGTGTTACGTTAACTCAAGCGTGAGTATGACTAGTCTTAAGTCATTAAGTGTTGGACACTGAGATAAACACATAGGTGCTCGAAAGGTAATCGAGTACACTGAACCACAATAAAAAAAGAGTTCGAACATACATGTCATGCAAGAACTCGTAAGTTGCAATATGAATAGTCCTCTGACCTGAGGCATGAGAGATGTCTAAAGGTTAGGTCCTTGATCTTTGATCATGTCAAAGGCATTCCATCGAGAGTGTCCATGACATTGTTGGGGTCAAGCTATCTAGTCATGTAGGCATATGAATGCACAGCAAGGGATCTCTAACCTTCCAAGGTGGAAGGAGAATACTCTGAGATATGTTTCGAGAGTCTTTGGCCAAAGCATACGAATATGACTTAAGAAGTATGTTCTCAGTGTCCAACACTAAATGACTTGAGACTAGTCATACTCACGCTTGAGTTAACATAACACATACTAACCTTAGTTGACTGTCAATGCCCAATTGGCAATCCTATGGCTAGGAACGTTTTAGGAATGAATATAAGAGAAAGGTCTCGTCAATCTAACTTACTTAGATCGCTTTTCTCTTAGGTTAAATACATTTCTTGGATTCCTTTATTGCTTAAACACATAATACAATAAATAGTGATTAACAATAATCTTTGCCTTCATTAAACATATAAAAGTTTAAGACAATATGTCACATCCCGGCCCGGGCCCCCACCACATCCTGGGCTTGACTCCGCCATAGCACGATATTGTCCGCTTTAGGCCCCGACCACGCCCTCACGATTTTGTTTCTGGGAACTCACACAAGAATTTCCCAGTGGGTCACCCATCATGGGATTGCTCTCGCTCGAACTCGCTTAACTTCGGAGTTCCGATGGAATCCGAAGCCAGTGAGCTCCCAAAAGGCCTCATGCTAGGTAGAGATGGGAATATACATATAAGGCTTATAGGATCCACACCCCTGAGCAATGTGGGATCTTACAATCCACCCCCTCAAGGGCCAGACATCCTCGTCGGCACATTTCCGGCAAGGGATTGGCTCTGATACCAAATTGTCACATCCCGGCCCGGGCCCCCACCACATCCCGGGCTCGACTTCGCCAAAGCACGATATTGTCCGCTTTAGGCCCCGACCACGCTGATGTGATAAAAGCCTAGCACACAAATTAAACCCTAGAGTTGACAATTGTAGTATATATGTAAGTAGGGATAGCTCTAGGCCGGGGATTAAGTAGGGATGCTAATCGACACAAATAAGACTCAAAAACACTAAACTAGACTCTATAAACTCAAAACTAACTCAAAACAGCAACAAACAATCAAAAATACTTAATTCTAGACCTAAGAAGTGATTTTGACGAAAATAAGGTAAAACTTGACTCAAAAGACTAAAAGAAAACAGGTTTTGACTCAAATAACAAGACTCAATGAAAGGGGGATTGTTTTTGACGAATTTAAAACTTAAAACAAAAACTTTGCATAAAACACTTTAGAAAAACGAATTTGGTGAATTAAAAAGGGTGAAAGACTAGTTAGAGGATCCTTCTCCACACATGATACATGCTTATGAACCAATTTCCAGTTATTATTCCCTTAGACTATGAATGACAACACCCCAAGTTAACCATGAAAGCACAAATTAACCATCAGATTTTCCTTTGTTCATTGAATTGAATGGAATACGCATTAAAACCAAATTATCCTTATCAAGTTTCCTAACTATGAAAAGCATGATAGAACAACATATCAAAGGTCATTAAGTTCTTTGAAAACCATGAGTGTTGACGAGGCAATTATAACTATGAAAAACATGATACTCTTGCCAAGGATTTACTTAACACGATTGTGGCTAGCAACCTTTACTACTTGTGAATATAAGTTCATAACGATTAGGTGAAACTCCCTTATACTGTAGCATCAAATTCATGCATGCAAATTAAGTGTCGACCCTCAATCAACATACATAAACAAGTTTTGATAACTCAATTACGTAAATCACATTCAAGACTCAAGAAACAATAACTGGATGTAATCAATTCATATAAAACATATAATCATGGCTTCGAATTCACCCCCAACTAACAAGAATTTAGCCTCTCATGTTTGCAATTAAACAAAAATAACTTGATTTAGACATTGAAACAAAAGGATAGAAAACACCTAGAAGCTTGGATGCAGCCACGACACTAGGTCCTTCTTCTCCTTACAATTACGGCACAATGAGGCTTATGAATGTATGAATGTGTATGAATCTGGATGTGAGGGATGTATGTGAAATGGAGGGTGAATCGTGAATGAATGAGGCTATGGCAGGTTGTATTTATAGGGGCTTAAAGATAGTCCACGGCAAAGGCTGAATAAGGACTCCAAATCCCTCAGAAAATAGAACACTTCAACTGACAATCCAAAGGGGAAAAGGTAATGTTCTTCCAGCAGGAATTAGAGCTTCTAGAAAGGGGGTACACGGCTGGGATTTAGGGATAGGGCTTGGACCATCTAGAAGGACAATAGGCGCCAGAAAATCAGGTTTCTAGAAGGGGAGTTGAGGCACAAACTCAGGGAATCAGATTGGGATTTGGTTGCATGTTTTTAGGCTTCTAGAAATAGATTCTAGATGATAAAATCTGATAAAAACCTCCTTTTGTGGCTGGAAACATGGGAAGATAAGATAAGGATATAGATAATGCTTCTAGATAATGTCCCTTGTTTCTTGCTCTTTCCTTATCTTCTAGAACTTGATCTTGTTTCTCCAGATTTTTAGCTTGATCCTTGCCTAATTTGACTCCAGTTTCGTCCACCCAACTTGCTTGAATCATAAGCTATCCATTCTTGGCCCAAAATTGCTCTAGAATGCTCCAAATTGCCTCTTTTTGCATACTTTGTCATTATGACCTGAAATTGCACGAAAATGACTTTAAACACTATAATTAACATAATTTATCTAAGTAAATGCATGAAAACAAGCTAACTAAGTCGCATAAATATGCTCCTATGACACGGCCTCACGGTTTTGTTTCTGTGAACTCACACGAGAATTTCCCAGTGGGTCACCCATCATGGGATTGCTCTCACGCGAACTCGCTTAACTTCAGAGTTGCAATGGAATTCGAAGCCAGTGAGCTCCCAAAAGGCCTCATGCTAGGTAGAGATGGGAATATACATATAAGGCTTACAGGATCCACACCCCTGAGCGATGTGGGATTTTACACACTTGCTTAGTGAACCCAACAATTAAGCCATACAGTCTGCAGCCTGTAATGCTGATAACTCATTGTTGTTTCAATAAACTAGTGAGAAGTTCCCGAGGATGCCAAAATATCGTCTTGCTCCTCATGTACGAATATGCCTAGATCGTCCGATTCATGCCTTAATCGCGATACCGTAATATCCTAGAATGCACCAATTTGCATTTGGATACAAAAAGTGATTATAACCATTCAAACGATTTCTTGATGGGTCAGAGGTAACGTCATATCGATACTCCTGAATTTCAACTCAAATGGGATAAGGACAACTGAAAAATGTTTAGGGGTAGAAACAATTCTTACTACGGTGCTTAATAATTACGTTTGCACAGCAAGGATAATCCACGATAGTGCAATCATAGATGTTGATTTAATTCTTCTAATGCTGCTGTCAGAAACTTAGTTCTTTCCAAAAGTAAGTGAAATTGGGAAGTTCTAAGGTTAAATAAGATTTTGGACATATTTCTTCACAAAGGAGTACCAATCGGTTTTCAAATGAAATTGACAACTGTTGACTCTAGGTCATATATATGATGGTTCATTTTGAACGGTTCTACCATTGGGAAATGTAAATAATACTCCATCATACTACCTCTACACAGTTGAAATATCCAAGGAACACGTCATCATGGATTTCCAAAATGATCAACATCATCGAAAAATGTAAAGTGATGGTGAGGTGAGAACAACAGTTCGGTTGTCAGAAACTTTATCCATAATCAACACCCCAAGCTTAACTAAGTTTCCTTGGTCGATAAGTGAGGAAAAACACTTTAGCCGAAAATCTCTAACCAATTGTTGATAAACTCGACAAGACTAACGATAAATCAAATCTAAGCACATTTTGTAAGAATTTCAACCTTCTTCCTCTAAACTCTTTTTTAAAAAATGAAAAAAAATATTGTCTGCGAAGATCACGTCTTCCGAGATAAGTACCAATCTAAACAAAACTGATGTCTGAGAAATTTGGTCTTACTGCCGAAGCAGATGAGAAATTCAACGAAAAGACTACTACGAAGTAGGCAGGTTAAGAAAGAAAACTCGAGTTACAAAGGATGGGCTGGCTAGACCATCAACTCGAAGTAGGGGATAACGGGTTTTAATTGTCACCCAAGAAAGTTTCCAAAATCTAGGTATGACCCTAAGGTTCGAAGTTCCCTATATAAGGGGCTTACTTGAATAAATTCCTAATCGTTAAGCTTTAGTAACTAAGTTCTTCCAAACGGTAGAAGTCACTCGAAAAGATGCAAGGAAGCTAGTGTAGTATGAGAAAGTAGGTCGATGATAATATCTCAGGTAAGACTTTAGAATGTGATGCCTGAATGTACGTCCTCAAAACGTACCATAATACTTCCTTTCACCGCACCACATGTTAATAGGTCTTCACAACTTCCTCGATATTCCATTCACTCTAACAGTGAGAAATTAACTCGTACTTCGATTCTACTGTCTACCTGTGAACGTGATCGAAAAGGTGGTTAGTCGGAGAGGTTATGTTTACCTAGATCGATAATAAGGCAAAAACAACCATGAGTTTACTATCCCAATACAAAGCTTGCTCCTAATGTGCCGATATTTAATTTCTTCAGCTCTAGCAGTCACTGTTAATCAGTCTATTAGTCATGCGCTAATTAATGGATTTATGATATTTTGATATTATTCATTACCCTGAAACTGTGAACCGACATTCCGTATAAGGTATCACTCCCAGATACTAGCACCTATGTCCCGTATAAAAAATCATACCCATGAATACTGGTTGACAGTTTCGGGACATCGGACAATATCATCAATTAGTAGCGCCACCATAGGCCGATTACATACTAGAGCCCGCTCAGGTAGGTGGTTTTAAACAACTAATAAGGAACTGGTCCTGTGAGGGGTTCCATAATTCTAGAAAGAATACTCACTACTTCGAAGATTTTGTACTAATTATAGGTATAACAACTCGTACTTCGGTGCCTATACTCATCAAAATGAAGAGTACATCGCCAAAAGAAATTTGGATACTAGTATTGGTTAAGATGTCCCAAAGCCGGAAAGAGGAATTTACTAATGATCTACTTTAGAACGGCTTAAACGGAAGTCGACCTTTCTTTTGATGATCCAAAATGATAACAAGTGTGGTTAAGAAGGCTAGTACTATCGGGAACCATAAGTGATTGTCGCCCAGATGTTTCTTTTGTCGAGTGCCACCACTTTAGCACCATGTTGTCACTCAAGACAATTTTGGAATATTGACGAAGTAAACTTCGTAGGAATCCCAATAAATGGTATGCTAACGGGTATTGCCAAGGAATCAAAATCAATTATGGTTTCCTATCTCAAAAAGGTTGATAATGATGGCGTGAAAATAATGATGGGATTGATTTATAGTTCCCTGGTTTAGGGCCATCAACGTGTCTTAAATCTACATCTTTCCATGGCAGGGAAGTTCTTCGCTTTAAGTCTAAAAGCATTAGCCCAAAATGATCTTCAAAAATGTCGACAAGTCAACAAAACTTCCCAAAACTTAGGAAAATCTAACACATTTTTCGTATTCGACGACGTGGCAAAATTCAGAAATTAGGTTCAAGAACCGAAATTGCGTACATCACGCGTGTGATGAACACAATACTCCCCAACTTATGCTCTGATACCAAACTGACACACCCCAACCCGTAATGTCCGCTAGGACTCCGAATCGAGTTGTGTTGGCCGACACCTGAAAGGTGACGAAGCCATAAAGTATGGTGATGTGGAAAATGTGAATAAACTTAAACATAATAATGTCTAAAGACAAGAGTGCGCTGTGAGCGGGAATGAACCCATTTCACAGGCGACGTCAGAGCATAAGTAAAGAACAGTAGTGTGGGTAAGGTTCTTACCCTCAGAGGTAGCTACCTATACTGAGATTCGCCAAGAATGCTCATCGATACGAACTTTCAACAACTAAAACCTAGAAGGGTGAAAAACTATAAAACGTGAGTGGGCAAAAACAAAGCTTTTGAAAACACAGTTGTCTTTATGAACATACTAACCCCTCACTATAAAACCCGTATAATTTTCTAGAAAATAATAATACATACGTATATAGAAATCAGGCTTGAGAGCAATGAAAACCAAAGTATGTGCCATGTCAAATATCTCAGTAATAAATATGTAAGCCAGGTGATGAATCAATATAATATGATATGTCAGCCGAAGTCACCTAACGTGACCTGTACGGCTGAACCTGTAGCTCATAAATCACTTTCTGCACACGAGTCGGAACCACCTATTGTGGTCTGTACAACAGGCTAGGGGTAAATAAGTACGCTCAGGTGCTACGATCACGTGAAGGCTGTGCGAAGTGTCGTAAGTCACCTACGAGTCGGAACCACCTATTGTGGTCTGTACGACAAGTTGGCACCTACCTTAGATCCAAGGTGAGCATGTGGTGCAAGAGGTGAACGATCACATGAAGGCTAGGCCAGGACCTCGGGCGGAGCACTAACACCGGGGTGCAGGATAATGAGCACTAATGTATCTAAACATAACCATACCCACAATAATCACTATCATCAATATGTACTCACCTGAAACTTATCTGGGCGTTTGCAGCGCCATGCAATAATATGCATATCTATACTAATGCATATACTAAATTGTAATGTAATTGACATGGCATTTAAAAACGTAAATCCATTTAAAACAATTTCTAGGAAAATGTAAAGCATATATACGTATATATATAGAAAACCAAAAGGCCACTCACCTGGAGTCCATGCTACAACTCCTTAGCACGAATATTGAGGCGTCACGAACGATTGGTGCCTAGAACAATTATCAAATCACACCTCAGAATTCTTATCGATAGAACATGTAACTTATGTAAAACACATCCATAAGGGCGTTTTAGAATGATTTGAGACCCATTGACCAAAAGTGAACAGTCGATCAAAGATCGACGGCAGGGTCCACAATCCTACATAACTCGATCTAGAAGATCCGCTTCTCAGATTTCCAATCCGTAATTTTCGAAGATCCACATTTTCCTTATAGAATCACATACTAAAGTTTCGTTATGATCCAACGATTGGATCTCCGTCAATTGCCAAAACCAAAGTACGGTTAACGTTTTATTTCATGAACTTACAAATCCAATTCAGGAAGATTCGTACGTCAGATTCCCGATCCGTAAGTTCCTAAGATTCTCAAATATTATGTATTATAATGTATCAAAGTTTAGTGACGATCCAACACTCAGATCGTCGATTCATATATTGACCAAGCCACGTATCGTAGTGAAATTAGGTTCAAACGATCAACCTACGTCATTCGAACATCAAAAATGAATTCAGGACATTTAATTTAGCCTAAAAATAAAATTGAAGACCCTCTGGCCACGCGCCGCCGTGGGTGGCGGTCGGCCGCCTTGTCTCGCCGGAAAATTCAACTATTTCTAAAAATTACCAAAATTTACAAGAATGAAGATCTAATTGAGAGGAACAACTTTCATACCCGTGACTAAGGCCAATTTGGCCAAGAAAAACCCCAATTCCACTCAGACCCACTGGAAACCCTAGGATGGGTGTCCTCAATTCGACCTCCAAACTTGCTCTGACGCCTCCTCCACTGCTTGGGCTTTGTTCCAGAGGTTGAGGGAATCCTATTGGTGGTGGCAATTGAAGTGATTGCCTTCGGAAATGGCCGATTGCCGACGTGATACGTCACACCCACTGGTGTCGTCCTTCCTGATTCTGAGCCCAATTTCCTCAGATTTATGGTGGAAATGATAAGGAAAAGGTCGTGGAGCCCATCCCAAGTGGTGGTTTGGCTTCAATCGTCGGAAATTGGTTGGCGGAACCCACAGATTCCATTATTTCTGACCGGGTCGGGACATAAAACGGGTCAAGGTGGTGATTCGGTTTCTTCGCCCTCATTCTCTCTTCCCTCATTTCCCTTCTTTCTTCCTTCTCCGTTGATCACCCTCCAATCTCTCTTTTTTTTATTGGTCTACACCCCTCCATTTCCTCATTTCCTTTCCATCACAGCCACACAAGTGGCATGACCAGATTTTTGTTCCAAAATTTTTGGAGCATTCTTGAAATTAATTAATTTACTAAAATGTCCCTGACTTTAAAAATTAATATCTCCTTCGTTACAACTCCAAATCAAATTCCGTTTACGCCCACGCATTCGTAGCGACGAGTACTACAGGGATATGCCAAGAAAACAAGTCTTACATGACACGACATGGCAGTCAATGTCACATCCCGGCCTAGGCCCCACCACATCCCGGGCTCGACTCTGCCGTAGCACGATATTGTCCGCTTCAGGCCCCGACCACGCCCTCAGGGTTTTGTTTCTGGGAAGTCACAAGAGAACTTCCCAGTGGGTCACCCATCTTCGGAGTTTCGATGGAACCCAAAGCTAGTGTGCTCCCAAAAGGCCTTGTGCTAGGTAGAGATGGGAATATACATATAAGGCTTACAGGATCCATGCCCCTGGGCGATGTGGGATCTTACAGTCAACAACGGTCAATGCATTTACCTCAAAGGGCATTTTCATAAATTCACTTATAAAAATTATAATTTTTGGGGAAGGGTCGTCGCACGATAGTGGAATCGTGTACGTTGATTTGTTATCTCCATCGTCGCTGTCAGAAATTTTGCTCTTTTCAACAGAAGATGTATTTGAAAGGTCTAAGGTTGGTAAAGATTTTAGACACGCTGCTTCACAGAGAAGTGTTATTCGGTTTCAAGTAAAGATGATAATTGTTGACTTTAAGGCATGAGTAAGATGGTTCATTTCATACGGTTCCAAACGCTGGGGAACAAATGTGATATTTTGTCTCGTTGCTTCTACACAGCCAAATATCCAAATAAAATGTCATTGTAGATTTCAAAATGATCAATGCCATCAAAAGGTGTAAAACAGGTGGGTCACAATATTGTCCGCTTTGGGTCTCAGCCACACCTTCACGGTTTTTTTTCTGGGAACTCACACGAGAACTTCCCAGTGGGTCACCATCATGGGATTACTCTCGTGTGAACTCGCTTAACTTCGAAGTTCCGATGGAACCCGAAGCTAGTGAGCTCCCAAAAGGCCTCGTGCTATTTGGAGGTGGGAATATACATATAAGGCTTGCAGGATCCACACCCCTGGGCGATGTGGGATCTTACAATGTACTTATGGAAATGGTGTACTTAATTTGCAAAGGATGGCTACAAAGATTCTCTCATTGACTACAAGTTCATCCAATTGTGAGATGAATTGGGGCACTTTTGAGAGGATATATATAAAGAAAATAATTAAACTAGATACAGCAAGGTGAAATAATTTAGTCTATGTCCAATTCAATGCAAGGATCATGAACAAGAGGAGTTTACAGTATCACCCAAGAATAGTCCTCATTATGATTTTATGCTTACTGTTTTTAAAATTTTGAACTTGTTGGATACATGTACTTTGTGTATTCTTCTACTTCTATTTTTGCATTTTATCATTATTTTATTGTCCATATAGTATAGTTTTTTTTTTCTTGAAGTGTAAATATATAGGTACTTATTTACAAGATATACAATAAATTTACATAAACCCGCCTAGGTAGCATAGGTGCCCGCATAGCCACATAGGTGCTAGGCCCCTGCACACCGCCCAACTAGCGCCTAACATCTTTTAGAACCTTGCATTTAAGTATACACTATTACAGTCACTTAGTACTACAGTCTAGTGGTATTTTTCTTCACTTGTAAGTGGGAGATCTTAGGTGAATATGAACTACAATATTGCTAGCTCATTGTGAGGCTTAGCCCACTCCACAACATTATAGCGAGCCCATTGTGAGGTCAGATTCATGATACCATTCTCACCAAAGAATGAATCCGGTGAGTTCCTATACTTTAGGACTCACTTTCTGATTCATTGGAGATTCATTTTGTCCTTATATTTGTTTTATAGCCATTTTATACGGTGGTTGTCCCTATTTAGGGACTCCACTCGAGATGCTCTTATAAGGTCATTCAAAGGCACCTCCCATCAATGTGGGATTCATTCTCAACATGCCTCTCATGTGTGGTAAATTTTCAAGCCTACCGCGTAGACAATACAAATCGAGTGAAGTGGAGCTTGTGTGGCCATTGGGGTTCACAAGTGAGATACCTACTCTGATACCATAAAGAAAGTTGATTTTTCAATAGAGAAGCGTTGATGTTAGAACTATTTAACAAGAAAACTTGCATCCAACAATGAGTATATAAAAAAAACTAAAGAATAACTCATTACAAGGCAACTAAGAATGAAGAATTGGATCTGAACTTGTACATCCTGCTCCAAATAGAGACCCAGTGAGAGAAAATAGACATTTCCAAAGAGCCATTAGACAACAAACCCAACATATTAAGTTAGTTTCTCCTCCTCCCAAACCACTATGTATCGACTCCACCCTATAAAACTGCAAACCGACACCATTTCAAGAGATGCCCATATATCAAATTTGCGAAATCCACTCTTAATATGGGCCGATCCACAAAGTTTGGATTGTTCTTTTGAACAAACAATATTATCTATACTAAGGGGAGGGGGTGGCTCAGCCTCACAATGGGCTAGCAATAATATGGTTCAAATTCGCCTTTGGTGAGAATCGAACCTAACAGCTCTCACTTACAATGACTTTGGATCTCTTTTTGGAAGGTTTGTATTTCCCATGTCTTTAAAAAAGAAAAACTTGACATAAGTCCAATTTTTTAAGTTTCATTAGAAATATTCCAGTTTATTAAGATAAGTCGATTCCCTTGAGTTTAAGATTATTTTGTTATCAATAATTATCTCTTTAATGATAAAATTTACTATAAAAAACAAATTTCTTCCTAATTATCTTTTAAATTATTTATAGCCGCTCAATACTACGGTCTAGTGGTATTCCTCTTCACTTGTAAGTGAGAGGTCTTAGGTTTGATTGTTGCCAAATGAAAATTTGAACCACATTATTGCTAGCCCATTATACGGCCTAGCCTACTCCCCACCCCCTTAATGAGGAAATAATATTCCAAAGACATTAATTAGGAGATAATATTTTGGGATAATGATGGAAGTTCCATGATTGATTGTGATAGGGATTCCTTACTTGATGGAGTTGATCTTCAAGTAGAAATGTATGAGGGCAAAATGTTCGAATCTTTATTGTTCGAGAAATAATTAGAAAGAGTCACCAAGTTGTTGAGGTTAATTCACTTAGGTGTTAGTGGCATATTTCCACTAGATAATACTACTCATGTTGTATGACATTCGTCGAAGATCACTCTCAGTTGGACTATCGTATATTCCAAATAAACACAAGTCTGAATACTCTGCAACATGTTTCAAAGAATTCAAGAATGTAAATTGATGAGTAAGATGTTTAATGTATTAATCTCCTTAGATGAAGGACAATATTTTAGAAACTAAGTTCATTAAGCAACATATTGCATGCATTTAACAATTAAATGGTAGAAACATACTTTTATGCACTTTAAAACAAAACTTAAACCATGAAATTCAAAGCCTAGTAGTGGTGGTGAACCAAGACTCAACTCAAAAACAAATTGAGTTGAGAAACATTATACCTTTGAATCATCTCTTTGCTTAGCACAATAATCACCAATGTGAGGGCCGTCTTTCTTTTGCCTACTTGCTTCTAGGCTCTATGGATATGGATGGAGGAACTTTGGTTCTTGGCACCATGAATTCTAGGATATGGATGAAGGAATGGGTTCTCCAAAAGCTCCCAAACTTGAGAGGCTCTAATTCCGACATCAAGGATGGTTGAGGAAGAAGATGACCATGGAAGCAAAGATTACTAGCTAAAACTACCATGGTATGGCCGGCCACCTAGAGAGAAAGTGATGTGATTTATAGTTAAGCACACAAATTAAACCCTCTTTTTATCGATTGTAGTATTTAATGCAAGTAGGGATCGTTCTAGGCCGGGGATTAGGAGGGATTGCTAATCAACTCTAAACTGACTCAAAAACACAAAAACAAAGTAAAAAACGTTTAAATAGGCTTAAGGGACTCAAAACAGGTTCACAAGACTCAAAACAAGCTAAAAATACTCAAAACTGCTTAAAAACACCAATTGGACAGATTCTAGACACTAGACACAACTTTGGACGAAAATTGAATTAAACTTGACTCAAAACACACAAGAACATAAACTAAGACAGATTTTAACTAATTAGACTCAAACAAGTGAAGGGGGATTGATTTTAGAGTGAATTTAGACTAAAACTAACAGAAACACTAAACTAGGCAGATTAGCACGAATTTGGGTTTTTGGGATGGATGTTGAACTAGCTAGAGGTTTCCTTATCCACACATGAATTATATGCATATGAATCAACTTCCAGTTACGTTTTCATTGAATTACGAATGACAATGCCCCAGATTAACCGTGTCAATCACTAATTAACCCTCAGATTCTCCTAGTTTCATTGAATTGGACGGACAACTCTTCTACAACCAAATTATTCTCATCAATTTCCCTACATGGCATCATAATAGAGACACAATCAGAGATCATTAAGTTCATTGAGAATCATAAGCATTGACGAGGCATTCATAACTATGACATCATGTTACTCACACCAAGAATTGAACTGAACACGATTGATCCAGCAACCTTTACTACTTTTGAACATAAGTTTGTAACGATTATGTGAAACTCACTTATATCCTAGCATCAAATTCATGCATACAAATTAAGTGTTGACCCTTAACCAAAAAACACAAATAAGTTCTAATTCAAACAGTTAAGCCAATTGCATTCATAACTCAAGAATCTGTAACTGAAACTTATTAACTCATAACGCACATAAAATCATGGTTTCAAAGTAGCCTCTAGCTAAAAACGAGTTTAGCCTCTCATAATTACAGCAAGAACAAGAGAAATTAAATTAAACATCGAAAACATAAGGTAGAAAACACCTAAAAACGCCCAGCAATCAGATTGGGTGCAAGCACGCTCCAAGGTTGTTTCTCCTCTCCTTCCTCCTTGCTAGGCTGCGGCACAAGTGGCTGGTGGTGTATATGGATGTATGAAGGTGGTGTGGATGGGTGGTGGATGCGGCAAGGGGTGTGGAAGGTGTATGGATTGGCTGCAATATGAAGGGCTGCGGCAGGATGTGAATGAGAGTGATTTGTGATTGTGAATGGTCCTTTATTTGTGCGGCAGGAACTTGTATATATAGAGGAGAGTAGAGCACGGCTGGGAGGAGGTTTTTAGGTTAGTTTAGGAGTAGGAAACCCAAGGAATAAGGGGATAAGGGTGCGGCACAATCAGATTGGCCTTCTAGAATGAGGTCTAGGCGCCAGAAATATAGGGAATGTGCAGCACATGCTCTAATTCAGATTAGCACGTTTTTAGGCTTCTAGAACCCCCTATTTTAGGTGATAAGATCAGATATGAACCCCCTTATTTGGCTAAAAATATGGAAATATAAGATAAGGTAAGGATAAGATAAGATAAGGTGATAAGGTTAGAGATAATGTTCCTTTTTTCTTGCTTTTATCTTATCTTTCTGAACTTGAATTTAATTCTCCATCTTTCTTGGCTGATTCCAAGCCTTCATTTCCTCAATTTCGTCCTTCCTCAAGCCTCCATGTTTGCACTATCCAATCTTGGCCCAAAAATGCTCTAGAATGCTCCAAATTGCTTCCTTTTGCCACTTTGACACTTAGGACCTGAAATTGGACGAAAATAACTTTAAACACTATAATTAACATAGTTTAGCTAACTAAATGCAAGAAAACAAGCTAACTAAGTCTCATAAATATGCTCCTATCAAATTCCCCCACACTTAGCTTTTGCTAGTCCTCGAGCAAAACGAAACAAACAAAGCAAAACAAACTAAACACAATCTAAACCTTCCAACGTTCGCCTCAGGGATTTCCAATGCACATGACATATTCAAGATCATCACAACCATAGATTTTAGTCATCCCCACCCTCGAGCACATACTTAATCACAGTCACCATTCATTAGCTCGCATTTAACCATTTAAAACAATGTTTTGAACATAGCAACATGCCTTAGAGAATTCACTCAATTCCTTACCGGTTTCACTCTTATTTTCACTCAGATTTTCTAACTACACACCCTATACTAGGTATATGTGAGAAGATTGATGTAAACATGAAAACGAACACTCACATATGTTTATAGCAAAGAAAGCAATTTCTGGAGTTATTAAGCATGTATAGATATGATCTCATGAATGGAATGCTACTACTTAGACGCGAGAACCAGGGACACCATATGCTCATACCAATCCCAAACTCCACATATTGAAGCACACAACACTCAAGATAGAAGTATAGGGTTGTAACGGGGCTAAAGGGTATTGGCTAACAACGAAAGGTAAGGGAAACAAACGTTCTTAAAGCAATAGCAAGCAAAGCAATGAATATGACACTTAGAACTCCCTTTTGAATGCAGCCACAAACTTTGACACACTAGGGGAAGAATCATACATATTTAGGGCCGAATACAACTTTTTGGACCCTTTCCTCAACAATCAACACTTGTGAGCTCATTCTCACTTATTTTGAACACTTTCCACACTTTTTCACATACTTTTCTTTTTCTTTTCTTTTTCTCACGAATTTTCTTCTTTTTTTTGTTTTTTTTTTCTTTTCTTTCTTTTGCCGTGCCCCTTTGTTTTGCTAGGCACACTCATACTCTTGTAACCCTTCCCCCACACTTATTTGCTGCCTAATAACGAACCTTGGGAATTCACTCTAGTTCATGCTTTACTACGCCTTAAGAACAAGGGTAAGGATGGTCCTATTCTAGGTTAGGTAGGGAATATGTGGGTTAACAAAGAACATAGGCTAAACGAGGCTCAACGGGGTTAATCCTACAAAACATTATGCACAGGGGTAAGGCTTTTTGGCTCTAGTTCACTACACAACTTCATCTTGTTTATGTGTTAGGCAATTCAATTTTATGCTTTGAATGAAACGGATATGAGTTCTAGTATTTGGAACTATATGATGAAACGCCTTCTAAGTAGCAACCAAGCAAGGAATAATGAGATCATGCAACGACTTTAGAAAACAATAAATGCACAGATTATTAACTCTCCAAATAACGTTTTAGGCTCAAGTCTCACAGGGTTGTAGAGTTAGTTTGAGTTTCTTCCTTCAAGCATGTTACAAAAACTGATTTTTTTTTTCTTTTTGATTAGACATGAATTCATGAATTCATGAATTATAACCATAATCAAGCATAAACCAGAGAGTAAATCAGACTTCCATCCATGTTTACAACTTTCTTTAACAGTCATTCAATTAAAAACCGAATCCTCATCATTGTGTTGGAAGGTACCCTAAGACACAAACAAACATACAAAAACAACTCTTTTTTGGGTTTTTCAAAACAATTTTTCAAATTTTTATGAGATTTTCGGATTTTTATGTCAAAACACACTAAAATGCTTCAAAACACACTAAAAACTCTTAAAAACAGTGAAAAACAACATTCGAAGTGATAGGTGATAAAATCCCACGAAAATCATGCAAAAACAACTTGTTTACCCCCCTACACTTAAACCAAACATTGTCCTCAATGTTTCAAACAAAACACACACAAAACACACAGCAAACAACACACTAACTAACATGACACTAATATGGCAAAGCAAATGCAATAAGGAGTAGAGTTAGGAACGCAAATCTGGGTTTGAGCCGGTTGTTCCTAGGTCTTCTTTCTTGGAATGCATGGGTTGCCTCCCAAGAAGCGCTTGCTTTAACGTCTTGCAGCCGGACGAATCCTCGGTTTATGCTCCATTGGTGCCCACGGCATGGAAGGGAACTTCTTCCACAACCTGCCACACAATGTTCTCGTAGTATGGCTTCAAACGATGCCCGTTCACCTTGAATTCTTGTCCGTTCCTTAAGCTTTGGATTTGGACTGCACCATATGGAAAAATATTAGTAACAACAAAAGGTCCAATCCACTTAGAACGTAACTTACCAGGGAACAAACGTTAACGGGAGTTGAATAGCAACACTTTCTGCCCAATTGAGAATGTTTTGCCTCGAATCATCTTGTCATGAAACGCCTTTGTCTTCTCCTTGTAAATCTGGGCATTCTTATATGTTTCATTCCTTATCTCCTCAAGTTCATTCAATTGGAGCTTTCTATGTATTCCAGCAGCATCCATGTCCAAATTGATTGTTTTCACAGCCCAATGTGCCTTGTGCTCGAGTTCAACAGGTAGGTGACATGGCTTACCATAAATTAGCCGAAATGGAGACATCCCAAGAGGTGTTTTGTAGGTCGTACGATATGCCCACAGTGCATCGTCTAAGCGCAACCTCCAATCCTTCCGGGTTGGCCCAACAGTCTTCTCTAAAATCTGCTTGATTTCCCTATTCGAGACCTCGGCTTGACCACTTGTTTGAGGGTGATAAGGTGTTGCAACCTTATGCTTGACGTTATACTTCCTAAACAGCGCCTCAATGGTTCGATTGCAAAAATGGGACCCTCCATCACTTATAAACACTCTAGGCATCCCAAATCTGGAGAATATGTTAGATTTGATGAAATCTGCAACCACTCGAGAATCATTAGTACGGGTGGCTTTTGCTTCCACCCATTTCGAAACATAATCAACCGCAAGCAAAATATACATAAAACCATACGAAGAAGGGAAAGGACCCATGAAATCAATACCCCAAACATCAAAAATTTCGACATTAAAGATAGGAGTCTGCAGCATTTGGTCCTTTGCACCTATGCTACCTGTTCTTTGACACCTATCACACGTTATGCAGAAAGTTCGAGCATCTTTAAACAATGTAGGCCAATAAAAACCACATTCTAACACCTTGAGTGCTGTTCTTTGGGTGCCAAAATGACCCCCACATGCATAAGTATGACAGAAAGTAAGAATTGAATTAAACTCAGAGTTATGCACACATCTTCGAATAATCTGATCCGGGCAGTATTTCCACAAGTATGGATCATCCCAAACATAAAATCTAGCATCCTTTTTTAGCTTATCACGTTTATATTTGTCTAGGGTGCTGGGAACATGTTTTGTGACCAAATAATTCACCAAATCAGCAAACCAAGGCTCACTTACCTCTATGGACAACAATTGCTCATCTGGGAACGTTTCTGGAATGGGGAGGGGGTCTTCATTGTGCACTAATCGGCTTAGGTGGTCAGCCACCACGTTTTCACTCCCTTTCTTGTCCCTAATCTCAATGTCGAACTCTTGGAGTAGGAGCATCCAACGAATCAGCCGCGCTTTGGCCTCTTTCTTGGTGAGAAGATACTTCAACGCTGCATGGTCAGAATATACAATTACTTTAGTGCCAATTAAATATGAACGAAATTTATCTAAAGCAAAGACAACAGCAAGAAGTTCTTTTTCAGTGGTAGAATAGTTCAATTGAGCATCGTTTAAGGTCCGGGATGCATAATAGATGACGTGGGGCTGCTTGTTCTTCCTTTGGCCTAAAACAGCTCCAAGTGCATAATCGGATGCATCACACATGAGCACAAAAGGAAGGCTCCAATCTGGTGGAGTGATGATGGGGGCCGAAGTGAGCATTTCCTTGAGGGTTTTGAAAGCCTTCTCACACTCCTCGTTGAACTCGAAAACCACCTCCTTTTGAAGCAAACGACAAAGGGGCTGTGCAATTTTGGAGAAGTCCTTGATAAATCGCCTATAGAATCCTGCATGGCCAAGAAAAGAACGAACCTCTCTCACCGAAGTGGGAGAGGGTAAGTGACGTACAAGATCTATTTTAGACTTATCAACCTCAATTCCATTTTCAGATATGATATGCCCCAAAACTATACCTTGTTTGACCATAAAATGACATTTTTCCCAATTCAACACAAGGTTAGTTTCTATGCATCGTTTTAAGATCAATGTGAGATTATCCAATCAATCATCAAACGAATCACCAAAAACACTAAAATCATCCATAAATACCTCAATGATCTTCTCTACAAAATCTGAAAAGATACTAATCATACACCTTTGAAATGTGGCAGGTGCGTTGCATAAACCGAATGGCATGTGACGATAGGCAAAGGTACCAAAGGGGCACGTGAAAGTGGTCTTTTCTTGGTCATCTGGGGCTATCACAATCTGATTGTAACCTGAATAGCCATCAAGAAAACAATAAAAAGCATGACCGGCTAACCTTTCAAGCATTTGATCAATGAAGGGCAGTGGGAAGTGATCATTTCTTGTGGTGGCGTTGAGCTTCCTATAGTCAATGCAAACTCTCCATCCGGTTTGGATACATGTGGGCACAAGCTCGTTCTCTTCATTCTTCACTACGGTTTCTCCGGACTTCTTTGGAACTACTTGGACCGGTGAGACCCAACGGCTATCAGAAATGGGGTAGATTACTCCACAATCGAGTAGCTTGATTATCTCCTTCTTAACTACTTCCATCATTGGAGGGTTGAGTCGGCGTTGAGCCTCTCGAGATGGTTTAGCCCCCTCCTCCAAAAGTATTCGATGCATGCACGTGGTGGGGCTGATTCCCTTGATGTCGGCCAAGGTCCATCCAATGGCCGTTTTGTACTCTCGCAAAACACGCACCAATCTGCCCTCTTCTTGTGCCGTGAGTGAGGATGAGATGATGACCGGCAATGTCTCATGTTCTCCCAAGAAAACATACTTCAAGTGACTTGGTAATGGTTTAAGTTCAAGGGAAGGTGGCTGTATCACTGAAGGAAGCAACTTATTAGTCGAAATCGAATCTGAAATTGGGAGTGGGGACTTACCATATTGTTTTGGCAATGACTCTAGGGCAGCCACCATTTCAGCTACATCTTCACTAGGGGGCACGACATGGTATTCTTCAATGGTGCCGTGGGTGTTGCTTAGTCCTGCCCCTTGGTTCTTGCATCCAAGTCCATTTGTAAGGACCGTTTCAAGTGCGTCGTCATGCAATTGCTCCAAATGCTCCTGTGCCATGGAATCAATAATATCAATTGCAAAACAAGAATGATCATCATTAGGATATTTCATAGCTTCAGAAATTTTAAAATCAATAACATCCCCATCAAATTCCATTGTCAAGGTCCCTGTGAACACATCAATCTTTGTACGGGCTGTTTTCATGAACGGCCTTCCAAGTATAATCGGCAATGGGGTGGAATGGGCCAAATCTTCCATCTTTAGCTCATAGAAATCAGCCGGGAAGATGAGATGATTAACCTGCACCAAAACATCCTCCAAAACTCCCTTTGGATAAGCGTTAGAACGATCGGCTAATTGAATAATAACCCCATCATTTTTAAGCTCACCTAGGTTCATTGATGCATAAATTGAATATGGCATGACGTTTATGGATGCACCTAAATCTAACATGGCATGTTCGAACTTGGTATTGCCAATCACACAAGGGATAGTAAAGCTACCTGGATCTTTGCATTTGGGAGGTAGTTTGCGTTGCAAAACCGCTGAAACATTGTCACTTACCAGTACCACCTCCTTGTTCGAAAATCTTCTCCTTGTTGTGCAAAGTTCCTTCAAGAATTTGGCATATTTTGGAACTTGTTTGATTGCATCCAAGAGTGGGATATTCACTTGCACCTTCCTAAATGTTTCCAGAATGTCCTTTTCGGCTTCCTCCTTCTTTGATTGCATGAATCTGCGAGGAAAGGGTGCATTGGGTGGAATAGGGTTAGAATTAATCGAATTTGAACCCAACTTACCAATGTTGGACGTTTTGGAAGGTGTAGGTCCATTCAAAGGCTGCGGCAAGGGTGCATCCCTCCTTGCCGTGGCCTCCTCATTCTCTGCCTCTTCTTGCAACAACTTCTCGTCCTCCTTTTGGGCAGATTTGGATGTCTTGGGATGGTTCCCAACTTCTTTGCCACTTCTTAGAGTAATGGCCTTGGCAGATTCGAATCCTCCCTTCGGATTCACAGTGGTTGAACTAGGAAGTTTGCCATGCTCTCTACACTGCCCCATGAACTCAGCCATTTGTCCCATTTGTTTCTTCAATTCATCCACCTCCTTAGCTTGATTTTGCATTCCCTGCGACATAGAGGTTAATAATTGAAGAACCTTATCATTGTTAAAGGACGAACCTGAGTTGTTTTGGGCAGATTGTGTTTGGGATTGCATTGGTGCATATGGCTTTTGAAACGTCCCAGGGGGTGGTGGCCGAAATCCACCTTGTTGTTGAGGTTGTCAGGGCTCCCTCCACCACATATTTGGATGATCTCTCCAACCCGGATTGTAGGTATTTGCATATGGGTCATATCGGGGTTGGTTTTGGCCTTGGAATCCAACGGCATTGGCACTTTCCCATCCACCATTCTCTATCAATTGAGGGCAACTTTCAGAGGTGTGCCCTTGTATGGTGCACAGGCCACAGATTGTAGGTGGTTGTGGTTTTGGTCATTCAACAACCTGAGACACAAGGAGAGTAAGATTAGCCAATTGTGATTGAATTTCAGAAATTGCACTTACCTTATTGACATGTTGCTGCCGTGGGCCTCTTCTCTGTCCAACACCTTCATATTGTTGTGCATTGAGTGCTCGGTTTGCAATTAAAGCCTTGGCAGCCACCGGAGTCTTGTCAACTAATGCACCACCCGCTGAGGCATCTAGCATTTGGCGTTCAATGGGAAGAAGTCCTTCGTAGAAGTATTGAATGACCAGCTCTTCCTTCATTTGATGCTGTGGACATGAAGCTACAAGAGTTTTAAAACGTTCATAATAAGCGGGAAATGATTCACCTTCATTTTGTTGGATGCCACTAATCCGTTTCCTCAAGAGAATGACTCTTGAAGTTGGGAAAAATTTTTCCAAGAACGCTCGTTTCATGCTCTCCCACGATGTGACAGTTCCGGGCGCCAATTCGTACAACCAATCTTTAGCCTTCTCCAACAATGAGAATGGAAAGGCTTTCATCTTCAAAATATTCCCATCAACATTAATGGGTGTCATACTCGAGCAAACCACTTCAAACTCCTTCAAATGCTTGTTTGGATCCTCCATGGACAGCCCATGGTATTTGGGAATGTGATGCAACAAGCTTGACTTCAATTCGAACTTGTCGGTCTTATCGGGAGCTGCCCTAGGATATTGGATACATAGAGGTACTACATTATCCAATCCCGAGGTCGAAAGCTCCTTAATTGTTCGATTATCTGCAGCCATAACTTCCTCAAACTCGGCCTTCTCTATCTCCTCAGATTCGGCCTCTTCTTGTTCCTCAACTTCAACCTCAGAACTTGGACTAGGTGGGTCAGGTTCTGGGGTCTTCCTCTTTCGTCTCAAAGTTCGCTCAAAATCGTCGTCAAAGTCCAAGATATTCTCTCGAATAGTTTGGGAACTTCGAGTCATAAACTAGTACCTGAAAAACAAAGAAAACAACTAGAATCAGCAACTAGACTAAAACAAACGAAAATAAACAAAAGGGATTAGCAATGTTGTAATCCCCGGCAACGGCGCCAAAAATTTGATGTGATTTATAGTTAAGCACACAAATTAAACCCTCTTTTTATCGATTGTAGTATTTAATGCAAGTAGGGATCGTTCTAGGCCGGGGATTAGGAGGGATTGCTAATCAACTCTAAACTGACTCAAAAACAAAAAAACAAAGTTAAAAACGTTTAAATAGGCTTAAGGGACTCAAAACAGGTTCACAAGACTCAAAACAAGCTAAAAATACTCAAAACTGCTTAAAAACACCAATTGGACAGATTCTAGACACTAGACACAACTTTGGACGAAAATTGAATTAAACTTGACTAAAAACACACAAGAACATAAACTAAGACAGATTTTAACTAATTAGACTCAAACAAGTGAAGGGGGATTGATTTTAGAGTGAATTTAGACTAAAACTAACAGAAACACTAAACTAGGCAGATTAGCATGAATTTGGGTTTTTGGGATGGATGGTGAACTAGCTAGAGGTTTCCTTATCCACACATGAATTATATGCATATGAATCAACTTCCAGTTACGTTTTCATTGAATTACGAATGACAATGCCCCAGATTAACCGTGTCAATCACTAATTAACCCTCAGATTCTCCTAGTTTCATTGAATTGGACGGACAACTCATCTACAACCAAATTATTCTCATCAATTTCCCTACATGGCATCATAATAGAGACACAATCAGAGATCATTAAGTTCATTGAGAATCATAAGCATTGACGAGGCATTCATAACTATGACATCATGTTACTCACACCAAGAATTGAACTTAACACGATTGATCCAGCAACCTTTACTACTTTTGAACATAAGTTTGTAACGATTATGTGAAACTCACTTATATCCTAGCATCAAATTCATGCATGCAAATTAAGTGTCGACCCTTAACCAACAAACACAAATAAGTTCTAATTCAAACAGTTAAGCCAATTGCATTCATAACTCAAGAATCTGTAACTGAAACTTATTAACTCATAACGCACATAAAATCATGGTTTCAAAGTAGCCTCTAACTAAAAACGAGTTTAGCCTCTCATAATTACAGAAAGAACAAGAGAAATTAAATTAAACATCGAAAACATAAGGTAGAAAACACCTAAAAACGCCCAGCAATCAGATTGGGTGCAAGCACGCTCCAAGGCTGTTTCTCCTCTCCTTCCTCCTTGCTAGGCTGCGGCACAAGTGGCTGGTGGTCTATATGGATGTATGAAGGTGGTGTGGATGGGTGGTGGATGCGGCAAGGGGTGTGGAAGGTGTATGGATTGGCTGCAATATGAAGGGCTGCGGCAGGATGTGAATGGGAGTGATTTGTGATTGTGAATGGTCCTTTATTTGTGCGGCAGGAACTTGTATATATAGAGGAGAGTAGAGCACGGCTGGGAGGAGGTTTTTAGTTTAGTTTAGGAGTAGGAAACCCAAGGAATAAGGGGATAAGGGTGCGGCACAATCAGATTGGCCTTCTAGAATGAGGTCTAGGCGCCAGAAATATAGGGAATGTGCAGCACATGCTCTAATTCAGATTAGCACGTTTTTAGGCTTCTAGAACCCCCTATTTTAGGTGATAAGATCAGATATGAACCCCCTTATTTGGCTAAAAATATGGAAAGATAAGATAAGGTAAGGATAAGATAAGATAAGGTGATAAGGTTAGAGATAATGTTCCTTTTTTCTTTCTTTTATCTTATCTTTCTGAACTTGAATTTAATTCTCCATCTTTCTTGGCTGATTCCAAGCCTTCATTTCCTCAATTTCGTCCTTCCTCAAGCCTCCATGTTTACACTATCCAATCTTGGCCCAAAAATGCTCTAGAATGCTCCAAATTGCTTCCTTTTGCCACTTTGACACTTAGGACCTGAAATTGGACGAAAATAACTTTAAACACTATAATTAACATAGTTTAGCTAACTAAATGCAAGAAAACAAACTAACTAAGTCTCATAAATATGCTCCTATCAGAAAGAGAGAGCAAAATGTTCTCGCATCTTTCCCTAAAGAAAACGCTAATGAAGCAAAGGCTATAAAGTTGCTTTTATACCTCCCTTCAATTTAGTGACAAACTTGTAATAAGTCCAAAACCGCGCCCTCTCTTATTAAGGCCGGCATCCCTATGTTTAGTGGGTTAATTGCCCATTTTGTTTTAATTATCATACAACTTAAACTTAATGGGCCTTGTGGACCAAAACCTATATTGGCTCTGAAACTCGAAACTTACTTAAACTATTTAATTGTCCTTACTCATCTTTGTTGTTTCCATCAATCATTACCATACATGGAGTGCAATCCATTAGGTTCTTTTAGCGGGGCAGTGGACAATTAGAACTTTCAAGTGAATTGTGAATTTAAACTTACTTTCAATTCTCCCTTTAATGATTATACATCTTCAAGGTTTCAATAAGCCATGAGTGACACCTACTAGTATGTCATGACTACCCAAGCTAATCAGAAGAGGTTGAAGAACTTATTTAGTTTGGGATTACAAATGAAATACTCTTTCTCTAATACTATACTCTTGATCACATTATTTGGTTTGATATTTTATTCATGTCTACTATGCAATGTGCTTCTCTTGTGTATATGATTATTTTGAATGTGATTTGGACTATTTCCTAAGTATCATTCATAATTAGGCCATAGATTCTTAATCATATCATAGAGTATTATCCCTCAATGGTTTATAGGTTTGATATCCCTTGTTGCACATTCACATGCCCTATGATTAAGTAACTTAGCCCCAACTATGCCATAGACACTCCCTAGTGGAATGTTTTTAACGCAATCAAAGACTACAGACCTAACCACAAGACAACTATGATGTCTCAGGTTAAGTGACTACTTTGCATTATCCTAATTATGAGTTCTCGTGTGACCTGAGTATGAGAACTCCTTATTGATCGCTTTCAGCAGACTCTTTGTCCATTGTGCACCTACATACTTGTCTTGGTGCTGATCACACCAATTACTCGAGACCAGCCATTCTCCAGGAAGAGAAGGCATAACATGTACTGATCTATGGGGATCTTCGATGCCCAATTAGCAATACTATGATCAGGAACGTTTAGGATATGTGTACGAAAGTGAATGGTCTCATGAATCTAACTTTTTTAGATCACACTCTCCCAATTACATATTCCTTGGACTTATCGTTTAAGCGTATAACATTTAATGAAACGGCTTTAAAAAATAATTTTTGCCCTTACATTAAACTAGTTTAGTCTAACATTTTAAATGTCCATAAAGTATCATCTTATGATTGGGCTTATGACACATTTCCAACATTAGATTCGATCACAGGATAAGAATACTTTAGAAGAGTTTCCTTGCAAGATGACAGGATTTTTACCACCTGCAAAAATAGGGATAAAAATCCTTAAAAATACTTGCAAGAGTACAAGCTAATTGTAGTATAGTCGGCTCTAGCAAGGTCGTTCTCCGCAGGGATTGGCTGAATTTGGAATTTAAAATAATAAAAATGAATTTTAAATAAAAAAAATTAAATAATTGGCAAAGTTAAATTTACTGAAAGAAAACGGCTTTGAAAATCAATTTAAGCATTAGAGTTTCGCCATCACCATTAACAATTTTACATCACTTTATCAATTACTTATGAATTTCCGCATACATGCTTTGAAGGTTGGGTTTTCCTAATGCATAGTTTCCTCGTGATGTTCAAGTGAAAATGTATATCTAACATGCAACCCATCTATGATGTTCAGATCAAATATAAACATGCAAGACTCATTAAGCTTTGTGAAAACCCTTTGAAAACCATGCAACCCTTAAGAGCGTGATGTTCGCCTTAAGTTATACAATTACTACTCAATTCCAGGGTGATGTTCCAATAGAAATTGCATCAAATTACTTATCTAAATACCTTAATGGTCATGAATTATTAAGACAATTAGATAGTTTAAGCACGATGATTAATAATTCAAAACAAGCATGCATCCATTCATAAGCAAATTAATAAAATCACATATTCATGCTAGGCTCGTGGCCCCACCCTAGCAAAAGGACTAGTTACACATAATCATAATAAAAACTAAAGAAAATATCATTAACTAGAAACAAGAATGAAAACACCTTGTCGGTAATAAGTTTGATATTCTCCAAAGCTTTGCTATGTTCTCTTAATGTCGCGTAGAGAACCCTAATGTTTAAATAGCCTTATTTATAGTACTACTACAAATTAAAATCATTCCTAGAAAAAGGACTTCTAAAAACTAGGAAATATAATAGCAAATGGATAACTTAAAAACACAATCCAAATCTGATAAGGAAATCTATCCAGTAAAGAAATAGCCACGTTTCTGGACCTTCAGAGCTCCAAAACAGGCCCAAAATAACTTGAATTAAAGATTAGGACCACCTCTTCAAGTTGCAAGAAGAACCCAAGTCCAAAATTCATCATTTTCCAGCCCAAAAGTTGCAAACAAATCAGCAACCCAATCTGCAAGCACCACGCTCCTGGCATAAATTAATTTGCTGCGATTAGATGCTTTGAGATAAAATTATGAAATTTTGATACAACCTTCTTGACAGAATCACGAACTTCTCCAATTAGAATCTCTCAAAAATTCTACCATTTGACTACTTTATGCTCATAAAGGATTCACATTTCCTGCATTGACAATACATAACAAAGCATCAAAATCTCACCAAAATATACCAAGAATAGGGAAAAATATATAGTATAAAATCGACTCATCACAAGGTATCTAGGAAAGTGGCACCACGTGAGAATAGATTTCTCCAATAGGTTATTATGCCCTAAAACTAGTCATAAGATGATACTTTATGGACATTTCACATGTTAAACTAAACTAGTTTAATGTAAAAGCAAAGGTTATTGTCTAAAGTCGTCACATTAAATGTTATATGCTTAAACGATCAGTCCAAAGACTATGTAGTTAAGAGAATATGATCTAAAGAAGTTAGATTCATGAGAATTTTCTCTTTTATACACATATCCTAAACATTCCTGACCATACGATTGCCAATTAGGCATTGACAATCAGTATAAATTAGTACATATTATGTCTTCTCTCCAGAAAGTGACTGGTCTTAAGTCATTGGTGTGAATGACACCAAGACAAGTATGTGGGTGCTCAATAAAGAATGATTTCACTGGACACGATTAAACCAGAGTTCTCATACTCATGTCATATGAGAGCTCACTAGTTGGGATAATGCAAAGTAGTCTTTTGACCTGAGACATCATAGTTTTCTTATGGTTAGGTCCTTAATATTTTATTATGTTAAAGGTGTTTCGTTGATGGTATCCATGACATCATTGGGGATAAGCTCCCTAATCGTAGAGGCATGTAAGTGCAACAAGGGATCTTTAACCTTCAAATCTTTGAAGGAGAATACTCTATGATATGATTGAGAGCCAATGGCCATAACATATGAATACGATTTAGGAAGTACGTTCCAAATCACATTCAAGGTAATCATATAAATGAGAGGATCACGTTTAATAGTAGGCATGAATAAACTACCATCCAAACAATATGATCAAGAGTATTGGTTTAGAGGAGGACCGTATTGCATTGTAATCCCAAACCAAATAGGTTCTCCACCTTTTCTATTTAGCTTGGGTAGCCATGACATACTGCTAGGTGTCATTCATGGCTTGTAGAAGCCTTGAAGAATAGAAATTGTTGATCTTTGTTAAAGGGAGAATTAAAAGTAAGTTTCAATTCGCAATCAATTAGCAAGAGTATTAATCACCCACTGCTTCGTTAGTTAGAACCTAATGGATCATACATTATGTAAGGTAGAGATTGAAGAAACAACTGAGTTTAGTAAGGAAAATTAATTGATTTAATTGTTTATGGCTAGGATTAATTAATCAAACAAATAAGTTCATTTTAGACCTTGAGTTAGGTATGGGGCCACAAGACCCAACGACCTTCGAATAGTTGAGCCGATTAACTTAAGTTGTATGACAACTTAAAAACAAAAAGGCATAAAAGCCCAATGAACCCACAAGGCCGGCGAAAGAAAATATGAGGGAAGTCCGTTTAAATTTCAATTGTGTCACTCAGTGTAAGTGGCTATATAAAGGAAATTATAACCCATTCCCTCATTATGGTTTTTCAGTAGGAAATAGAGCACCATCTTTCTCTCTTTTCACTCTAGAAGGTTGGCCTCCTTAGAGGGGATTTACCAGTATCAATCCTCCTCCAAGGTCACTTATCTCTTTCTTGGGAACTTGGAGAATCAATTCTTCCATCCCCCTCTAAGAAATCCATGGAGCAAAGAAGTTAAGAATGTAGGCCTTTTCTCATGGGTGATAAGCCTTTTCTTTTACAAAGAGGATTCATCACAGGTAAAAGAAATCTTAATTCCTTTTTTTAAGATTTGAGTTGAGTCTTGGTTCACAACTACTAGGTTTTGACTTTAATGGGTAAAGTTTAGATTTGAGTACATACAAGCATGATTCCACTTTTAATTGTTAATTACATGAGTAGATGTTGTTCAAATGAATTTAGTTAAATTAAATTTTTCCTTCATGACAGAGGGTAACCCGCACCTACTGTCAAGGCGACTTGGGCAACAAGTTCTTCCAATATGTCTACTGAATCTAATGTGCGCCCCTCGGTTACATGGCAAGAGGCACTTCATAGCCACTAATACTTTTCCATCAACTGACTCATTTCCTTGGGCACCCACACCTACTGTCAACACGACTTGGGCAACAAGTTCTTCCAATATGTCTACCGAATCTAATGCTTTAACTACTCTAAAAAAATCTAAAGAACTACTCAGGAAAATAATTCATTGGTTCTAAACATCTCTATGTGATTGGCGAATATCAGCATGATATGGTAGCTAAATGTCAGCCTGTTGAAAATGAGCCGTAAACGCAATCATGAGTTGATACATTACGAACATTTCATATGTTAAACTAAACTAGTTCAATATAAGGGCAAAGATTATTGCTTAAAGCCATCTCATTAAATATTCTACACTTAAGTGATAAGTCCAAGGAATATGTAATTAGGGGAATGTGATCTAAAAAAGTTAGATTCATGAGACCATTCTCTTTTGTACACACATCCTAAACCTTTCTGATCATAGGATTTCAATTGGGCTTTGATGATCCATTAAGATCAGTGCATGATATGTCTTCTCTCAAAGAGAGTGATTGATCTCGAGTCATTAGTGTGACTGACACCAAGACAAGTATATAGGTGCTCAATAGGGAATGAGTCCACTGAATGCGATCTTTTATACTCATATCACATGAGAACTCATGGTTAGGATAATGCAAAGTAGTCATTTGACCTGAGGCATTATAGTTGTCTCCTGGTTAGGTCTGTAAAAGGCACTTCATCAAAGGGTGTCCACGACATAGTTGGGTTTAAGCCACTTGAGTATGAATGAGATTTAGGAAGTCGATCCAAATATGTTAAAGGTAATCATATAGAAAAGTGAATCACATTGGATAATAGACAGGAATAAACTATCAAACTAAACAATGTGACGAAGACTAGTGTATTAAAGAAAGACCGTATTGTGTGAAATCTACACTTATGTGTTTAGCTTCCCTTGTCACTATTGTATATTGGTACCACACATGCTCTCGTTAGTTTTAAGATACACTGTCATTATGAGATCATGTTACTGGAAATAATCACTCAAGGGTTTGGTTTCCCTCCTCAAAGGTTTCTTATGCATATGCATTTCATGCTTAAATTTTCTCCTCATTCTATCTAGTGGTGTTGTCTCATCAAAATTACTCGCTGATTTCATGCCAGCTAGGCATGCACTTTAAGACAGGCCACGTGGACTAACTGGCACCTTTTTTTCCCGAGAGTGGCCTTTTCACCTTAGATCTGGAAAGATTGGCTTTGCACTTGACACATATCTCTTGGTCCTCTATTGGCTGAAACATTCATGCATTCCATAAAAAAAGGGGTGTTTCATTTGTTTTCTTGGTTAGATAGTTTAGATTTCTAAGAGTGCATTAAAAATTCTTGAGCTTCCTCTTGCGTTGTTCACTAGAAACCCAAGCTACATAAGCTTTTCTCATGCATTAAATTTGTGTCAACTCTGCACATGATTTCTGGTTTAATGTTTGCATTGTTCTTGGTCTAGATCTCAGTTTCAAATCTTTATATAGACCTTATAATAGATTCTAAGTCAATTTTCTCCTTCAAGTATTTGACTGGAGAAACTGACTTGTTGTTTAAATCCATATTCCATATCATCTGCATCATCATATCATTTGCTTTGGACGTGTTTCTCTCGGTGCCACAAGGTGATGAGCTCAAGGAAAGGAGCTGCCTTCTTCGGAAGAGTGAAGGTGTCCCTATCACTTGCAAAGTAAGGTTGCACAAAGGTATAGCTACTTCATAGATTATATCTACGGAATGAGCTTAATGTGGTATTTTCTATAGACCTTACTTGCACTAGCGGATCGGACTCCGTACAGTCCCCGATTTTTTAACCCAGAGGTGGGTTTTTCCAATAAAAAACTCCTTGTGTTCTTTATTGCTTGATTTGGTCTACATATCTTATTCATTAGCATATGACATACGGACTCTTGGACTTGCTAATTAATTTGTGCATGTGACTAAGCTTATCAGAATTAATATGAGTACTGAGCTAGAATATAGTTGACTAGGACAACATATAGTAAATTCAGTTTGGTTATTTGATTCGCATATGGTTAACTAATAATTATTTACTTAGTTGACTAGTTGTTAACTAGTCAGTCTATCATACTTTGATTTTTAATTACAGGATGTTCCGCCTAATACCAATTTCACATTGCATTTGTAATCCCAAACTAAATAGGTTCTCCAACCTCTTCTGATTAGATTGGGTAGCCATGACATACTGCTAGGTGTCACTCATGGCTTGTGGACCCTGAAGTTGTATAATCACTAAAAGGAGAATTGAAATTAAGTTTCAATTCACAATCGATTAGTAAGTTTCTATTCGCCCACTGCATCACGAAATAGTTTAATTGTTTCTAGTTATGATGAATTAATACGTTAATTAATCAAACGAAAAAGTTCATTTTAGACGTCAGGTTAGTTTTACACCTTGGTGTAAGATCCCACATCGTCCAGGGGTGTGGATCCTTTAAGCCTTATATGTATATTCTCATCACTACCTAGCACGAGGCTTTTTGGGACCTCACTGGCTTTAGATTCCATCGGAACTCCAAAGTTAAGCGAGTTCGTGCGAGAGCAATCCCATGATGGGTGACCCACTAGGAAGTTCTCGTGTGAGTTCCCACAAACAAAATCGTGAGGGTGTGGTCCGGGCCAAAAACGGACAATATCGTGCTACGACGGAGTCGAGCCCGAGATGTGGTGGGGGCCCGAGCCGGGATGTGACAATTTGGTATCAGAGCCAATCCCTGGCCGGAAGTGTGCCGACGAGGACATCAGGCACCTAAGGTTGGTGGATTGTAAGATCCCACATCATCCAGGGGTGTGGTTCCTTTAAGCCTTATATGTATATTCCCATCTCAGCATAGCACTAGGCATTTTAGGAGCTCATTGGCTTCAGGTTCCATCCGAACTCCGACGTTAAGCAAGTTCGCACGAGAGCAATCTCATGATGGGCGACCCACTAGGAAGTTCTCGTGTGAGTTCCCATAAACAAAACCGTGAGGGCGTGGCCGGGGCCCAAAGAGAACAATATCGTGCTACGGCGGAGTCGAGCCCGGGATGTGGTGGAGCCCGGGTCGAGATGTGACAATTGGGGCTCAAATGGGCATTGAAAGATCAAGCCCATAAGTTTGTATGACAACGTAAACAAAAAAGGGCACAAGTCCTCTACCTAGAGTGAGGCCGGCCATAGAGAGGAAAATTGAGGCTTGGTCTTAATATAACTTATGCCACCCAATTCTTTGTTGGAAATGTGCCCTTAAACCAATCATATGATGATACTTTACGGACATTTCACATGTTAAACTAATCTAGTCTAATATAAAGGGCAAAGATTATTGTTTTAAGCCGTCTCATATAAATGTTATATCCTTAAACAATAAGTCCAAGGAAAATGCAATTGGGAGAATGTGATCTAAAGAAGTTAGATTCATGAGACCATTCTCTTTCGTATACATATCCTAAACGTTCATGATCATAAGATTGCCAATTGGGCATTAACAGTCTGTTAAGGTCAGTACGTGCTATGTCTTCTCTTAGGGATAGTGATTGGTCTCAAGTCATTGGTGTGACTGACACCAAGACAAGCATGTAGGTGCTCAATAGAGAATGAGTCCACTGAACGCGATCAACAAAGAGTTCTCATACTTATGTCACTTGAGAAGTCATGGTTGGGATAATGCAAAGTAGTCCTTTGACCTAAGGCATCATAGTTGTCTTGTGGTTAGGTCCTTGATCTTTGACTATGTCAAAGTCACTCCGTCAGAGGATGTCGATAACATAGTTGGGGGTTTAAGCCACTTAGGCATTCAGGAAAGCAACAAGGGATCTCTAACCTTCAAACTGTTTGAGTGAGAATACTCTATGATATGATTAAGAATCTATGGCCAGAGTATGAATGAGATTTGGGAAGTCGTTCCAATTCACATTCAACGTAATCACATAAGTAAAAGAATCACATTGTAAGTAGATATGAATAAACTATCAAACAAAACAATGTGGTCAAGAGTATTGTATTAGAGAAAAACCGTATTGCATTGTAATCCTAAAATAAATAGGTTCTCCACCTCTTCTGATTAGCTTGGGTAACCATGACATACTGCTAGGTGTCACTCATGGTTTGTGGAAGCCCTAAACGTGTATAATCACTAAAGGGAGACAACTTAATGACTAATGATTCACAAAGGCCCAAACAGCCCAAAACCTTTAACAAGGCCTACCATATTGGATGAAAGGGTTTTTGGTTCTTTTTGTCACTTAATTGAAGTAACTATATAAAAGACTTTATAGCCAAAAAGTCATTAGGGTTTCTTTGAGGAATTGGAGAGAACACAAGCTCTCCTTTTCTCTCTAAGAGGCCGGCCACCGTAGGGAGAGATTACTAGCATCTAACTCTTCCTAGGTCACTCATCTCTTCATCAATGCTCTCCTTGGTGTGGAGACTTAGAGGTTCTCTATTTTGGGAACTTGGAGAATGCATTCTACCATCCTCACCCAAGAAATCCGTGAAGCTAAGAAGTAAGGAATAAAGGCCCTATCTCTTGGGTGATTAGCCTTTGCTTAAGCAAAAAGGAATCAACAAAGGTATAATATTTCTCAACTCACTTTGTTCTTGTGTTGAGTCTTGGTTCACCACAACAACTAGGCTTTGAATTTCATGGGTAATGTTTTGTTTTGAGTGCATACAAGCATAATTTTGCCTTTAATTGTTAATTGCATGCGATAGATGTTGCTCAAATGAACATGTTTTTCACAAATTTTCCTTCAAGTGGTATCAGAGCCTAGGTCTAGTAGTTGGTGAATCCTTTTGGGTTTTGTAGTTCATAGTCTTTGATATTGAATGTTGTAATTGTTACAAGCATTATTCTTGCTTCTTTGAATGTAAATTTTTCTTGAAAATTTAGCATCTCAAATGTTGTAGATGTGGTTCATATTAGCATAAATTTTGGAGCTAAAATTTGGTGCCATGTTTTGTGGGAAATTCGGCCAATCCAAAGGGTGGATTTTTGGGTTCATGTTTGTCTTGTTAAAAGTGTTTTAAAGTGACTTTTGGAACCCCTAAGTACCCTAGTATGGTAATATGATATTTCCCTTAAGTATGAAAGTTTTTGGGGTGTCTTGGGTGAAAAATGTTCAAGGAGTTCTTATGGGTTTTCATGGATGTTCTTCATTGTTCTTGTTACGTTCTTGGCAAGAACAAAAAGGTTGCCTATTTTGATTCAAAGTTTTTGGTTGTTTACATAAAGTCTTGTTTATGAAAGGATGGTATGACTTTTTCAAACATCACTAGGTGTGGACATTTCTTACACATCCATACCAATCAACTTTTCAACCCATAGCTTTCACTTATTCAACACTCTTTAAGATTTTGAATTTTCAACAAAAAACCAACCCCCTCTCACCTATCAAAACCGGCCAACCTACAAGTAGGGTACTTTTGGGGCTTTTATGCAATTACATAAAGTTTTGATACTTTTGTGTATTTGTGCTTTGACCCAAAAGTTTACGTTTTTAGGTAAACGCCCAAAAACACTAAAGGACAAATTGTTTTGCTCCTTTAATGAAGTTTTTTGAGTTTGTTAAAATGTTTGGGTTCTAGTTGTAATTACATGAAGTAGTGGACTTTTGTGTGTTTACAAAGTGACCTCAAAAGTTTATGCTTCGCAATATAGCCCAATGGTTGAGGTTATTGCTTTTTGGCCCAAATTAGTTGAGAACAAAATTGTTTTGTATCTTTAAATGAGAATTGAATTTTCATTTCATTTAGCTCCATCTAAATCAATTCTATGGATACAAAAACCAAATGACAATGTTGCATTCAAGTTTAATTGGTTAAAGCGTTAATTAATTAAAGAAAGGGTGATTATGAACCTAAGCCTACGATAATTGAGCTATGTGAAAGGCCGTCTCTCAAATTTGTTTGAACCATGGGAATGTGTAGATTAGATTTTGGTTGTAATTTGATATGATCAAATGTTGTAATAGAGCATAAGCTCTTCTTTACTTTAAAGTAATTTGTTTTGATCAAATGTTATAAAAGAGCATAAGCTCTTCTTTATTTTGAAGTACTCCTTTTCTCGTTTTATTTGATATGCATGAAATTGGAGCAGTAGAGTCCAACGCCCAATAAGACAACACGCCTTAATGTGATTAAACGCGTAACTAAAATCAATCACCATTCCTAGACCGAGATCCAACACTAGGCCCGTGTTGGATCAAATCAAAAGTTCATATCAATGAATCCAAAGCTTATGTTAGTAGTACCATATACTCTTCCTTTAAAAACCGTTTTACAAGCATAGTGGGAGTATCATTTACTACTAAATCAATCACATCGACCAATAGTTGTAATAGGACCAAATTGTTTTAATAAGATTAAAAAGCAAGCTTATATGTGGTGAGACCTAAAACCCTCAATCAAACTATTGTTAAGTTGACAAGCGTGAGAGTGCTTTGAACACTTTTTTGTGGCCTTCCACCGTTGTAAGATCCCACATCGGCCAGGGGTGTGGATCCTGTAAGCCTTATATGTATATTCTCATCTCTACCTAGTACGAGGCCTTTTGGGAGCTCACTGAAGGAAAAATTTTGTCCTAGCTAAGAACATGTGAGAACATTTGAACACATATGCAAACTAATAACACTTTAAAGTAGGCATGCATTCAAAAACAATTCTAAAACCCATGACTTTCAAAGCCTAGTGAATGGTGAACCATAAGACTCTTTAACAACATTAAAGAGAAGGAAGGTTTTGAGATTCATTACCCTTGAAGCTCATCCTTGTTTACACAAGGGATTCACCCAAGTGGAGGGCCTTCAAGTCACCTCCTAGCTCCTTGAATCTTCCTTGTGATTTTCTTCCTTTTGAATGCTCCTCTTACTCCTTGAAGATGTAAGGAAAGGATCTCCAAGAACACTAAAGATTTAGTGTCTCTAAGTCTCCACACCAAGGATGTAGTGTGAAGAGAAGATGGATGACTTAGAGAGATTTTGATGCTAGTGAAACTCTCCCTAAGTGGCCGGCCTCTACATGAGAAAAGGAGAGAAAATGTTTCTCTTATTTCCCTCAAGAAAACCCTTATGAGGTTATGGCTATAAAGTTGCCTTTATACCACCTCACATGTGAGTGGCACACTTGCAATTAACCCAAGTTGACTACCACTCACCCTAGGCCGGTTTTGACTTTGTTTTTGGGTTAATTTCCATTTAGTTTTAGTTGTCACACAACCTAAACTCAATGGGCCTTGTGGACCAAAAACCCTTTTGGGCCCCGAAACCCAAAACCAACTTAAAAGCCCAATACGAACCTTTCGTAAGATTAATTAACTAATTAATTAATCTTGACCATTCTCAATTAAACTATTTAATTGCTTATCCATCTCATTTATATTTCTTCACTTTCATCCTTACTCGGTGTACGATCCATTAGGTTCCAATTAGCGAGGCAGTGGGCGATTGTTACTCTTAACGATCGATTGCGAATTGAAACTACATTTCAATTCTCCCTTTGATGAAGATTAGTCTTAGCTAATCCTCAGGGCTTCCACAAACCATGAGTGACACCTAGCAGTATGTCATGGCTACCCAAGCTAAGTAGAAGTGGTTGGAGAACCTATACAGTTACAATTACAATGCAATACGGTCCTTCTCTAATACAATACTCTTGATCACATTGTTTAAGTAATAGTTTATTTCATGTCTACTATCCAATGTGATTCTTCTCTATATGATTCATTTGAATATGACTTGAAACATACTTCCTAAGTCATATTCGTATGCTTTGGCCAAAGACTCCTGAATCATATCTCAGAGTATTCTCCTTCCACCATGGAAGGTTAGAGATCCCTTGTTGTGCATTCATATGCCTACATGACTAGATAGCTTGACCCCAACAATGTCGTGGACACTCTCGATGGAATGCCTTTGACATGATCAAAGATCAAGGACCTAACCATTAGACATCTATGATGCCTCAGGTCAAAGGACTACTTTGCATATTGTAACTTACGAGTTCTTACATGACATGTATGTTCGAACTCTCTTTTGATCGTTGTTCAGTGTACTCGATTACCTTTCGAGCACCTATGTGTTTGTCTCAGTGTCCAACACTAAATGACTTGAGACTAGTCATACTCACGCTTGAGTTAACATAACGCATACTAACCTTAGCGGATTGTCAATGCCCAATTGGCAATCCTATGGCTAGGAACGTTTTAGGAATGAACATAAGAGAAAGGTCTCGTTAATCTAACTTTACAGACATTTCACATGTTAAACTAATCTAGTCTAATATAAAGGGCAAAGATTATTGTTTTAAGCCGTCTCATATAAGTGTTATATGCTTAAACAATAAGTCCAAGGAATACGCAATTGGGAGAATGTGATCTAAAGAAGTTAGATTCATGAGACCATTATCTTTCGTATACATATCCTAAACATTCCTGATCATAGGATTGCCAATTGGGCATTGACAGTTCGTTAAGATCAATACGTGCTATGTCTTCTCTTAAGCAGAGTGACTAGTCTCAAGTCATTGGTGTGACTGACACCAAGACAAGCATGTAGGTGCTCAATAGAGAATGAGTCCACTTAACGGGATCAACAAAGAGCTCTCGTACTCATGTCACATGAGAACTCATGGTTGGGATAATGCAAAGTAGTCCTTTGACTTGATGCATCATGGTTAGGTCCTTGATCTTTGACTATGTCAAAGTCACTCCGTCAGAAGATGTCCACCGGATAGTTGGGGTTAAGCCACTTAGCCATGGAGGCAAGTGAGTGTGCAACAAGAAATCGCTAACCTTCAAACCGTTTGAGGGAGAATACTCTATGATATGATTAAGAATCTCTGACCAAAGTATGAATGAGATTTAGGAAATCGTTCCAAATCACATTCAAGGTAATCTTATAAGTAAAAGAATCACATTAGATAGCAGACATGAATAAACTATCAAACCAAACAATGTGGTCAAGGGTATTGTATTAGAGAAAGACCGTATTGCATTGTAATCCTAAACTGAATAGGTTCTCCACCTCTTCTGATTAGCTTGGGTAGTCGACATACTGCTAGGTGTCACTCATGGTTTGTGGAAGCCCTAAACGTGTATAATCACTAAAGGGAGAATTGAAAGTATGTTTCAATTCAAAATCGATTTGAAGAGTTCTAATCGCTCACTGCCTCGCTAAAAGGAACCTAATGGATCATACACCGTGTAAGGTAGAGATTGAAGAAACAACGGAGATGAGTAAGGATAATTAAATGGTTTAATTATTTATGGCAAGGATTAATTAATATGTTAATTAATCAAACAAAGAAGTTCGTTTTAGACCTCGGCTTAGTTAAAACATGAATGCGATGTACTTATCTATTTTATAGAGAACTTATTCTTGTATGTTTATTAAGGATGCATACTTAGTTTGCATGTAGGGATTTGATGCTAGAATATAAGGGAATTTCACCTAATCGATATGGACTTATATTTGCAAGTAGTAAAAGTCACTAGTCGTGATTGAGTTAAGTAAATTCTTGGTAGGAGTATCATGTTTTTCATAGTTACGAGTGCTTTGTCAATGCTTATAATTTTCATAGAACTTAATGATCTTTGAGATGTATCTCTATCATGCTTTCCATTGTTAGGGAACTTGAGAAGAATAATTTGGTTGTGTCGCTAAGTCCAATTCAATGAACTTAGGAAAATCTGAGAGTTAATTAGTGTTGTTCACAGTTAATTTGGGGCATTGTCATTCATGGTTTATAGGAAGAATAATAGGAAATCGTTTTGTATGCATATGTTTCATGTGTGGAAAAGAATCCTCTAGCTATTCTTTCACCCATATTTTATTCACATCTTAATTTACTTGCTGCTCTTTACTTTTGTTTTCACAAAATTCGTCCAAAGTCTCACCCCTCATTGTTTTGATGTTAGTTTTACTTAGTTTTCTGTTTATTAAGTTTAATTTGTGTTGATTAGCATCCCTTCTAATCCCCAGGATAGAACGATCCCTACTTACTCATACTACGATTGCATAATATATAGGGTTTAATTTGTGTGTTAGTTTCTACCGCATCAAATTTTGGCGCCGTTGCCGAGGATTAGTAAAATTGCTAATCACTCTGTTTTTTTTTTGTTTATTTTACTTTTGATATTTGATTTAGTTTTATTTCTTTGATTTCAAGTACTAGAGAAGCAAGACATGGCAATTGCTAATGTTCCAGCTCAAATGGCGAATCTTACTTCTCTTGTGTCGCAGAATATCGAAGGGTCCACAATGCAAAGTGTGGCTACATTTGGTGTGTCCTCTAGGCAAGAATATCAAACTAATCAAGGTCCTGAATTAATTGAGAATGCAGGTTGGGATAGTGTCAATGCCTAGGGTTATCAAGGCCATAATCAATCAAGGGCCAACTTGTTTTCCAACACTTACAATTCAGGTTGGAGAGATCATTCAAATTTTATGTGGAGGGAACCATAACAAGTTCAACAAGAAGGATATTGGCAACGATCTGAGGAGTTCTATTCAAGACCACAATCTCCCCCACAACAATTCCAACCAAATTCAAGTATGCCAATGGATCATGATAAAATTCTTCAAATACTAACTTCTTTGATGCAGGGTTTACAAAACCAAGCTAAGGAGATGAGCGAATTGAAAAATCAACTTGGACAGATCGCAGAATTCATGGGATAAATTCGAGAACAAAGCGAACTCTCCAGCTCAACTATTGTCAATTCGAAGAGAGATTTTGAAATCGCTGAAGCTATCACTTTGGGAAGTTGTATGGAGGTTGAAGATGAACCAAAGATGTCCAAACATAACCTAGAAGTTGACAAAGAGCTGTTATCCAAAGAGGAAGAGGAAGACTCAGCCAAGGCAAGCTTAGAAGAAGCCTTGCCACAGCACCCAATAATTTATAATCCTATTGCCGTAGCTACCCTAGCTCCACCACCATCCAATTCTAGTAAGGTTGTTCTAAATTCAATTGGTTCTAACCTTATTCCACCAAATGTACCTTTTCCTTACAGGTTTATGCAATCCAAGGAAGAAGATAGTGAAAAAGACATTTTGGAAGCCTTCCGAAAGTTGCAAGTTAATATCCCGATTCTTGGTACAATAAATCAAGTTCCAGAACGTGCTGAATTTTTTAAAGAGCTTTGTCCAACAAGAAGACTGATTCAAGAGAAAGCAGTGGCTGGGGAATATCTAGAATACATCAAAGAGGATGCACTTGAGAGAACCAACCCCAAAGAAGTTGGATTTTATAACACGGGACAAGTCACTGCCCTCATACCAAATCTGGTCAAGTGCAACATTCCTGAAACTTTAGAAGTAGTGTTTGTCCTTGAATTCTTGTCGGATCACACAGGAAAGCCACCCCCTCAAATTTCAATTTCGTTTTCTACTAACATGTTGTTGATTTCAATGATTCAGGCACCCAATCTAGAATTTAAACCATTACCGGATCATTTCAAGTATCACCTTCCATTCAAAGATCAACTCCATGTCGTTGGTCTTAGTGAGGATTAAATGGAGGTGTTGTCTGGCTGAAAGACGTTAAAGCAAGCGCTTCTTGGGAGGCAACCCATGTATTCGAATAAATAGATAGTGGAATCTCCGGCTCTTGCAACCAGATTTGCTTTCTTTTACCCTTTTCTTTATTGTTTTTACTTTGCCATGATTGTCTTGTTTGCTAGTTATCTTTGTTTCTTTTTTGCTTAATTTTATTTTTGAAACATTGAGGACAATGTTTGGTTTAAGTGTGTGCGTGTGTGGGGAGGGGGGGGAGGTAAACAGATTGCTTTTCATGACTTATCTTCGAAATTCACCACCTATCACTCCTAATTCACTGTTTTAAAGTGTTTTATTGTGTGTCATAAAAAAAAATTTGTAAAAAAAAATTGAAAAAATTTGTGAAAAAACCAAAAAGAGTCGTTTTTGTTGTTTGTGTCTTAGGGTACCTTCCAACACAATGATGAGGACTGTTAAAGAAAGTTACAAACTAACGCTACAACACTGTGAGACTAACGCAATGATGAGGATTTGGTTTATCCGACTTTGTTAGTTTATTTCTTTGCATTTAGTTAGTTAGTTTCTATTTATTATAGTAATTTAAGCTATTTTCGTATTATTGTAAGTCCAATTGATAAAGATGACAATAAATGGCAAAATGGAGCAATTCGGAGCAGTTTTGGACTTGGATTGGATAGCATTCGTGGAGAGCATATGGGATGGACGTTTTTGGTGTTTAAAGAGTGCTACATATGTGCTAAAATCTGGAGGAATTAAAATTGAGGCTTGGAAGAGAAGGAATTAGACAAGAAAGAGTAACCTTATACAACCTTATCTAATCCTATCCTATCCTTATCTTACCTTATCTTATCTCCAGTTGCAAGGGGGACTCCTTTCACATTTCAACACCTCCTATCTGATTCTAGGAGTCCAAAAATAATGAGGATTTGGTTTATCCGACACAATGATGAGGATTTGGTTTATCCGACTTTGTTAGTTTATTTCTTTGCATTTAGTTAGTTAGTTTCCATTTATTATAGTAATTTAAGCTATTTTCGTATTATTATAGGTTCAATTGATAAAGATGACAATAAATGGCAAAATGGAGCAATTTGGAGCAGCTGTGCCCCATGCCCTATATATTAGATTGTGCCCTCTGCCCAAGGATACAACTGTGCCTCCTGCCCTATATATTAGATTATGCCGCAGCTTTCAGGAGAGGAAGGGGAGTGTGCCGCAACCTGCAATCCTCCATTGAAGTGCTGGAGTTTTCTGGGTTCTTTCTGTCTTTATTTTAAGTTTCAATGTTTATTTTAGATTACGTTTTAGTTATCATGAACATGTGTAACTAAATTTCTTTTTAGCTAGAGGTAAATTTGAAGCCACGATCATATGTCTTATATAAATTGATTACATCCAGTCGTTGTTTCATAAAACATGAATGCGATTTACTTATCTATTTTATAGAGAACTTATTCTTGTATGTTTATTAAGGATGCATACTTAGTCTGCATGCAGGGATTTGATGCTAGAATATAAGGGAATTTCACCTAATCGTTTTGAATATATATTTGCAAGTAGTAAAAGTCACTAGTCATGATTGAGTGAAATAAATTCTTGGCAGGAGTATCATGCATTTCATAGTTACGAATGTTTTGTGAATGCTTATGATTTTCATAGAACTTAATGATCTTTGAGATATATCTCTATCATGCTTTTCATAGTTAGGGAACTTGAGAAGAATAATTTGGTTGCGTCGCTGACTCCTATTCAATGAACTTAGGAAAATCTGAGAGTTAATTAGTGTTGTCCATAGTTAATTTGGGGCATTGTCATTCATGGTTTATAGGAAGAATAACTGGGAATCAATTTGTATGCATATGTTTCATGTGTGGAGAAGAATCCTCTAGCTATCCTTTCACCCATATTTTATTCACATCTTAATTTACTTGCTGCTCTCTACTTTTGTTTTCACAAAATTCGTTCAAAATCTCGCCCCTCATTGTATTGATGTTAGTTTTACTTAGATTTCAGTATATTAAGTTTAATTTGTGTTGATTAGCATCCTTTCTAATCCCTGGAATAGAACGATCCTACTCACTCATACTACGATTGCATAATATATAGGGTTTAATTTGTGTGTTAGTTTCTACAGCATCAGTTTCTCTTCTTTGCCTCAAGAAAACCCTAATGAGGGAATGGCTGTTCCCTTTATACCACCTCACAAGTGAGTGGCAAACTTGTAATATGTCAATCAATCACTCAATGGGGCCGGTTTTAGCTTTGTTCTTGGGCTATTTTTCCATTTAGTTTTAGTTGTCACAACAAAAACTCAATGGGCCTTATGGACCAAAAACCCTTTTGGGCCCCGAAACCCGAACTAACTTAAAAGTCCAATACGAATCTTTCGTATAATTAATTAATTAATCTTGACGATTCTTAATTAAACCATTTAACTGCTTATCATCTCCTTTTTATCTTCGCATTTATCCTTACTCGGTGTACGATCAATTAGGTTCCATTTAGCGAAGTAGTGGGCGATTGTTACTCTTAACGATTGATTGTGAATTGAAACAACATTTCAATTCTCCCTTTGATGAAGATTAGTGCTTGGTAATCTTCAAGGCTTCCACAAACCATGAGCGACACCTAGCAGTATGTCCTGGCTACCCAAGCTAAGTAGAAGTGGTTGGAGAACCTATCCAGTTGCAATTACAATGCAATACGGTCCTTCTCTAATACAATACTCTTAATCACATTGTTTGAGTGATACTTTGTTTCATGTCTACTATCCAATGTGATACTTCTCTATATGGAAGGTTAGAGATCCCTTGTTTTGCATTCATATGCGTACATGACTAGATAGCTTGACCCCAACAATGTCGTGGACATTCTCAATGGAATGCCTTTGACATGATCAAAGATCAAGGACCTAACCATTAGACATCTATGATGCCTCATGTTAAAGGACTACTTTGCATATTGCAACTTACGAGTTCTGACATGACATGTATGTTTGAACTCCTTTTTTATCGTAGTTCAGTGTACTCAATTACCTTTTGAGCACCTATGTGTTTGTCTTGGTGTCCAACACTAAATGACTGGAGACTAGTCATACTCACACTTGAGTTAACATAACACATACTAACCTTAGCGATTTTGTCAATGCCCAATTGGCAATCCTATGGCTAGGAACGTTTTAGGAATGAAAATAAGAGAAAGGTCTCGTTAATTTAACTTACTTTGACCACTTCTCTCTTAGATTAAATACATTCCTTGGATTCCCTTAAACACATAATATAATAAATAGTGGTTTAATTGTTTATGACTAGGATTAATTAATATGTTAATTATTCAAACAAATAAGTTCGTTATAGACCTCGGGTTAGTTTTGGACCTCAAGTCCCAATGGGATTTGAATTTCAAGCCCATTAACATAAGTTGTATGACAACTTAGTGACTAAGAACTCAAAAGGGCCCAAACAGCCCAAAACCTCTAAGTAGGCCGACCATATTGATGAAAGAGTTGTTTTGGTTGTTTTTGTCACTTAAGTGAAGTGACTATATGAAGGACTTTATAGCCAAAAATACATTAGGGTTCTCTTTTGAGGAAATTGGAGAGAACAAAGCCTCTCCCTTTCTCTCTAGAAGGCCGGCCCCCTTGGAGGAGATTAGCTAGCAATCTTCCCTCCGCCAAGGTCACTCATCTCTTCTTCAAGTTCCTCTTTGGTGTGGTGACTTAGAGGTTCTCTTTCTTGGGAACTTGGAGAATCTATTCATCCATCCTCCTCCAAGAAATCCATGGAGCTAAGAAGTAAGGAATGAAGGCCCTATCTCTTGGGTGATTAGCCTTTGCTTATGCAGCTTATGCAAAGAGGAATCAACAAAGGTATAATATTTCTCAACTCACTTTGTTCTTGAGTTGAGTCTTGGTTCACCACAATTACTAGGCCTTGAATTTCATGGGTAAAGTTTGGTTTTTGAGTGCATATAAGCATGATTTCGCCTTTTAATTGTTAATTGCATGCATAGATCTTGCTCAAATGAACTAGTTTTTCACAAATATTTCCTTCAGAAAGCACGACTTAATGCGATTAAACGTGTAACTAAAATCAATCACCATCCCTAGACCGAGGTTCAACACTAGGCTCGTGTTAGATCAAATTGAAGGTTCATAGTCATCCTAATGCACTAAGGCAACTATATAGTCCATCATAAAATGCAAAGCTTATGTTGGTAGTACCATATACTTTGCTTTACAAACATTGTACATGTATAGTGGGAGTATCATATGCTACTAAAGCAGTCACATGGATCAATAGGCATGATAGAACCAAATAGTTTTAATCAAATTAAAATGATTGTTAACATGTGAAGAGACGTAAAACCCTCAACCAAACCGTTATTAAGTTGACATGCGTGAGAGTTCTTTAACACTTTTCCATGGCCTTCCACCGTTGTAGGCTCTAATCTTTTGTGACTTATACACTGGCTTCGCCCAGATTTGGGGAATACAAAGTAAGTGCATACATTCAGCAGGGGCTTTATATACATACATGATGTTTTGAAGGTAGACAACGAGTATAGCCAATATGATATTCCCTCCACGAACTAGCATGGTAGGAATAACTTAACAAAGTGCAATCGTGCCAATATGATATTCTTCTGAGGCATCATTCCCTATAGGCCAAATAGGATGTGTACTTACATAAGATATAAATGAGTAAGTGTACTTTCTCATTATTATTAAAGATAGCCAATATGATATTCTTTTGAGGTGGGCTTGGTAATAGTGAGGCTCCCATACCCTACTAAGAGTTACCTCCAAAACCCTCAAATTCTAATGAGGGATATGGAATTTGACAAAATTGTAGGTGGTGCTATTTGATTTAAGACACGGATCAAATGGCTTAAAATTAATCAATTTATATTTGTTATGTATTGTTTACCATATTTGCAAAATGCTATCCAAAACTTGATAAAGTAATGCCGAAGGCTTTAGTTTCCATACTTTGTGCTACAATCCCATAGATTGTCTTGAATGGATTGTATGTGTGCTCAATTAGTCCCATCCTCACAATCTTCCTATTGACAATGTATCATTGGAAGAACATAACTACATGTGCTTATTCCTTTGTTGAATGAACAAATGAACCTTAAGAAGTTAGCACGAAAGAAAAGGATACTTCATGTGCCATAATTCTTCACTTACAAATCGTTGTATTAAGAAATAAGAGTTGTTTTGAACAACCCTTAGTGCTTGCTTTTTTGTTAAATAAACAAGGAACTTGTGAAGTAAGCATAAGGGCATGGACACTTTATTTCCATGATTCTTCACTTACAAATTGTTGTATGAAGTCATGAGAGTTGCCTTAAACAACTCTTGAATGTTTGTAATCTTGTTTGAAATTAGATAATAGTTAAGGAACAATAGTCCAACAATATGAAGAACGATGATTTTGAATCATATGCACTAATGATGATTTTGAATCATTGAGTGCTAAAGTGTTAAACCACTTCACTAGATGGAAACTAGGCTAGGACTTTACCTTTGTGTCCCTATCCATATGGTTCACTAAGTTTATTGTAAACTATATAGTGCACAATTACCACAGACTCTAAATCATTTGATGTGTATAACACAATTGAAATAAGTTTCAAGAGAGATAGTGGGAGTTTAGGGACCATGACCATTGTAGTCATAAGAGAAGTCAAATGAAGAAGGCACAATAACTCCAAAGGAACAAACTTTCATTTTGAAATGATGGACATTGGAAGGGGTAATTGCAAGCATTGCTTTGCAAGTGTCGAGAACACACCATTAGAAGGTGTTGTAAATTGTTCTGGAAATAGTTCAAAACAGCTGATTCTTCTACTTGAAAGTTTGATTCTATACTAGTATCTATGTTTGCAATTATTGTAAAATAGTGATTAGTAAGAAGTAAAAGATTATGAGAGAAGAAAAAGTGCTTCACATTTGGAACGTGAATAAAGATATAGATCTATGCGAAAACAGTTGGTATTTACTTCCTCATACGAACTACCAAATTCCAATTGGCATTTGCAATTGTTGTAAAATAGTGACTAGTAAGAAGTAGAAGATTATGAAAGAAGAGAAAGTGCTTCAATGATTGCTTTTACATTCCAATTTGAATAAGGAACCTAATTCCATCACTACAGTTTTAAAAGATGGATGTATTGTTTTGTTTGACAAAAATTGTCTTTATTAATTGGATTATTGTTATTCGATTCATTGTCTCTAGATAGTAGAGATGATGTGCTAGTGTTAACTGTTTAGAATATAATGATGCATAAAACCCAAATGGTTAAAGGGTAGTGACTAACACTACTAAATTGTGACACCTTGAAAACATGCATTATAAGTTGGTCATAGATGGATGCTATGGATTGTTAGATCTGGATCCAATGCCTTCTTGTAAAAGCTGTATAAGGGCGAAATGTTTCAAATCTTTATTCTTTTGGAAAGAAGAAAGAGTCACAATGTTGGTGAGGTCAATTCACTTCGATGTTGGTGGCATATTCCCACTACATAATACTACTCATGTTGTGTGACATTCACTGAAGATCACTCTTGGTAGGACAATCATGTGTTTCGAATAAACAAAAGTTCGAATACTTTGCAAAAGGTTTCAAAGAATACACGAATGTAAATTGATGAGTAAGACATCTAAAGTACAATCTCCTTAGATTTGATCAAAGGAAAAGAAGAATTTAGAAGAGTTTCCTTGAAAGGGTTCAAGGAAAGTAGCATCATATGATAATGGCTTTCTCTAATAGGAGAAGAATGAACCCTAATAAGATATAGTTCGTTAAATATTTGTCAAATTACCCATATGTAGAACTAAGACAATTTGATTGTCAATTAGAGTGTCTTCCAAAATGTTTCATACTCCATACGATATAGTTGGAAAGAAAGACAAGTCTTAATCAAGTTAGGATTTGGGGTTGTCATGCATATGTCCATTGACTTAATGCATGTGTGCTATTAACCAATGTTTGTATGAGCATAAACTTGTGGGATATCCTTAAATTAACCTTTGGATAGTTCATTGCAATCCAACAATAGGATTGCCTAATATGGAGCAAATGAGCGAGAGATAGAACTCAAGGAATGAGTTCTTTGAGAGACAAGATGATGCTTAACGAATTTAATAACCTAGTTCCTACACTATAAGCTCCAAGATAGTCGGGAAGTATCTAAAAACCATCTCAGTTGAATGGTTTGAACTTTATGACTATATCATACAGATACACCTATTAATTTGAAATAAATTAGAACAAAGATCCTTATAACTACATTGAGTGTGTGTATGATATATACTAAAGGAAATGGTATAATAATATTTGACCCGAAATAGTGAAACCGTCAAAGCTAACTGGTAGCTTAAGGTGACTACAATCAAAGAGATTGGTTGACTTGGAAGAAACCATCTTTTATGTAGTCTTGGTTTCAATTAATTTGAAGATTGCTTGCTAAACTAAACGGTGATTCAACATTTGGACATGATATGGGTTTCCAAAACCATTATCAAGATAGTCTTGATAATATATGTCTAAGACTAGGAATCACAAGGTGTATAAGTTGTAGAGATCCATTCACCATGAATCTAAGTAAGCTAGTGGGAACTACAAGTGTCTCATCATAAAAGAAATCGTTTGATTTCTCATAAAGATGTGAATGAATATTTTGTTTACTAGGTTTACAAAATATTAGTGGGAGTTAATCATATTCCTAAATTTGAACCGATATATACGATATATTAATTTTGAAAAAGAAAAGAATTCTTCTTCGATAAAGTTATGACTTTAAACATTCTATAATGATAGGATGTATGTGGGAGACATGTTCCATATACTTGGGGGTACACATCTATAATGATAGATTTCAAGATATAATTGGATTATCTCAATCCCTATTGATAGACAAAAGATGCTAGGAAGTTTCTCAAATGATAAACTTCAAATAGAAGGACAATTCCAGTGAGACTAGGAAGCTGCTTTTCTTAGAGGGAAAGTCCCCTTTTGACTCCCAAAGAAACATAATGCGTAAATAGAATCATGTATGTTTATGCATAAAGGTGATTTATGTATTTCATATTGTATGAAAAACGTTGATATGTGTTGTACCAAGATTGGTACAAAACGATATCAATCCAAGCCCAGGATCATAAACATGGTAATTGTCAAGTAGGCTTAAAATCAATTAATGAGATGGCTTTAAACAATAAACTTTTCCCTTATATTAAACTAGTTTAGTTTAACATGTGAAATATCCGTAAAGTATCATCCTATAATTGGCTTTAAGGCAATATTCCAACAATCTTCCACTTGCTCTAAAGCCATTCAGCTGTGTGATTAGTGATCGTACCTCTTTTGAAGTCATTTAAAAAATAGCTAACTAGAAGTCATTTCAAAAAATAGTTGAAGTCATTTGAAAAATAGGTGAATATCATCTTGTCTCTCAAAGAACTCATTCCTTGAGTTCTATCCCTCGTTCTTTTGCTCTATCTTACAAATTCCATCATAGGATTACAATGACCTATCCAACAAACAACCTTTGTTAGCAATTTTATAGAAGTGATAACCAAAGGTTAATTTAAGGATATCCCACAAGATTATGATCATACAACACTGCTTTTTAGCACATGCATTAAGTCAATTGACATATGCATGACAACCCCAAATCTTAACTTGATAATCATATTGTCTTAGAAGTACATATCCAAAATATGGGTAATTTGATAATATTTAATGAAAGAGTTGGTTCTTCTCCTAATGGAGAAATCTATTCTCATATGATGCTACTTTCCTTGATACCGTTCAAGGAAACTCTTCTAAAGTGTTCTTTTTCCTTCGATCAAATCTAAGGAAACAAATACTTTAGACGTCTTACTCATCAACTTACAATCTTGAATTCTTACAAAGTATTCAGAACTGTGTTAATTAGAAATACACAATAGTCCAACCGAGAGTGATCTACGATGAATGTGATAAAACATGAGTAGTATTATATTGTGGACAAATGCCACTAACATCTAAGTGAATTAACCTCAATAACTTTGTCATTCTTTCTACTTTCCAAAAGAATAAAGATTCGCACATTTTGCCGTTATAGCAAGAAGGCATTGGATCTGGATCTAACGATCCATAGCATCCATCTATGACCAACTTGTAATTTATGTTTTCGAGGTGTCACAATTCAGTAGGGTTATTCGCTACCCTGTAACCATTTGAGTTTTATGCATCATTATATTCTAAACAGTAAACACTACCACATCATCTCTACTATCTAGAGACAATGAATCGAATTACAATAATCCAATTAATAAAGAACAATGTTTTGTCAAACAAAACAATCCATCCATCTCTTAAAACTATAGTGATAGAATTAAGTTCCTTATTCTAATTGGAATGTAAAGACATTCTTTTTTTTGTTTTTCAATTTCTTTGGTAGTTCATATGAGGAAGTAAGTACTAACTGCTTTCGCATAGATCTATATATTTATTCATGTTCAGAATGTGAAGCACTTTATCTTCTCTTAGTAATCTTCTACTTCTTATTAGTCACTTTTTTACAATGATTGCAAAGCATAGTTATCAATACAGGATCAAATATTCAAGTAGAAGAACCAATAGTTTTGAACTATTTCAAGAAGAATTTACAATACCTTTTAAAGGTGTGTTCTCGGCACTTGCAAGACGATGTTAGCAAATACCCCTTCCAATGTCCATCTTTTCATAAAGAAAGTTTGTTCCCTTGGAGTTATTTTGCCTTCTTCATTTGACTTCTGCTATGACAACAATACTGATGGTCCTTAAACTCCCACTGTCTATCATCAAACTTATTTCAATTGTGTTATACACATCAAACGATTTGGAAAGCGTGTGGTAATTGTTCACTATATAGTTTACAATAAACTCAGTGAAACATTTTGATAAGGACACAAAGGTGAAGGCCTAGCCTAGCTTCCATTTAGTGAAGTGTTCTTACACTTCAACACTCAATGATTCAAAATCATCATTAGTGCATATGATTCAAAATCATCATTCTCCATATTATTGGACTATCATCCCTTAACAACTATCTTATTCCAAATAAGATTGCAAACATTCCAGAGTTGTTCAAGGCAACTCTCATTTCTTCATACAACAATTTGTAAGTGAAGAATCATGGCACATAAAGTGTTCATGCTCTTGTGCATTCTTCTAAAGTTCCTAGTTCATATAACAAAGAAACAAGCACTAGCTTTTTTTTTAACCAAGGGTTGTTCAAAACAACTCTTATATCTTCATACAACAATTTGTAAGTGAAGAATTATGGCACATGAAGTGTCTATGTCTTTGTGCGTTCTTAAGTTTCTTTGTTCATTCAACAAAGGAATATGCACATGTAGTTGTGTTATCGTCATTACGTTAGACATATCTAACATGTTCTTCCAGTGACACATTATTAATAGGAAGATGGTGAGGATGAGGATACTTGAGTACATATACAATCCATTCAAGACAATCTATGGGACTAATGTTGGAAGTATGCCCACAAAGCCACTCATTTGATGTAATAGCTTTCGGAATACTTATTGTGTTAAACTATAATATGTTTAATAAAGGGCAAAGCTTATTGTTAATCACTATTTATTGTATTATTTCTTTAAGCAATAAAGGATTCCAAGGAATGTATTTAATCTAAGAGATAAGTGATCTAAGTAAGTTAGATTAACGAGACCTTTCTCTTATGTTCATTCCTAAAACGTTCCTAACCATAGGATTGCCAATTGGGCATTGACAATCCGCTAAGGTTAGTATGTGTTATGTTAACTCAAGCGTGAGTATGACTAGTCTCAAGTCATTTAGTGTTGGACACTGAGACAAACACATAGGTGCTCAAAATGTAATTGAGTACAGTGAACAACGATCAAAAGAGAGTTCAAACATACATGTCATGTAAGAACTCAAAAGTTGCAATATGCAAAGTAGCCATTTGACCTGAGGCATCATAGATATCTAATGGTTAGGTCCTTGATCTTTGGTCCTGTCAAAGGCATTCCATCTAGAGTGTCCACAACATTGTTGGGGTCAAGCTATCTAGTCATGTAGGCATATGAATGCAAAACAAGGGATCTCTAACCTTCCATATAGAGAAGTATCATATTGGATAGTAGACATGAAACAAAGTATCACTCAAACAATGTGATTAAGAGTATTGTATTAGAGAAGGACCGTATTGCATTGTAATTGCAACTGGATAGGTTCTCCAACCACTTCTACTTAGCTTGGGTAGCCAGGACATACTGCTACGTGTCACTCATGGTTTGTGTAGGCCCCGAAGATAAGCAAACACTAATCTTCATCAAAGGGAGAGTTAAAATGCAGTTTCAATTCACAATCGATCGTTAAGAGTGACAATCGCCCACTGCCTCGCTAATTGGAACCTAATGGATCGTACACCGAGTAAGGATGAAAGTGAAGAAATATAACTGAGATGGATAAGGAATTAAATGGTTTAATTGGGAATGGTCAACATTAATTAATTTTACGAAAGGTTCGTATAGGGCTTTCAAGTTAGTTTCGTGTTTCAGGGCCCGAAAAGGGTTTTGGTCCACAAGGCCCATTATGTTTAAGTTGTATGACAACTAAAACAAAATGGGCAATTAGCCCAATAACTATAGGATAGCCGGCCATAGGGTAAGTGGTAATGGTGGTAATGGACTTGGCTTAATTGCAAGTTGCCACTCACATGTGAGGTGGTATAAAGGCAACTTTATAGACATTCTCTCACTAGGTTTTCTTAAGGCAAAGAAGAGAAACTTTTTCTCTCTTTTTCTCTACAGAGGCCAGCCACTTAGGGGAAAAACAGCTAGCAATCTTCCTTCCTCTAAGTCATCCATTTCATCTTCACACCTCATCCTTGGTGTGGAGACTGAAGGACACCAAACCTTTGGTGTTCTTGGAGATCATTTCCTCACATCCTCAAGGAGCAAAGAAGTATCAAAAGGAAGAAAATCATAAGGAAGATCTAAGGAGGTCGAAGGTGACTTGAAGGCCCTCCACTTGGGTGAATCCCTTGTGTAAACAAGGATGAGCTTCAAGGGTAATGAATCTCAAAATCCTTTCTTCTCATTAATGTTGTTAAAGAGTTTTGTGGTTCACCATTCACTAGGCTTTGAAAGTCATGGGTTTTAGAATTGGTTTTGAATGCATGCCTACTTTAAAGTGTTATTAGTTTGCTTATGTGTTTAAATGTTCTCACTTGTTCTTAGCATGGACAAAATTTTTCCTTCAAGTAGTATCAAAGCCTAGGTCCAGTGTATGGTGAATCCTTTTGGGTTTTGTCTTTTTCATGGTTTGTGATTTAAATTTTGTAAATGTACAAGCTTTGTTCTTGCTTTTTGAATATAAATTTTTGCTTGAATATTTAGCATCTCAACTGTTGTAGATGTAGTTCATTTATGCATGAATATTGGAACTAAAATTTGATTCCATGTATGTGGGGAACTTCGGCCAAATCCAAAGGGTGGATTTTTGGGTTCATGTTTATCTTGTTAAAAGTGTTTTAAAGTGACATTAGGAACCCCTAAGTACCCTAGGATGTTAACCCTCTTTTGAGTAGTGAAAATTTGAGTTTTATTGACTGAAAACATTCATGGAGCTCTTATGAGTTTTCATGTGTGTTTTTCAATGCTCTTGATGTTCTTACCAAGAACAAAAAAGGTTTGGTATTTTGATTCAATGTGTTTGTTGTTTTTCATAAAGTTATGGTTTGTTATTGATTGGTGATGGATGATTGGTGAAGGATGATTTTTTTGATAAATGCTAAACCTTACCTATATGTTACAACACATACCAATCAAACTAATCAACCGTGCCAATCACCTATTCAACCCATAACATTCACTTTTTCAACACATTTTAAAATTTTGAATTTTCACCAAAACCAACCCTCCCATTACACTACCAAAACCGGGCACCCCTATAATGGGGGTACTTTTGGGGATTTTATGCAATTACATAAAGTTTTGATACTTTTGTGTATTTGCACTTTGACCCAAAAGTTTACGTTTTTACGTAAATGACTTAAATCACTAAAGGACAAATTGTTTTGCTCCTTTAATGAAGTTTTTATAATTGTTGAAATTTTTGGGTTCTAGTTGTAATTACATGAAGTTGTGGACTCTTGTGTTTTTACAAAGTGACCCCAAAAGTATTGTGTTTTGCATTGTGGCCCATTAGTTGAGGTCATTGCATTTTCGGCCCAAATTATGATGAGAACAAAATGGTTTTGTTTCTTTACTGAGAATTGGATTTTCATTTTATTTAGTTCCATTTAAATCAATTCTATGAATCCGAAAACCAATTGTTTAAGTTGCTTTCTTAGTTAATGTGATTGATTAAGAAAATGGTGATTATGAACAAAAGGCCTCGATAATTGAGCTATGTGATTGGCCGCTTGACATTATGAATGTTTGGGTTAAGTAGTTTAGATTTGAATGTAATTTGATTAGTTCAAATGTGTTGTAAAATGGCATAAGTCCTTCAAATGTGATGTAAAAGGGCATAAGCCCTTCTCTTTATTTCAAGTATTCTTTTTTGTTTATTTGCATGCAAATTGGAATAGTTGGGTCCAACGCCCAATAGGAAATGATGGTTTAATTAGAATAAACGCGTAACTAAAATCAACAACAACCTACCTAAGACCCAAGGTCCAACACAAGGCTCATGTTGGGTCAAATCAAATGGTTCATAATCATCCTAAGACCTAAGATGATTATATAGTCCATATGACGATGCAATGCATTCGTTAGTAGTTCCATATAGTATTGCTTGTTTCATCGAAATAGTGGGAGTATTATACACTACTAATTCATACAAACTTGGACCAATGGTTGTGATAGGCCCAAGTTCTTTTAATAAGATTAATATGAAATTGATGTAGCCCAACACTACTCCCTCAACAAAACGAATATTAAGTTGATATGCAAGAGATGCTTTGAACATCTCTTCGTAGGCTTTCCACCGTGGTGGGCTCCAATCATTTGTGACTCATACACCGGCTTCACCCTATCATAGGGAAGTTCAAAGTACGTTCTTACATTGAGGAGGAGTCCATATGTACATACTTGATGTGGTGAGGTAGGCAACGAGGATGGCCAACATCATAGGCAACGAGGATGGCCAACATCATATCATTGTAAGGCTATTCTTGAACCCCTACACGAACTAGCATGGTGGGAATGACTTAACTAAATGCAATGGTGCAACATCATATCATTCTAAGGCATCACTCTCTAGAGGCCAAATTAGATGGGTAATTACAAGAGTTGTAAATGACTAAAGCGTTATTCTCTCATAATTATTGTCTCTAACCAACATCATATCATTGTGAGGTGGGCTTGGTAATGGTGACTTAGAGGGATGTGGAATTTGCCAACTCTCAAATTCCATTGAGGGATGTGGAATTTGCAAAAAATAGTGCGTGGTACTATTTGATTTAAGACCCAATCAAGTAGTCTTAAAATCAACAATCTAATACGATTTATGTTATGTTATGTAGTTAACGACATGCCTAAAATTACACCTACCATTATACTTGACAAAAGGGGCCTTAGGGGCTAACGTTTCCTTGTTTGGTATCATCACATTGAGAATGTCTCAAAGATGAATGACATATCGTATGTGCTCAAGCAATCCCCTCCTCATGTACCTCCTACGGAACTGGCTTCGAAGGAGGAGTGTCAAAATTATAATAGACACTTTGAGGATGTTTTACAAGCCAAAGGCTTAATCCTCACTTCACTTAGTGAGGAGCTTAAGAAGCTACATGAGCACATGGACACTTCATGTGCCATGGTTGATAGTTTGCATAAGAAGCATGACATTGAGACAAGTAACGTACAATTCTCAATTCTTTGTAATCTATTGAATGCCAAAATGGCAAAAAGGACATCGGTCCAAAAAGATGGACAAAAGAAGGAAATGATCTTCCAAGATCTTGAGAGTTTAGGAACTTCTATTGATGGGAAAATGCCCCAAGACTTTTTCCTTGCATCTCTCTCGGATGATTTCACTAAGTTTATAGTAAACTATAAAGTGAATAGATTTGATCATACTTATACTGAGATGATTGACACATGTTGTGAGTTTTGATATGAGCATATTTATGCGAATTAGTTAGCTTGTTCTCGTGCATTTATGTTAGTTATTTGTATTTAATTTAGTATTTTAAGCTATTTTCGTATGTTTGTAGGTCCCAAAGGATAAAGTATCAAGAAAGTGCATTTTGGAGCCTTTTGGAGCTGTTTTGGGCATGGAATGGATAGCTTATGAATGGAGCAAGGTGGATGGACGAAATTAAAGATCAAAAGAGCCTAGAAGGATGTTAGAAGTCAGTTTGGAAGCATAAAAGACACAAAATCAGCATCTCCTACAAAAGTGGCGTTTTGTCCCCTTTGTGTTCCCTCCTTGTCTCCTTTGGTGCAACAATTCCCCTTGCCATGTTTCCCTATCCTTAAACCAAGTAAAACACTTCCCTTATTCCTTTAGGATCTAGCCCCACATTCCCCTTTTATTTTCCACCTTGCCGCACAAGTTTTCCCATTCCCTTTAATTTAAAACCCAAAATCAGCAAGGAAACATCTTTCCTTGTACAGCCGCAAGTCCTAGCCCAATTCCCTTAGGTTTTCTTATTTTAAATCCTATTTCCCTTTAGGTTTTGGTTTAGTTTTTATTTCCTAGATTGCCCAAACCGTGCCTTACCTATTCCCTATATATATGGACCTTTGCAGCACCCTAAACACACCATTCCACCATCCATTCACTTACCTATCAATCATTCACACAACCATTCACTTATTCACACACTTTCAGCCCAAAATCTCTCTTTGCTGCAGCCTTTCACTCCCAAAAACGTCCATCCCTTCATCCAAACACATCCATTCCCATCTTAGACTCTTTGTGCCGCAGCAAGGTGGAGAGGAAGGAACCTTGGACGTTTCAAGCTTGAAGATTGGAGCATTCTAGGTGTACTTCGTTCTTAATTTCAATGTTTACTTTATTATTCTCTAATCTTGTTGTGACTATGAGTGGCTAAACCCCTACTTAGCTAGGGGGGAATTCGAAACCATGAACATGCTTGAGATATGAATTGATTACTTCCAATTGCGACTTGATGAATCGTGAATGCAATTCAATTAACTGTTTTATTCATAACTGGTTCTTGTATGTTGATTGAGGATGCATACTTAGTTTTCATGCAGGAATTTGATGCTAGAATGTAAGGGAGTTTCACCTAATCGTTATGAACTTACATTCACAAGTAGTGAAGGTTGCTTGTCACAATCGCGTTAATTGGATTCTTGGCAAACGTATCATGCTCTCATAGTTACGAATGCCTCGTCAACACTTATGATTTTCATGGAACTTAATGATCTCTAACTGTATCTCTTCTATGCACTCATGTAGGGGACCGTTGGAGAATAATTTGGGTTGTTGTATGCTCTTCTTCCGATTCAATGACATAAGGAAAATCTGAGGGTTAATTTGTGCACGTACGGTTAATCTGGGGTGTTGAGATTCATGGTTCATTGAAAAGCAATTGGAGATCGATTTATGTACAAGTGTGTCATGTGTGGAGAAGGACCCTCTAGCTAGCCCATCACCCATCAAAGTTTTCAAATTCGTTTTCAAATCTGTTTTACTTTACAAAGTCTTTGATTTACTTTCAAATTCGTTCAAACCAAAACCCCCCTTTTACTTTCTTGTTTTAAAGTGCCAAAAATCTGTTTTCTTTGTGTTTTCAAGTGTTTTAAGTCAAACTAAAACCAATTTTCGTCCAAAACCATCCCTAGTGTTTTAAATCTGTCCACGAAGTGTTTTTAAGCCGTTTTAAGTGTTTTTAACTTGTTTTGAGTCTTGTAAACCTTTCCAAACGTTTTTAACTTTGTTTTTGTGTTTTTAGAGTCGATTAGCAATCCCTCCTAATCCCCGGTCCAGAACAATCCCTACTTGCATACTTACTACAATTGACAACAAGAGGGTTTAATTTGAGTGCTTAATATATATCACATCAAATTTTGGCGCCGTTGCCGGGGATTAGCAACTTTGCTAATCCCCCTCTTTTTCCCCTTTGTTTCTTTTCGTGTCTTTTGGTTTTAGTTTCTGTTTTCTTTTGTTTATTTTACTTTTGATATTTGATTTAGTTTTCTTTCTTTGATTTCAGGTACCAGAGAAGTAAGACATGGCAATTGCTAATATTCAAGCTCAAATAGCGAATCTTACTTCTCTATTGTCACAGCACATCGAAAGGACCACAATGCAAAGTGCCCCTGCATATGGTGTGCAAGGATATTGAGCCCATGAACGTCCACAAAGAGGTTGGGAGAATGTCGATACCTGGGGTTATCAAAGCCCTAATCAATCGAGAAACGACTTGTTTTCCAACACGTACAACTCAGAGTGGAGCAATCATTCAAATTCTATGTGGCGGGAACCTCAACAAGTTCAACACGAAGCATATTGGCAGCCCTATGAGGAGTTCTATTCAGAGCCTATGCCTCCCCCACAACAAATCCAACCAAATTCAGGTTCGTCCATGGATAATGATCAAATTATTCAATTACTAACCACTTTGGTGCAGGGGCAGCAAAATCAAATCACAAAAATACACAATTACACCAAAGAGGTGAAAAATCAAGCCAAAGAGGCTCAACAAGAAGGATATTGGCAGCCATATGAGGAGTTTTATTCAATGCCTATGCAGCCACCCCAGCCTCCCCCGCAAGAAGCCCAAACAAATTCAGGTTCGTCGATGGATAATGATCAAATTATTCAATTACTAACCACTATGGTGCAGGGGCAGCAAAATCAAGCCAAGAAATTGGGCGAACTGAGGAATCAAATGGGCGAGATCGCCGAATTCATGGGGCAAATTCAAGAACAAAGTGGCATGGAGGTTGGAGATGAACCCAAGATGTCCGAATCAAGCCAAAACATGAATGAACAGTGGCTGCTTGAGGAAGAGGAAGATGACAAGAACACGGCAAGTTGGGAACCACCCTTGCCGCAACCTTTCAAGGATCCTACACCATCCAATTTAGGTAAGGTAGTTCCATATTCAATACTTTCTGACCCTATTCCACCAAATGTCCCTATTCCTTGCAGGTTCATGCAATCCAAAGAAGAAGAGGGTGAGGAAGGCATCTTCGAAACCTTTCCAAACATTCAAGAGAAAGAAGTAGATGAGGAATGTCTAGAATTAGTCAAAGAGGATGTACTTGAGACAACAATTCCCGAAGAAGTTAGATTCTATGACACGGGACAAGTCACAACCCTCACAATAAATCTGGCCAAATGCAACAGTCCCTCAATTTCTCCATGGCGCAGCAAGGATGTGCTTCCTAAAACTTTCGAAGTTGTGTTTGTTCTTGAGTTCTTGTTGGATCACACAGGTAAGCCACCTCCCCAAATTCCAATTTTGTTTTATACTAACATGTTGTTGGTGATTCAGGCACCTACTCTTGAATTTAAACCGTTACCGGATCATTTCAACTACCATCTTCCATTCAAGGATAAAAGAGAAGTATCGTCCGGCTGCACGACGTTAAAGCAAGCGCTTCTTGGGAGGCAACCCATGCATTCAACAAAGAGCTTTTGGATGATCCGGCATTACAACCAGGTGTTTATGTTCCTAAACTCTAATCTTTGTTGATTTTACCTTGCATTTCATGTTTTATTTGTTGTTTGTTTGTTTGCTTTTGTGTGAGTTTCTGTTTGAAACATTGAGGACAATGTTTGATTTAAGTGTGGGGGGGTAAACAAGCTGTTTTTGCATGAATTTCATGGGTTTTATTCACCTATCACTTACAATGTTGTTTTTCACTGTTTTTATGTGTTTCTAGTGTGTTTTGAAGCATTTTAGTGTGTTTTGGCATAAAAATCCGAAAATTTCATAAAAATTTAAAAAATTGTTTTGAAAAAGCCAAAAAGAGTTGTTTTTGTGTGTTTGTTTGTGTCTTAGGGTACCTTCCAACCCAATGATGAGGATTTGGTTTTTAATTGCATGACTGTTAAGGAAAGTTGTAAACATGGATGGAAGTTTGATATACCTTTGGTTTATGCTTGGTTGTCGTTGTTGTTTATGAATTCACATATAATTACAAAGAAAAAATCAGTTTTTGTAACATGCTTGAAGGAAGGAACCCAAATTAACGCTACAACCCTGTGAGACTTGAGCCTAAACGTTCTTTGGAGAGTTAAAAATCTATGCATTCATTGTTTTCTAAAAGTCGTTGCATGATCTCATTACTCTTTGCTTGGTTACTACTTAGAAGGCGTTTCATCATTTAGTTCCAAATACTAGAACTCATATCCGTTTCATTCAAAGCATGGTATTGAGTGCATAACACATAAACAAGATGAAGTTGTATAGTGAACCAAGAGCCAAACAGCCATCCCCCGTGCAAATATGTTTAGGAGTACCCCCGTTGAGCCATGTTTAGCCTATTTCTTTGCTAACCCACGTCATCCCCACCTAGCCTAGAATAGGACCATCCATACCCTTGTTCTTGAAGCATAGTAAAGCATGACTTAAAGGGAATTCTTTTTGAGTAATATTATGCAGAAAACAAGTGTGGGGGAAGGGATTTTTGTGTGTTTGTGTGCCAAAAGGAAAAAAGAAAAAATTCGTATGAAAAAGAAAAGAAAAAAGAAAAGTTGTGAAAAGAATGAAAAAGAGTGAAAAATATGTGAAAATAGAGTTCTAAAGTGTTGATTGTTGAAGAAAGGGTCCAAAAAGTTGAATTAGGCCCTAAGTGTTGCATGAATCTTCCCTTGAGTTCAAAAGTTGATTTCTGCATTCTAAAATGAATTCGAAGTGTCAATTTCATTATTTTGCTTGCTATTGCTTAAAGAACGTTTGTTTATCCTTACCTTTCTTTGTTAACCAATACCCTAGCCCCGTTACAACCCTTAACTTCGGTCTTGAATGTTGTGTATTTCAATTTGTGGAGTTTGGAATTGGTATGAGCATATGGTGTCACTGGTTCTCGCATCTAAGTAGTAGCATTCCATTCATGAGATCATATTTAAAACATGCTTAATAACTCCAGAAAATGCTTTCTTTGTCATAAACATATGTGAGTCTTCGTTTTCATTTTTACATCAATCTTCTCACATATAACTAGTGTAGGGTGTGTAGTCTGAAAATCTGTGTGAAAAAGAGTGTATCTTGTAAGGAATTGGATGAATTCTCTAAGGCATGTTACTACATTCAAATCATTGTTTTAAATTGATTAAATGCGAGCTAATAAGTGATGACTGTGATTAAGTATGTGCTCGAGCGTAAGGATGACTAAAATCTATGTGAATGATGATCTTTGATATGTCATGTGCGTTGGAAATCCCTGAGGAAAGCGTTGGAAGGTTTAGAGTATGTTTTGTTTACTTTACTTTGTTTTGTTTGTTCCATTTTGCTCGAGGACTAGCAAAAGCTAAGTGTGGGGGAATTTGATATGAGCATATTTATGCGAATTAGTTAGCTTGTTCTCGTGCATTTATGTTAGTTATTTGTATTTAATTTAGTATTTTAAGCTATTTTCGTATGTTTGTAGGTCCCAAAGGATAAAGTATCAAGAAAGTGCATTTTGGAGCCTTTTGGAGCTGTTTTGGGCATGGAATGGATAGCTTATGAATGGAGCAAGGTGGATGGACGAAATTAAAGATCAAAAGAGCCTAGAAGGATGTTAGAAGTCAGTTTGGAAGCATAAAAGACAAAATCAGCATCTCCTACAAAAGTGGCGTTTTGTCCCCTTTGTGTTCCCTCCTTGTCTCCTTTGGTGCAACAATTCCCCTTGCCATGTTTCCCTATCCTTAAACCAAGTAAAACACTTCCCTTATTCCTTTAGGATCTAGCCCCACATTCCCCTTTTATTTTCCACCTTGCCGCACAAGTTTTCCCATTCCCTTTAATTTAAAACCCAAAATCAGCAAGGAAACATCTTTCCTTGTACAGCCGCAAGTCCTAGCCCAATTCCCTTAGGTTTTCTTATTTTAAATCCTATTTCCCTTTAGGTTTTGGTTTAGTTTTTATTTCCTAGATTGCCCAAACCGTGCCTTACCTATTCCCTATATATATGGACCTTTGCAGCACCCTAAACACACCATTCCACCATCCATTCACTTACCTATCAATCATTCACACAACCATTCACTTATTCACACACTTTCAGCCCAAAATCTCTCTTTGCCGCAGCCTTTCACTCCCAAAAACGTCCATCCCTTCATCCAAACACATCCATACCCATCTTAGACTCTTTGTGCCGCAGCAAGGTGGAGAGGAAGGAACCTTGGACGTTTCAAGCTTGAAGATTGGAGCATTCTAGGTGTACTTCGTTCTTAATTTCAATGTTTACTTTATTATTCTCTAATCTTGTTGTGACTATGAGTGGCTAAACCCCTACTTAGCTAGGGGGGAATTCGAAACCATGAACATGCTTGAGATATGAATTGATTACTTCCAATTGCGACTTGATGAATCGTGAATGCAATTCAATTAACTGTTTTATTCATAACTGGTTCTTGTATGTTGATTGAGGATGCATACTTAGTTTTCATGCAGGAATTTGATGCTAGAATGTAAGGGAGTTTCACCTAATCGTTATGAACTTACATTCACAAGTAGTGAAGGTTGCTTGTCACAATCGCGTTAATTGGATTCTTGGCAAACGTATCATGCTCTCATAGTTACGAATGCCTCGTCAACACTTATGATTTTCATGGAACTTAATGATCTCTAACTGTATCTCTTCTATGCACTCATGTAGGGGACCGTTGGAGAATAATTTGGGTTGTTGTATGCTCTTCTTCCGATTCAATGACATAAGGAAAATCTGAGGGTTAATTTGTGCATGTACGGTTAATCTGGGGTGTTGAGATTCATGGTTCATTGAAAAGCAATTGGAGATCGATTTATGTACAAGTGTGTCATGTGTGGAGAAGGACCCTCTAGCTAGCCCATCACCCATCAAAGTTTTCAAATTCGTTTTCAAATCTGTTTTACTTTACAAAGTCTTTGATTTACTTTCAAATTCGTTCAAACCAAAACCCCCCTTTTACTTTCTTGTTTTAAAGTGCCAAAAATCTGTTTTCTTTGTGTTTTCAAGTGTTTTAAGTCAAACTAAAACCAATTTTCGTCCAAAACCATCCCTAGTGTTTTAAATCTGTCCACGAAGTGTTTTTAAGCCATTTTAAGTGTTTTTAACTTGTTTTGAGTCTTGTAAACCTTTCCAAACGTTTTTAACTTTGTTTTTGTGTTTTTAGAGTCGATTAGCAATCCCTCCTAATCCCCGGTCCAGAACGATCCCTACTTGCATACTTACTACAATTGACAACAAGAGGGTTTAATTTGAGTGCTTAATATATATCACATCAAGTTTGAACAAAGTTTCAAAAGGGACAGTGGGAGTGAGAATGCAATGCAATCACAAGGAAAAGGTTGCATAAAAAGAAGGCAAGAAAATCCAAAGGAACATTCTTTCATTGTGGAAAGGATGAACGTTGGAAGAAGAAATACAGGGTGCGCATTGCGAGCTTTGAAGGGACTATTTCTATCATAGAGAGTGCTTTTACAGTAAGCTCCAATTCCTGGATATTTGATTCAGGCGCTAGTCAAATATCTGCAATTCGTTGCAGGGACTAACAGGAAGCAGGACACTACGCAATGGGGAGATAATTGTGCGAGTTGGGAACGGCACTAAGTGTTGGAAGTATGCCCACAAAGCCACTCATTTCATGTAATAGCTTTTGGAATACTTATTGTGTTAAACTATTGTATTGTTTAATGAAGGGCAAAGCTTATTGTTAATCATTATTTATTGGATTATATGTTTAAGCAATAAGGGAATCCAAGGAATGTATTTAGTCTAAGAGAGAAGTGATCTAAGTAAGTTAGATTAACGAGACCTTTCTCTTATGTTCATTCCTAAAACGTTCCTAGCCATAGGATTGCCAATTGGGCATTGACAAACACATAGGTGCTCGAAAGGTAATCGAGTACACTGAACAACGATCAAAAGAGAGTTCGAACATACATGTCATGTAAGAACTCGTAAGTTGCAATATGCAAAGTAGTCCTTTGACCTGAGGCATCATAGATGTCTAATGGTTAGGTCCTTGATCTTTGATCATGTCAAAGGCATTCCATCGAGAGTGTCCACGGCATTGTTGGGGTCAAGCTATCTAGTCATGTAGGCATATGAATGCACAACAAGGGATCTCTAACCTTCCATGGTGGAAGGAGAATACTCTGAGATATGATTCAGGAGTCTTTGGCCAAAGCATACGAATATGACTTAGGAAATATGTTTCAAGTCATATTCAAATGAATCATATAGAGAAGTATCACATTGGATAGTAGACATGAAATAAACTATCACTTAAACAATGTGATCAAGAGTATTGTATTAGAGAAGGACCGTATTGCATTGTAATTGTAACTGGATAGGTTCTCCAACCACTTCTACTTAGCTTGGGTAGCCATGACATACTGCTAGGTGTCACTCATGGTTTGTGGAAGCCCTGAGGATTAGCTAACACTAATCTTCATCAAAGGGAGAATTGAAATGTAGTTTCAATTCGCAATCGATCTTTAAGAGTAACAATCGCCCACTGCCTCGCTAATTGGAACCTAATGGATCGTACAACGAGTAAGGATGAAAGTGAAGAAATATAAATGAGATGGATAAGCAATTAAATAGTTTAATTAAGAATGGTCAAGATTAATTAATTAGTTAATTAATCTTATGAAAGGTTCGTATTGGGCTTTTAAGTTGGTTTTGGGTTTCGGGGCCCAAAAGGGTTTTTGGTCCACAAAGCCCATTGAGTTTAGGTTGTGTGCCAACTAAAACTAAATGGAAATTAACCCAAAAACAAAGCCAAAACCGGCCTAGGGTGAGTGGTGCCCGACTTGGGTTAATTACAAGTGTGCCACTCACATGTGAGGTGGTATAAAGGCAACTTTATAGCCATAACATCATTAGGGTTTTCTTGAGGCAAAGAAGAGAAACATTTTCTCTCCTTTTCTCATAGAGAGGCCGGCCCTTAGAGAGAGTTTTCACTAGCATCAAAATCTCTCTAAGTCATCCATCTTCTCTTCACACTACATCCTTGGTGTGGAGACTTAGAGGTACCAAATCTTTGGTACTTTTGGAGATCCTTTCCTTACATCTTCAAGGAGCAAAAGGAGCAATCAAAAGGAAGAAAATCACAAGAAAGATTCAAGGAGCTAGGAGGTGACTTGAAGGCCCTCCACTTGGGTGAATCCCTTGTGTAAACAAGGATGAGCTTCAAGGGTAATGAATCTCAAAAACCCTCCTTCTCTTTAATATTGTTGAAGAGTCTCTTGGTTCACCATTCACTAGGCTTTGAAAGTCATGGGTTTTAGAATTGTTTTTGAATGCATGCCTACTTTAAAGTGTTATTAGTTTGCATATGTGTTCAAATGTTCTCACATGTTCTTAGCTAGGACAAAATTTTTCCTTCACTAAGATCACTGCAAAAGCAGTAGGCACCTACATGCTTAAACTACCCTTTAGGGAAGTCTTGAAACTTAAAAACTGTTTATATTTTCCTTAGCCTAAACTGTCCCAATAGGAAATAACGGTTTAATTAGATTAAACACGTAACTAAAATCAACAACAACCTACCTTAGACCCAAGGTCCAACACAAGGCTCGTGTTGGATCAAATCAAACGGTTCATAATCATCCTAAAACCTAATAAGATTAAAATGAAATTGATGTAGCCCAACACTACTCCCTCAACAAAATAAATATTAAGTTGATAAGCGAGAGATGCTTTGAACATCTCTTCGTAGGCCTTCCACTATGATGGGCTCCAATCGTTTGTGACTCATACATCGGCTTCACCCTATCATGGGGGAGTTCAAAGTATGTGCTTACCTTCAGGAGGAGTCCATATGAACATACATGATGTGGTAAGGTAGGCAACGAGGATGACCAACATCATATCATTGTGAGGTTATCCTTGAACCCCTACACGAACTAGCATGGTGAGAATAACTTAACTAAGTGCAATGGTGCCAACATCATATCATTGTGAGGCATCATTCTCTAGAGGCCAAACAAGATGGGTAATTACAAGAGTTGTAACTGACTAAAGCGTTATTCTCTCATCACTATTTTTGCTAACCGACATCGTATCATCGTGAGGTGGGCTTGGTAATGGTGAGTCTCCCATACCCCGCTAAGAGTTCAACATAACTCTCGGATTCCATTGAGGGATGTGGAATTTGCCAAAAATAGTAGGTGGTACTATTTGATTTAAGACCCAATCAAGTAGTTTTAAAATCAACAATCTAATACGATTTCTGTTATGTTATGTAGTTAACGACATGCCTAAAATTATACCTACCATTGTACTTAACAAAAAGGGCCTTAGGGGTCAACGTTTCCTTGCTTGGTATCATCACATCGAGAATGTCTCAAAGATGAATAACATATCGTATGTACTCAAGCAATCCCCTCCTCATGTACCTCCTACGAAACTAGCTTCAAAGGAGGAGTGTCAAAATTATGCAAGACACTATGAGGATGACTTACAAGCCAAATGCTTAATCCTCACTTCACTTAGTGAGGAGCTTAAGAAGCTACATAAGCACATGGACACTTCATGTGCCATGGTTGATAGTTTGCATAAGATGCATGACATTGAGACTAGTAATGTACGATTCTCAAATGTTTGTAGTCTATTGAATGCCAAAATGGTAAAGGGGACATCGGTCCAAAAACATGGACAAAAGATGGAAAGGATCTTTCAAGATCTTAAGAGTTTAGGAACTTCCATCGATGGGAAAATGGCCCAAGACTTTTTCCTTGCATCTCTCTCGGATGATTTCACTAAGTTTATAGTAAACTATAAAGTGAATAGATTCGATCATACTTTTACCGAGATGATTGACATGTGCTGTGAGTTTGAAAAAAGTTTCAAAAAGGACAGTGGGAGTGAGAATGCAATCACAAGGAAAAGGTTGCATAAGAAGAAGGCAAGAAAATCCAAAGGAACATGCTTTCATTGTGGAAAGGATGAACGTTGGAAGAAGAAATACAGGGTGCGCATTGCGAGCCTTATGACACGAACTTTTGAAGGGACTATTTCTGTCATAGAGAGTGCTTTTACAGTGAGCTCCAATTCCTGGATATTTGATTCAGGCGCTAGTCAACATATCTGCAATTCGTTGCAGGGACTAACAGGGAGCAGGACACTGCGCAATGGGGAGATGATTGTGCGAGTTGGGAATGGCACTAAGATCTCTGCAAAAGCAGTTGGCACCTATATGCTTAAACTACCCTCTGGGGAAGTCTTGGAACTTAAAAATTGTTTATATTTTCCTTCATGTATAAAGAATTTGATTTCTATCTCTATGCTTTTACGAGATGGGCACTCAGTATTGTTTGACAAAATGAGCTGCACTTTATACTTGAATGGTCGTATTATCTCTCATGGTAATATGATAGAGGGACTTTTTCATCTAGAGACAAGTAGTGGAATGCACTGTATTGAAAGCGGGAATACCTCAAAACCCAAAAGGGCTAGAGAAGAAGTTAACCAAGAAAAGATGTGGCATCTTAAACTTGGACATGTGAACCTTGATAAGATTCGCAAGATGTCGAAAGATGGATATTTCCGCCCATTAGGTAATGACCAAATGGGTACTTGTGAATGTTGCTTGAAAGGGAAGATGACCAAATCTCCATTCACTGGGAAGGGAGAGCGTGCCACTGAAATTCTAGGGTTAATCCACACTGACGTATGTGGACCTATGTCCACTACATCGAGAGGAGGCTTCTCCTACTATATCACATTCACCGACGATCACTCTCGGTTTGGCTATGTGTATCTTATGAAGTACAAGTCAGAATCCTTTGAAAAGTTCAAAGAATTCAAGAATGAAGTTGAGAAGCAAACTGGGAAGCAGATAAAGATCCTAAGATCAGATCGAGGGGGAGAGTATCTAAGTAATGAGTTCCTAGATTATCTCAAAGAGTGTGGAATAATATCACAGTGGACTCCACCGGGAACTCCACAACTTAATGGAGTTTCTGAAAGGAGAAATCGAACCTTGATGAACATGGTTCGTTCTATGATGAGTTCTGCAGATCTACCAGTAACATTCTGGGGATACGCTCTATATACAGCAGCTTACTTGCTTAATAGAGTACCTTCCAAGTCAGTTTCACATACGCCCTATGAGATATGGCATGGAAGAAAGCCAAGTCTTAATCATATTAAGATTTAGGGTTGTGAAGCATATGTCAAGAAGCTTGAAGCTACTAAGCTTGAAGCAAGATATGTTAGGTTCTATTTTGTGGGATATCCTAGAGAAACTATGGGATATGAGTTCTACCATCCTGACAACCAGAAAGTCTTTGTCGCCAGAACTGCTAAGTTTCTAGAGGATGAATTTGTTCTCAAAGAAACCACAAGTAAAACGATGGAAATTAATGAGATTAATGATGAACCACAAACAAGCACTCAACAAGTTGACAACCCTGTTCCTGAAACCCTAGCTCCACGTAGATCCGAACGGGGCAGCAAGCCACCTAAGAGGTATGGCTTGGATAACGACTTTGGAGAGTTGCACCTTCTAGGTGACAATGACACAAAGGAAGACCCTAGAGACTACACTGAAGCAATGTCCGACATTGATTCAAAGAGATGGCAAGAGGCCATGAAATACGAGATGGATTCCATGTATCACAATCAGGTCTGGACTCTTGTAGACCCTGCAGAAGGTATAGTACCTGTTGGAAACAAATGGGTCTTTAAGAGAAAGATAGGCGCTGATGGGAACGTGGAGACTTATAAGGCTAGACTAGTAGCCAAGGGTTACAGGCAACGAGAAGGGATTGACTATGAAGAAACCTTCTCTCCTGTAGCCATGATTAAGTCCATTCGGATTTTGCTTGCTATAGCTGCGTACCATGACTATGAGATATGGCAAATGGACGTGAAGACGGCCTTTCTGAAAGGCTACCTAGAGGAAGTGCTCTATATGACTCAACCCGAAGGTTTCGTGTCCAAGTCTGAAAAGACTAAGGTATGCAAGCTTCAGAGGTCCATTTATGGACTTAAGCAAGCTTCCAGGAGCTGGAACATTCGTTTTGACACTGAAATCAAATCGTTTGGTTTCACTCAAAACGAAGACGACAATTGTGTTTATCAAAAGGTCGTTGGGGATGCAGTTGTATTCCTAGTGTTATATGTAGATGACATATTACTATTCGGGAATGACACTGCAGTACTTTCTTCTGTAAAAGTGTGGTTGTCCAAAACCTTCCACATGAAAGATTTGGGAGATGCATCTTATGTGCTTGGGATAAAGCTCTATCGTGATAGATCCAGAAAATTAATTGGATTATCCCAATCTATGTACATAGATAAGGTGCTAAGTAGGTTCCAAATGGAACAATCAAAGAAAGGTCTTCTTCTTGTGAGACATGGAATTCACCTTTCTAAATCCATGAGACCGAAAAATCCTGAAGAAATACGGCAAATGAGTAGGATTCCTTATGCTTCCGCCATAGGAAGTCTCATGTATGCCATGATATGCACAAGGCCTGATATCGCATATGCTGTGAGCATCACTAGTCGATATCAATCTAACCCAGGATCAGAACACTGGGCAGCTGTCAAGACGGTCCTTAAGTACTTAAGAAGAACTAAGGACATGTTCCTCGTTTATGGAGGAGCGACAGAGTTGCGAGTGGAAGCCTATACAGACGCAGATTTCCAATCTGACGTCCATGATAGAAGTTCCAACTCCGGATATGTATTCACTCTGAATGGTGGGGCTGTCAGCTGGAAAACCAAGAAACAAGATGTAATTGCTGATTCCACAACGGAGGCTGAATATGTCGCTACAGCTGAAGCCGGCAAAGAAGCGTTCTGGATGAAGAAGTTCATTACTGAACTTGGAGTGGTTCCAACCATTACATCACCAGTAACTTTGTACTGTGATAATAGTGGGGCAATAGCTCAAGCCAAGGAACCCAGGGCTCATCAAAAGAACAAGCATTTTGACAGACGCTTTAATATCATTAGAAGATATGCTGCCGAGGGGAAAGTCAACATCCTCAAGGTTGCCTCAGCCGATAACGTAGCAGATCCACTGACGAAGCCAATGTCTCAAATCCAACTTGACCGCCACATGGAAAAGATGGGTATTAGATACATGGGAAGGTGGCTTTGAGTGCAAGTGGGAGATTGTTGGAAGTATGCCCACAAAGCCACTCATTTGATGTAATAGCTTTTGGAATACTTATTGTGTTAAACTATTGTATTGTTTAATGAAGGGCAAAGCTTATTGTTAATCATTATTTATTGGATTATATGTTTAAGCAATAAGGGAATCCAAGGAATGTATTTAGTTGAAGAGAGAAGTGATCTAAGTAAGTTAGATTAACGAGACCTTTCTCTTATGTTCATTCCTAAAACGTTCCTAGCCATAGGATTGCCAATTGGGCATTGACAATCCGCTAAGGTTAGTATGTGTTATGTTAACTCAAGCGTGAGTATGACTAGTCTCAAGTCATTTAGTGTTGGACACTGAGACAAACACATAGGTGCTCGAAAGGTAATCGAGTACACTGAACAACGATCAAAAGAGAGTTCGAACATACATGTCATGTAAGAACTCGTAAGTTGCAATATGCAAAGTAGTCCTTTGACCTGAGGCATCATAGATGTCTAATGGTTAGGTCCTTGATCTTTGATCATGTCAAAGGCATTCCATCGAGAGTGTCCACGGCATTGTTGGGGTCAAGCTATCTAGTCGTGTAGGCATATGAATCCACAACAAGGGATCTCTAACCTTCCATGGTGGAAGGAGAATACTCTGAGATATGATTCAGGAGTCTTTGGCCAAAGCATACGAATATGACTTAGGAAATATGTTTCAAGTCATATTCAAATGAATCATATAGAGAAGTATCACATTGGATAGTAGACATGAAATAAACTATCACTTAAACAATGTGATCAAGAGTATTGTATTAGAGAATGACCCTATTGCATTGTAATTGTAACTGGATAGGTTCTCCAACCACTTCTACTTAGCTTGGGTAGCCATGACATACTGCTAGGTGTCACTCATGGTTTGTGGAAGCCCTGAGGATTAGCTAACACTAATCTTCATCAAAGGGAGAATTGAAATGTAGTTTCAATTCGCAATCGATCGTGAAGAGTAACAATCGCCCACTGCCTCGCTAATTGGAACCTAATGGATCGTACACCGAGTAAGGATGAAAGTGAAGAAATATAAATGAGATGGATAAGCAATTAAATAGTTTAATTGAGAATGGTCAAGATTAATTAATTAGTTAATTAATCTTACGAAAGGTTCGTATTGGGCTTTAAGTTGGTTTTGGGTTTCGGGGCCCAAAAGGGTTTTTGGTCCACAAAGCCCATTGAGTTTAGGTTGTGTGACAACTAAAACTAAATGGAAATTAACCCAAAAACAAAGCCAAAACCGGCCTAGGGTGAGTGGTGCCCAACTTGGGTTAATTACAAGTGTGCCACTCACATGTGAGGTGGTATAAAGGCAACTTTATAGCCATAACCTCATTAGGGTTTTCTTGAGGCAAAGAAGAGAAACATTTTCTCTCCTTTTCTCATAGAGAGGCCGGCCCTTAGAGAGAGTTTTCACTAGCATCAAAATCTCTCTAAGTCATCCATCTTCTCTTCACACTACATCCTTGGTGTGGAGACTTAGAGGTACCAAATCTTTGGTACTTTTGGAGATCCTTTCCTTACATCTTCAAGGAGCAAAAGGAGCAATCAAAAGGAAGAAAATCACAAGGAAGATTCAAGGAGCTAGGAGGTGACTTGAAGGCCCTCCACTTGGGTGAATCCCTTGTGTAAACAAGGATGAGCTTCAAGGGTAATGAATCTCAAAAACCCTCCTTCTCTTTAATATTGTTGAGGAGTCTCTTGGTTCACCATTCACTAGGCTTTGAAAGTCATGGGTTTTAGAATTGTTTTTGAATGCATGCCTACTTTAAAGTGTTATTAGTTTGCATATGTGTTCAAATGTTCTCACATGTTCTTAGCTAGGACAAAATTTTTCCTTCACTAAGATCACTGCAAAAGCAGTAGGCACCTACATGCTTAAACTACCCTTTAGGGAAGTCTTGAAACTTAAAAACTGTTTATATTTTCCTTCATGTATAAAGAATTTGATTTCCATCTCTATGCTTTTACAAGTTAGGCACTCAGTAATGTTTGACAAAATGAGTTGCACTTTATACTTGAACGATCGTATTATTTCTCATGGTAATGTGGTAGAGGGACTTTTTCACATAGAGACAAGTAGTGGAAGGCACTGTATTGAAAGCGGGAATACCTCAAAACCCAAAAGGGCTAGAGAAGAAGTTAACCGAGAAAAGATGTGGCATCTTAAACTTGGACATGTGAACCTTGATAAGATTCGCAAGATGTCGAAAGACAGATATTTTCACCCATTAGGTAATGACTAAATGGGTACTTGTGAATGTTGCTTGAAAGGGAATATGACCAAATCTCATTCGCTGGGAAGGGAGAGTGTGCCATTGAAATTCTAGGGTTAATCCACACTGACGTATGTGGACCTATGTCTACTACGTAGAGAGAAGGATTCTCCTACTATATCACATTCATCGACGATCATTCTCGGTTTGGCTATGTGTATCTTATGAAGTATATGTCATAATTCTTTGAAAAGTTCAAAGAATTCAAGAATGAAGTTGAGAAGCAAACTGGGAAACAGATAAAGATCCTAAGATCAGATCGAGGGGAGAGTATCTAAGTAACGAGTTCCTAGACTATCTCAAAGAGTGTGGAATAATATCACAGTGGACTCCACCAGGAACTCCATAACTTAATGGAGTTTCTGAAAGGAGAAATCAAACCTTGAAGAAATGGTTCGTTCTATGATGAGTTCCCCGATCTACCGGTAACATTCTTGGGATACACTCTATATACAATGGCTTAATTGCTTAATAGAGTACCTTCCAAGTCAGTTTCACAGACGCCCTATGAGATATGGCATGCGAGAAAGCCAAGTCTTAATCATATTAAGATTTAGGGTTGTGAAGCATATGTCAAGAAGCTTGAAGCTACTAAGCTTGAAGCGAGATCAGTTAGGTGCTATTTTGTAGGATATCTGAGAGAAACTATGGGATATAAGTTCTACCATCTTGACGACCAGAAAGACTTCGTCACCAGAACTGCTAAGTTTCTAGAGGACGAATTTGGTCTCAAATGAACTACAAGTAAAACGATGGAAATTAATGAGATTAATGATGAACCATAAACAAGCACTCGACAAGTTGACAACCCTGTTCCTGAACCCCTAGCTCCATGTAGATCTAAACGGGTCATCAAGCCACCTAAGAGGTATGGCTTGGATAATGACTTTGAAGAATTGCACCTTCTAGGTGACAATGACACAAAGGAGGACCCTAGAGACTACAATGAAGCAATGTCCGACATTGATTCAAAGAGATGGCAAGAGGCCATGAAATCCGATATGGAATCCGTGTATCAAAATCAGGTCTGTACTCTTATAGACCCTGCAGAAGGTATAGTACCTGTTGAAAACAAATGGTTATTCAAGAGGAAGATAGGCGTTGATGGGAACGTGGAGACTCATGAGGCTAGACTAGTAGCCAAGGGTTACAGGCAACGAAAAGGGATTGACTATGAAGAAACCTTCTCTCCTGTAGCCATGATTAAGTCCGTTCAGATTTTGCTTGCTATAGTTGCGTACCATGATTATGAGATATGGCAAATGGACGTGAAGACGGCCTTTCTGAACGGCTACCTAGAGGAAGAGCTCTATATGACTTAACCCAAAGGTTTCGTGTCCAAGTTTGAAAAGACTAGGTATGCAAGCTTTAGAGGTCCATTTATGGACTTCAACAAGCCTCAGAAGCTGGAACATTCGTCTTAACATTGAAATCAAATCATTTGGTTTTACTCAAAACGAAGACGAGAATTGTGTTTATGAAAAGGTCGTTGGGGATGCAGTAGTATTCCTAGTGTTATATGTAGATAACATATTACTATTCTGGAATGACACTGCAGTACTTTCTTCTGTAAAAGTGTGGTTGTCCAAAACCTTCCACATGAAAGATTTGGGAGATGCATCTTATGTGCTTTGGATAAAGCTCTATCGTGATAGATCTAGAAAATTAATTGGATTATCCCAATCTATGTACATAGATAAGGTGCTAAGTAGGTTCCAGATGGAAAAATCTACGAAAGGTTTTCTTCCAGTGAGACATGGAACCGTTCTAAGTCCATGAGACCTAAGACTCCTGAATAAATACGGCAGATGAATGTTGTTCCTTATGCTTCCAACATAGTAAGTCTCATGTATCCCATGATATACACAAGGCCTGATATCGCATATGTTGTGAGCATCACTAGTCGATATCAATGTGACCCAGCATCAGAACAGTGGGTAGCTATCAAGACGGTCCTAAAGTACTTAAGAATAACTAAGGACATGCTTCAATATCATTAGAAGATATGCTGCTGAGGGGAAAGTCAATATCCTCAAGGTTGCCTCAACCGATAACGTAGCAGATCCACTGACGAAGCCAATATCTCAAATCCAACTTGACTGCCATTTGGAAAAGACGGGTATTAGATACATGGGAAGGTGGCTTTGAGCGCAAGTGGGAGATTGTTGGAAGTATGCCCACAAAGCCACTCATTTGATGTAATCGCTTTTGGAATACTTATTGTGTTAAACTATAATACGTTTAACGAAGATCAAATCTTATTGTTAATCACTATTTATTGTATTATGTGTTTAAGAAATAAGGGAATCCAAGGAATGTATTTAATCTAAGAGAGAAGTGATCTAAATAAGTTAGATTAATGAGACCTTTCTCTTATGTTCATTCCTAAAACGTTCCTGACCATAGGATTGCCAATTGGGCATTGACAATCCGCTAAGGTTAGTATGTGTAATGTTAACTTAAACGCGAGTATGACTAGTCTCAAGTCACTTAGTGTGGGACACTGAGACAAACACATAAGAACTCAAAAGTTACAATATGCAAAGTAGCCATTTGACCTGAGGCATCATAGATGTCTAATGGTTAGGTCCTTGATCTTTGACCATTTCAAAGGCATTCCATCGAGAGTGTCCACGAGATTTTTTGGGGGCAAGCTATCTAGTCATGTAAGCATATGAATGCACAACAAGGGATCTCTAACCTTCCATGGTGGATAGAGAATACTCAGAGATATGATTCGGGAGTCTTTGGCCAAAGTAAACGAATTTGACTTAGGAAGTTTGTTCCAAATCATATTCAATTGAATCATATAGGGAAGTATCACATTGGATAGTAGACATAAGACAAACTATCACTCAAACAATGTGAGTATTGTATTAGAGAATGACCGTATTGCATTGTAATTGTAACCAGATAGGTTCTCCAACAACTTCTACTTAGCTTAGGTAGCCATGACATACTGCTAGGTGTCACTCATGATTCGTGGAGGCCCTGAAGATTAGCAAACACTAATCTTCATCAAAGGGAGAATTGAAATGTAGTTTCAATTCACAATCGATCGTTAAGAGTAACAATCGCCCACTTCCTCGTTAATTGGAACCTAATGGATCGTACACCGCGTAAGGATGAAAATGAAGAAATATAAATGAGATGGATAAGCCATTAGATGGTTTAATGGGAAATGGTCAACATTAATTAATTAGTTAATTAATTATACGAAAGGTTCGTAATTGGCTTTCAAGTTAGTTTCGGGTCTCGGGCCCAAAATGGGTTTTGGTCCACAAAGCTTATTATGTTTAAGTTGTATGACAACTAAAACAAAATGGGCAATTAGCCCAATAACTATAGGATGGCCAGCCATAGGGTAAGTGGTAATGGACTTGGCTTAATTGCAAGTTTGCCACTCACATGTGAGGTGGTATAAAGGCAACTTTATAGCCATTCTCTCACTAGGGCTTTCTTAAGGCAAAGAAGATAAACCTTTTCTCTCTTTTTCTCTATAGAGGCCGGCCACTTAGGTGAAAAATAGCTAGCAATCTATCTTCCTCTAAGTCATCCATTTCATCTTCACACCTCATCTTTGGTGTGGAGACTTAGATACACCAAACCTTTTGAGTTCTTGGAGATCATTTCCTCACATCCTCAAGGAGCAAAGGAGTATCAAAAGGAAGAAAATCACAAGGAAGATCTAAAGCGGTAGGAGGTGACTTGAAGGCCCTCCACTTGGGTGAATCCCTTGTGTAAACAAGGTTGAGCTTCAAGGGTAATGAATCTCAAAATCCTTTCTTCTCTTTAATGTTGTTAAAGAGTTTTGTGGTTCACCATTCAGTAGGCTTTGAAAGTCATGGGTTTTAGAATTGTTTTTGAATGCATGCCTACTTTAAAGTGTTATTAGTTTGCTTATGTGTTCAAATGTTCTCAAATGTTCTTAGCTAGGACAAATTTTTTCCTTCAACTAAGGTACCAAGTACGAAAACTAAAGCCTTCTGTTTTTCTTTGTCAAGTTTTGGATAGCGTTTGCAGATATATAGGTAAGCAAATAAATAACGAATATAAATTGATTGATTTGAAGCCATTTGATCCGGATCTTTAAATCAAATAGCACCACTCATTATTTTGTCAAATTTCATATCCCTCGGAATGAATTCGAGAGTTTTGCAGGAAATTCTTAGTAGGGTATGGGAGGATCGCTATTACCAAGTCCACTGCACAATTATATGATGTTGGCTAGCGTGAATAATAATGAGAAAGTACACTTACTCATTTATATCTTATATAAGTACCCATCTTATTTGGCCTCTAGAGAATAATGCCTCAGGATTATATCATGTTGGCGTCATTGCACTTAGTTAAGTTAGTTCCGCCATGCAAGTTCGTATAGGGGTTCAAGCACAACCTTAGAACTATATCATGTTGGCTATACTCGTTGCCTACCTTACTTCATCATGTATGTATATACTCCTCCTGGGTATAAGCATATGCTGTGACTTTTCCCATTATAACGTGAAGACCATGTATGAGTCACAAACGATCGAAGCCTACCACGGTGGAAGGCTGCGAAAGAGTGTTCAAATCACTCTCACTCTTGTCAACTTAATATTGGTTTTGTTGAGGGTTTTAGGTCTCATCACATATAAGTATGCATTTTAATCACATTAAAAGAATTTGGTCATATCACAACTATTAGTCCATGTGATTAATTTTGGTAGTATACGATACTCCCACTATTCACGTAAAACGTTTTTAAAGAAAGAGTGTATGGTATTACTAACATAAGCTTTGCACTCTTTGAAGGACTATATAGTTGCCTTAGGACCTTAGGATGACTATGAACCTTTGATTTGACCCAACACGAGCCTAGTGTTGAATCTCGATCTAGGGAGGGTCATTGATTTTAGTTACGCATTTAATCATGTTAAGTCGTGTTTGCCAATTAGGCGTTGGACCCAACTACTCCAATTTCATGCAAATCAAATAAAACATACGAGTAGTACTTTTAAAGTAAGGAAGAGCTTATGCTCTTTTACAATATTTGATCAAATCAAATTACAACCAAATTCTAATCTACACATTCTCACGATTCAAACAAATTTGAGAGACAACCTATCACATAGTTCAATTATCGTAGGCTTAGGTTCATAATCACCCTTCCTTAATTAATTAACACTTTAACTGATTAAACTAGAATGCAACAACGTCATTTAGTTTTTGTATCCATAGAATTGATTTAAATGGAGCTAAATGAAATTAGCTCAACTTTTGGGCTATAATGCAAAATACGAACTTTTTGGATCACTTTGCAAAAACACAAGAGTCCACTACTTCACGTAATTACAACTAGAACTCAAAAATTTCAAACAATTACAAAAACTTCATTAAAGGAGCAAAATTATCAAAACCTTATGTAATTGCATAAAAGCCGCAAAAGTACCTTGATTGTAGGGGTAGCGAGTTGTGAGGGTGAAGTGATGGTGTGTGTGTGAATAGATTTGTGTGTAAGTTGATAAAGCAATTGGTAAAGTGTAATAGGAATGCGAGTAATGATGATTGAATAGTGAATAGTACCAGTCATCTCACATCAACAATCACAAATAAATTTTAAAGGGGTTTTTTCACTAATAGTCCTAAAATTGATTCACCCCATCAAGATGATCCCCAAAATTGAAAATCGATCAATGAAATCCTTGAAACTACGTCCCGCAAATCAATTTAGTCATTCCATCATAATTCTGTTAAATAATGATGTTGTACATAAATAGGTCAACAAGTTTAATTAAATATTATTATGTTGATATAAAAATTTTAGAAAATAGGAAATGGAAAAAGATGATAAAGAATCAGTTGAATATAAGAGTGCAGAACAAACAAGACAACAAAATAATAAGAGTATTATTAAACAAACGAGAATGTCGGAACGGCTACAAAATCTTAAGAGGCTACATCGTGACTAACTTGTTCTCTAATGAATAACAAAGCACTCTATTTATAATAAACTAACCCAAATCTCTAACAAAATCTAATTCTAACGGGCTGAGCCCAAATCCTAAATCTATTATTTTCCAACACCACCCCCCCTCGTCAAACTCATTACGGTAAACAACATGAGTTTGCCAACAAGTAGATGTGGATGCAAGTTTCGTTAGTCGGACAGACAAGCAGGCTCTGCAACGCGGACAGACAGACAGGCAGGCTCCACAACTTGGACAGGCTTCTTTAGGCGGGCTGGCAAACATGCAAACTTGACTTGACTGGCAAATTGATTCTTACTGGCAAACTGATTCTGATTCAGACTGGCTGGTGTTGAGAGTATGGAAAGAACCTGTCACTAAACAAATGAGATTTTCATATCTCAATTGTAGCAACGAACAAACAAACACTATCACCTGAGTGGTCACAATTCCAAGCACTCGAATGACGATCACAAAACAATCCCACACAAGCCAAAAGACATCAAACCAAAAAATGGGCGGTAAACAGCCTACAACCCATTTTTCCTCTCTGCCCGTGTGGGCCAAAGCCTCCAACAATTTTTCTCCTACTTTTTTTCCATTTCTTTTCTCTAATATAGAAGCAACATGTGAGATCCCACATCGCCCAGGGGAGTGATCCTTATATGTATATTCCCATCCCTACCTAGCGCGAGGCCTTTTGGGAGCTTACTGGCTTCGGGTTCCATGGGAACTCCGAAGTTAAGCGAGTAGCATGCGAGAGCACTCCCATGATGGGTGAGCCACTGGGAAGACCTCGTGTGAGTTCCCAGAAACAAAACCATGAGGGCGTAGTCGGGGCCCAAAGCGGACAATATCGTGCTACGGTGATGGAGCGGGCCCGAGATGCGGTGGACCCCGGGTCGGGATGTGACAATTTGGTATCAGAGCCTAACCCTGGCCGTGGTGTGCCGACGAGGACGTCGGGCCCTTAAGGGGGGTGGATTGTGAGATCCCACATCACCCAGGGGAGTGATCCTTATATGTATATTCCCATCCCTACCTAACACGAGGCCTTTTGGGAGCTTACTGGCTTCGAGTTCCATGGGAACTCCGAAGTTAAGCGAGTAGAGCGCGAGAGCACTCCCATGATGGGTGACCCGTGACCCACTGGGAAGTTCTTGTGTGAGTTCCCAGAAACAAAACCGTGAGGGCATAGTCGGGGCCCAAAGCGGACAATATCTTGCTACGGTGGTGGAGCAGGCCCGGGATATGATGGACCCCGGGTCGGGATGTGACACAACAACAGTGTAATCCATGGACATGGAAATGGGTGCAAGTTGGTGGACAATCTGGATCTGGTACGATGCGGTTACTGTGGGCGCGATGGACAGCAGCGGCAGGCTTGGTGACTGGATGCATGAGCAGCGGCAGTGCAGATGGGTTTCTTAGCAATGGTCGATGAATCAGGCGGTTCAGATTCTATCATATGTGGCGGCAGGTACTGGCATGGTGGGTTCATGCAAGTTGGGTTCAACAGGAAGGCCTAAGGTAGAGACGAACTTGATCCGAGTTTGTGATTCTCGAGTCAGAGCTTCATCCAAATCGTCGTCAAATATTTTTTTTCTACACTTTTTTCTTTACGTTTTCTGCAACCTAAGCCAACGACAACTGAGAACAGAACAACAAACAAACAGACAAGAGAGAAATTGATACTGAGCAGAAGCATATTAAATTCCAAAGGATCAAACCTGCTATGGTACCAAGTTGAATATCAGAGTGCGAAACAAACAAGACTACAAAATAATAAGAATATTATTAAACAAATGAGAATGCCGAAATGGCTACAAAATCTTAAGAGGCTACATCGTGACTAACTTGTTCTATAATGAATAACAAAGCACTCTATTTATAATAAACTAACCCTAATCTCCACCAAGACCTAATTTTAACGGGATGAGCCCAAATCCTAAATCTATTATTTTCCAACACAATCATCGTCTTCTTCCACTTGTGATGTTCTTCTTGCCACTCCAAATATTCCTAGTCGGCCATGCAACTCTTGAGAAGCTCAGTGCCGCCGAGCAAAACCCCAAAAATGGGATCAAATTGCCTCCCTTTGCAAGTGGCTTTCCACTCGACAACAATTTTGGAAAATTGAGATGGGCAGTACAAGGGAGGGGTGTAGTAGCAAAAATTGGAGGTTTGTCGTATGTGTATTCAAAGTCGTGGCGGAGAACGAGCTAGGTGCAGGTCTTGGTTTTTAGGAGTTCTATGGGTTTGGTTACTTCAAAGAAGAGAGTTGGTACGGCTCTTTGAGGAGCTCTATATTTTATTTTATTTTTTGGGAGAGGAGCTCTAATCTAGGTAATTTTGCAGAGACCCAAGTTTATTTAGATTTGAATGAATTTGCAAAAAAAAATAAAAATAGTCTTTAGAGGTGCGGATTGAATTCAAGGAATTAGATTGATTTGGGTATTTAAATTAATTGCATAAAGTAGGAAGAGGTGCGAACACATTTTAAAAATAACGGGATTTGAGATTGTACAGGCCTGAGGAGAGGTTTCAGTGTGGTTGTGCAGGCGTGGGAAGGGAGAGAAAGAAAATGAATGTTCATCTTCTTTTTTCCTTTTTTTATTGTTTTAACTTTTTAATAATAAACAAATTTATATTTTATTATTTAATAATATTTAATCTACATGGGCAATATTTAAAAATATTTATGGGATTCAACATATGCCACATCAACACATAATAGAATAATTTTTAACAAAATTATGATGGAATGACCAAATTGATTTGCAACAACCATTTTCAAGGACTACTTGAAGGAAAAATTTTGTCCTAGCTAAGACCATGTGAGAACATTTGAACACATATGCAAACTAATAACACTTTAAAGTAGGCATGCATTCAAAAACAATTCTAAAACCCATGACTTTCAAAGCCTAGTGAATGGTGAACCAAGAGACTCTCTAACAACATTAAAGAGAAGGAAGGTTTTTGAGATTCATTACCCTTGAAGCTCATCCTTGTTTACACAAGGGATTCACCCAAGTGGAGGGCCTTCAAGTCACCTCCTAGCTCCTTGAATCTTCCTTGTGATTTTCTTCCTTTTGAATGCTCCTCTTGCTCCTTGAAGATGTAAGGGAAGGATCTCCAAGAACACTAAAGATTTAGTGTCTCTAAGTCTCCGCACCAAGGATGTAGTGTGAAGAAAAGATGGATGACTTAGAGAGATTTTGATGCTAGTGAAACCCTCTCTAAGTGGCCGGCCTCTTTTGTGAAAAAGGAGAGAAAATGTTTCTCTTCTTTCTCTCTAGAAAACCCTAATGAGGTTATGGCTATAAAGTTGCCTTTATACCACCTCACATGTGAGTGGCACACTTGCAATTAACCCAAGTTGGGTACCACTCACCCTAGGCCGGTTTTGACTTTGTTTTTGGGTTAATTTCCATTTAGTTTTAGTTGTCACACAACCTAAACTCAATGGGCCTTGTGGACCAAAAACCCTTTTGGGCCCCGAAACCCAAAACCAACTTAAAAGCCCAATACGAACCTTTCGGAAGATTAATTAACTAATTAATTAATCTTGACCATTCTCAATTAAACTATTTAATTGCTTATCCATCTCATTTATATTTCTTCACTTTCATCCTTACTCGGTGTACGATCCATTAGGTTCCAATTAACGAGGCAGTGGGCGATTGTTACTCTTAACGATCGATTGCGAATTGAAACTACATTTCAATTCTCCCTTTGATGAAGATTAGTGTTAGCTAATCCTCAGGGCTTCCACAAACCATGAGTGACACCTAGCAGTATGTCATGGCTACCCAAGCTAAGTAGAAGTGGTTGGAGAACCTATCCAGTTACAATTACAATGCAATACGGTCCTTCTCTAATACAATACTCTTGATCACATTGTTTAAGTGATAGTTTATTTCATGTCTACTATCCAATGTGATACTTCTCTATATGATTCATTTGAATATGACTTGAAACATATTTCCTAAGTCATATTCGTATGCTTTGGCCAAAGACTCTTGAATCATATCTCAGAGTATTCTCCTTCCACCATGGAAGGTTAGAGATCCCTTGTTGTGCATTCATATGCCTACATGACTAGATAGCTTGACCCCAACAATGCCGTGGACACTCTCGACGGAATGCCTTTGACATGATCAAAGATCAAGGACCTAACCATTAGACATCTATGATGCCTCAGGTCAAAGGACTACTTTGCATATTGCAACTTACGAGTTCTTACATGACATGTATGTTCGAACTCTCTTTTGATCGTAGTTCAGTGTACTCGATTACCTTTCGAGCACCTATGTGTTTGTCTCAGTGTCCAACACTAAATGACTTGAGACTAGTCATACTCACGCTTGAGTTAACATAACACATACTAACCTTAGCGGATTGTCAATGCCCAATTGGCAATCCTATGGATAGGAATGTTTTAGGAATGAACATAAGAGAAAGGTCTCGTTAATCTAACTTACTTAGATCACTTCTCTCTTAGACCAAATACATTCCTTGGATTCCCTTATTGCTTAAACATATAATCCAATAAATAATGATTAACAATAAGCTTTGCCCTTCATTAAACAATACAATAGTTTAACACAATAAGTATTCCAAAAGCTATTACATCAAATGAGTGGCTTTGTGGGCATACTTCCAACAATCTCCCACTTGCACTCAAAGCCACCTTCCCATGTATCTAATACCCATCTTTTCCATGTGGCGGTCAAGTTGGATTTGAGACATTGGCTTCGTCAGTGGATCTGCTACGTTATCGGCTGAGGCAACCTTGAGGATGTTGACTTTCCCCTCGGCGGCATATCTTCGAATGATATTAAAGCGTCTGTCAAAATGCTTGTTCTTTTGATGAGCCCTGGGTTCTTTGGCTTGAGCTATCGCCCCACTATTATCACAGTACAAAGTTACTGGTGATGTAATGGTTGGAACCACTCCAAGTTCAGTAATGAACTTCTTCATCCAGAACGCTTCTTTGCCGGCTTCAGCTGCAGCGACATATTCAGCCTCCGTCGTGGAATCAGCAATTACATCTTGTTTCTTGCTTTTCCAGCTGACAGCCCCACCATTCAGAGTGAATACATATCCGAAGTTGGAACTTCTATCATCGACTTCAGATTGGAAATCTGCGTCTGTATAGGCTTCCACTCGCAACTCTGTCGCTCCTCCATAAACGAGGAACATGTCCTTAGTTCTTCTTAAGTACTTAAGGACCGTCTTGACAGCTGTGTTCTGATCCTGGGTTAGATTGATATCGACTAGTGATGCTCACAGCATATGCGATATCAGGCCTTGTGCATATCATGGCATACATGAGACTTCCTATGGCGGAAGCATAAGGAATCCTACTCATTTGCCGTATTTCTTCAGGATTTTTTGGTCCCATGGATTTAGAAAGGTGAATTCCATGTCTCACAGGAAGAAGACCTTTCTTTGATTGTTCCATTTGGAACCTACTTAGCACCTTATCTATGTACATAGATTGGGATAATCCAATTAATTTTCTAGATCTATCACGATAGAGCTTTATCCCAAGCACATAAGATGCGTCTCCCAAATCTTTCATGTGGAAGGTTTTGGACAACCACACTTTTACAGAAGAAAGTACTGCCGTGTCATTCCCGAATAGTAATATGTCATCTACATATAACACTAGGAATACAACTGCATCCCCAACGACCTTTTGATAAACACAATTGTCGTCTTCATTTTGAGTAAAACCAAACGATTTGATTTCAGTGTCAAAACGAATGTTCCAGCTCCTGGAGGCTTGCTTAAGTCCATAAATGGACCTCTGAAGCTTGCATACCTTAGTCTTTTCAGACTTGCATACGAAACCTTCGGGTTGAGTCATATAGAGCTCTTCCTCTAGGTAGCCGTTCAGAAAGGCCGTCTTCACGTCCATTTGCCATATCTCATAGTCATGATATGCAGCTATAGCAAGCAAAATCCGAATGGACTTAATCATGGCTACAGGAGAAAAGGTTTCTTCATAGTCAATCCCTTCTCGTTGTCTGTAACCCTTGGCTACTAGTCTAGCCTTATAAGTCTCCACGTTCCCATCAGCGCCTATCTTTCTCTTAAAGACCCATTTGTTTCCAACAGGTACTATACCTTCTGGAGGGTCTAGAAGAGTCCAAACCTGATTGTGATACATGGAATCCATCTCGGATTTCATGACCTCTTGCCATCTCTTTGAATCAATGTCGGACATTGCTTCAGTGTAGTCTCTAGGGTCTTCCTTTGTGTCATTGTCACCTAGAAGGTGCAATTCACCAAAGTCGTTATCCAAGCCATACCTCTTAGGTGGCTTGCTGACCCGTTCAGATCTACGTGGAGCTAAGGGTTCAGGAACAGGGTTGCCTATCTGTTGATTGCTTGTTTGTGGCTCATCAGGAATTTCCTTCAATTCTATCGTTCTTTTGCTAGTTCCATTAAGAACGATTTCATGCTCAAGGAATATAGCAGTTCTGGCGACAAAGACTTTCTGGTCGTCAGGGTGATAGAATTCGTATCCATAAGTTTGTTTAGGATACCCCACAAAATAGCATTTAACAGATCTTGCTTCAAGCTTTCCTGCATCTTGCTTCTTAACATATGCAGGACAACCCCAAATCTTAAGATGTTTAAGACTTGGCTTCTTCTCATACCATATCTCATATGGCGTTTGTGGAACAGATTTAGAAGGCACTGCATTTAGCAAATAAGCTGCTGTGTGTAGTGCATATCCCCAGAATGATATTGGTAGATCAGCAGAACTCATCATAGAACGAACCATGTTCATCAAGGTTCGGTTTCTCCTCTCAGAAACTCCATTATGTTGAGGAGTTCCTGGTGGAGTCCACTGTGATACTATTCCACACTCTTTGAGATAATCTAGGAATTCAGTACTCAGATACTCACCCCCTCGATCTGATCTTAGGGTCTTTATCTGTTTCCCAGTTTGCTTCTCTACTTCATTCTTGAATTCTTTGAACTTTTCAAATGATTCTGACTTGTACTTCATAAGATACACATAGCCAAACCGAGAGTAATCGTCGGTGAATGTGATATAGTAAGAAAAGCCTCCCCTTGATGTGGTGGACATAGGTCCACATACATCTGTGTGGATTAACGCTAGTATATCTTTGGCTCGCTCTCCTTTCCCAGTGAATGGAGATTTAGACATCTTCCCTATTAGACAAGGTTCACAAGTGCCCATGAGGTCATTACCTAATGGGCTAAGATATCCATCTTTCGACATCTTGCGAATCTTGTCCTGGTTTACATGTCCAAGTTTAAGGTGCCAAAGTCTAACTTGGTTAACTTCTTCTCTAGCCCTTTTGGGTTTTGAGGTATTCCCGCTCTCAATACAGTGCATCCCACTACTTGTCTCTAGGTGAAAAAGTCCCTCTATCATATTACCATGAGAGATAATACGACCGTTCAAGTATAAAGTGCAACTCATTTTGTCAAACAATACTGAGTGCCCATCTCGTAAAAGCATAGAGATAGAAATCAAATTCTTTATACATGAAGGAAAATATAAACAATTTTTAAGTTCCAAGACTTCCCCAGAGGGTAGTTTAAGCATGTAGGTGCCAACTGCTTTTGCAGAGATCTTAGTGCCGTTCCCAACTCGCACAATCATCTCCCCATTGCGCAGTGTCCTGCTCCCTGTTAATCCCTGCAACGAATTGCAGATATGTTGACTAGCGCCTGAATCAAATATCTAGGAATTGGAGCTCACTGTAAAAGCACTCTCTATGACAGAAATAGTCCCTTCAAAAGTTCGTGTCATAAGGCTCGCAATGTGCACCCTGTATTTCTTCTTCCAACGTTCATCCTTTCCACAATGAAAGCATGTTCCTTTGGATTTTCTTGCCTTCTTCTTATGCAACCTTTTCCTTGTGATTGCATTCTCACTCCCACTGTCCTTTTTGAAACTTTGTTCAAACTCACAACACATGTCAATCATCTCGGTAAAAGTATGATCGAATCTATTCACTTTATAGTTTACTATAAACTTAGTGAAATCATCCGAGAGAGATGCCTTGGGTCATTTTCCCATCGATGGGAGTTCCTAAACTCTCAAGATCTTTAAAGATCCTTTCCATCTTTTGTCCATGTTTCCGGACCGATGTCCCCTTTACCATTTTGGCATTCAATAGACTACAAACATTTGAGAATCGTACATTACTAGTCTCAATGTCATGCATCTTATGCAAACTATCAACCATGGCACATGAAGTGTCCATGTGCTTATGTAGCTTCTTAAGCTCCTCACTAAGTGAAGTGAGGATTAAACATTTGGCTTGTAAGTCATCCCCATAGTGTCTTTCATAATTTTGACACTCCTCCTTTGAAGCTAGTTTCGTAGGAGGTATATGAGGAGGGGATTGCTTGAGTACATACGATATGTTATTCATCTTTGAGACATTCTCAATGTGATGATACCAAGCGAGGAAACGTTGACCCCTAAGGCCCTTTTTGTCAAGTACAATGGTAGGTATAATTTTAGGCATGTCGTTATCTACATAACATAACAGAAATCGTATTAGATTGTTGATTTTAAAACTACTTGATTGGGTCTTAAATCAAATAGTACCACCCACTATTTTTGGCAAATTCCACATCCCTCAATGGAATTCGAGAGTTATGTTGAACTCTTAGCGGGGTATGGGAGACTCACCATTACCAAGCCCACCTCAGAATTATATCATTTTGGCTAGCAACAATAATGATGAGAGGATAACTCTTAGCCATTTACAACTTTTGTAATTACCCATCTTGTTTTGGCCTCTAGAGAATGATTGCCTCAGAATTATATCATGTTGGCGTCATTGCACTTAGTTAAGTCATTCCCACCATGCTAGTTTATGTAGGGGTTCAAGCATAACCTCAGAATTATATCATGTTGGTCACACTCGTTGTCTACACTCACTTCATCATATGTGTTTATAGACTCCTCCTAGATGCAAGCACATACTTTGAACTTCCCCATTATAGGGTGAAGCCGGTGCATGAGTCACAAATGATTGGAGCCCATCATAGTGGAAGGCCTACGAAGAGATGTTCAAAGCATCTCTCGCTTATCAACTTAATATTCATTTTGTTGAGGGAGTAGTGTTGGGCTACATCAATTTCATTTTAATCTTATTAGGTTTTAGGATGATTATGAACCGTTTGATTTGATCCAACACGAGCCTTGTGTTGGACCTTGGGTCTAAGGTAGGTTGTTGTTGATTTTAGTTACGCGTTTAATCTAATTAAACCGTTATTTCCTATTGGGCGTTGGACCCAACTATTCCAATTTGCATACAAATAAACAAAAGGAATACATGAAATAAAGAGGAGGGCTTATGCCCTTTTACAACACATTTGAAGGACTTATGCCCTTTTACAACACATTTGAACTAATCAAATTACATTCAAATCTAAACTACTTAACCCAAACATTCATAATGCAAAGCGGCCAATCACATAGCTCAATTATCGAGGCCTTTGGTTCATAATCACCCTTTTCTTAATCAATCACATTAACTAAGAAAGCAACTTAAACAATTGGTTTTTGGATTCATAGAATTGATTTAAATGGAACTAATATGAAATGAAAATCCAATTCTCATTAAAGACACAAAACCATTTTGTTCTCATTATAATTTGGGCCGAAAAACAATGACCACAACATATTGGGCCACATTGCTAAAACATAAACTTTTGGGGTCACTTTGTAAAAACACAAGAGTCCACAACTTCATGTAATTACAACTAGAACCCAAAAATTTCAACAATAACAAAAACTTCATTAAAGGAGCAAAACAATTTGTCCTTTAGTGATTTTGGACCTTTATGTAAAAACGTAAACTTTTGGGTCAAAGTGCAAATACACAAAAGTATCAAGACTTTATGTAATTGCTCAAAAAAGTCCCAAAAGTACCCCCACTAAGGGGTGGCCGGTTTTGGTAGTGTAAAAAGGGGGGAAAGGTTTTGGTGAAAATTCAAAATTTTAAAGTGTTTTGAAAAAGTCAAAAGGTATGGGTTGAAAAGTTGATTGGTATGGGTTGTAAAAGTTGGTTGGTATGGGTGGTAAGAAAAAGTTTGACAAACAATAAATACACAAATCATCCATCACTTATCATCCATCACCAATCAATAATAAACCAAAACTTTATGAAAAACATCAAACACTTTGAATCAAAACACCAAACCTTTTTGTTCTTGGTAAGAACATCAAGAACATTGAAGAACACACATGAAAACTCATAAGAGCTCCATGAATGTTTTCACTCAATAAAACTCAAATTTTCACTACTCAAAAGAGGGTTAACATCCTAGGGTACTTAGGGGTTCCAAAAGTCACTATAAAACACTTTTAACAAGACAAACATGAACCCAAAAATCCACCCTTTGGATTTGGCCGAATTTCCCCACATACATGGCACCAAATTTTAGTTCCAATATTCATGCTTAAATGAACTACATCTACAACATTTGAGATGCTAAATTTTCAAGCAAAATTTATATTCAAAAAGCAAGAACAAAGCTTGTAACATTTACAACATTTAAATCACAAACCATGAAAAACACAAAACCCAAAAGGATTCACCATACTCTAGACCTAGGCTCTTGATACCACTTGAAGGAAAAATTTTGTCCTAGCTAAGAACATGTGAGAACATTTGAACACATATGCAAACTAATAACACTTTAAAGTAGGCATGCATTCAAAAACAATTCTAAAACCCATGACTTTCAAAGCCTAGTGAATGGTGAGCCATAAGACTCTTTAACAACATTAAAGAGAATGAAGGTTTTGAGATTCATTACCCTTGAAGCTCATCCTTGTTTACACAAGGGATTCACCCAAGTGGAGGGCCTTCAAGTCACCTCCTAGCTCCTTGAATCTTCCTTGTGATTTTCTTCCTTTTGAATGCTCTTCTTGCTCCTTGAAGATGTAAGGGAAGGATCTCCAAGAACACTAAAGATTTAGTGTCTCTAAGTCTCCACACCAAGGATGTAGTGTGAAGAGAAGATGGATGAATTAGAGAGATTTTGATGCTAGTGAAACCCTCTCTAAGTGGCCGGCCTCTTTTGTGAAAAAGGAGAGAAAATGTTTCTCTTCTTTCTCTCTAGAAAACCCTAATGAGGTTATGGCTATAAAGTTGCCTTTATACCACCTCACATGTGAGTGGCACACTTGCAATTAACCCAAGTTGGGTACCAATCACCCTAGGCCGGTTTTGACTTTGTTTTTGGGTTAATTTCCATTTAGTTTTAGTTGTCACACAACCTAAACTCAATGGGCCTTGTGGACCAAAAACCCTTTTGGGCCCCGAAACCCAAAACCAACTTAAAAACCCAATACGAACCTTTCGTAAGATTAATTAACTAATTAATTAATCTTGACCATTCTCAATTAAACTATTTAATTGCTTATCCGTCTCATTTATATTTCTTCACTTTCATCCTTACTCGGTGTACGATCCATTAGGTTCCAATTAGCGAGGCAGTGGGCGATTGTTACTCTTAACGATCGATTGCGAATTGAAACTACATTTCAATTCTCCCTTTGATGAAGATTAGTGTTAGCTAATCCTCAGGGCTTCCACAAACCATGAGTGACACCTAGCAGTATGTCATGGCTACCCAAGCTAAGTAGAAGTGGTTGGAGAACCTATCCAGTTACAATTACAATGCAATACGGTCCTTCTCTAATACAATACTCTTGATCACATTGTTTAAGTGATAGTTTATTTCATGTCTACTATCCAATGTGATACTTCTCTATATGATTCATTTGAATATGACTTGAAACATATTTCCTAAGTCATATTCGTATGCTTTGGCCAAAGACTCCTGAATCAGATCTCAGAGTATTCTCCTTCCACCATGGAAGGTTAGAGATCCCTTGTTGTGCATTCATATGCCTACATGACTAGATAGCTTGACCCCAACAATGCCGTGGACACTCTCGACGGAATGCCTTTGACATGATCAAAGATCAAGGACCTAACCATTAGACATCTATGATGCCTCAGGTCAAAGGACTACTTTGCATATTGCAACTTACGAGTTCTTACATGACATGTATGTTCGAACTCTCTTTTGATCGTAGTTCAGTGTACTCGATTACCTTTCGAGCACCTATGTGTTTGTCTCAGTGTCCAACACTAAATGACTTGAGACTAGTCATACTCACGCTTGAGTTAACATAACACATACTAACCTTAGCGGATTGTCAATGCCCAATTGGCAATCCTATGGATAGGAATGTTTTAGGAATGAACATAAGAGAAAGGTCTCGTTAATCTAACTTACTTAGATCACTTCTCTCTTAGACCAAATACATTCCTTGGATTCCCTTATTGCTTAAACATATAATCCAATAAATAATGATTAACAATAAGCTTTGCCCTTCATTAAACAATACAATAGTTTAACACAATAAGTATTCCAAAAGCTATTACATCAAATGAGTGGCTTTGTGGGCATACTTCCAACACTACTGACACACCTCGACCCGGAATGTCCACTAGGACTTCGAATCGAGCTGTGCTGGCCGACTCCTGCAAGGTGACGAAGCCATAAAGTATAGTGATGTGGAAAATATGAATAAATTTAAACCTAAAAGTGCCTAAAGACAAGAGTGCGCGGTGAGAGGAAATGAGTCCATTTCACACGCGACGTCAGAGCATAAGTAAAGTACAGTAGTGTGGGTAAGAATCATACCCACAGAGGCAGCCACCTATACTGAGATTCACCAAGAATCCTCGTCGATACGAACTTTCAGTAGCTAAAACCTGGAGGGGCACAAAACAGAAAATGTGAGTGGGCAAAAACAATAATACATACATATATAGAAATCATGCTCGAGAGTAGTGAAAACCCAATTTATGCCATGTCAAGTATCTCAGTAATGAAATAAGTAAGCCAGGTGAAATAAATCAATGTAAAATGGTATGTCAGCCGAAGTCAACTAACGTGACCTGTACGTCGAACCTATAGCTCATAACCAATTCTTGCACACGAGTCGAAACCACCTAATGTGGTTTGTATGATAGGCTGGGTGTAAATAGATACGCTTAACTGCTACGATCACATGAAGGCTGTGCGAAGTATCGCAAGTCACCTACGAGTCGGAACCACCTAGTGTGGTCTGTACAACAGGCTGGCACCTGCCTTGGATCCAAGGTGAGCGCGTGGTGCTGGAGGTGAACGATCATGTGAAGGCTAGGCCCTGGCCTCGGGCGGAGCACCAACACCGGGGTGCAGGATAATGAGCACTAATGCATCTAAACATAACCATATCCACAACAATCAATATCATCAACATGAACTCACCTGAAGCTTACCTGGCATCCTCAGCGTCATGTAATGATATGCATATCTCTACTAATGCACATACTAAAATATAATGCAATTGACATGGCATTTAAAAACGTAAATCCATTTAAAACAATTTCTGGGAAAACGTAAAGCTTATATACATATATATATATATATATATATATATATAACCAAAAGCCCACTCACCTGGAGTCCGCGCTACAACTCCTAGTAAGAATACCGAGGCGTCACAAACGATCGGTGCCTAGAACAATTATCAAGTCACATCTCAGAATTCTTATCGATAGAATACGTAACTTACGTAAAACACATCCCTAAGGGCGATCTAGAATGATTTAAGACCCATTGATCAAAAGTCAACCGTCCATCAAAGATCGACGATAGAGTCCACAACCCTACGTAACTTGATCTGAAATATCTACAACTCAGATTTTTGATCCGTAACTTCCAAAGATCCACATTATGCTTCAAGAATAACATACTAAAGTTTCGTTACAATTCAACGGTTGGATCTCCCCCAATTGCCAAAACCAAATGACGGTTAACGTTTTATTTTATGAACTTACAATTTCAATTTGGGAAGATCTGTACGTCAGATTCCCAATCCATAAAGTCCTAATGTCCTTAAATATTACGTATGATAATGTTTCAAAGTTTGGTGACGATCCAACGGTCGGATCGTCGATTCATACATTAACCAAGTCACGTATCGTAACCAAATTAGGTTCAAACGATCAACCTACGTCATTCGAATATCAAAACTGAATTCAAGTCATTTAATTTAGCCTAAAAATAGCATTGACGATCCCCAGGCCATGCACCGCCGCACGTGCCGGTCGACCGCCCCGACTCGCCGGAAAATTCAACTATTTCCAAAAATTCTTAAAATTCACAGAATTGAAGATCCCAGTGAGTGGAGCAACTTTCATACCTGTGACTAAGGCCAATTTGGACGGGAAATACGTCAAATTTACCAGGAACCGCAAGAAACCCTTAACTTGGGTGTGCTTGATTCGACCTTGATTCGAACTTCGACGCCCCCAAACTTGCTTGGGCTTTGTTCCTGCGTTTAAGGGAAGGCTAATGGTGGTGGTGGTAAAAGGAATCACCTTCAGAAATGGCGGATCGCTGCCAAGAACCTGAAGGAAAATTTGTGAAAAACATGTTCATTTGAGCAACATCTATGGCATGCAATTAACATTTAAAGGCGGAATCATGCTTGTATGCACTCAAAACAAAACATTACCCATGAAATTCAAAGCCTGGTAGAAATGGTGAATCAAGACTCAACTCAAGAACATAGTGAGTTGAGAAATCTTATACCTTTGTTGATTCCTCTTTGCATAAGCAAAGGCTAATCACCCAAGGAGAGGGCCTTCATTCCTTGCTTCTTAGCTCCATGGATTTCTTGGAGGATGGTGGTTGAAAGGATTCTCCAAGAGTCACCAAAGTTGGAGACCTCTAAGTTTCGACACCAAGGATGGTTGAGGAAGAAGATGAGTGACCATGGAGGAGTTAGATGCTAGTAAATCCCTCCATGGTGGCCGGCCTCCCTAGAGAGAAAGAGAGAGCCAAAAACTCTCATCTTTCCTCAAAGAAAACCCTAATGAAGAAAAAGCTATAAAGTCATATTTATACCTCCCTTCTTTGGAGTGGCAAACTTGTAATAAGTCCAAAACCCACTCCCTCTCTAGTATGGCCGGCCTCCCTATCATTAGTGGGTTAATTGCCCATTTTGTTTTAGTTGTCAAACAACTTAAACCTTATGGGCCTTGTGGACCAAAACCATTTTGTGTCCCGAAACCCAAAACTAACTTAAGGCCTAAAACGAACCTTTCGTTCTAGATTAATTAACTTTTAATTAATCCTTGCCACATACAATTAAACTATTTAATTGTCCTTACTCATCTTCATTATATCCTTCAATCATTACCTTACACGGTGTGCGATCCATTAGGTTCCTCTTAGCGAGGCAGTGGGCGATTGTTACTCTTAACAATCGATTATGAATTGAAACATACTTTCAATTCTCCCTTAAATGATTATACATCTTTAGGGCTTCCACAAACCATGAGTGACACCTAGCAGTATGTCATGGCTACCCAAGCTAATCAGAAGAGGTGGAGAACCTATTCAGTTTAGGATTACAATGCAATACAGTCATTCTCTAATACAATACTCTTGACCACATTGTTTGGTTTGATAGTTTATTCATGTCTACTATCCAACGTGATTCATTTACTTATATGATTACCTTGAATGTGATTTGGAACGACTTCCTCAATCTCATTCATACTCTGGCCAGAGATTCTTAATCATATCATAGAGTATTCTCCCTTGTTGCGCATTCACTTGCCTCCATGGCTAAGTGGCTTAACCCTAACTATGCCGTGGACACCCTCTGACGGAGTGACTTTGACATAGTCAAAGATCAAGGACCTAACCACAAGACAACTGTGATGCCTCAGGTCAAATGACTACTTTGCATTATCCCAACCATGAGTTCTCATATGACATGAATATGAGAACTCCTCGTTGATCGCGTTCAGTGGACTCATTCTCTATCGAGCACCTACATGCTTGTCTTGCTGTCATTCACACCAATGACTCGAGACCTGTCACTCTCCCTAAGAGAAGACATAGCACGTACTGATCTTAACGGACTGTCAATGCCCAATTGGCAATCCTATGATCAGGAACGTTTAGGATATGTATACAAAAGAGAATGGTCTCATGAATCTAACTTCTTTACATTACATTCTCCTAATAGCATATTCCTTGGACTTATCGTTTAAGCATATAACATTTATATGAGACAGCTTGAAACAATAATCTTTGCCCTTTATATTAAACAAGATTAGTTTAACATGTGAAATGTCCGTAAAGTATCATCATATGATTGGTTTTAGGGCACATTTCCAACAATCTCCCACTTGCACTAGAGCCAATCAGCTTGGTTATCAGTGATGATACCTCTTCTGAATTCATTTCAAAAATGGCTGAGTAGTAGGCCTAGACAATGGATATCTATATGTTATCCATAGAAGCAACCTTGAGAATAATGACGTCACCATTATACATGATTCTCAATCATGTGGTTTAGTCTCTCAATTGAGTTCGGATCTTGATGAGACCTTGATTCCCTGGCTTGAGCTATCGCCCCATTAGTGTCGTAGTGTCTGTACACTAGAGACACTTTCTGGTTGGAACCGAATAGAGAGTTCATAAATGAACTTTCCCATCCAAACAACATTGTTGTAAACTTCTATATGGCGATATATTTTGCATTCATGATGGAACACACTAAAGTCATTACTTGTAATGTTTCCACCCAAATATCCCTTTAGTCATAATAAAGAGATATCCTATTATCTCTTCATTCATAATGAAGAAACATCCAATGATGGATACCATATTAGATTCATAATCTAATACATTTACGCTTCCATTGCGTCACTTTAATTCTTCCTCATTCTTGAGGAATCTATCCTTTAGTATTTCTTAAATGCTTAAGGACTCACTTGACAGTTGCCATGGTTCTGATCCTGTGCTTGCACTGATATCAACTTGTACCGTTCTAGGTACAGCTCATATCTGTGTTTCTCATACAATATGAAATACGTAAATCGCCTTTATGCGTATGCATAAAGGATTCCAGTTACGCATTATGTTTCTTTGGGAGTCAAAGGGTACGTCTCCTTTGAGAAGAGCGACTTCCTAGTCTCACTAGAGTTGTCTTTCTTATTGAAGTTTATCATCATATGAGAAACTTCCTAGCATCTTTTGTCTATCATTAGGTCTCGATATAATCCAATTATATCTTGAAATCGATCATTATAGATTTCCATCCTATGTATATAGACTATGTCTCCCATATACATTCTATTATTATAGAACGTTTAAAGTCATAACTTTAACGAAGAAGAATTCCTTTCATTTCCAAAATTAATATATCAAATATATTTTCAAATTTAGGAATATGATTAACTCCCACTAATCTTTTGTAAACCTAGTAAACAAAAGATTCATTTACATCTTTATGAGAAATCAAACGATTTGATCTTTCTCTCATAAGATGTTTATAGATCCCACTAGCTTGCTAAGATTCATGATGGATGGATCTCTACAACTTACAAGTATTGTGATTCCTAGTTTTAGACATATATTATCAAGACTATCTTGATAATGGTTTCGGAAACCTATATTACGTCTGAACATTGAATCACTATTTTGTTGTACCTAGCAATCTTCGAATTAATAGAAACCAAGACTACACCAAAGATGGTTTCTTCCAAGTCAACCAATCTCCTTGATTGTAGTCACCTTAAGCTACCAATTAGCTATGAAGGTTTCATTATTTCGGGTCAAATGGTATTATACCATTTCCTTGAGTATATGTCATATATACACTCAATGTAGTCATAAGGATTTTCATTCTTATTTCTTTCGAATTAAGAGGTGTAACTCTATGACATAGTCATAAAGTTCAAACCATTCAACTAAGACGGTTTATAAATCCTTCTCGACTACCTTGTAGCTAGTGGTGTAGGAACTAGGTTGTCATATTTGTTGATTATCATCTTGTTTTTCAAAGAACCCATTCTTTGAATTCTATCTTTCGTTCATTTGCTTTATCTTTGGCAAATCCTAGTGTAGGATTCCAATGAACTACCCAACAAACAACATTTGTTAGTTGGTTCATAGAAGTGATATCCAAAAGTTAATTTAAGGATATCCCACAAGATTGTTCTATAACAAATATTGCTTATTAGCACATAACCTCAAGTCTTAACACGATTAAGACTTGTCTTTCTTTCCAACTACATCATATGGAGTTATGAAGCGTTTTGGAAGATTTTCTAATTGACAATCATATTGACTTAGAAATATATATCCTATATATGGGTAATTGATAACATCCAATGAACTAAATCTTATTCGAGTTCGTTCTTCTCCCAATGGAGAAATACATTATCTTATGATGCTACATTCCTTGATATCTTTCAAGGAAACTCATCTAAAGTGTTAGTTTTCCTTGGATCAAATCTAAGGAGTAAAAACTTTAGACGTCTTACTCATCAACTTACATTCTTGAATTCTTTGAAACCTTTTGCAAAGTATTCGAACTTGTATTTATTCAAAATAAACAATAGTCCAACCGAAAGCGATCTTCTGTGAATGTCATAAAACATGAGTAGTATTATGTTGTGGACATGTGCCACTAACATGTAAGTGAATTAACCTCAATAACTTTGTGATTCTTTCTTCTTTCCAAAAGAATAAAGATTCGAACATTTCGCCTCTATACAATTTTAACAAGAAGGCATTGGATCCGGATCTAACGATCCAAAGCATCCATATATGACCAACTCGTAATTTAATTTTAGAGGTGTCACAACTGAGTGGGATTAGTCACTACTTTGCAACCTTTTGGGTTTTAAGCATCGTTATATTCTAAACAGTTAACACTACCACATTATCTCTACTATAGAGACAATCAATCAGATTACAATAATCCAATCATTCATAAAGAACAATTGTTTTGTCAAACAAAACATTCATCCATCTCCTAACATTATAGTGATGGAATTAAGTTCCTTATTAAAATTGGAATGCAAAGACAATCTTTGTTTTTCCAATTTCTTTGGTAGTTCATATGAGGAAGTAAGTACTATCTGCTTTCGCAGAGATCAATATTTGATTCACGTTCCGAATGTGAAGTACTTTCTCTTCTCTCATTAATCTTCTACTTCTTGTTAGCAACACTTTTACAACGATTGTAAAACATAGTTACTAATACGGAATCAAACATTCAAGTAGAAGAACCAACTATTTTGAACTTATTCAAGAACATTTTACAACATCTTCGAAAAGTGTGTTCTTGACACTTGCAAGACATTTCTTGCAAATACCCCTTCCAATGTCCATCCTTTCATAAAGAAAGTTTGTTCCCTTGGAGTTTTTAGCTTTCTTCATTTGACTTCTCAATTGACTACAATAGTCACGGTCCCTAAACTCCCACTATCTCTCTTGAAACTTATTTCAATCGTGTTATACACATCAAACGATTTGGAGAGCGTGCGGTTATTGTTCACTATATAGCTTACAATAAACTTAGTGAACCATTTGGATAGGGACACAAAAGTGAAGTCCTTGCCTAGTTTCCGTCTCTAGAAGTGGTTTAACACTTCAACACTCAATGATTCAAAATCATCATAAGTCCATGTTGATGGACTATTTTTGTCAACCAACCATTATGTTCTAAACATAAATACAAACTATTAAGAGTTGTTCAAGGCAACTCTCATTTCTTCATACAACAATTTGTAAGTGAAGAAGCATGGTACATAAAGTGTCCATGCCTTTGTGCTTACTTCTCAAGTTCTTTGTTCATGTAACAAAGAAACAAGCACTAGTGTTTGCGTTAACTAAGGGTTGTTCAAAGCAACTCTTATTTCTTCATACAACAATTTGTAATTGAAGAATTATGACACTAAAAGTGTTGTCCTCTTTATGATAGACTTTTCTAACATATTTTTTTTCAATGATACATTATCAATAGGAAGATTGCGAGGATGAGACTACTTAGGTACAAATACAATCCATTCAAGACATTCTATGGGATTGCGGTACCAAGTCCGGAAACTAAAGCCTTCGGCTTTTCTTTGTCAAGTATTGGATAGCGTTTGCAAATATATCGGTAAATAAATACATAACGAATATAAATTGATTGATTTTAAGCTATTTGATCCGGGTCTTTAAATCAAATAGCACCACCCACTATTTTCGGCAAATTCCATATCCCTCATCGGAATTCGAGAGTTTTGGAGAAAACTCTTAGTAGGGTATGGGAGGCTCACTATTACCAAGCCCACCTCAGAATTATATCATGTTGGCTAGCATTAATAATAATGAGAGAGTACACTTACTCATTTACATCTTATGTAAGTACCCATCTAGTTTGGCCTCTAGAGAATGATGCCTCAGAATTATATCATGTTGGCGTCATTGCACTTAGTTAAGTCATTCCCACCGTGCCTAGTTCGTGTAGGGGTTCAAGCAAGGCTTCAGAATTATATCATGTTGGCTAAACTCGTTGCCTACCTCACTTCATCATATATGTATATAGAACTCCTCCTGAGTGTAAGCACATACTTTGTACTCCCCCATTATAGGGTGAAGTCGGTGTATGAGTCACAAACGATTGGAGCCTACCACGGTGGAAGGCCACAAAAGAGTGTTCAAAGCACTCTCACGCTTGTCAACTTAATAATGGTTTGGTTGAGGGTTTTAGGTCTCATCTCATATAAGCATGCATTTTAATCACATTAAAACTATTTGGTCCTATTACAACTATTGGTCCATGTGATTGATTTAGTTGTATATAATACTCCCACTATGCTTGTAAAACGGTTTTTAAAGCAAGAGTATATGTTACTACTAACATAAGTTTTGCATTCATTGATGGACTATATAGTTGCCTTAGGGCCTTAGGATGACTATGAACCTTTGATTGGATCCAACACGAGCCTAGTGTTGGATCTCGGTCTAGGGATGGTGATTGATTTTAGTTACGCGTTTAATCACATTAAGGCGTGTTTTCTTATTGGGCGTTGGATCCTCTACTCCAATTTCATGCATATCAAATAAAACAATAAAAGGAGTACTTTAAAGTAAAGAAGAGCTTATGCTCTTTTACAACATTTGATCAAAACAAATTACTTTAAAGCAAAGAAGAGCTTATGCTCTTTTACAACATTTGATCATATCAAATTACAACCAAAATCTAATCTACACATTCCCATGGTTCAAACAAATTTGAGACGGCCTTTCACATAGCTCAATTATCGTAGGCTTAGGTTCATAATCACCCTTTCTTTAATTAATTGACGCTTTAACTAATTAAACTTGAATGCAACATTGTCATTTGGTTTTTGTATCCGTAGAATTGATTTTAATAGGAGCTAAATGAAATGAAAATCCAATTCTCATTTAAAGAGACAAAACCATTTTGTTCTCAACCTAATTTGGGCCAAAAAGCAATAACCTCAACCATTGGGCTATATTGCAAAACACAAACTTTTGAGGTCACTTTGTAAAAACACAAAAGTCCACTACTTCATGTAATTACAACTAGAACCCAAAAATTTCAACAAATACAAAAACTTCATTAAAGGAGCAAAACAATTTGTCCTTTAGTGTTTTTGGGCCTTTACGTAAAAACGTAAACTTTCGGGTCAAAGTGCAAATACACAAAAGTATCAAAACTTTATGTAATTGCATAAAAGCCCCAAAAGTACTCCCATTGAGGGAGTGGCCGGCCAAGTGTAGTGTGAGAGAAGTTTCAAAACTTTTTGAAAAGTTTTCAACAAAGTGAAAGGTGATGGGTTGGTTTGAAAAAGTCAATTCCATGAAACATGGTTCCATGAATCATGGGAAAGTAAAGTTGATTGGTATGGATGTGTAAGAAAAGTCCATACCTTGTGATGATTAAAAAGCATACCATCCTTTCATAAACAAAACTTTATGTCAACAACCAAAAACTTTTAATCAAAATACCCAACCTTTTTGTTCTTGCCAAGAACATAACAAGAACAATGAAGAACATCCATGAAAACCCATAAGAGTTCCATGAACATTTTTCACCCAAAGACATCCCAAAAACTCTCAAACTTAATGGAAATAACATATTACCATACTAGGGTACTTAGGGGTTCCTAATGTCACTTTAAAACATTTTTAACAAGACAAACATGAACCCAAAAATCCACCCTTTGGATTTGGCCGAATTTCCCAAAAAAACATGGCACCAAATTTTAGCTCCAAAATTCATGCTCATATGAACTACATCTACAACATTTGAGATGGCAAATTTTCTAGCAAAATTTACATTCAAAGAAGCAAGAATAAAGCTTGTAACAATTACAACATTTAAATCAAAGACTATGAACTACAAAACCCAAAAGGATTCACCAACTACTAGACCTAGGCTCTGATACCACTTGAAGGAAAATTTGTGAAAAACATGTTCATTTGAGCAACATCTATGGCATGCAATTAACATTTAAAGGCGGAATCATGCTTGTATGCACTCAAAACAAAACATTACCCATGAAATTCAAAGCCTGGTAGAAATGGTGAATCAAGACTCAACTCAAGAACATAGTGAGTTGAGAAATCTTATACCTTTGTTGATTCCTCTTTGCATAAGCAAAGGCTAATCACCCAAGGAGAGGGCCTTCATTCCTTGCTTCTTAGCTCCATGGATTTCTTGGAGGATGGTGGTTGAAAGGATTCTCCAAGAGTCACCAAAGTTGGAGACCTCTAAGTTTCGACACCAAGGATGGTTGAGGAAGAAGATGAGTGACCATGGAGGAGTTAGATGCTAGTAAATCCCTCCATGGTGGCCGGCCTCCCTAGAGAGAAAGAGAGAGCCAAAAACTCTCATCTTTCCTCAAAGAAAACCCTAATGAAGAAAAAGCTATAAAGTCATATTTATACCTCCCTTCTTTGGAGTGGCAAACTTGTAATAAGTCCAAAACCCACTCCCTCTCTAGTATGGCCGGCCTCCCTATCATTAGTGGGTTAATTGCCCATTTTGTTTTAGTTGTCACACAACTTCAACCTTATGGGCCTTGTGGACCAAAACCATTTTGTGTCCCGAAACCCAAAACTAACTTAAGGCCTAAAACGAACCTTTCGTTCTAGATTAATTAACTTTTAATTAATCCTTGCCACATACAATTAAACTATTTAATTGTCCTTACTCATCTTCATTATATCCTTCAATCATTACCTTACACGGTGTGCGATCCATTAGGTTCCTCTTAGCGAGGCAGTGGGCGATTGTTACTCTTAACAATCGATTATGAATTGAAACATACTTTCAATTCTCCCTTAAATGATTATACATTTTTAGGGCTTCCACAAACCATGAGTGACACCTAGCAGTATGTCATGGCTACCCAAGCTAATCAGAAGAGGTGGAGAACCTATTCAGTTTAGGATTACAATGCAATACGGTCATTCTCTAATACAATACTCTTGACCACATTGTTTGGTTTGATAGTTTATTCATGTCTACTATCCAACGTGATTCATTTACTTATATGATTACCTTGAATGTGATTTGGAACGACTTCCTCAATCTCATTCATACTCTGGCCAGAGATTCTTAATCATATCATAGAGTATTCTCCCTCAAACAGTTTGAAGGTTAGAGATCCCTTGTTGCGCATTCACTTGCCTCCATGGCTAAGTGGCTTAACCCCAACTATGCCGTGGACACCCTTTGACGGAGTGACTTTGACATAGTCAAAGATCAAGGACCTAACCACAAGACAACTGTGATGCCTCAGGTCAAATGACTACTTTGCATTATCCCAACCATGAGTTCTCATATGACATGAATATGAGAACTCCTCGTTGATCGCGTTCAGTGGACTCATTCTCTATCGAGCACCTACATGCTTGTCTTGCTGTCATTCACACCAATGACTCGAGACCTGTCACTCTCCCTAAGAGAAGACATAGCACGTACTGATCTTAACGGACTGTCAATGCCCAATTGGCAATCCTATGATCAGGAACGTTTAGGATATGTATACAAAAGAGAATGGTCTCATGAATCTAACTTCTTTAGATTACATTCTCCTAATAGCATATTCCTTGGACTTATCGTTTAAGCATATAACATTTATATGAGACAGCTTGAAACAATAATCTTTGCCCTTTATATTAAACAAGATTAGTTTAACATGTGAAATGTCTGTAAAGTATCATCATATGATTGGTTTTAGGGCACATTTCCAACAGAACCCGCCGGTGTCACCGTCGCCAAATGCCACAGATTTGTCCCAATTTCCGTCGAATGTTGGGTGAAAAATGAAGGAGAAGAAATATGGTGGTGATTGAAGGTGAAGGTGAGGTGAAAATCGCTTGAAAAACGGCTGAGAACAGCCTGAATTTCACCGGTTCGAAACCGGGGGTCGTGGGTGCACGCGTCACAAGAATGGGTTTCGGTTCCCTCTTTCTCTCTCCTCTCCTTTCCCCTCGTTTCCCTCATTCTGATTGGGCAATTCCCTTTCTCTTTCCTCTCCTTATTCCTCCACTTCTCTCCTTTTCTCTTCTTATCTTTTCATCACAGCCACCCATTTCCCTTTCCATTAATCTGGGCCACATACGTGGCACTCTAGATTTTATCCAAAAATCTGGAGTTTTCTTGGAATTAATTAATTTACTAAAATGCCCCCAACTTCAAACGTTAATATCTCATTCGTTATAACTCCAAATCACGTTCTGTTTGCGCCCATATGTTTTTGTAGCGACGAGTACTACGAGGATATGCAAAGAAAACAAACCTTACGTGACACGAAACGACGGTCAACAAAGGTCAATGCATTTGCCTCAAAGGGCATTTTTCGTAAATTCACTTATTAAAATTATAATTTTTGGGGACGGGTCGTCACAACTACATTGATCGATTTTCAATTTCAATGACCATCTTGATTGGGTGGGTTAATTTCAAGGACTATTTGTGATAATAACACAATTTTAAATAAAATTCAAAACAATTTTGAATCAAACACCCAAATTTGATGTTCGTGAAGATTAAAACAAGTACATAGAAGAACATCCATGAAAATCCATAAGAGCTCCATGAACATTTTTCACTTAAATACACCCCAAAATCTCTCAAACTTAAGAGAAATAACATACTATCATACTACGGTACTTAGGGTTCCTGGTATGAAAATTACTTAACACACAAATTAAACCCTCTTTTGATCAATTGTAGTAAGGAATATAAGTAGGGATCGTTCTAGGCCGGGGATTAGGAGGGATTGCTAAATCACTTGAAAACTGACTCAAAAACGTAAAACCAAAGTAAAAACACTAAACAAGACTCAAAGAATGAAAAACTAAAGTTTAAAACACTAAAACAAACCAAAAGACTCAAAACAGCACACAAACACTCAAAACTACCTTAAAAACACAATCTGGGCAGTTTTGAACACTAAGGAAGAAATTGGACGAAAATTGGTTTTAACTTAACTCAAGACACTTAAAAACACGAACTAAATGGATTTCTAACTAAAATGACACTTTAACATAAAGGGGGGGGTTTGGTTTTGACGAATTTGAAAACAAAACAAGAACTTTGTAAACTAAACAGATTTTAAAATGAATTTGATTAAAGTGAATGGATGGAAAGCTAGCTAAGGGGTTCTTCTCCACACATGTCACACTTGCATACAAAATGATTTCCAATTGCGTCTCAACTGCCATGAATTCTCAATGCCCCAAATTAACTGTGAATTGCACTAATTAATCCTCAGATTTCCCGTAAGTTATTGAATTGGATGATTGCATACAACAACCCAAAGCATTCCCCACAAGTTCCCTACATGAATTGCATAATAGAGATACATGCAGAAATCATTAAATTCTATGGAAACCATAAGCATTGACGAGGCACTTGTTACTATGAATTGCATGAAACTTATGCCAAGAATTTACTTAACGCGATTGTGATCAACAACCTTTACTACCTGTGAATATAAGTTCTTAACGATTAGGTGAAACTCCCTTATATCCATGCATTCAATTTATGCATGAAAATTAAGCGTGCACTCTCAACCAACATACACAAATCTGTCTAAATTCATGAAGATAAGTAAATTGAATTCACAACTTATGAAACACAATTAAATGTAATCAGATCATATAGCAAGCTTAGACATAGTTTCGAATCCCCCCCTAGCCAAGGGGGGTTTAAGTTCTCATACTCACAGAACAAAGATAAATAAATTTAGACATTGAGAACAAAAGAAAGAAGACACCTAGACGCTCAAACGATCCAATCTTGAACAGCAAGCACGCCTATGGACATCCTCCTTCCTTCTCCTTGCTGCGGCACAAAACTTGCAGGTAGGTTTAGGGGGTTTTGAATGATGTAGAATGGGGGAAGATGGCGTGGTGGTGTTTAGGGAGGATGGGTGGTGCGGCTGGATGTGGTTTGGAGCAGAAAATATGGAGAATGGTGTAGAATGGTGCGGCTGGAAGAGGGGAGATGATTTCTGACGAATTTGATAAATATGGAGAGGAATGATCTGCGGCAAGGGTTTAAAACTCATATATATAGGCTCCCAAAACCCTAGCAAATCAGATTAGGCCTTTTAGAACCCAAACCCATCAGGAAAAGGCCAAACTAATCAGAATTTGAATGGGAAAAAAGCCCAAGGGTGCGGCAGATTAGGATTTAGAGAGATTGGGCTTCTAGAATGCCTTGCAAGGCAAGGAACAAGGCCTCCTTGCTGAATTAGGTGCGGCTAGGGTGAGAGGGCTTGTCCAAGGCTTCTAGAACATGTAATTAGGCAACCAACGTAATTTGGAAACCCCAAAAATGGAAACCTTCACAAATGGAAACTTGCACAATTGGTAACTTTCAAGAATAGAAACTTGGTTTCCAATTCTCGACTCTTCCTTCTTCCTTCAATCCTAGGCTCATTTGATCTTCAATTTCGTCCACTCCCTTTGCTGCAAGCACATGCTATCCAAACTTGGCCCAAAAGTGCTCCAAAAGGCCCCAAAATGCATCTTCTTGCATACTTTGTCCTTAGAACCTGAAAACACACGAAAATGGCTTAAAAGTCTACAATAACTAAGAAATAACAATGTAAATGCATAAGAACAAGCTAACTAAGTCGCCTAAATATGCTCCTATCAAATTCCCCCACACTTAGCTTTTGCTAGTCCTCGAGCAAAACAAAACGAAACAAAACAAACAAAACACAACCTAGACCTTCCAACATTTGCCTCAGGGATTTCCAATGCACATGACATGTTAAAAATCATCATTCCCACAGATTTTAGACATCTTTACACTTGAGCACATACTTAATCATAGTCACCACTTACTAGTTCACATTTAACCAATTAAAACAATGATTTGAATGTACTAACATGCCTTAGAGAATTCACTCAATTCCTCACAGGATACTCTCTATTTTCACACACATTTTCTGACTACACACCCTACACTAGTATATGTGAGAAGATTAATGTAAACATGAAACGAACACTCACATATGATGATAGCAAAGAAAGCAATTTCTGGAGTATGTATAGATATGATCTCATGAATGGAATGCTACTACTTAGATGCGAGAACCAGTGACACCATATGCTCATACCAATCCCAAACTCCACAAATTGAAACACACAACATTCAAGATAGAAGTCAAGGGGTGTAACGGGGCTAAGGTGATTGGCTAACAAAGAACGGATATGGAAAACAAACATTCTTGAAACAATAGTAATCATAATAGTTGAATTGAGGTCTAGAATTCACTTTAATGGCAGAAACTAATTGAAACACAAAGGGGCTGTGAATAACACATATTAGGGCCAAATTGAACGTTTTGGACCCTTCCTTCAACAAACAACACTTGTGAGTTCATTCTCACTTATTTTGAACCTCTTTTTCATTCTTTTCACAACTTTTCTTTTTCTCTTTTCTTTTCATACGAATTTTCTTTCCTTTTTGCTCTCAAAAACACAAGAATCCCTTCCCCCACACTTGTTTTCTGCAATAATTACTCAAAACGAATTCCCTTTACATCATGCTTTACTATGCTTCAAGAACAAGGGTATGGATGGTCCTAATCTAGGCTAGGTGAGGATGATGTGGTTAAGAAAGAAAATAGGCTAAACGAGGCTCAACGGGGTTAAACCTAAACACAATTGCAAGGGGGATGGCTGTTTGGCTCTTGGTTCACTACACAACTTCATCTTGTTCGTGTGTTATGCAAATCAATATCATGCTTTGAATGAAATGGATATGAGTTCTAGCATTTGGAACTAAATGATGAAACGCCTTCTAAGTAGTAACCAATCAAAGAATAAAGAGATCATGCAACGACTTTAGAAAACAACAATGCACAGATTATAAACACTCCAAAGAACGTTTTAGGCTCAAGTCTCTCAGGGTTATAGCGTTAATTTGAGTTTCTTCCTTCAAGCATGTTACAAAAACTGATTTTTCCTTTGTGATTACATGTGAATTCATAAGTTATAACCACAACCAAGCATGCACCACAGGGTAAATCAAACTTTCATCCATGTTTATAACTCTCTTTAACAGTCATGCAATTACAAACCGAATCCTCATCATTGTGTTGGAAGGTACCCTAAGACACAAACAAACACACAAAAACAACTCTTTTTGGGTTTTTCAAAACAATTTTTTAAATTTTTATGAGGTTTTCGGATTTTTACGTCAACACACAATAAAATGCAGCAAAACAGCTTAAAAACACATAAAACAGCAAGGAACAACATTGAAAGTTATGGGTGATAAAATCCCACGAATTTGCATCAACAACACTTAGTTACCCCCCCACACTTAAATCAAACATTGTCCTCAATGTTTCAAGCATAAGATCACACAAAACACATGTAAACAAACAAACAGCAACTAAACAAACTAAACAGAGCAGATTAGAAACAACAACAAAGAGAAGGGTTTTAGGAACGCAAATCTGGAATTTGAGTGATTCCTAGGTCTTCCTTTGTTGAATGCATGGGTTGCCTCCCAAGAAGCGCTTGCTTTAACGTCTTGCAGCCGGACGAAGAACTCCATTCACTTCCCATTGGAACCCACGGCATGGATGGGTCTTCCTCCACGACCTGCTCTTCGAAACACATCACGTCTTTGCTCTAAGAATGGAAGGGGATAGTGGTCCTTCCTGATTGTGGCATTGAGCTCCCTAAAATCAATGTAATGATTTCCACCATCTTGAACTAGATTAGGTACCTGCACCAAAGAAGGTAACAACCTATTAGTTGAAATGGGAATTGAATTTAGAGGAAGGGGCTACCATTGTTCTGCAATGAAGATGCCAAAGTAACAGCAAGGGTGTTGCTCTCGGCCAGATTGGGTGCTTTGGGAGTAGGGGCTTGGTCCACGTGCTCCACGCTAATGCCCTCTTCGATGGTGGTTCGAGGTAATGTTGAATGTTCCTGCCCTTTAGTTTTGATTACATCAATGACAAAGCAAGAACGAACGTCATTAGTATGCTCAATAGATTCAGAAATATTAAAGTTAATCATATCACCACCAAACGCCATAGTTACTGCTCCCTTGGCCACGTCAATCTTGGTTTGAGCCGTTTTCATGAAAAGTCGTCCAAGTAAGATTGGCGATGAGGGAGAGTGGGCGGAGTCCTCCATGTCAAGAACGTACAAATCTGCAGGAAAAATCAAGTGCTCTACCTGCACCAAAACATCTTCCAAAACTCCTTTTGGATAGGCGTTAGATCGATCGGCCAATTGAATAATTACACCATCATTTTTCAACTTGCCTAAGTTCATAGATGCATATATTGAATAAGGCATGACATTAATAGATGCACCTAAGTCTAACATGGCATTTTCAAAACGATTATTGCCAATCACACAAGGAATTGTGAAACTACCCGGATCTTTGCATTTAGGGGGCAGTTTTCGTTGCAACATGGCAGAAACGTTTTCACTTACATGAACCACCTCCTTTGCTTGGATTCGTTTCCTTGTTGTGCAAAGCTTCTTCAAAAACTTAGCGTACTTTGGAATTTGCTTGATTGCATCAAGGAGTGGAATGTTGACTTGAACTTTCCTAAACGTTTCTAGAACATCCTTCTCATTCGCTTCGTTACTAGCTTGCATAAACCTGCTAGGAAAAGGAACATTGGGAGGAATAACGTTAGTAGGAATTGAATTTGACACGTTCTTACCTCTATTGGACAGATTTGATGGGTTAGGATCTCTTAGGGCCTACGGCAATGGTGTATCCACCTTTGCCGTGGATTGCTTTTGCTCCTCCTCCTCAATTATCAATTCTTCCACCTCGTTAGAACGTGATTTGGAAGGTTGGGGGTCAGATCCGACTTGCTTCCCTCTTCGCAAACTTATGGCTTTTGCAGATTCGAATCCACCTTTTGGATTGACCACGGTTGAGCTAGGCAACTTGCCTTGCTCTCGGAATTGCCCCATGAACTCGGCAATCTGCCCTACTTGCTTCTCCAACTCGTCCACCTTCTTGTCCCCAGTTTGCATACCCTGCGACATAGAAGTTAGTAATTGAAAAATTTGATCATTATCAATAGAAGAACCTGATTTGTTTTGGGCAGGTTGTGCTTGGGGTTGAGTTGGTACAAACGGCTTTTGATAGAAACCCGGGGGTGGTTGCCTAAATGCACTTTGTTGTTGGCCTTGTTGGGGTTCTCACCATTTGAAATTGGGATGATCTTTCCAACCGGGATTGTAAGTATTGGAAAAAGGGTCACTCCTTGGTTGGTATTGATTCCCAAACCCCACGGCATTGAGGGATTCCCACCCTCCATTCTCAATCCATTGAGGGCACTTGTCCGTAACATGTCCTTGCATGGAACACACGCCACAAGCAGCCACACTTTGTACTTTTGGACCTTCCACAACCTGAGAAAGAAGAGTAGTAAGGTTAGCCATTTGATTTTGAAGTTCGGAAATAGCACTTACCTCATTCACTTGTTGTTGCCGTGGGGGCCCTCTTTGTCCAACGCCTTCGTATTGTTGGGCATTCAAAGCTCGATTAGCAATCAAAGTCTTTGCAGCCATGGGTGTCTTGTCCACCAAAGCTCCTCCCGCTGAGGCATCTAGCATTTGACGTTCAATTGGTAGAAGTCCCTCGTAGAAATATTGAAGAAGAAGCTCCTCCTTCATTTGGTGCTGTGGACATGAAGCAACAAGTGATTTAAAACGTTCGTAATAAGTAGGAAAAGATTCACCTTCATTTTGCTCAATTCCACTAATCCTTTTGCGTAAAAGAATGACTCGAGAAGTTGGGAAGAACTTCTCCAAGAACGCTCGTTTCATGCTCTCCCAAGATGTGACAGTTCCGGGGGCTAGCTCATACAACCAATCCTTAGCTTTTTCCAAGAGAGAAAAAGGAAAAGCCTTCATCTTCAATATGCTTCCATCGACGTTGACAGGAGTCATGCTTGAACACACCACTTCGAACTCTTTCAAATGCTTGTTTGGATCCTCCATGGACAACCCATGGTACTTGGGAATGTGGTGCAGCAAGCTTGACTTCAACTCGAACTCCTCGGTCTTGCCTTGAGCAGCTGCAGGGTATTGGATGCATAGGGGTGCGGCATTGTCCAATCCCGAAGCAGAAAGCTCCTTGATTGTTCGATTATCTGCAGCCATCACTTCCTCAGACTCGGCCTCCTCTATCTCCTCAGATTCGGCCTCTTCTTGTTCCTCAACTTCAACCTCAGAACTTGAACTAGGTAGATCAGGTTCTGGGGTCTTTCTTTTCCTTCTCAAAGTTCGCTCAAAATCGTCGTCAAAGTCCAAGATGTTCTTACTAATAGTTTGGGAACTTCGAGTCATAAACTAGTACCTGAAAAACAAAGAAAATAACAAGAATCAGCAATAGACTAAAAACAAACGAGAATAAACAAAAGGGATTAGCAATGTTGCTAATCCCCGGCAACGGCGCCAAAATTTGATGTGAATTATAGTTAAGCACTCAAATTAAACCCTCTTTTGATCAATTGTAGTAAGGAATATAAGTAGGAATCGTTTTAGGCCGGGGATAAGTATCCAAAAATCTGGAGTTTTCTTGGAATTAATTAATTTACTAAAATGCCCCCAACTTCAAACGTTAATATCTCATTCGTTATAACTCCAAATCACGTTCTGTTTGCGCCCATATGTTTTTGTAGCGACGAGTACTACGAGGATATGCAAAGAAAACGAACCTTACGTGACACGAAACGACGGTCAACAAAGGTCAATGCATTTGCCTCAAAGGGCATTTTTCGTAAATTCACTTATTAAAATTCTAATTTTTGGGGACGGGTCGTCACAACTACATTGATCGATTTTCAATTTCAATGACCATCTTGATTGGGTGGGTTAATTTCAAGGACTATTTGTGATAATAACACAATTTTAATAAAATTCAAAACAATTTTGAATCAAACACCCAAATTTGATGTTCGTGAAGATTAAAACAAGAACATAGAAGAACATCCATGAAAATCCATAAGAGCTCCATGAACATTTTTCACTTAAATACACCCCAAAATCTCTCAAACTTAAGAGAAATAACATACTATCATACTACGGTACTTAGGGTTCCTGGTATGAAAATTACTTAACACACAAATTAAACCCTCTTTTGATCAATTGTAGTAAGGAATATAAGTAGGGATCGTTCTAGGCCGGGGATTAGGAGGGATTGCTAAATCACTTGAAAACTGACTCAAAAACGTAAAAACAAAGTAAAAACACTAAACAAGACTCAAAGAATGCAAAACTAAAGTTTAAAACACTAAAACAAACCAAAAGACTCAAAACAGCACACAAACACTCAAAACTGCCTTAAAAACACAATCTGGGCAGTTTTGAACACTAAGGAAGAAATTGGACGAAAATTGGTTTTAACTTAACTCAAGACACTTAAAAACACGAACTAAATGGATTTCTAACTAAAATGACACTTTAACATAAAGGGGGGGGGTTTGGTTTTGACGAATTTGAAAACAAAACAAGAACTTTGTAAACTAAACAGATTTTAAAATGAATTTGATTAAAGTGAATGGATGGAAAGCTAGCTAAGGGGTTCTTCTCCACACATGTCACACTTGCATACAAAATGATTTCCAATTGCGTCTCAACTGCCATGAATTCTCAATGCCCCAAATTAACTGTGAATTGCACTAATTAATCCTCAGATTTCCCGTAAGTTATTGAATTGGATGATTGCATACAACAACCCAAAGCATTCCCCACAAGTTCCCTACATGAATTGCATAATAGAGATACATGCAGAAATCATTAAATTCTATGGAAACCATAAGCATTGACGAGGCACTTGTTACTATGAATTGCATGAAACTTATGCCAAGAATTTACTTAACGCGATTGTGATCAACAACCTTTACTACCTGTGAATATAAGTTCTTAACGATTAGGTGAAACTCCCTTATATCCTAGCATTCAATTTATGCATGAAAATTAAGCGTGCACTCTCAACCAACATACACAAATCTGTCTAAATTCATGAAGATAAGTAAATTGAATTCACAACTTATGAAACACAATTAAATGTAATCAGATCATATAGCAAGCTTAGACATAGTTTCGAATCCCCCCCTAGCCAAGGGGGGTTTAAGTTCTCATACTCACAGAACAAAGATAAATAAATTTAGACATTGAGAACAAAAGAAAGAAGACACCTAGACGCTCAAACGATCCAATCTTGAACAGCAAGCACGCCTATGGACATCCTCCTTCCTTCTCCTTGCTGCGGCACAAAACTTGCAGGTAGGTTTAGGGGGTTTTGAATGATGTAGAATGGGGGAAGATGGCGTGGTGGTGTTTAGGGAGGATGGGTGGTGCGGCTGGATGTGGTTTGGAGCAGAAAATATGGAGAATGGTGTAGAATGGTGCGGCTGGAAGAGGGGAGATGATTTCTGACGAATTTGATAAATATGGAGAGGAATGATCTGCGGCAAGGGTTTAAAACTCATATATATAGGCTCCCAAAACCCTAGCAAATCAGATTAGGCCTTTTAGAACCCAAACCCATCAGGAAAAGGCCAAACTAATCAGAATTTGAATGGGAAAAAAGCCCAAGGGTGCGGCAGATTAGGGTTTAGAGAGATTGGGCTTCTAGAATGCCTTGCAAGGCAAGGAACAAGGCCTCCTTGCTGAATTAGGTGCGGCTAGGGTGAGAGGGCTTGTCCAAGGCTTCTAGAACATGTAATTAGGCAACCAACGTAATTTGGAAACCCCAAAAATGGAAACCTTCACAAATGGAAACTTGCACAATTGGTAACTTTCAAGAATAGAAACTTGGTTTCCAATTCTCGACTCTTCCTTCTTCCTTCAATCCTAGGCTCATTTGATCTTCAATTTCGTCCACTCCCTTTGCTGCAAGCACATGCTATCCAAACTTGGCCCAAAAGTGCTCCAAAAGGCCCCAAAATGCATCTTCTTGCATACTTTGTCCTTAGAACCTGAAAACACACGAAAATGGCTTAAAAGTCTACAATAACTAAGAAATAACAATGTAAATGCATAAGAACAAGCTAACTAAGTCGCCCAAATATGCTCCTATCAGTTCCTAATGTCACTTTAAAACACTTGTTAAATAACCCAAAAAATCCACCCATGGATTTGGTCGAATTTTCCCAAACAAAAGGCACCAAATTTTAGCACAAAAATTCATGCGTCTTTGAGCTACCTCAACAACATTTGAGATGACAAATTTTCAAAGAAAGTTTACATTCAAAGATGCAAGAATATGTTTGTACCCATTACAACATTCGAATCAAAAGCTATGAACAACAAAACCCAAAAAGGTTCACCAACCACTAGACCTAGGCTCTGACACCATTTAAAGTAAAATTTGTGAAAAACTAAGTTCATTAAGCAAAATATTGCATGCATTTAACAATTAAATGGCAGAAACATGCTTGTATGCACTTTGAAACAAAACTTAAACCATGAAGTTCAAAGCCTAGTAGTGGTGGTGAACCAAGACTCAACTCTAATTACAAAAGAGTTGAGAAACTTTATACCTTTTGAGTTCCTTATTACATGAGTAAAGGCATTAGAGGGCCATCATTCCTTTCCTTGAGTTGAACTTCATGGCCTTTATCTTCATCTTGTAGCCTCCTAGGATTCTTGATTTTGGATGCTTGAATGATTCACCAAAAGTCTCCAAATTTGGAGACCTCTAAGTTTCGACACCAAGGATGAGTCGAAGGAAGATGATGAGTGATGTGGGAGGAAGAAGATTCTAGTATTGTCCTCCCACATGGCTAGCCTCCTAGAGAGAAAGAGAGAGCTTGTGTTCTCTCATATTTCCTCAAAGAAAACCCCAATGAAGGATGGAGCTATAAAGTTGCCTTTATACCTCATTCTAAGTGAGTGGCAAACTTGGCTTTCATTTTTGGGTTAATTTCCATTTTGTTTTAGTTGTCATACAACTTAAACTCAATGGGCCTTATGGACAAAAGCTTATTTTGGGCCCCTAAAACCGAAGTTGACATAAAACCCAATATGAACCTTTCGTATGATTAAATAACATTTTAATTAATCCTTGCCTTATACAAGTAAACTATTTAATTGTTCTTACTCATCTTTATTATTTCCTTCAATCATTACCTTACACGGTGTGCAATCCATTAGGTTTGTTTTAGCAAGGCAGTGGGCGATTAGAACTCTTTGTAATCGATTGTGAATTGAAACTTTCAATTCTCCCTTTAGTGATTATACATCTTCGGGGCTTCCACAAGCTATGAGTGACACCTAACAGTATGTCATGGCTACCCAAGCTAATGAGAAGAGGTTGGAGAACCTATTCAATTTGGGATTACAAATGCAATATGATCTTTCTCTAATACAATACTCTTGACCACATTGTTTGGTTTAATAGTTTATTCATGTCTACTATCCAGTGTGATTTTCTTATTGATATAATTACCTTTAATATAACTTAGAACGACTTCCTAAATGCATACTCTGGCCAGAGATTATTAATCATATCATGGAGTAGTCTCCCTCAATGGTTTGAAGGTTAAAAACCCCTTTTTGCACATTCACATGCCTCCATGCCTAAGTAGCATAACCCTAACTATGTCGTTGACACCCTTTGACGGAGTGCCTTTGACACAATCAATAGGTTAAAAACTACTTTGCATTATCCCCACCATGATTTCTCATGTGATATGAGTATGAGAACTCCTTGTTGATCGTGTTCAGTGGACTCAATCTCTATTGAGCACGTACACATTTGTCTTGGTGTCATTTACACCAATGACTCGAGACCAGTCACTCTCCTGCAGAGAAGACATAGCATGTATTGATCTTAATGGATAGTCAATGCCTAATTGGCAATCCTATGATCATGAATGTTTTGGATGTGTACGAAAGAGAATGGTCTCATGAATCTAACTTCTTTAGATCACATTTGCGGGGACCATGATTCTCTAGGGCCAGAGTAAGGCTGATCCGAATATAGTTATCTCAAAAGTCCATGCATGAACTCACCAGCTTCGGACGGAGCTATTCAGACGGAGTAGCGGTGCCACCATCACTCTACTCTGGGGCACTAGGCAAAGTTCTAGCGACTCTGCTCGATGATAATGGTTGTTTTGCAAAACAAGTGATCTGGTCTATAAATTGACACAATCAAATCTTATAAATTTTGGAATTCCTACAATCTAGGAATTGGCATGTGGCGCAAGTAATCACAACTCCTAAGAGGATGAAATATCTACTTCTAGATATCCTCTAGGATTCTCCCGGCTTAGAGCGAGAATTCTATCCTAAAAAGGTCTCTCTCCCATGGTATAAATACACCCATCTAGGGTTCATCGATAGTAACACAATCTAAACACTTGAATTCTCTTACCCACTACTTCATGTTAAAATCATTCACTAACTTGACCGTCGGAGAGGCTTTGGCCGACATACCCCACCCTAGGCTTGCTCACAGTTCTTCCATTATCTTGCAGGTTGCTTGGATTTGTACTCAACCACCATTCACGGAGGTGAGCGAATTTAGTTCCAACAAACTTCTCCTAATTACATATTCTTTGGACTTATTGTTTAAGCGTATAACATTTAATGAGACGACTTTAAACAATAATCTTGGCCCTTATATTAAACTAGTTCAATTTAACATGTGAAATGTCCGTAAAGTACTCATCCTATGATTGGCTTTAGGGCATATTTCCAATATGAAGCGCATAGTCAGTCTAGAGGACCGCCTTAAATCCTTGCTGTGGTTGCTTGGAAGATTGAGGGAACTCTAAAGGACCGGCTCATGTGTACACAGGTATTGACGTGAGTGTTGAGGAATACTTTAAATAAGACTACCATGGTTGCTTGGGGTTTATTTAAGGTTCAGTTTTCCAACAAAGCACTATTTGGTGGGCAACAGTTCAACTAATGCCAAATTAGGATTCGCTGTGCAAGCTGTTTAATTTGGGCATTGGAGGCCAAACAAGATTGGAGCATTCATAAGATGTATAAGAGTAGCATACACTCTCTTGAATGGATGTGATAGTAGGATTAGCAGTACCTTGGGATTTCAGTCTGCCATTGCAAATTTCCAATCCCATCTATAAAAATGATTTCACGGTTAGTGGGAGCAAGTCCCGATTTCGTAAAGGGTTAAATCGAAATCGATAAAATTAGATGGAACGCCAATTAAAATAAAGGCCCATTTCAATTGGAGTTTAACTTTTTTTTTAATTGAAATTTTGTTTTATATTTTGTATTTAAAGAAACTTCTTAATAGCTTAAATTCACAAACAAATCCTGATAACTAAATTGATTGACCAAAAATGGCAAAGGACATCTAAGGAAGAAATTGTTCTAAAGTTAGGGACAGATGTTGATTCAAATGTCCTTGTTGTCATGGATTCAAAGATTGCAATAAATTTTGTCCAACCCTGGATACTTGATTCAGGGGATAGTTATCATGTACGTAATACTTACATGGCATGAAAGTGGATAGAAACCTAAAACCAGAACAACTATGTCTGAGAATGGGAATCGATTCATGTGCTTCTGTGCGCACTATAGACACGCATGTTTTAGGGCTTCTTAATGGCAAAAATCTTTAACTAGTAGTGTTATTCCATTACGTCATGTATTATTAATATTGTGTCGATCCCATGCTATTTCATTCAAAGTGTGAGATCACATTTAAGAATGAAATAATAGGTAATGGTACCTCGAGGCACACCATTATATCCTTTCTTTGGAGGGAGGCATATACTACAATACTAGTGACAATAACTTCAGATCAAAGTTCAAAGAAATCAAAATCGAGGTGGAATTGCATACTGGGAAAAGTATAAGGATCCTCAAATCAGATCATGAAGGTGAATACTTAAGTGTTGAATTCACAACTTACTTAAAATACAGTGGGAAATTGACACAATAGACAAGTCCTGGAACACCACATTTAAATGGCGTATTCAAGAGGAGAAATTGAACACTAGTGTGTATTGTTCGATCCATGATGAGCTATACTCATATGCCTCTGGGTTATGCGCTTGAGATAGTTGTGTATGTACTTAACCAAGTCTTTTCTTCATGTGTTCCTAAAAATTCTTCCATGTGAGTTCAAAGGAAGGAAGCCAAGCCTTAAAACACATAAAGATGTGGGATTGTCCAGTCTACGTTAAGACGATGGAACCTAGGAAGTTAGACAATGTTCTAAAAGGTGCCGCTTCATAAGATATCCTACGGAAACTTATGATTACAAATTCTACCATGTTGATAATCAAAAGTTGATTGTTAACAAGTATGCTCGATTCAGGATTTCATTATGAATGGAGGAGTAGATAGCAAAGTAGACCTTGAGAAGGAAGCTATAGAAACTCAAAGGGAGGCCACAAAGTCTGTTGCAACAAGCAGAGGAAAACGCTTCCCTATCTGTTGCGTTGGAATCGACACTTCCTTGTCCTGCACCATCTAACAGACCTAAGCGCAAGAAAGCTCTATTCATCATTCCCACTCGTATGTCGCCAAAAACAGTAATAATGACCAATTTTCCTAGTTCTTCTAGATGAGGATAATGATCAAACTGTTGATAATCCTACGTCTTACAAGAAGGCGATGTTTGACATCGATTCAAGTAAATGGCAAGTAGCCATGAATCTGGAATATATCCGATGTTTTCTAATTAAGTTTGGACCTTGGTTGATCCTCCTTAAAAGTGTGGTTCTCATAGGAAACAAATGGATCTACAAAAGAAAACAAAACTCAAAAGGCAAAGTTGAAACCTACAAAGCTAGACTTGAGGCTAAAGGGTATACACAAAAAGAACACATTAATTTGTTGAGACCTTCTCTCCAATGTCCATGATGAAGTCTACTCAAATAATGCTTGCGATAGCCACTCATTATGATTATGAGATTCGGCATATAGACATGAAGACGACCTTCTTAAAATGGTTATCTTGAGCAACATTTTATATAGAACAACTTAAATCTGGAACCATAAGCAAGCATAAGCAAGCATCTCAAATCTGGAACTTGAGATTTGACGAAGTCATATAGGGATATAATTACGAATAGAATTCAGACAAACCATGCGTTTACAAGAAACAAGTTGGGGATTCACTCACTTTTCTAGTGTTGTGTGTTGTTAACATATTACTAATAGGAAATGACGAAGGTATGCTTATCAAAGTAAAACGCTTGGTTATCAAAATACGTTATCCATGATGAACATTGGAGAAGCCTCGCATATTCCTGGCCTATCCTAATTCAATTACATAGATAAGATGGTCAAACGGTGTAGCATGCAAGATTCAAAAAAGAGGCTTCCTACCTTTTTTGTTGGAAGTATGCCTACAAAGCCACTCAATTGATGTAATAGCTTTTGGAATACTTAGTGTGTTAAACTATTATATGTTTAATGAAGGGCAAAGCTTATTGTTAATCACTATTTATTGTATTATGTGTTTAAGCAGTAAGGGAATCCAAGGAATGTATTTAATCTAATAGAGAAGTGATCTAAGTAAGTTAGATTAACAAGACCTTTCTCTCATGTTCATTCCTAAAATGTTCCTATCCATAGGATTGCCAATTGGGCATGACAATCCGCTAAGGTTTGTATGTGTTATGTTAACTCAAGCATGAGTATGACAAGTCTCAAGTCATTTAGTGTTGGACACTAAGACAAAGGTAATTGATTACACTGAACAATGATCAAAAGAGAGTTCGGACATACATGTCATGTAAGAACTCGTAAGTTGCAATATGCAAAGTAGTCATTTGACCTAAGGCATCATAGATGTCTAATGGTTAGGTCCTTGATCTTTGGTCATGTCAAAGGCATTCCATCGAGAATGTCCATGACATTGTTGGGGTCAAGCTATCTAGTCATGTAGGCATATGAATGCACAACAAGGGATCTCTAATCCTCCATGGTGGAGGGAGAACACTCTGAGATATGATTCGGGAGTCTTTCACCAAAGCATACGAATATGACTTAGGAAGTTTGTGCCAAATCATATTCAATTGAATCATATCGAGAAGTACACATTGGATAGTAGACATGAAACAAATATGACTCAAACAATGTGATTAAGAGTATTGTATTAGAGAAGGACCGTATTGCATTGTAATTGTAACTAGATAGGTTCTCCAACCACTTCTACTTAGCTTGGGTAGCAATGACATACTGCTAGGTGTCACTCATGGCTTGTGGAAGCCCTGAAGATTAGCAAACACTAATCTTTATCAAAGGGAGAATTGAAATGTAGTTTCAATTCACATTGGATCATTAAGAGTAACAATCGCCCACTGCCTCGCTAATTGGAACCTATTGGATCGTGCATCGAGTAAGGATGAAAGTGAAGAAATATAATTGAGATGGATAAGCAATTAAATGGTATAATTGAGAATGGTCAAGATTAATTAATTATTTTATTAATTATACGAATGGTTTGTATTTGGCTTTCAAGTTAGTTTCGGGTCTGGGGCCCAAAAGGGTTTTGGTCCACAAGGCCCATTGAGTTTAAGTTTTGTAACAACTAAAACTAAATGGAAATTCACCTAAATACAAAGTCAAAACTGGCTATAGGTTGAGTGATAGCAAACTTGGGTTAATTGCAAGTTTTCCACTCACATGTGAGGTGGTATAACGGCATCTTTATAGCCATTCTCGCACTAGGGTTTTCTTGAGGCAAAGAAGAGAAACTTTTTCTCCTTTTTGTCTTTAGGGGCCGGCCACACTTAGAGGAAAATAGCTAGCAATCTTCCTTCCTCTAAATCATCCATTTCATCTTCACACCTCATCCTTGGTGTGGAGACTTAGAGACACCAAACCTTTGGTGTTCTTGGAGATCCTTTCCTCACATCCTCAAGGAGCAAAGGAATATGAAAAAGAAGAAAATCACAAGGAAGATCTAAGGAGCTAAGAGGTGACTTGAAGGCCCTCCACTTGGGTGAATCCCTTGTGTAAACAAGGATGAGCTTCAAGGGTAATGAATCTCAAAATCCTTTCTTCTTATTAAAGTTGTTAAAGAGTTTTGTGGTTCACCATTCACTAGACTTTGAAAGTCATGGGTTTTAGAATTATTTTTTAATGCATACCTACCCAAAAGTGTTATTAGTTTGCTTATACATACCTACCTAGTTGCATATCTTCCACGATACTATATTGTGGGCGAGTACTCAGATGCAGATACACCATCATCGTCATCCACAAGTAGAGGAAATGGAAAGACATGGAGACGAATAATTCACAAGAACACCCCCATCATCCTAAAGGAATCTCGCACCAATATATATTCTGCACAAGGTGTCCAGCATGAAGAAGGTTGGTGATGGGGCCTTCTAATATGGTTTAAAATAGTCAAGCCACATGTACGAGTGTTTGACGAAAGGTTGTCACTGTCACATTTAACAAGCATCAAATCAGGAGGAAAGTGATGACAAAAGACCCTTTGGTGGATCTTCACGCTTTGTGCATATCCAAACTTTCCATAAAGCCTACATGGAGAGCCTTACAAAGGGATGAATATTATAGGACGAGTTGCAAAAAGCGTGAAAAATTATAAAGCAAGTTGCAAGAAGTAAGGAAACATTTTTGGGAATATTTAGGGATTTACAATAGGCGACACAATTTTTTTGGATTGAAGTTTTCTTCAACAAAAGACTCAAAAGAAAATTAGAGTTGAGCAAAGGAAAAACAGGCGTCATGGAAAAAATGAAGAGGATTGAAGAAAATTGTGACTTGAGAAGGCTATTTAAAGGCAAATCACCATAAGATCTCACCATTGAAAGTGAAGAGTCATGCATCTCAGGATCGACATGTACGAAGATCGAAGTTAATTAATAAAACGCTTGGAAGAAGTAGGAGCACAAAATGGAGGCGCTTTGTCATCATTGCAATTGATTTTTCACGATTCTGAAGATTACTTGATGGAAATCGAAGTGAACCGACTACCCCACCTTAATGATAACAGAAGCAAAGAATTTGAAGACTAAATGGTACGTATTGCGGCTTACTCTAAAAAGCATGGTCTTTGGATAACGATCTATCCTCAAGAAGAATAGGTTGCCTCTCAGACGTATAGTTATGGGCAATTGTGGGACCATGATTTTCTAGGACTGGAGTAAGTCTAATCCAAATACTACTACCTCATAAGTCCCTTCATGGACTCACTAGTTTCAGGCGGAGCTATATCAGACGGAGTAGGGTGCCACCATCATTCTACTCCAGGGCACCAGGTGGAGTCCTAGCAACTCCACTAGATAACCATGCTTGTTTCGTAAGACTCGCGATTTGATCCGAATAGGACACAATCAAATCCTAAAAATCTTGGAGTCTCTACAATCTAGAGACAGGCATGCACCGCAAGTAATCACAACTCCAGAGAGAATGCAATATCTACTTACCAGATATCCTCTAGGATTCTTCCATCTTAGAATGAGTATTCTATCCTAAAAATGTCTCTCTCCCACAGTATAAATACACCCACCTAGGGTTCATCTACGGTATCGCAATCTAGTTACTTCAATTCGCCTTCCACTGCTTGAGTCTAAAATTATTCACTAACTTGACCGTCGAAGAGCCTTTGGCCATCACCACTACGGGTATCGCAATCTATTCACTTCAATTCTCCTTCCATTGCTTGAGTCTAAAATTATTAACTAACTTGACCGTCGGAGAACCTTTGGCCATCACCACCCCTTCCCCTAGATCTAAGGCTTGCTTACGGTTATTTTACTATTTTGTAGGTTACTCTGGTTTACTGGGATTTGTGCTCAATCCCCGTTCACGGAGGTGCACGAATTTGGTTCCAACATCTACCAAGTAATCATTAGTTACGACTTCTTGGAACCATGCTGAGATTTTTGCCTTGCATGAATGCTTTTGCCTGAGAGTGGTCATGTAACATATTCGAAGGACTAGCGGTCTTTAAACCATCATTGACATCCCTACAACGATCTTCGAAGACAACGCTGCTTGTATCGACTAACTAAATAAGGGATACATTAAATGAGACAACAGCAAGCACATTGCATCAAAGTTCTTTTATTCTCATCAGCAACAACAACATCAAAATATTGAAGTCAAGAAAATTCGTTCATAGGATAACTTGGCCGATCTCTTCATGAAGTCATTGCCCAAGTCTACTTTTCATAAGTTAGTTCGAGGAATTGATATGCGTAAACTTTCTAACCTGAATAGCCTGTAGTTCTCTTAGAAGTTTTTTTCAAACTTAGGGGAAGTAACAGAGATATACTCACTCAATCTTAATGAACTTTTTTCCCCACGATTAGGAGCAACTTTACCACTAGGTTTTTGCCATCTAATTAGGTTTTGATGAGGCACCCATCCTGGACTAGTTATACCCTTATGAGGTTTACTACTTTCGTCCCGTATGACGTTGCTCTATGGATTTTTCACCTACTTTGAGTTTTACCATAGCAAGATTTTGTGAGTTTTATTACCAATACATGCTTTCATTAATTTGAGACTCGCATTCGCCCGTTGTGCCAACAACTTCATCAACTGATCTACTTCAGCTGCTGAAGACCTGATGTGATCTTTTGTTTAAGTATTTACACACTCAAGGGGGACTATTACGGTCCTATTAGATTAAGAGTGTGATCGTGTAAATCCTATCATATCTTGGGATATCCTTGTGTTCTACCATATCTCTTAGATTAGATATTATCCAATTAGAGTTGTAATCCTATTGGAGTAAGGAATTTACTTTTTCTACTACTATAAATTGTTGACTTTGTATTTTAGGTGGGATTCTAATTGATACCAATTTTGTATAATCTTCTGTAATCTTGTGTAATTAGTTTTCTTCCTATTACATTAGGGTTGTAGTCCTTGTATAAATACCTCTCATTGAGAAGAATAAAATCATCATTCAAAGCATTCTCTTCTTGGCATCAGTGCCAGGTTGAAAAAAAGGAAAAAAAAAAACCTAGCTACGATAGCACTGTCGCAGCTCAGCCGTGTTTGGCGCATCGACCTTGCTTAGCGAGCGATTATCATCGTTGTTATCCCTCGATCAGCGAGCGACTATTGCAGTTGCTACCCTCTCTGAATTCGAAACGAACAACAAGCGACGCCGTCGTTGTTGACCCAAATTCGTCAAATTGTTTCACTTTCCGTTGTGTGACACGACAGACCAATTGGTCTGTTTGCTTCTGATTTGATTTGAAGCAGTGAAGGATTGCACAGATTGCAGCCCAAATGACTTATGTTGCTGCGCCTTACTTGACTCGAGATCCGACAACCCACGAACCATGGCAGATCCCAACCTGCTAGAATTGTTGTCTAAACCACGAAGCCATAGCGAACCCCGACCTGCAGCTGCACTGCTGCAACCCCAAGCCTTGTTTCGTACTCTCATGCAACTTCTATCAGCCGCGAAGAACCCACCATCACGGCTGCTCCAATTCTCTTTGAACTGCTACTATTGACCTCGTTGAAGTCTTGAACCACCATACCACCGCTGCCGTTTAAAAAAGTACGAAGAAAACCTTAAAAAATAATAAAAAAACGAAAGAAAAAAAAAAGAAAGGGTAATCAAAACGGAAGAGAAAAGAATTAGTGGTAATAGGCATTTTTTATTCTTTTTTTCCCCATTCTAATTGCAGCTGCTCTTGGGCCAAGTTTATTGTAGATTGGGCTGTTATCCATCACTTACTCACTTTTCACCGAGAGCAATGGTAGGCCAAACTCATCGGATCAATAGTGACCGATCCAAAATTCTTGAAGATTCTTCTTATCGTCCATCTAGCAAATGTTCTTACTGCGGTTTGGAAGGACATTCCAAAAATCAATGTTTCGAGCTTATTGGTTATCCTAATAGTTGGGACAAGACTTGTGACCCCCGTTATGACAAGTCCGTGCATTGATTGCCGAAGTTAAGGTAAATTTTGATCATACATGTAATGATGGTAAGGCTTCAAATGTTTTTGCATTTGTTACGAATAGGTCATGGATAATTGATTCTGGTGCCACTAAATATATGACTTGTGATTCTAGACAGGGTACAAACCCTAAAACCATCCACCAAAACTGTCGTTAGTGTTGCCAATGGTAATGTTGCCCCCGTTATTGGGGAAGGCGATGTCTCCTTCTTTGATACCCTTAATCTTGACTATGTACTTGTTGTTCCTTCTCTTAACTATAATTTATTATCTGTTGCTCAAATAATTGTCGCCCTACACTGCCTTGGTATTTTTTGGCCTTCCTTTTGTGTTTTTAAGGACATTCGGAATCGCCAAACAATTGGTTATGGTATTAGGAGGGGGAAGCTCTACTACTTGGAGCTAACATCGGAGAATACCTGAATGTTGACTCAAGCTCTTGTTGTGGAAGGATCTCAGGGTGAGAAGAATAAAGCTTCAGAGGTTTGGTTGTGGCATCACCGACTTGGACATGCTACTTTCGGCTATTTACAGAGGTTGTTTCCTAGCCTATTTGTTAAGCATGATGTTTCTAGCTTTAAATGTGGTGTTTGTGAACTAGCTAAAAGTCATCGTGCTTGGTTTCCCTCCAGTATGAATAAAAGTTCTGTTCCATTTATGATAATTCATTATGATGTTTGGGGTCTATCTAAAACTGCTACATTTGGTGGTGCTCATTGGTTCGTTACTTTTATTGATGACTGCACACGTATGACTTGGGTTTGTTTGATGAAATCCAAAAGTGAAGTTACTTCTTTATTTCAGCAATTTTACAAAATGGTACAAATACAATATAAGTCACAAATACAGGTTCTCGGGAGTGATAATGGTGGCGAATATGTTAACTCTGAACTTCGTGCCTTTCTTGATCATCATAGGATTGTTCATCAAACTACATATCCATATACTCCACAACAAAATGGGGTTGCCGAACGCAAGAACTGTCAGCTTCTGGAGGTTGTTCGTGCTTCTTTGCTCAAGGCACGTCTCCCGTTATCCTATTAGGGAGAAGCTCTCACCTCAGCTGCGTATCTCATTAATCGTGTTTCATCCCGATCGGTTGATTTTCAGACACCCCTTCAGGCACTTTCTTCACATGTTGATACTTATGCAGTCCCTAATCTTCCACCTCATGTGTTTGGTTGTGTGGCCTTCGTTCATCTTCATAAACAATATCGAAGTAAGCTTGAACTTGTTGGAAATGTGCCCTAAAGCCAATCATATGATGATACATTACGAACATTTCACATGTTAAACTAATCTAGTTTAATATAAAGGGCAAAGATTATTGTTTGAAGCCATCTCATATAAATGTTATATGCTTAAACGATAAGTCCAATGAATATGTAATTGGGAGAATGTGATCTACAGAATTTAGATTCATGAGACCATTCTCTTTCGTATACATATCCTAAACGTTCATGATCATAGGATTGCCAATTGGGCATTGATAGTCCATTGAGATCAGTACGTGCTATGTCTTCTCTTAGGGAAAGTGACTGGTCTCGAGTCATTAGTTTGACTGACATCAAGACAAGCATGTAGGTGCTCAATGGAGAATGAGTCCACTGAACACGATTAACAAGGAGTTCTCATACTCATGTCAGATGAGAACTCATAGTTGGGATAATGCAAAGTAGTCATTTGACCTGAGACATCATAGTTGTCTTGTGGTTAGG